>OY728132.1:2066749754-2067374754 GCA_963277665.1 Viscum album
TTCTCAAGGTGTCATTTTATCATTTTATTCAATTTCTTTCCCTAAACACCCAAATTAGGTAAAACACAATCATGATGATGCATGTACCTTCCCTAGGGTCTCTAACCTGCAATTAATGTAGTCTCACTTGGTCGTTCGGCAGGCTCAGATTCCTTTCATCGGATCACGGGGGGCCCTAAAATCCCGTGTCCTAGCCAGTCTTCTCTAGCCTATGTCATGCAAAAAGATCAGCCAACACTATTCCCCTACCATCCCATGCATTCCTCATTGTGACTAACTATAGACTCTATCCTATATCTCAACCATCAGCTCTGATACCATTCTGTCATGACCCCCTCCCACCAAAGATGCCCCTTCTGAGCAAGCAAAGGTGGAAGGGAAATAATTACCCCCAAGTCCCGCCTCTAGTAGGCCCCGGAGTGGCGACTAGCACCAAGGGTATGAGTTTTGCACAAATATGGGAGGAATTACAAATTTTATTTATTTAAGATCGGGAAATAGGATGAGTCAAACACCAGAAGAAAAAGGAACAAGTAAATAAACCCAAACCAATCCCACATGCATGTTTAAACAGTTCTGAAACAAGGTACAAGTACAAGAAAGCTCAAAACTACAATACCAAAAGAAACAAGAGTTCATCAAACTACAACAACTCCAACTATCCCGACTAGTAGGGTCTCGTAGGGAACTGGTTGTCCTCCTGGAAACCTGAAAGTAAACGTAGGGTGAGCATACAAGTATACTCAATAGGGAAACCTAAAGCTCTCATGTACAAGTGGGGAGACATCCTAATGTACTGTGAGAACAACAGAATAAACCAAAACCTATCAAGGAATTCTATCCACCCAACCCCACCAGCCACGCTCACCAAAACACAAAACAACAGGTAGTAGTATATAAGAACAAGAGTATTGGGTACCCCGCACCATTTACCACTAGTTAGCTGCTCTTCCTAATAGCGAATGTCCTGACGCTACCACACTCACCCCGCCCGTACACACCTGGGCCTCAGAACCATATATCCCACCCACACACACCTGGGCCTCACAACCACATATCCCGCCCGCACACACATGGGCCTCACAACAACATATCCCGCCCACACACACCTGGGCCTAATCCCGAATATTCCTGGGAAAAAGTAAACCTACCCGAAATGTCTTGGGATAAAACCACCCCAACCGAAACCTACCTAAAGAGTCTTAGGTGTTAGGTCGCCTCAATACATCACAACCTATGGAAGAAGGAGCAGGAAGAAGCTAGTAACTAAGGGGAAAACACCCTCTCCCATGAAATGGGAGTGTTCGGCACTATGTTCTCAACATGGGTGGGGTGCGACAAAACACAAAAGTTACAGATATATATATGTATAACAAACACACAGCCCAACCTATGGCTTCTAAATAGAGAAACTGAGCACGTGCCTCCGCACTACTATGTCGAAGCATGAATATAACAAACAAACCAAACACCATTTAGGTTTCTCTTTTCAATAGTACTAGTTTATTAGTTCCTTAACTACTGGGAAATTAACCACAACCAACCATATCAATCATTCGTAAAACATATCCCTGCCATCCACAAATCAAGTTAGGAAAACAAAAGCAACACAAACAAGTCCATTCTTATTAACCAACCAACCCCATTGATTATTATTCCCATTCCATTACCATGCCCCACCATTCATTAACTCTTCCACTTTTAATTATTATTCACTACTCATAGTTCATTCACATTCAAACCCATCCCTGCAGCCCCGCTTCCAACCACCAACACCACAAACACACCGAAGCCCATACATCATCATCCCTTGATACCATTTATCACAGCCCCACTTCCCATCACCAACATAGCATTCACACCGACCCACAACTAAGCCAACCGCAGCCCAACTGCTCACCCGATCCACAACAACCCACAAAACACCCCCTTCACATAAATAAACCCTAACCAGCACCCACATGATTATTATTTTAGTTTTGTTCAACCGGGGTGATCACACAAGGGTTTCAGGTATTTAATCATCAAACTTTACGTTCTTAACCAATTTCCACATTCAATAAAAATTTCCATCCATAAGAAAATATAGAAGGAGAGGGAAACATTTAATTGCATAATAAAAGGCTCCCAACGACCATGATTTTCAGTAGGCAGAATCCCATTCAATTCAAAACATAATATCACAGGATATAAAAAAAGTAACTGCATAAAAAAACGTCCCATACATGTTATATAAGCCAGTTATTATATTTATTAAACCAGTTCAAATGTGTATAACATAAACAAGAGGACACCCACCCCGCATGATGCACAATTTAGAGAGACGAAGGTAAGATCCCTACCTCCACAGGTTCTGATCACAACTCTCCCCCGGGTCAACTTTAGAAGACATTCGTCAGCGTCCGTCGCTTCTATCAAATCCTCGAAAAACCTCCTTGGGTGGAAGCTGAAAAAAAGGCCGAATGGGAGACAACAGATCCAAGCTCAAAAGTTATACCTTGTCGTTACGATCCTGTGGCTTCTGACGGATCGTAAATCGAAGCTCAGACGAAGAAGTTATGGAAGAAAGGATCTTTGGAGTCTCTCTCAGGAGAGCTCTTCTCGAGGAAATGGGGATGAGAGGAGTGATTTGAAAAGGAGGAGTGGCCCCCTCCTTTTATAGGAGAGAAAAAAAATTACATGGCGTGCACTTCCTAGTACATAGCGTGTACTCGTCCATTTCACACGGTCACCACGTGGCTTCCAACACGGCCTTCAATGCGGCACACGGTCATTGACTAGTCAACACACGGTTTGAGGGTAATGCGTACGCAGGGAGGAACTACATGGCGTGTATTATGTGATACATGGAGTGTACTCATTTATTTCACACAGCAAAGACACGGCTTCAACACGGCACACGACCGTTGACTTGTCAACACACGGTTTGAGGGTAACACATATGCGGGGAGACACTACACGGCATGTAGGATGGGCTACATGGCGTGTACTCATTTATTTCACACGGCAAAGACACGACTTCAACACGGGGTATACCCGGCGAGGTGGTACATGGCGTGTACCCACACTACATGGTGTGTAGTTAAAAAATTCTGAAAAGTGTTGGAAAAGACAATTTTACCATCCAGAACACTTCATGACCTTATTTTCGACAAAGGAAAGGGTCGGAGAGGTCCGGGCCGTTACACGTTAAAACCCCCCAAAGGATCTTAATTTCCTCATAGAACAAGAATGCACACCATAACTGAGACAACACCGACAAACACAACACACTCGGACATCTACTTACTCTGACATGGAACATTCAGAAAAAAAGAGCTTAGATTGTGCATGTGCATCACCCATTGTTTCTCCAAAGGAGAAACATCAAGAGGAACGACACATAGAAGACTCCCTCCTCTAAGATGGAGGAATTCAAAAGATTATATAGGAAAATACACTTCTATCATGATAGGGGCTCCTAGAATGTTGTACAACATTTTACATTGCAATCGAATGTGAACAAGACACCCCAAAGTCTCAACAAACATGAACCCGGAAACTAACATAGGCATTATAATGAGAGGGACCTTGAAAAAGGTCTAAAAGATCACGAGATAACTATAATAACCAGAACATCCCCTTATAACCATATTCTCTATAATAGTGGCCTAACACAAACCATTTCTTAGATGAAACCAACAGAATACCTAAACTTCCTTTAAAAGAGTAGTCCTCACCGACAACCCCATACTGCTTCCTCTTTTTCTCACTGGAATTTCCTTCACTACATACTTACAAGACTATCTAACTCAATGATGTCAAACATCTCCATTGTCTATCAAACGACTCAAGAGAAATAATGCTTAATTAAACCCATCTCAGATCCACTTTCCTTTCATGAGAGGATCTTACTGACTGAAAAAGGAAAGGTGTATTAAATTCAAAAATTCAAGAGAAAAGTCCTTACATTGATCAACTATAGGGCCGATGAACAGTGAATTTTCCCCACACATCAAGCATGACTATTCTCTTTATGGGGGTGTACACTAGCCATGGAGGAAACCAAAGACAAAATTAAAACCTTTGTATTAGCCAAACACACCATAAAAAACACCAAAAGCATAGGAAAACTACTATAGTGGCCACCTAAAACACTTCTCAATGAAGTCCATTAACTGACATCGTAAAACAACTTAATGATGAAACAAAAACATGGAACATCATCCTGGAAAGAGAGGTTTTCAAAAATCAAAACACCTTACTAAAATATTCCCATAACACAATAGGACACACCACACAACTATGGATCATAAAACACTCCATCCTTTTATTTAAAACATTTATAAAAATAGAACCGCAAGGGTGGGCAATGTATTCATCTATGGTACGTCACTGTCCCTTCATATGCTTGCCATTGAGCCAACAAGGCACCAATTAACATTCTATATATATATCCCATTCAGGTGGTCACCCAACCAAATACTAAAGGTTAGATGAAAATTCCTTTCGTTTTCCAAAACAACAGCCAACCTATACCTCCTCTTTTCAATACCACCAGTCATGAAGTTAAACTCATTTCAAATTTAACAAAAATAAATTCACGAAATGCACCAACTCTTCATATTAAAACCCAATTTAAATATCAAAAAAAATTTATAAAAACAAAAATCATCCAAAAAAAATTATTTTCAAACATTACACTTCCATTTCAAACTTTTAACCCCACTCAAAATAGTTTTGAAATTCCATTTTCCACCATTTTGAAAATCAATCCATTTCCAAATTAGAATCCAAATATCATAAATTTTTATACAAAACTTTTCATGTTGAATATTTTTAGAACCCAAGATGGCATAAGATAAGAACTAGTTCCAACAGTTGACTTAGACATTTGGTTGGAAGCTATATTCCAATCACACCACTATCAGGGAGAGTCTTCTCGAGTAATATCCCCGTTTCCACATAAATTTCTGGACCCTACAAGCTCACTGATACCATTAAACCAACTCATTTTTTATTTATCAAACATTAATAAAATTCAAGGACTAAATAACCCAAATAAAACCGAACATCTTATCATATGTTAAGTCCTGTCATGAGGCATGTGGTCCAGGAACCCTACTCATAACTATAACATCATGTCCTGAAAGCCCAATATTCAGTATACCCTGACCCTTTCTTAGTGAACATGACCCAAAAGAGATGACCTTCTCTGATACCATTTTCTCACAATCCAAGCCAGGTCTCCATCCGACCTAGTGCCTGACCCAGTCTGTGGCAAGGCCCGAGGGATGTTCTTGATCCCCATGGGCTGGAAAAAATTTCAAAAGTATCAAAATTTCATCCTGAGAAGTATTTATGATATGTCATCTAATTAAACAACAAACATAATAAATAATCCAAAACTAATAATAGACAACCAATCCTGGAATAACCAACCTTAAATATTTAATGATTCCCATTTTGAGGAAAAAATTCATAGCACTACAACAAGATGAAACTAAAACTCATCCCAAATCTCCATGAAATAAGATGTCTAGAACCCCAAGCCGCCACCAACAAGATCCACCATAAGAGCCACTAGAAACCCATTTTTCCAACACTATATGTATCGCCAAATCCTGATGAAAAACAAACAACAATATCAACATAATCCCAAAGGTGTATGTACGGTGTGAACCAACAGACTAGTTGGATGTCACCGAATAAATTCATTCCATGCCATAACATTAAAAAATTAATTTAGGAAGCGTATTTAAATCCACGATTTTAAAAAAACTTCTATGAAAAATATTCATCAACTTAATAGTTAAAAAGGAAAACTTCAATGCAAAACCATTTCATAAAAACAAACTTAAAATAAAAAGGATATTTATAAATAGCACACCCACTCATGTGTTCCTCTATATACTGATAGATGGCACTATAACATGGAGAATAGAGAACCATGGGAAGATCACCCTGAGGTTCATCTAGCTCTAGTTGGGCTATAAACTCTCATACCTAAATGAAAGGTGTTATAATAACCAAAATTGTTAGTGTCCTCATGCATGAGCCACTAGAGAAGAGAAACAACAAATGTTCCGGTGGCGATAAATTATCATAACAGTTTAGTTAGTGTTGTAAGTGTCAATCCAGCTAAATGAATAGGGACAAGTCACATCTGAATCACTAGTGTACTTGTTCTAGTATTACCCTTAGATGCATATGGTTTCCCTTATTGTCAAGTTAATGTTTACATGACACAAAAACAACTACAATGACAAAAAAATCCATGCATTTCAATAAAATCACATTTTTATACAAAACAATCCATTTTTCATTTTACACACCATGGAAAATCCCCATTCAAATGATCATTACATCACTTACACAACACCCAAATTCCCTTTTCATAACACAATATAAACCCCCAATAAATGTCAACTAAGAAAATGGAACATGCCCCTTCATAAAATTACTCATACATTAAAACCATTTTCAAAACAAGCTTTTAACTTTTCAAACATTTCAAAATTCTACTCAAAATCTACAATAAGGAAAACATTCCCAAAAAATACATTCTCCAATTAAAATCCACATTTAAACATCCACACTTCAAATTAACATAAAAATATATTTCACTCCTTCCAAAAAAACTCTTAAACCATTCTATAGAAACATTACATCAAAGTGAACAGAAAACATAAATATTACCTTTATTAAAAACCAATCACTATCTTATATAAACAACGACCACATCAAAACACAATACACACCACATATTCAAATAAAATAAAATATTTATAAACTTAAACCAACATATTAACTTCATCTAAGGATTTTAGGGCATAAAACCACCTACCTCATGTGAAAATCCTTCTAGAAAATGTTGTGAAATCTCATCCTCACTACATTCACACCACAAGGTGGAAATAAGCAACCCAAATCATGAGGATTGAACCCAAAAAACCATTTTTTTAATAATATAGTTAGACCCCTAAAATAAGACCCCATTCCCACTAGAGAACCAAAACAACAAGGGGGAGAATAAACCCTAATAGTGGAATAAAGACAGGGAGATATGGACTTACATGAGTGATCTAGAATAATCTAGATGAAAACCACCCAAAATAGAAGCATAAAGGAGGGAGGAGAACTATGGAGGTGTGTCTAGGTATGAGCAATCTATAGGGGTTGATAAAGGGGAACAAAGAGGGTGAAATATAGGAGATAGAAACAAAACCCCATAACTTTTAATGTGTAGGAAGATCTACACATTAAGTCTCCATTCTTTGGGAAACCGTGGCGTAACTTTGCGCGCCATTTTGTATATAGGGGGAAACTCACATGGTTACCTGAGACTTTATGCAGGGCCATGAAAAAGTTGTGTGGTATGTTCTTCATGAACCAAATCAGTCGCGCGCCGGTCGTATGGTTACTACTAACTATGTGCCAACCGTGTGCAAGGTCATTTTCACCCAAAATTCACCAATTATTTCCAAAAAACTCCAGATGATCCAAAGGTGAAAATTTAATCCATGGTTAACGGGAATGAATACTCCATGAACTCAAACTTGCCACACCCAATTCTCGATTTAAATGGTTGAGGACCCATTCTTAATTGAAACCACGAGGAAAACTAAAACTTTTGTGTGACACTTATAATGTGGTGTAACATTTATTTTGTTATAAATTATCATTCATAATCTTATAATAGATTTTATATATAGTTTTTTTTCTCATTTAATCTATTTTTTTAACTTCTATTGAATTTTTTATTTCGAATACTGTAGGAAGTGTTCTAAACCATATTAAATTTTTAGGTTCATTAATTTATTGATCCACTTATTTATATGGATTATTATGTTACTGTGATGTGATATGAGTGTTATAAATGATTAGAATGTACATGGATGGGGTGATTTTGATTATTAGTTTAAGATACACCTCTATATGGAATCTTGTCTCTAATACTTATGGTGTCCATGTTTAGTGTTTGAGGTCTAGAAGATAAATTCTATGTTTTAAAGGCAGGTTATTATAAAATGTTTCTTCAAGAATAAAAAGTTGTATCATTTCATAGTGTATAGTTTGGAACTATTTCTCAAATAAGAACTTCTAATGAACATGATTTACCTATACATTTCCTTTTTATGTTTCTCTTTGATAATTACACATTAAAAATGGAATTATTAGTGGGAATGGTGTGGTTGGATAAGTAAGTTGGTTCAGACAATAGTTTTTTTAAGATATAGGTAGAGGAATACATATTCCAACAAGTTATTCACGTTTCTTTTAGCTGGAGAAAACTGGAATAAATAGAAAATTTGTATTTGAAAATACGTAATAGGATTTATTTGGGTACAGTTTGGATTATTTCCCCCTATAATACTTCCTCCAATATCCTATATGTGAAGAAAACATACAAATTAATGGAGAGGATTATGAACATGTATGATAAGACTTATGAAATATAAAAGTGTTAATGTTACGATGTACTTTTGGAAAAATTATTTATTATTAATGGTTTATGGATTATCATATGAATTATTTTATCATCATATTTTGATACATGGAAATCATTGGTGTGAATTTTACTTTAGGTGTGTTGGTATTAATTAAACTATATTCATGTATAAAATAATGGGATTTGATGGTGACCACTGTGAGATTCTCTAGTGGTAAAAATGACTTTTCATTGAAGAAATTTATAATCTAATCTTAAATATAGATATACAAAAGAAGTAGGTTTCATTTTTTATTAAAATTTATTTTCATATAGAAGTTATGGGATGAACCACCATAAAAAGTTAGAATATTATAGGGGGAATAAAATAGATATAATTTGTGGGATGTTAGTTTTAATCTATATTGAATTATTCATTTTCACACACAAACTATATGGATAAAAGGGAGGATGAAACTTTTATTTTATTTTTCATGATTTTAACAAGGTCATAGATTATTGAATTTGAAACCTCATTTCACTCATATTTTGAATGATTATTCACGTGAACTACGTGTTTAAAATCTTTCATATAGTAAACCGTGAAGATGGAGTGGATGTTGAGATTTTTGGAAAATTATATGTGATCATTTGATTAAAAAATTATTGTTTTGATATATTTACAATGTGGTTGATATATAACATGTTTATCAGAGAACATAATTTATATTTATCATATTGATGAAATTGGATTACTATCTTTGAGCATAGTGAGTGGAAAATAAAATATGGTTACATTTTAGTGGACCATTTTGTTAATGATAAAATATTGTACCTAAAATAGAGTTCATATGTTATCATACATTTTTTAGTAATAAACTGTAGAATAGAAATTTTATGGATGAAAATATTATTCACATTGGTTATAAAGGTTTTTGGAAAGTGGTAGCTAGAGGATTTCTAAAACATGATCACATGGTGTATGAAAGATGTATGGGTTTCATATGAGAAATATAGTAGAAAGTATTGTTCAACATGAATATAAGGGAATCAAAGAATAAAAATATTTAGTTGATCCACACAAATATATGGGGAACACCAATAGTTTGATTAACAAGGGGAATTTTGTAATATACAAAATTCATTTATGAATAAAAAAAGTAATTATTAGTGTTTTCTACAAAAAAACCCATGTTTGTTAGTAATTTCATCTGATAGTCATACACCGTAAAATTTGACAATGTAATTAATATAAAACTCATTAGGACTAATAATTGTTGTGATTTTGGTGGAATATAGTTTCAAAAATTACATTGTATGAATAGAATTTGGATGGAGAAAGCTATTACAGACCATCTAAGAAATATGGTATAGTAAAATTGATGAATCAGATATTGAATGAGATATATAATAGCATGATTTTAGGTTTTAGATTTCCAATGTAATTTTGGGTTGAAGCATTTAGCTTTCTATCTTACCTTTTTAGTTTATGTCCTCAGAAACCAAAAAAAGAAACATCTAGAATAACTTTAATTTCATAGAAAAATAAAATTTACAGAATTTGTTTGTATCACATGTTCCCATTTAGATTAAAAGGATATGTACAAGTTAGAATCTAATTGCAAACCATGATTCTATGTTTTCTACATAGATGAAAACATTGGTTATAGAATCTTATATAACAATTAGTAGAAGGTTATTAGAACCAGGGACATCTTGTTTAATGATAACTTAGGGAAGGATGAAAATTATGAAAAATATAATACTATATGAAATGAACCAAAGAAGTGAATTTTGGTTGGGCTATGAAATTTTCAGGTACTTCCATGGTATTTGGTGAGTGGAAAATAAGAATTTAGATATGTATAACCAATTTCGAGAATAGATGATGGTGATGATATTTTAGAAGAAACGTTTCTTGATATTCCAAATTCTCAGGGATAACAGATTCTCACGTTATAGTATTTGAATAACAAGGTCCATAATGAGATGAACCTAAGAGGTAAAGGTGATCTACCAAGGTCAAAAGTCTAATGAATAGGTCTTATTCAAAAAATTAATTCTCTAATACTTACAGATGATGAGGAACCATAAATCCTTAGTGAGGTAAGAATTATAAGTGACTCATTTCATTGAGAGTTATAGATGATGAAAGTGATTGCTTCCTTTCAGGATTTTGATATATAATATTTAACATAATTATTTTAAGGAAATAGAGAACATAAAAACAAGAGGTTTTTTCATCAAAATAAGGAATAATATAATGTAGAATTATATAATAAATGAATGGTTGAGATGGAATTTCAATAATAATATGGTGTTTAAATTTTATAAAAAAAATTATATGTAGTTAAGCATATAAAATTTTGAGCAGTTCTCATCTTTCATTTAATGAATGGATTGTTTCATGGATAAATATATGTAGGACTATATTCCATCACAGATTCTTGTTGAAAAAAATATACAAGGGGAAAAAATATATAAAATGAAATGATTTCATGGTGTGAAAGCTCAAGAGATATATGTACGACCTTAACCTAGAACAAAGGTAGTGGAATCATATGTCTGATTAATTCATGAGGGAATAAAAAGATTCTAGACCAATGCGGGTCATTATTGTAACAAGATGAAGTATACTAATTTTACATCCATCAATTTTTCCTACCTATATTAATTATGTTCTCTTAAGCGGTCTTGCAATGGTGAGGTTATAATAGTTGAAGTGTGAAATGTATATAAGTTTCTAGATGATATATCTTCATTCTACCAAAATAATATTGGAAATGTAAATAAAAATAGACATAAGATTCAAAACATTGTTCTTGTCTTATAAAGAGTGAATTTATAATTTATTGGAGAGATGCAAAAAGTGCGATTTAGAGATTTTGATCCATTCCATTTCTAGACACATAAAACATTTGAAAAAGAATGATCATAAAACAAATGAAGATGATAAGTTCAAGGAATTTTTTTTTTCAATGGTTGTGGGAATTTGGATGCATTCAATTGTTTTTATGAGCCCGTATATCTATAAAGACATAAATTTGTTTAGATGATTTATGGAAACTCTAGAAAATTAATTGTGTAATGTTATCAAGTGGATCTTGGGGTATCTCAATGACATTGTGGATATAGTACTATACTTTGTATTAAATGATCAAATATAATGATTTTAAAATGATGTGTTTTCTGGAGATACATACTCATGAAATAGAAATACATGTTACATGTATACTTTCCTAGGAATATCCATGAGTTTCTTTCCTAGGTTATAACATATATTTTCACTATCAACCACAATAGATTAGTATTTTCTAATTATAAAATCATGGAAACAGTTAGTGTAGTAAATGGATCTATAATAAAATATCAGAAGGAGGAAATAACTAGGTATGTTTCGTTGTGATATAAATATTATAATCCACTT
The DNA here is from genome assembly GCA_963277665.1 of Viscum album. Taxonomy (NCBI): domain Eukaryota; kingdom Viridiplantae; phylum Streptophyta; class Magnoliopsida; order Santalales; family Viscaceae; genus Viscum; species Viscum album. The sequence goes on from OY728132.1 coordinate 2,066,761,592, forward strand.
GGACAATAACTTATAATTTCACTCTTGTATAAATCTCATTCAATTGAAGTACACTTCATTTTTATTCTCCTGGAATATGTAGTGTTGGGACTATAGAAATTTTAAGGTAATAAGAATCAATATAATATTATTAATAGAGTTATATCATAGGAAATTATGAATTAGTGTTTCACTCTAGTGGGGTATGGATAACTTTTTGGTCATGAGATATCAAATTTTTTTCTAAAATTGAATAGATGAACTAAAGAATTAGTATTGTGGAACATGAGACTATTTACATGAAGTAATTAGTGATGGATCTTAGAAAATGACTATAATGTGTGACATTTTTTGACACGACTATGATAAAATCCATATTCTAGATAATTATTATATCTTCCATAAGGGATAAACTTCTGGAACTTTTTATAAAATAAGATAGAATATGAAGTAGAAAAACCATAATTTTAGGAATATGAGTAGTGACAATTTTTTGATGATCATATTTATATGAGAAAAATCAATGTGAGTATAACTTTTGTTATTCTATGTAAGGATTAATATGATTATCAAAAAAGGGTTTGGTGTTCTTAATAATACTATGAAATATTTATCTAAATTAAATTCTAGAAGCTTGAAATTTACTAATATGGATTGGATGAGGGGGTGTTCCTTAGGAGATAGCCATGACTAAGTGGAGGTTCATTTGTGAAAATTTAATGGTGGTAGACCAAAATTAATTGGATGTTATCTCTGATTATCATATATAAATAGTTATACTAGGTTATCTTGATTTTTTATTGAAATTATCACATTTAAGCTTCAATCAGCTTAGGATTTGGAGTTTTGTTACACTATAATATAATATTTTATCTTCTACAGAAGTTATTTTTTCATGGGGTTAGAATTAGTCTATACTATGTTAAATTCATATTTTTCTTCATTTAATTCTCACACTATATATTATATATATATATATATATATCATGTTCTATCTAGGTTGTCTATTGTGAGTTATTATAATATTCTAACAATTTATGGTCGAGATTAATAGGATTTTCAGTTCAAGATAATAATATTCATGGATTTGTGTGTTTATAAATTTTAGTGTATGGGTTATACATGGGAGTTTTGAAAGGGAACATCCATGTTTTTGAGGTTGGTGTTTTAAAATTATTACTTATACTATAATTAATAGAAGATTAAGTGATAGAATTAAGGTCCCAATAATCCCCTTGAGGGATAATAGAAGATATGTTGGTATGTGGGGTCTTATGGAGTTATGTGAATCATTATCAAAAAAGTTATGATGGTGATGAATATTTGAGCATTACATTATAGTATTTCATACATAGTGGGTCATCTATGGGGTTTATTATTACATGAATAATTATATATTGTGATCTATCCTACATGGTAACTATATGTGGGTAATAATCGCACAAAATGCTTTCCCTAGGATGTTACTCTTATTTGTCAAATCACATACCAAGAGTATTCTTATTTTGTGATTTTCACATCACATATTATTTTTCAATGGTGGGGCATAAGTTATTATTTTCAAGATCCATATTCATAAATCCACTCTTATGTATGTAATCAATTCTCATTAACCTACAAAAAAATATTTCCAAAAAAAAATTAAATTTAAATTTAAATTGTTGATCATAATAAAAGCACTAAAAATAAACTTTAAGATGTTTTCAAATCAAGATAAAAAGTCCTACTATAAATTTAAAAGTTTTTATTTAAAAAAACATTATATAATATTTATATTAATTATAATAAGATGTAAGATAAAAATATGTTAAATAAGGATGAATGAATCCCCCACACTTGAATTATTCTTCATCTTCAAGGATGTTCTCCCAAAATTTTTGTTCAATTTAAATCCACTTTGTCCCCCTTTTAATCCATTTTCAATGAATGTTTTTATAATAAAATGAATAATTTTCCAAAAGTAAAAGCCAAATTTTTTGAATGAAAACAATGTTATATAATTCTAAAAAAATATATTTAAAAAAAACTCATTGGAAAAAAGTGGAAAGATGATCAGGTATGTCATTGAGATAAACAATATATAGGGAATAAATACCTTTTTTGGTAAGCCCATATGCAAAATAAATTTCTTCCCTATATTAATGTGTGATAGTATAATTCATAAAAAAAAGAGAGTATATATTTCATTCATTTTTCAGTCATCTTCAAAGATTGATGAGTAATTCCATTTCAGATGACCAACCTAATAGTGGTAGAGTCACATTAAATCCAAAATTTAAGGCTTCCTTGTTTCGTTTAAAATTCAATAGACCTATATATAGTAAGAATTTTTTCATCAATATATGTAAAAAATATACCTCGACCATATAAACATCACATTTAATCACGGTGATGAATTTTGAAAAGGTAACCCTATCCAGATGGTCATTGGTTCCCTCTAGAATCGTTATCTATATAATATTTAATCTATCCTGGGGTAGAGAGATCCAATTGACTGGATAAATTTATTTTCATTTTCTTCATTTTTTTCACTATTCAACATCCCTTCCATTTATCTCAAAATCCAGAAACTAATCACACAATTTTATTTAATCCATTCATGTGCATAACTTTATTCATTTTAACATAGTATTTGATATTTCACACACACACACAGACACTAACATACACACTATTATTTTCCAAAATTTATGAGACTTAATTTTGAATCCCAAATTCTCAAACTACTCAAATTATAGATAATTTATTCAATTTTTTTAGTAATAGTTCATTAAATTAAAAAAATTTATAAAATATTATTAACTCAACAAAAATATTAATTTTATAGTTTATGGTTATTAAATTTTGATCTGCATAAATAATATTTATTAAAACATCATGGTATAATTTAAAAACAATGGAATCCATTTTTTCTCAAATGAACCATGTATCCTTGAGAACATAACTATTGGATATACCAATGTTGTAAGTGAGTCTTAAACCCATTTTATTAATGTAAAAAAAGATATGATAAACTTGCCAAAATATTTTACCATGTTGAAAATACCCCATTGAAATTCAGTACCATCTTTTAAATCTACAAAAACAAGGGTAAAATAAAAAAATATGGATTTGGAGATAAAAAATTACTATTTTCTCCATGGATTTAGTTAATATTTTTTTGCTAAATTTATATAACAAAAACACAATGTGAAAAAAAAATATTTGAGAATTTTAATCAATGAATGGTAAAATGAGAAAGGGATAGATAAAAGTATCATGTTTAATTCCAGCATGTGGGTGATGTATTTTAATGAAAATATCTATAAAATTTAATGATAAACTTCAATCTAATCATGGATGGTTTTTATGTGATTTAAACCACCAAAAAGTAAATTTTTCATATGTATTTATGTAAACATCAGTAACAGATACCCCAAGGTGACGAAATGAATCCCAACCTCTATTATAGATATAGAGAAGAAGGATAACGTGGAGATAGGAGAAGTAAGGGATACTCTATGTTATCCTAAGTGGTGTTATCAAATAGTATATTTATATATAATTATTGAGTTTATCAAAACATTCCCACATACACACCAAGATCATCTTCATCAATCACCACCTTCTTGGTAGTATTTTCTTCAAATAACCACTCCAACATCTCTTTCATGATAATATATTATTTTCCATCATAATAACTATTCTGATCTAGGTATGGCTTCGATAAAGGTAAATTTAAATTTCAATTGGATTAAAAATATAGTGGAAGCTAGGAAAAGTAAAAAAGAATTTAATCAATAGAAATATCTGTAACATTAAATAGAGAACCCAATATATATTTCATGCTAGGTAATTCCTCTAATAAGATGGCTTCAAGCTATTATAGAGAAAGTTTTTTAAATATATCTTCCACTACAATGATGTATTAATAAAAATGGTAGGAAATAACTCATTTTTTTCCTCAGTTTGATCATGATGTATTTTCGAAGATATTGTGAGAATTATTTGAGTTATATGGCTACAGATTCTATAAATTGTTACTCAATTTCCACTTTATGTTCTTTAATTCATGCCATGAGAACCTCCCCTTTACAGTTTTTTATTAAAACCCCTTTAACATTATTTGAAAATATTAAAACAATTTTAATAGTGGATATGGGTGAGATAAATTCAGTTTTTTAATTTATTTATTTATTTATATTTATTTAAAATATTAAATATTTAAAAACTCAAGAGGAAGAATAATATATTTGAAAGGACCCTTGAAAATGACTCTGAAATGATCATATCCAATTTTGGGGCCTCAAATCACTACAATTAAAACATTGAATATAGAAAGGTAACTCTCTAAGTTTATATCCCAAGGATTTTATTACAACATAACAATAATCTAATCATTGATTTTAATTTTTTAATTTTTTAATTTTTTAAAATGAAACTAAATTAGGGGTGTTTTGGAGTTTGAAACATGAAATTATAATTGAAACAAGAAGTGTAAATAAAAAACTAGTTGGAAAGTGAGATAGTACTATGTTTGGATATGAATTCAATCATTGGCTAATGATTTTATTTTAAATTCATTTCTGAATATAAGAAATTACATTCAGGAAATAACCACCCTCTATTACTTTTCATGACTCAGTTAATTCCAAAAACCTTTGAGACTCACCGAACACCACCTCCTATAATAAAGCCTTGGTTCACCCAATACAATATATATTGGTAGAATCAAGAAGAGGGAGGGAGAAAGAATATAAAAGGGGAATGAATGAGGCTAATAGTATGTGGTAATGTTGACTTGTGATGACCAAAACCCACACTCCAAGATCCAGTTCCATAAAAACATATATTAAATACTATATTCTATACGAACTATAGATTCTTTAAGAAAATAATCTCATAATTACATGACAAAAAAACTCCATTACATATCTTATGAATGATATATAAGTTTATAGATTTGTAGAATTATGATGAATAAAAAACAAATAAATAACATTTTCCATTTATAAAATGTAACATTCCTACTATATGAGAAACTATATAATAATTGATAAGTCTTCGAAAACTCCAACATATTATTTTATAGATTTTTTATTAACATTTAACATGTTCTTATTTTTTAAATAAATTGGGGAATATAAATAGAAGAGAGGGGGTGATATCCAATTATTATTAAGGGAAATGCATAATTAAATCTTTCAATAACATAATCATATAATACATGATATTGTATGAATTAATAAATTCAATAATTCCATAATCAACAAAAACTAAGGGAATACAATATCTATGAAAATTAGTGAAAACATTGATAACAACAATTAAAAATCTCATAATGATGGAATATATAATTTTTTACATAAAATTTTTTTTAAGAACTTTTGAAAATAAATTATATGGATACGGGAGAGGTATACACTAAAATCCTAGATGGGATGTATCATGAAGATTATTGATGCATTGAGGGGAAATATAATGTCGGGAACCACCATTACCTTGTTTAAGTCCAATGCATTCACTTTATTAGTTAAAAAGACATTTCATGTCATTCCCTACGGAAAAATATCCCAAATAGAAACATGGATATCTCTATAATGAAGAATATATAACGTTAATATATATCGACCCATGTTAGTTGTCAATAATTCTTAATAATATCAATATGTTTCCTCAAGCTAACATATAATAAATATTCTGATACTCATTTATATTGAGAAAAATATAAACTATTTAAATAATATTCCCTATTTAAATAAAAGGGATAACATGATTGTAACCTATCTTGAGTAAGAATGTGGATGGTAAAATAATACATAGTCAGATTTCCCATAATAATCAATATTAGAATAACAACATAAAGGGAACTAATTTCATTCCCATGTTAGTAAAAGGGATAACATAATCATAACCCATAAAGAGAATTAATATGGATGGATGAAAAGTAACATAAACCCAGATTAACAAATGAAACATTTAATGATGTTGATATAGATGAAAAAAATTCTTATAAAAGATTACATAAACGATGCCACCCAGGAAGGGATTGAGTATTCGATTATTTTGTACTACAGGTTAATTAATATAAAATATACATATATTACTGTATAAATATAGAAAAATATACCCAATTAAGTTAAATGATTTTGAATATGGAAATTTAAATTGAAATAAAAAATAACTTTTATAAAAAATTAACATTAAATAAAAGATGGTGTTATAGGTCCCTTCCGAAATTATTTTACAAAATTTGAAATGAAAAGTATTTAAAAAAATTACTATTAAAAGAAATAATCAATAATATATGCATGAAAATACATAATTTTTATCATGAGGAAAAGTGGAGAGGAAGATAAAATACAGGAATTTAAAATAAACCCCCATTTTAATATCTAGAAAAATAAATTTATTCCAAACTTAATTTGTAAAAAGAGTTATAGAACATTAATTTTTATAAAAATATACATTTTATCATAGCTGTATAAAGATTATTATCCAATTAAAATTTAAGGTTGTAGAAAAAAATTCCCAGAATAAAGATGATCAATATGAAACATTATAACTCTTGGAAATGAGTCTTGAGGTATCAATATTCATTATGAGAAACACACTACTTGAAGTAATTAATATTTAAAAATGATTTATTATGTTTTAGTAATGTAAATTCATATAAAAAAATATAACCCCCCATAATGTAATAAATTTGTATAACTTTCTCTATATTTAAGACCAATTATATTATTATAAATAAATGAATGAACATTGTGTTACGAAAAGATTTTCAACTAGGGTAAAACCTATGAAAAATCAATTTGATGTAATAAATGAAAAATGGAATTAATATTTCCAATGAACAAAAAAATATAATACATAGTCACATTAATATGAATTGAATACACTATATAATGGAAAACATAGTGCATAACATAAACTTGTCTCAAGGAATTTTGAGAATACTAACTCTTATAGTAAGAGTAACATTTTAATTAAAACACCTCAAAAGAGTGGGATAGTAATTTAACATAAAAAAACATTATTTAAATATTATTCATCAAATTATATCTATAATAGGAATTATATATAGAAAATAAATGAAACCAGGTGGATAATATGATTCATGATGGGTGGTGATGATAAATGAAACTTATTTCCTATAGAGTTGATTTTTTGGATGTATGCACAATTAAAGTTGACATTACTCAATGAGTGAGAGGGAAATAAATTATCTAATAATTTAAAATTTAATAATATATATATATTATTAATATAATATTATTTAAAAAATCCTTTCATTAGAGCCGACCATGATTGGTTGTTATGAAAATTGGAAGATGTCGTTTCATGGAGGCGGTAGTCTGTCCACACTCTCTAATGAAACATTTGTTATTCTTAGTGGATAGATATGAATAAATTATATTTTTTAGATTCATATAATTACATATAATTATAATAATTACACATATTTAATAATATATTTGTGCATATAATATTTTTTAAGATGGTTGTTAATAAGATAATATTAAAAGTAGGTAGTACTTATACCAGAGACTCGATTTTATTTCTGATATCTCCATAGAAATAAATTTTTTAGGATAAATTATAGGGATCATGGGATTGTGTATGAGGGAATTAATTTTATGGGAGGTATTATGGTTATTTTCGCAGGGTAAATTAATATGGTAAATGTTACATTGAGTGGGTTGAAGTGATCCCCTGTTATAATTTATGAGAAATAAGCTTTTATAAATAGGCACTAATTTTGAATGATATCATTACACTGTTAACAGGTAAAAGAATCTAAAAGTTATAAATAATGGGTTATGTGGTGATATATATTTTTATAAATCCTTAATAAATTATTTTAACACAATTTTTAAATAAGTTATAAGACATTTGTTCTTAGTTTTTTACTTTTATCATTTTTTTCTATAGTAACTCCATTTTATCTATGTAATTTATTATTTATTAGAAATATAAAACAAATAATATTAACAAATTTGGATGTGTTGAAATTTAATTTATTCTCCATTTAATAAAAATCAATATCTAGATAATATAGAATTATTTTTTGAATGAAAACATTTTATTTATAGGAAAACATTTTTTTAGAAAAATGGGGTTTAAAGCATCTTGTGTTATTAAAATTATTTAGCTTTGGTTTCCATTTAAATTTTTATTAATGTAATTATTTATATTTAAATATAATATTATTTTGGTGACGTAAAATATTTTAGCCTATTTTATTTGATAAAAATAACCCAATATGAATATAAAAATTCACTACAAATAATAGTTTTTCTATTATCATGGTCATTGTCATAAATCATAGTAATCAATCTTTTATGGAAAAAATTGAAAATTGACATAATATATAATACAATAATGTTGATAAATATATCAAATAAATTTCAATAGAATTAATTTATTAGAATTTTAAAAAAAAATTGTAATCTAAGCGAATAAAAAGAGTCTCTAGAAATAAATATTGCTTATGTTTCCCAAATGATTTACATAGGTATTATAAAATCATCATATAATTTTAAATTATTATATTTAATTTTATATATAATATAGAAAAATAATAAATAAAATTTATCCATTTTTTAATAATTATGTCATAAGAGTGATGTTTTATTTAGAAAAATTGATATTTTTTTCTCTTTTCACCAAAAAATAAATTAGTTTAGAAAAATACCAAAAAAATATATTATGATAATATTGTTATTATTAATCCATAAATGAAATTATTTTATTCAAATTGAAATCCAACAAATTTAAAATTCAAATTTTTTAATAAAATCAATGATTATAATAGAAAAATATATATTTGGAAATGTTATTTTCAAATATTACCTATTTTTATTCAAATAATTTATGAACTAAGTTAGTTTTAACCAATTATTAATATAAATATTTATTTTTCATCATTTATCATACATTTCTTGAAATATAAATTTTTATGTCTTAAAAAATTATAATAGTAATACTTATCTAAATAGTAAATGATTTTATTAGTCATTTGGTAATCTACTTTAATGTTATTCATATTGTAATTATAATTTATTAAATTTCCATAAATTGTTCATAAATAAGTTAATAATATTTATTATTACTAATTCAATGTATAGTTTTTAATTAAAAAAATTATATTTATATTTTTTATCAAAAAATATAACAGTTTTGTTGTAGTTTGGTGTTTTGTGTATATAAAGCTACCAAGCACATTTTCCTCATTTAAAGGAAGTCAGACGTTAAAATATAATGGTGTAACATTCTCCCCCACTAAAATAAATTATATACTTAAAAATATAATTTTCATTAAAATAATATATCTAAGGGTGTCCATAAGGTAGAAATAGTTTGATGTATGATCATTACTAATATAGGTAAGTCTAGGAAACTCATATTTTAAAATATACCTATGTTGAGTTTTGTTTGTACTATTTAAGTGAAATACCTCTCATTTATGGTGGTTGAGATCCATTTTAATTATCATCAAGTTTATAGTGATACATTTAGTGATATATTATTGAAAGATGTTATGAAATAGGATATTCAATTTTATTATCTTGCATGAATATATATGAATAGAAATACTACACACATCTATCTTACATCCCTTGTGCTTCATCAACAATGTGTAACTGATGGGAAATTGAGGTTTAATGGTGAATAGGATGAAGAATGGTCATTATCTACATAAAGTTTATTAAAACCAATATTTAGATCCATTTTGGCACTATATGGATTATCTACATCCATTATAGTAGTCGTTTCCCTCTCTATAATATACATGTCCAATGTCACCAACCTCAAAAGATAACCCCACATCTCTTCACTCATTTAATGTGTTGGTGCTTATATTCCCTTCTCTATGAAGACCTCTTTGTAGATGGTAGGTAGGGGATGGATGAATCTATATTTCCACTCTAGGTGGCTCTTCATGTTCCAAAATAAGGGCTTCTAACATCCAAACGATTTCCTACAAACCAAAATAAGGCCTTAAAAACAAAATCTTGAACTACTCCAAACCACAGGGTCACATGGCATCCCCCCCTATTCCACCTCACTATCTTAGAAAATCACATTTACAGTGGTGTCATGCGTTTTTATTCTTGATACACCATTGGAATTGTATTTTTAAGTACCATTTCATCCTCATGGATTATGAACCATGGTGGTGCATTGATGTATGATGAATAATATGGTCCATTTTTTTCATCTACCATTGTAGTTGTTTTAATATCTATATATAGTGGTTGTGGAAAAATTTTCCGACCCAAAACCATTGTTTTTATAACAAATATGTTGTGGGTAATTATAATATGATTCAGTGAATATAGAGTCTATGCTGAAATATATTAGTCTCTCAAGGGACTGGAATGAGATATTACCAAATAGGGGGAGAATTAGGGTGTTTTAAAGAATTCCATTTTTTTCACTTTTCCTTTTCTGTCTCACTTCCATACGGATCATGACCTGTATCTCAGAAGTTAACCATTATTTTGAACTTATTTAATCATAGTTATAATTGAAATTTGACATGACCTTCTCTTAATCAAATATATTACGGATTTCTCATCACCCTTTTCAAATTATGTGATATATAATGTAAAAAATCATAAACATAAGAACATGTATTTTTACTTACTTGGGAACTATGGGTTAGTTCATGTTGCATGAAATTACTGATGTGTTTATTCACTAAAAACACTATCATCTCACTACATTGGTGTTTTCTAGGTGAATCATTTGAAACCCCAATACATTATAATATTTTAAATTTTGAATAAATATGATTTTTTATCATTCCTTATACACAAATTTAATCTTACACTACACAAAACACTGAATTAACTTGTGTAACTTGAAAGACCATGTTTTACCACTTTTTAATTGTGAATGTATTTTAAAAAAATATTTTGATAATATTAAAAATTATATTTTAACAAGTAAAATTATTTTGTGAATTCATAATGTCGAAATACGCTTAGGGTCAATTTTTGGGATTTTTTTGAGACACTTCATTTTTTGATGAATCATACAAAGTACTGCAATTTAGTAAAAATATCATTTTAATTTAAATAATTAGTAATGATATATTGTATTTTATGTGTTTTTAGAGTCACATTATATCAATTATACATCAATTTATACAATTAATTTCATTAAGTTAATTTTATTTTCCAATTGAATATAAAAACCTAACAAATTTTTGAATGTTTTCCTACTATAAAAACTCTTTATTTCACCTCGTATACAGGAATAGCGTTAATATTAAATTTTTAACTTCTATTATTTGAATTTTAAAAATATAACATAAAAAATTATATTTTTATGATATTTTTCATATAATAATATAAACTTATTTTTTTACCAAAATGATTAGTGAGTGCGATTAAGACTAATTATGTTATTAATGTATGATTAAGATTAATAAGGGACTAAACCTTAATATTAGAGACAAAATGATACATGGAAACTTGTCCAAAAGAAATTTTATGTCAATAATTTGACTATTTACCCACTTGGTTTGAAATATAAGGTTATTGAGATATTATTAAATGAAAGTTCCATATATAAAATGTCAAAAAAAATAAAAAATTGGGTTTTCCTTACCTTTAACGTTTATAAAAATTTTCAATATGTAAAAACATCATATTTTCATTTATAAATATCTTTTTTTAAAATTAATAGTTTAATTTTATTATATAAAAATATAATTAATTTTTATAGATAGTTTAGGTACTTAGAATTATTAAGAAACGTCAATGTAATGATTATTTAATTAATAATTTACAAAACAATGAAACTATAAGTATTAAAAATGAAGTTAATTGATTTAATTATTGATTTATTTGTTTTTTATATTAATATATCATTTTAAACACATTCAAACCAGATATTTTTTTCTTCCAATATAAGATTTATATTTTAAAATTAACATTAAATAAATAATGTCAAAAATGACATTATTGTTATTTTACAACAAATGAATCTTATTAAATGATTTGAAATTAATAAAAATCTTATATTATACCATGTTATTATTAAGTGTTAATAAATATGAAATACGGTCTATTAATAATCCAAATAATCTTTATCATTAACATGTTGAACCATATACTATAAAAACATTGTTAGCGCAGTCCGGGTTCAAGAAGCATTTTGGTGCGTCATATGCGCTTGTTTTAAAATTAATTTCCCAAACACATGGCTATTTTATTTTATAAATTAGATATAATATTAATAATTTAGTGGATCTATATTATATAATAATTATTACTTTAATTAATTCTTAATTTTAAAATAAATTAGATTAGAAAACTAGATGATTTAATAAAAACCAAAATGATAAAATTTACTAATCTTTGAAGTTAAGGAACCAATTTTATAAAATGGACATATTTTTGAGTGTATGATGTTTTTATCGACCTTGATTCTATTTTAATCCATTATATTTTCATTTTTGAGGAACATTATACAGGATAGACCACCCATTATTGAATACCATTTGGTATATACAAAAGTGCCACCCCTTCCCTATAAAAGGACACCAACTATACCCCTTCCTGGGACCTCTACAACATCTTAAGTTAAACCAATACCTGACCAAATTATCTCACAACATCCTTCTCCATGAATAGAAGCCTCACATTGGATAAGAATCAATCCATTTAAGCTTTTGGTATACCCAAAATGATGTTACCAAATTAAGAGGTAACACTATCTCTCAATGTCACTAGTTTCATTTCCCCTCTCCACTCACAATCCTCTTATTATTATATAATTTCATAGAAAATAATGTGTCCTAAATATACTAGGATTTTTTATGTTCTGATTTCTACCTACACTTATTCACTCCTCCATATAATGGGTAACAAACATATTGTTTCTGTGTACGACGAACTAATGCCTCATGAAACAATGATTGTACAACTTTCCCTACCACCTCTAATGGTTGAAATTATGATGGAAAATCTATTTATATATAATATATATGTCATTTAGAATATATTTCGGAATATTTTATTTAAATTTATAATATACCTTTGAGCTTCCATCATGTGTAAATACGATATTTTCGAATGAGGAACGGTGGACTACCACTCCCTCCAAGTGATATGACTCATTAATTCCATACATGGAACATATAAAGGATGGTTATTATAAAAAACGAAACAAATATAACATAAATATGATACTTGAAATTATTAAATTCATATTTATCACATAGTTTTAATTATTTTAATACAATAATGTAATGAATATAGTGTTCATGCGTACCTATGGCCTACCATATCCATGAACGGTGGACTTCATTCCTCATCTCCATATATTAAGGAATATTATAAATACTTATGTGCTGAATATTTAAGATAATTTAGTCATTGTTTAAATTATGGATATTATGGAACCCTGATATATTTAATAATAACAAAAAATAACAAGTCAAAACGTACTTGAGAAAATTAGGCAATTAACACCCAAAATAGTTAAAATAATGAATGAGTTTTAACAAATGGATAATAAAATATTCTAATAAGTTTATATATGATATAATAAAAACTAATATGGTTCTGGTATTAGTTAGTAACGTATTCTAAACTACTATACAGGAAGGAATATACCACCCAACAAAAAGTTAGGATAATGTAAGGGATTTTCATCTCACTTTTTAATTCTATGATATTAATGTCATATACACTACATACTTATTTTGTTTTCCATACCTCCTTATCATTTTGATATATTATATCATGAATCATTATATTTTAATTATCTTATAAGATTCATTTAATTTCATACATTTCTAGTTATTAGTATTTAAATGTTTCAAAGTGTTATGGGGCTCTTTGGAATGTTTAAATATTATTCCCCTCAAGAATGTTCTTAATATCACTTCCTTTTATGATTGTTAAAATAACCAGGATGAAAAAGATTTATTATAATCACATTTCATTGAAAATATAATTGAATATCCATACTCTCATTCAGTGGATGTTGTAATTTCTGAACCCGTATTCCATTATTCCAATTGTGGTTACTTTGAAAATAATTTGATTAATTAAGGAATAATTGATAAATCTGTATTTCTCATTGAATATGTTTATTTGATAATTCATATTAGTTATTTTAATTTTTTAGTATGATTAATTAATTTGACTAGAAATAACAAGTCTATCCTGGCTTTATATAGCTCCTCGATGCTTCGATAGGTTCTAAATAGATAAATTAGTTGTCCTAGTTCAATGAGTTTATATCTATGTTTTAAAATGTATTGTGAAAGGTCTTATGGTAATAGGTTTTCATGTACCTGAGTCATGATGTTTGATAAGAAATAAATTTCCCTCATTTAGTATTAGTTAATTTTTTATCCTTTAGATTTTTCATCAACATATCAATTGATATAGTTTATTCTCTTTCAATTGATTTATGACATGTTTTTTAGTTCCAGAAATTCTATATTATTCGTGCCTTATCTATTTTTGTAAGTGGAATGTATGATCAATTATTTACCTTTAAATATTGATCGATTCATTATTTCTTTTTTTTTACCTAACCATACTGAGCACTTTATCTCACCCTTATTATGTTTCTCTCCCCAGGTTATAAAGAATAGAACAATGATTAAGCTTTCAAGGATGTAGTTAATTTTAGTTATTATATATCATGTTTTATTTTTATTTTTCCCAATGTGTTATGGGTATCAGGTTTTTAATCTATCTTTCCAATAATATTAAACTGAATGGTCCATACATATTTACTTCCTTGTTATAATGTCAATGTGTTTTAGTAATGCACTGGCTCTAGGAATCTGGGGTTGGGGCATTATAATTGGTATCAAAGAAAGATTAGTTGCAACCTTAGAAACTAGAATTAGAAACAAAAAATAGATTAGGGAGTAGAACCTTAAGATATAAATTGAGGATAAGAGTATAATAATATCTTATAATTTTGTTAAAGTAGTTATTATTTGGGTATTCCTAGCATTATATCCTTGTATGGATACTACAAGTGGGTGCGGTTCTAGAATAGATATACCTAGGGGTAACAAATTCAATAAGGGGTTCTGAGCTTGACTCAGGGTAACCTGTTACATGTCAATAGGACTTAGTACACAACTGGTTTGAAACTCCCATGGGATACTCCAAGGATGATTTAAATTTTATTTACCTACCATTATAATGGATTTGGAAGTAATGATTTCCCCAACATACCCAATGTTTATGGTTTTAGGGGTTTATGTTGCATAAATTTATGTTATGTGCTATACCATATTTAGATTTATACAAAGTTCGTAACCATATAATCTAAGCCAATATATTATATTATTTAGAAATAACTCTTTGTGGTAGGAATAAAAACTTCACTAGTGCATTTCATGTAAATGTAATAAGGATCATATCGTTCATGGTCTTAATCCATAATTTAAAATGGAGATAGAATCCCATGTACTCTGATTATATGAGGAAATATTATCATGTGTTAACAAGATGAGTAAACAATTATTTAAGTCTTATATATTAGAAGGGTCAAAGAGGATGGCTAACAAATATATGGATAAAAGAAAGAAGGGAAAGAAGTATCTTCACACATGTTATAACTGTGGAAAGAATCACCCTGGTAAATGCTCGAAGGGAACGTGACTTTGTTATAAGTGTGGATAAAAAGGGCACCATGTTCATTATATCAAGGGTAATAAAAAGTTTTTCAATTTTCAATTCCTCCACTGAAAGGAGAGGATACACTATGTAGATCAATGCCTCATGAGTCAATGGAATATAGCCCAGATGATGGTATTGGATAATGATGAAGTTATGATACCATCACAAATTAAGAGGAATGATTAATATGTTTTTTCAATAATTATGTCATTTGAATATTTTGTAAACATTGTATTTGATAAAATAATTAAGGAATATATGAGTATTATACTTAAGTACTTTTTCATTAATGATTTGAGATCATATGCTGAATGGTACTAAGAAAATATATTCAGTAGAAAGTTTCAATTTTCATAAAACAAATGAATAAGGGAATGAAAACCCTTAATATATTACTAATGTTAATATAATGTTGAAGAAATTATTGATTTGGATAAGTACTGACTACCTTGGAACTGATTAAGGACTTTTTGAATAGTTTTCTATGATATCATTGATGGATTTCACAACATTATTGGATTTATGGAATATATCCAATAACTAGTGTCTTACTTAATGAATAAGTAATAATTCATGTTTTCAACAAGGTTTTATGTTTAATAGAGTGATTACTGAATTTCAAGAGGATGCATGATGATGTTATTCACATGTGTGGAATGTGACAATATAGGGATGTATCATGTTGATTAAATGCTAATGAAAATTTCAGTCTATAAAATTAAGTGACTTTCATTTAGATGTTATTAGATCATAATATGTTGGAAAAGTTAACCATTAATAAAATGGTTTAAGATGATCATGGGATGCGATTTTAGAGCATAATGTATTACTTAAATACATGTTTCATCATGTTCTAGGAGATGAAGTAGAAATAGTTCAAGATGCAGTAAAATAAAAATAATGTGTTTATGTATATTTAAATATATTCTTATACAGTGAAAGAATTCCTTAACTACAGAAATAAATGGTTTTGAAAAAAATGTTGTATTTTTATCATCATTTTTATGATATCAATGACCTTTACTCACACCTATGGTTTATGGTCTTGTGGGTCACAAATTTCATCTGAACATGCTCTCTTGCACTCTCCATTAGAACATGATTGTTGGATTTTTATTCCATATCAATGTTTCCATTTTCCACCTATGTTCTCCTACTAGGAAACCTATTTGCATGACCATTGTTCTTTCTTTTCTCTCTTGGTAACAATATGTGATATTAAACCTTTTTATGTGTGAGTCTTTCAACAATGGTTTATTTTAAATACGTTGATTACTGAGATGAATTATAAATTGTGAGGATGAAATTTAATTAAGATTGGGCAAGTGTGAAACCCAAAGGAATTACAATATTTTACATTTTGAATAAATATAATTCTATTATTATCATACTTATATATAAAATTAAGCTTACGCTATGCACAACACTGAATTAACTTGTGTTACATACATGACCATGTCTTACCTCCATTTAATGGAATACCTATTTTAAAATTAATTTTTTTAAAAAAATTAGTTTTTTATTTTTAAAAATAAACATCATTTATTTTAATCCTTAAGGTCAAAATTATCTTAGGGTGAATTTTGTGGATTTTTCCGAGAAAATTTATTTTTTGATGTATAGTGAAAATTACTACAATTTTGTTAAAAATGTCATTTTTTATTTAAATAATTATTATTTCTAAATAATTTTTTATATTTTTTAGAGTCATGTTATATCAATTATACATAAATTTATACAATTATGTTCATTATAATTATTTTAATTTTCAAATTGAATATAAAAACATAAATAACATTTGAATGTTTTCCTACTATAAAAACCCATTATTTATCCCTGTTTACGAGATTTGTATTAATATTAATTTACCCACTTTAGTGATTTGAATTGTGAAAATCCGACACACAATAATGTCATTAGTATAATATTTTTTGGTATAATACTATAAACTAAATTTGTTGACCAAAATTATTAGTGAATGTGATTAAGAATATTTATGTTTATTAAGGTATGATTAAGCTTAATACGGGACTAAACATTAATATTAAAGACGAAAATGACTTAGAAACTTGTCCAAAAGCCATTGGATTCCAATAATTGGACCATGTACCCACATCGTTCTTAATATATTGTAATTGGGATATTATTAGATGAAATTTCCCTATATAAAAGATTAACTAAGGAAAAAGACAAAAAGGGAACTTTCCTTACATTTAACATTTTTAAAATTTTCAGATATGTAAAAAACATCATATTTTTCTCTATACATACCATTTTTGAGATAAATAGCTTATTTTTATCCTAAAAATTGAAAAATAATTTTTAGATATGGTTTAGGTACTAAAAATTCTTAAGAAATGTCAATGTAGTGAATGTTTGGTTATAATTTAAATAAAATAAATGATACTATAAATATTATATATGATGTTAATTGACTAAATTTTTTTATTTATTTATTTTTTAATTGAAAATATAATATTTGAGTCACATATTAACCTAATATAATTTAAATTCCAATATAATATATATATTTTAAAATTAACATTAAATAAATAATGTCCAAATTTCCATTACTGTGATTTTACAATAAATGAATCTTATTAAATGACTTAAAATTAATAATAATATTCTATACAGAAAATTTATTTTTAAGTTTTAATAAATATTAAATCTATTATATTAACAGACTAATTAATCTTTTAAAGTTATCATATTTAACCATATACTGTAAAAACATTGTTAACATGGTCTGGGTTCAGGCAGTGTTTTAGCGTGTCACGCGTACTTGTTTTAAAATTAATCTCCAATACTCATGGGTATTTTGTTTTATAAATTAGATATAATATTAATAATATAGTGGAACTATATTTTCTAATAAATCTCACTTTTATTAAGTCTTAATGGTTATGTTAATTAGATTAGAAAATAGATGCTTTAACAAAAACCAAAATGAAAAATTTTGGGAATCATAGATGTCATGGAGACAAATTATTAAAATGTATATATTTTTGAGTAGATTTGGATTTTATCGACCATTATTCTCCTTTACTCCATTATTATTTTAATTTTGAGTAACTTTTGGAATGATATACCACCAATTATTGAATACCAATTGGTATTTGCAAAAGTGTCACTCCCCTTTCCCTATAAAATGCCACCACCTCTACCCATTCAACAAGCATCTAAATACTATTATGTTAGGACAATACCTACCCAAATTTTCTCCCAGAATCCCACCCTAAAACCTATCTTACTCTCTTTGTTTCGGATGAAATCCATATATGCTTTTGGTATATAATAGAAGAAGTTACCCGATTTAGAGGTAACACCTTCTCCCAAGCTCTCTAGTTTTATATCCCTTCTCTTCTACCTATACTTTTATTATAATATGACTTAATATAAACTAAAGTATCCTAAATATAATAGTATTTTTTTGTTATTATTTATACCTATACTTACCCACACCTCCATCTAATGAGTAACTAACATACTATTTCTGTGTACAGTGAACTACTGCCTTACGAAACAATGGTTGTTCAATATTCCCTACCACCTTTCATGGTGGACATTATGATGGGAGCTATATTTATATATAATATATATTTAGTTTTTAATGTATATGGGATTATGAAATTTTTATTTTTAACATACCTTTATGCTTCCATAATGTGTAAAAATGATCATTTCTTTTGAGGAAGTGTGGACTACTGCCCCCTCAATGGGATATTACTCATTCATTCCATACATGGAACGCATAAGGTTTGGTTATAATAAACCTATGTAAAATATATAACATACATATGATACTGGAAATTAGAAAATACATATTTATCATTTAGTTTTAATTATTTTAATATAACAAAGTAAACAAAGTAGCGTCCATGCGTACGTATGGCCTACTGTATCCATGAACGCTAAACATCATTCCGAATCTCCAAAATATAATAAACTATTATAAATACATATGTTTTGAATATATAAGATTGTTTAATCATGGTTTTCAATCTTTATATTATGAAACCATGAAATTTTTAATAATAAATACAAATAACAAGTCCAAATGTACTTTAGAAAATTAGGCAATTAACACCCAAAACAGTTAAAATAATGAAAGAGTGTTAAAAAATGGATAATAAAATGTTGTAAGAAGTTAATATATGATATAATAAACAAGATAATGGTTCAGTTATTAGTTATTAACATATTCTGAACTACTATACTGAGGATAAATACCACACAACAAAAAAGAATGATATGGTAAGGGATTCTAATCTAACTTTTTAAATCTGTTAGATTTATGTCATATTCATTACTTACATCTTTTGTGTGGAATACCTACTGTCTATTATTATATATTATAAGATGAATCCTATTTTTATCATGATATTATTATATTCATTTAATTTTATAACTTTCTGGTTATTCTAATTTAAATGTTTCAAAGTGGTAAGGGACACTTTGAAATGTTTAATATTTATTCTCCTCATGAATGTTCTTAATATCTCTATCTTTTATGATAGTTAAACTTAAATTGACTCATTCCAATTATTGTAATCAATACGCAATTGAAAATTTAATTAATTATTTATACTCCCATATAATTGATATTGGTATTTCCAAAACTGTATACCATTATTCATATGGTGGTATCTTTGATAGTTATTTGATTAATGGAGGAATTATTGATATATGTGTATTTCTCATTCAATATGGTTATTCTATAAGGCATTTCAGTTATTTTTATTATTCAATATGAAGAATGATTTGTATGGGAAATTAAGGGTTGATCCTGGACTTTATATAGCACCTCTATCCATCGATAGGATCTCATTTGAAAAATAAGTTGGCTAAATTAAATTGGGTTTTATCCGTGTTTTAAACCGGATTATAAAAGGACCTAACAGTAATAGGTTTTCATGTTTCTAGGACAATATTTCTGATAATAAATCAGTTTATCTCATTTAGTATAAGTTTTTTTATCCATGAGATTTAGTTTTGATAGATCTATGTATGTACTTAATTCTAATTTAATTGATTTATGACATGTGTTTCACTTTTATACATTCCATATTATTTATTCCATATTTAGTTTTGTAAAAAGAAATTGTAGTTAGTTATTTACCTTTCCATATAGATTGATTCATTAATTATTTCAATGTAATTACCTTTACATAGAATTTGTTCTCACCATTATTATGTTTCTCTCCCGAGGTTTTGAGGAAGGGAGCATCTATTTATCTTTTAATGATTTAGTTTATTTTAGTTATTCTATAAATTTTTTTATTTTTTTAACAAATGTATTATGGGTATCCTGTATGTAATCCGGCTTTCCAAGACAGAAAAACCGAATGGTCCTTCAATTTTTACTTCCTTCTAATAATTCAAATTTAATGTAATAATGCACCGGCTCTGGGCATCTAGGTAAGCGTGTTACAAATACTATCATGGATCACTACCCTTATAATGTTTTGGGTTGTTTCACTACCACCCAAGGATCAATTCCACTCACATCCCATCTATGGATCACTGCACTAGTAAAGGGATAGAAAATTAGAACACATTACAATTACAATATGAGCTAATTTTTGTATATGCGTTAAATTATATATGAGATACCTTGATGTATTTATTCTCTTTTAACTTTAATGTTTTGAGAATTTAAATGAGAATCATATTTTTCCCCAGAGTTGTCATGGACTAACCTTACTTATATTTATAGAACATTGTTGGAATCTCACTTCCCTTTACATTATAGTATTGACCACTTAATCATTTGTAAATAACTTAATTAAGTTATAATTCATATTATTTATTATTTTTATTCACAAAAACACTTTCCTTTTCTTACTATTTTAAGATAAGATCTCTCAAAGTGCACTCCCTGTAATTTCACTTCACTATAACTACAATAGTTAGTTTTATAGATTACTCAAATATTAGCTTTCTATCCAAAAGTTAGGGTCAAGAACCCTTATCCAAGGATTAATCCAAGTGTCCTATTTAATTAATAGGGTCATAATGCACTACAAAAATTCTAATTACTTATTTGTCAATCAGAATAACAACTCTCTCTAGTATTTTACTAAAACAAATAGTAAACTAAAACAACCTAGTGTTAGTATGATCTTGACTTCAATAACATATCCAAGCACTATCTCGAATTTTATATGGTGTGGAATTGAGAACTACATCATATATTAAACATATACATTGTTTTCAAGAATCTTATTTCATAACTTTATGTGGGGGAGTAGATGAATGGTTCTTAGAAAATAACTACTCTTTTACTCTCCGAAAATCTCATAAATGATCTCCACTAACTCCTTCACTCACAAAACCCTATGTAGTATAGCCAAATTATCTTAGGCATAACCACCAGTGGGATAAGAAATTTTTACTCATCTATGATTCCAATGAAACCTATATAGAAGGAAATTCAATATCTACAATGTGTATTCCAGTGGGATCTTGAGACTCTTTACAGTGAAATGTGTAGTGGTGGAATTGTTGTATTTCCTTCAATAGGATTTCAGCATAGAAATCTATCCATGGTTTGTACACCCTGAATTTTCTAGGTTCACAAAAACTTTTCAAAACTATTTTTGAATAACCCATACGCCATAGTTTGTCTGATTGCAGAAAATCCTAAATCACACATCGAAAAATCCTTTAAAATTATAGTTCCCAATAAGTCAAGATATTTCTGAATGCCTTATTTGAGATTGAATGGAATAAGTTCATTCCCACTACCTCTCTTGTTGAGATTCAAATTAGAGTCTAAGTTCCACCCCCTCATGGATTCACCTGCATCATGGTCATAATTCACACACACCTTTTCATACACACACTGAGACTCACATTTACCCCTCTTTTAGTTTTCATGGTTATTTAGTGCATGAAAATTACCAAAATATTATCTAGAGGCTACTCGGGTGTCTGACATGAGTGATATTGGCTATATTTTTGCATCTTCTATCCTTTATTACCATGTAATGATCGACATCATGGTGTGGAGTTATATTTCATATGAATTTATATTCCATATAAATATTTTTATTAAAACATAGTAACTATTAATGGAATGGAAAATTTCCCTTTTCACTTCATCTATGGTTTACCCATTAGGTATAATGTTTGGTACATTCTAACCAAAAAAATAAGATGTCATAGCTTATGGTTCTACAGTGTAAATATTTTCATTCAAATATATTTTTTGTTTTAAATATTCTAAGAACTCTTTGTTTTTCTTTGACAAAACTTATGGACTTAATGGGTCTATACATTTATTTTATGAATGAAAAACAAAACCTTTTGTGATACTGACTCTTTTTTTCATTGCCAACAATCTCCCAACAACACTTGTTCTCAACCTAACTTATTTTCAAAAAAATCCAAAATTAGCTATTTGGATTATAGAAAATATACCAAGAATAACTTATTTGGGTTTTATTAAAAAAATCCAACTCAAACCATAGTTTTCCCAAAAATTTACCCCCTTGAATTTATTTGAAAATGAAAACCCTTCTCCCATGTTTCTGTTCTCCCCTGTATTTATAATGAAATTCAAAGGGGTCACACCTTGATTTCTTCCCCCTTTATCAAAAACATATTATGGGTATTCAACTATCCAACTTATCAATTAACATGGAAAATTAAGACGCATAGAGAGAACTCAATATGATATGATATCCCCTAACTAAATATGGACGAAATATACTTATTCTAGGTGAAAAAATCCCATTATATCAACAGATTCTTTGAATAGTTTCTTGTTGGTAGATCTAATTCTATATACTTATGCAAAGAAAACATCTATGATAGAAACAAAAATTAACTTATCAATTAGTGAATTTTTCATTTATCACATTAGTTTTAAATAGATCCTCCAAGGCAACTTATATGTGGATCATTATATGAAACATATTTAAATTCAATTTTCATAGGGGTTGTCAATTTCACTCATGAGAAGTAATAATACCATTTTAATATTGGACATAAAACTTTACTAATAAAAATAGAACCTATAATCCTATCATATTCTCACAAAAAATATTTCATAAATATATTGTAAATCACACAATGTTAATACATAACATGTGAAGAGACACTTGATACCAATCTTTGAATATAGAAAAAATCATACTAGTTAAACTCCTTCATTTATAATATATTTCATAGGCATCAAATATGTATAATTAGAATTAACATAGTTTAAACTTAGATCACCAACTCCCCAAGATCATTAGTTATTAACACATATTATGATGATGAATTCAGGGATTCTGCATATTGAGAATATATCCTTTATCATAGAGGCTTCAGGGAACATTATAAATAAAAATATCTAATACTTAATGTTAGAAAAAATATATAATGATGGACTTAATATTTAATTTTGTTTCCATGTCTATGTTACTTATTTTTTTATAATACTAGTTTCTCTATTCAATAAATATTCCATGAAATTTTCATTATAATAAATCTCCATAAAATTCACATTCAAGATCTATATTACACAAGACCTAAAATAATTAATACACAACTCTTATTTCATGCAAAAATAGATCAAGATTCATTATTGAAATTTATTCTAGAATTTAGATTTAAGAATGAAAATTTGTAATTTATTATATTTATTGAGTCATTTTATGCCTTCAATTATTTATCTTGTTCTAAAATGATATAGTATATGGAATACATTTGAAAACCACTTGTTTCATAGACTTCCCAAATTTAGTAGATTTACATTTTTCACTTTCATGTGTATTTTTTCAACACCATTCCCCTATTGTTCATGTATCCCACAATTATCAATAATACTTCAAAAAAATTAAACACATTTAAATTATATGGGGAAATGGGTACCTCCATCTTCCTGAAGTAGGTGAATGAGACTCGGCATAATGGATAAATTGTTCACCTTCCATATTTCCTTTTCCATTTCTCAGATATTGGTAAAGGAAACTCATCATCTATTAAACCTACTAGTAATCATTTATATATTTCCTTTAAAACAACTTCCTAAAGGATATCTATTATGTGATACATATTACACAATTATTTTTATGGATGTGACCATTTTAAAACTAATTTAACATTTTATTTTCAATAATTATGGAATCATTATTTTTTGAAAAAGTATCATCTCGAGTTGCTTCATTTTAGGATCCCACCATTGGAATTATTCACCATTGTGTCTTCATAACTTATATTTTATTGGGTTGTGTGGAACCATTTTAGAATACTTCTTCCCTGGTATCCCAGATTTTCATCTTTGAAAATGTGTTCTTCATCACTGGATTCTACTTTATATGTTCGTATACCCTCCTTGTAGTTGGTATACCCTCTTGGTTCTTCACCAATATTTTATTTATTTTCATTAAAAAGAGTTATTTTGATTATCCACAACATAGTTCTTGAAACGCTATTCACTAAGGCTCTTTATTATTCTCCAAAAAAATTATTCTATTAATGTTAAATTGGCCATATTCTAGGATAATCATTCCCCATGAATGTTATATGAGTGGACTATCTCTGTATGGTTTCTTTACCATTCCATGCATTCATCCAATTAAAATACATTTCCATGTGATCGATAGTGGAAAAAATATAGATTCTCCTATATGAATAATACCTCATGTGGTCTCTCATTGAATGATATATTATCTCTCACTACAAAATAATTATTTTTTCCATCGAGGGTATATCTATTGGTAAAAGTGCATTTTATGTTTGTAAACCATTATACCAAAAAAATGTTTTGTCACTAAATTTTTGGTAAAAACTCTATTGCTAAATGTTATCGCAATAGATAAGATAGTCATGTGGAAATTATAATATTACCAACAGATAATATATTTGTTGGTTAAAAATTTTAGCAACATATTCATATGATGGATATATCTGTTCATAATATTATCAGTGATATTTATCTTTCCATCAGTAATATTATTAACATTATTACAAGAAATACCAACAATTAAAATATATTTTTAAATTATTTTTTAAATAAAATATAATGCATTGTTATTAAAATAATTTTTCACAAACTTTTATATTGTATCTGTTAATATTACTACATATAATATATTTATTATATTTATTAAGTAATAATTATAAAATGAAGTTATATCACATCAACATTGCATTTTTATTAAAGAGAAAAAAAACAATAACAAAGAATTCAAAGAAAAAATGATTGGGGAAATAAAATAATGAAGACCCAATTGATACCCCCTAATAAAAATAAAACCCTCCATATCTAATAGATGAGAACTTGAAAAAAATGACACAGTTTCCTTTATCAGCAACCTCCTTTGAAGTAATATGATCAGCCACTTTGTTTCCATCCTTCCACACATGAATAACCTGAATATTGTTGTTGTTGAGGATATATTTTCACTTCCTGATAGAATAGTATATAGACCAGGAAGATGAAATTTTACCATGAATTGCATAATGAACAATCAATAAATCAGTTTCAATCTGACTGAGCATAATATTTTTTAGGGCACAAAAGTCAAGACCCATCTACATGGCTCGGTCCTCTACTTGATTTGAAATCCCCCTCCAAAAGTATGTAGAATAGGCAAGCAAAAAACTCCCGAAATCATCATAAACCACCCCTTCCTCCTCTCATAATACTAGACATGAAAGATACATCAAAATTCATCTTCAAACCTGTGTTTAGCGCCACCCATTGAACCCAGTTTCCTCTCCGTGCATGGACGAGGTTGCTGAATCATTAAACGATTCCCCTAAAAATACTTCAAGGAAGGAGAATCATTCCATTTATTAATACTTTTAAATTGATAAATTAGCAGTGATTTCATCGTCATAACAATGGACCATTCCATGGAAATAATACGTTCAAACCTGGCCTTTATCTTGGCCCCCAGATGCACTAACAACCCGCACTTAAGATTACATATTTGTCCATATTTTCTGGTCCCTCACCTTTAATACCATGGAACTATCTTTCTAGAAAATGTTTTTTGTGAAGATCAAGGGAAAATATAATAGTAAACCCTCCAAAATATCTACATACTTCTATGTCCCAATCACTCTCAAAGAAGAGATGATTAGAATATTCCTCCCTGTGTAACTTGCTATAATGAAATTTATAAGCCAGACTAATTCCAATATTCCTAACATTATCATGTACTGGAATAGCATGGTTTCAGATCTACCATACAAGAGAATTAAACATGGTTGGAATACAACTACACAATACCTTTTTTGTTTATGTATCATGCAGCCCTTGAGGAGTTCAGATCTGTCTGATATTCTTTATAGAAAAAGACCATGTCTTAGATGTAGTAAACACACACCTTTCCATTTAAGAGTTTGAGATAATATCATAAATATCCTCCCTTTGAACCACATCTAGAACAATATTTATGAACATGGGATGTTTCTTGGCCTCCTTTAAGGAAATCAAAGGACCAGGGCAGTCTGGATAACCCATGATTGTACCTTCTTTGTAATGAAACCAAAAAAGATAACTCCCCCTTCCCTAAAATCCATATTGAATGATACTAAATGACCAGAATAATATATTGGATTAAGGACAAAAAATGAGATCCATTTGAAACAAAATTTTCTTCATAACTAGCTCCTTTATAGGACATAATCTTCCCCCATAGAGTCCACTCTTCCACCACTTACCATGCAATATTTTCATGCATGCAGTGAATGATATTATCCAGGATTCTCACTCCAATACCATCTTCCTGAACAGTTCTTGTCATCCTACCCCATGAAGACCAATGGTGCTTCCACTAAAATAAGGCATCCCATATGAACTCAACCAGAACATTATCAACGGAAGAGAGGACTCCCTTGTGAACACTAATAACTAAGAGAGCATGTATAGGAATGGATGTTAACACACTGTTGATAAGAGTTATCCAACCTGTAAGGGTAAAAAATAATTTTTTTAGTCCAGCACATAGTTCACAATCCTGTTAACAATATAGTCAAAGTCCCAGATTCGAAGATGGCCAGGAGAAATTAGAGATCCAAGATACTCAAATAAACCCAAATAAAATGATTCATTATTTTAAAAAACATAAGACTCAAATAAACTGATGGTTTATATTAAATTACATGCTCAAACATAATAAAAAACATGTTCATCTCATATGTCAGGTGTCATAGTCACAACCCTAGATCACACTTGCAGTGGGATCCACACAGGTCCCCTTTCTTATAGATACATTTTATTAGTCTTATACTTGTGGGTGAATGTAGACATATTTGAGATGGCCGTAAGTGCCATAGTTCACCAAGTTTATCATTTTCTAATTTTTTGTGGGTGTCATTTCCTTCACTTGTGGATAAAAGAAGATGTATGTGAGACAATTTTCATTGTTTCACCACTCATGGAAGAAATTCCCCCTTCATACAACAGGGGATTGAAGTAGTTTGTCCCCTATATCTCAAAAAAGAAACAAAAAGAAGAGTAATAATCACCTAATTGTTAATCTTGAATTCATTTCAAATAATTAATATAGAAATTTAAAATAGGTTCAATAGTTAGTTAAGCGTCACTGAAATATTGACAATGTCAAAACACCATTATTGATCAGTCTAATCTAGTTTATTGGTTTTGGTACATTTTGAAATTATTATTTTACAGAATGGGGACAAATGATACATGGGGAAAGGAAACAAATACAAGTATTTTCTTCAGTGAGATTCTCATAGAAGCTTCCACCATACATCACATATGATGCACCCAACTATGATAATGACTTCGGGAGAGTTGAACAACCACAGTCCCCTATAACTAAAAAATTTATTCCATCTCCAACATTAGGACCATGATGCTAAACCTACAACAAAAAAAACTCAATCACTCCACCTCTCCAAATGATTTGAAATAATGATTGTGTTTGGTTTTATAAAATGTTAAACATATAAACACTTTGAGGAACCCATGAATTGGGCAATGGGCATACCTTCTATTTCCAAAAAATGGATCTTTAATGAGTGGAAAATGTCACCAAGAACCCACTACCCTAACAATAGAAAACAAGATCCTAGAAATCAAATTGTATAAAACATAAGAAGGTATCTTGAAAAGCCATGAAATTGACACAAATAAGAATTAGTCTAAAAAATGTACCATACTAACCTGTATTGTTATTACCAATCCACCAAAAAAAATTCTTGAAATGGTTATTTAGTAGAAGTAGTAATGAAGTAGCATATATTGGACCTGAAATGGTGTT
Source organism: Viscum album (assembly GCA_963277665.1). Classification (NCBI taxonomy): domain Eukaryota; kingdom Viridiplantae; phylum Streptophyta; class Magnoliopsida; order Santalales; family Viscaceae; genus Viscum; species Viscum album. Next base: position 2,066,790,456 of record OY728132.1, read on the forward strand.
CGGTGCTCCACACAATGTGAAACAACCACAAAATCAACAATATATAGAATCCCCATCACTTCACACAAGCTATCATTTTTTGCAGCGAATCTAATCATTCACAAACATCACCATCCCTTTGATTTTTGGGGAATTCCATTTGTGTTTTAAGATGCACTTAACATGGTCTCCATCTAAATTAGGCACCAAACACAACAAGAAGCCTATTAAGAATCCAATAATCATCCTTCACATAATATTTTTCATCAAAACACATGATATAAAAATAATATTGCTTGATATGAAAAACAAAAAGATTATCAGACCAATTAACACAATAAGATGAAAGAAACATTAACCACAAAAACCTCAACAACGTGTAATGTGAAAATAATCAGTTACTACAAAAATAGAAAAATAACATGAAGAACCATTGAACACAACAAGAAAATATCCACTAAACATAACAAAGAGATAAATAGTGACCACAGAAATAGAAAACAACCCATGACCACTATAAAAGAAATCATCACAGGATAAAAATTAACAATAAGATTATCTAAATAGTGGACAAAAACTATATAGAATGACACTAATTTCATTTGGCAATGACACATAACTCAAAGTTAATTAATCTAGTAAAACTAAATTAAATTTTTTAATCTAGTAACACAACTATTAATTGTGATCCTAGTTAATGTCCATCAATGAATCCTCATAGGATAAATATTTATTGATAATGTCAATAGAATTTTCAAACTCCATGAGAATAGATTCTTTGGGTCTCATTTTATGGGACAATTAAAAAAATGTCAGGATTGAAAAACAATATTATTAAAGTATGGACCTAGTTAAATTAGAGGAACACATGGGGATATACCTTGAAAAAGTTTAGTATGATTATAGTATTTATGTATCTCTAAGACAAAATTTCAAAATTCAGCCTTGTGGCTTCATAAAGAAGGTCTTTACATAATACTGGGAAACACAAACTAAAAAATAAATAAGAAATGGCAGTGAATTGGAAAATTAAAAAGCATCATATTCCTTCATTATGAATCCTGAAATTAGAAAAGAAAAACTGATCCCCGATTCTGGAAAACAAAACATATTTTCAAATAGAAACCTTAAGAGATATCTTCCCTAAGAAATTTTTTATCTCATCATAATTAACTACTTTAACCATTTCATAGACACCTCATTTTATGTAACTATTCTAACATAAATAAATGGATGAAAAGATTAGTGTAATTATCAAATTGAACAGACTATATAAATGAAAAATATATCCACCGCTGAATAATTGGGAACATCTTCTAGAAAAAAATTACATATTCTATAAGATGGGGCTATAAAAAATATCATAAAAAGACTTGGAATGTTGGATCTTGTATAAAGTCATATCAAGATACCAATCCCATGTAAGAATGAACACACACAAAAGATAAAACAACTAATAGGTAACAATCCAAACCAGGTTCCAACAAAATGAAGTGATAGTCAAGAAATAAGGGTTGACCTAATGTATCTACCATATATTAAGATATTTTCTTGGATTAAAATAAGACAACCATTAATCTCATTTTGATTAACTTTTTAATTTCCCAAATAACTCAAATGTTCCAGCATGATAGTTAGTAAGAAATATTTATATGTGAATACACTCTCTGAAAGTAAATTTGGTATTCTAAATTTACAAAAGTTTAATAGCCATAAGATATATTTTTTTAACCCCTCAATTGGATTGACTCTAGGAATGTTAACCAGATAGACCAATTCTATTTGGAAAAATATTAAACATTTATATGTCTAAAAAGGTTCAGGTTGAGTAAATGGAAAAAAAATATTACATATTTAGACTATGATTCTAAATTGAATGATAAATCCATTTGTTTTTGAATTTTTCAAGTCAATAAATGTTTTTTAACCTACCAACACTTTATCACATTTCATTTCATTTTTTTCTTTTTACTTTAAATTTGATATCAATTTTTAATTTAGTTGTATAGGAGGAGTCAACACTGTTATTCATTGAATTCAATAAAATCCTTTAAATCTCCTCTATACTTTAAATGGAATCCACATTTTCTTATGTTTTATTTTGTTTTATTTAAATTCAATATCTATTGATGGACTTATTGGCCATAGGTAAACTTAAATTTAAATAGATTAAACTATACAGTCTATTTAATGATCATGTTTTTCCATTTTTCATTCATTTTTTGAACAGTGTGGGTCTAATAAACACACCCAGTTATTTAAATCCAACCCATAAAAAACGTACAATTTAATGTGGAAACAAGCGGGGTTATTGACCGTTTTAGGCCCCTACTTGATTTCTACATTGACTCAGCTTGAAAAAGAAGTAAAAATAACAAGATTCATTTCATGTATAATTTTCATATGAACAAAAATATTTAAAGTGAAACAAAAATAATTAAACGTGATATTTTTAGAAACAAACATTATTATTTTCCAAGCATGGGTGCATAAAAATACCTCCCTATTATAGTGTCTGAAAGGATGTTTCTATTTTTTAATTTATATTAATTAATAAGAAAAAATTATCAATGGTTACCTTAAAATCATAAACAACCTATTTAAATAATCCATGTATCAATGAAATAGTCTAGAAAGTATTTTTGAGTTGTCTTTGAATTACACATGTGAGAAACTCATTCGAAACAGACATTCTTTCATATATAAATTTCCATGTCAATCTATCACATAGATTATTTTAAAGGCGACACAAGAAATTATAAGAGTAGCTGAAAAATAAGTCCTTGTAAGATCTATTATGCATAAGATCATCTTGTATTTATATCATCATGAATGAAAAAAGATACAAACACATGAAAACAAATATATTTGATAAATCAAAGCTGAAAAAATAACAGAAGATGCTTTTACAAATATACATTAAAACAATTGAATTGAAATAAAATGAAATTTCTTTTATTTATGAAGAGATATACATATAGATCCAACCTATGGTGCATAACTAATTCTCTATTGTATCTTTATTTTTCTAAAAAATTGCTGATTAACACATGGATCATCACATTCAAACCAGAAAAACTATTATCGACTTATGGAATTATGAAATGCATTCAAGGTAGAAGGAAGGGATGGATAATGGACTATAATGTTCATATATATTTTTTCCTCTCAACAAAAACCATTAAATTAAAATTAAAAGGATCCTTCCATAATAATAATAACATATCAAAATTTTCTGAAAATAAAATTTCTTTAGTAGATAAAATTGGTTTTGAATGTTTGTCTAAAATCATTAACATCCCGTAAAAATCAATCAACCAAAATGAATATTTACTTTCCCCACTATATTGGTGATGATGATTGTTTTCCAAGTCGTAAATGTGATTTCCCTTAATTACCAATTCCATGTACATGTGCATGTTAAATTAGAGTGTTTTTGCATACTCAAAAAGACTTATTAAGAGAAGAATTTCTAAGATATTTCATTTCTATGAGTCAAACACTTCTTATATTATCAAAATATCCCTATAAAGAGGTCTTGTGATGAAAACGTTACTAGGCCTTGCAATGGAAACAAAATGACAAAAAAATTTAAAATTTATTGGAGAAATTGTGGATTCATCATGCAATGTGAATGTTGAGTTGTTCATAGAGTTATCACATGCAATTTTCATGTTTCATTTGCTAAGGGAGTAAAATTATGGGTCATCTGTATGCTTGAAAAATTACATATTGGTATATATATTTGTGAGTATATTGAGGAAATTTTAATGAAAAACAAGTTATATGAGAATGTATACTCTAAAATCAATCCTTTTCTCAATCCAAAATAAACACTACCAGATGTTATGACTAGGACATTACCAACTAATGCATTAATTTGAAAAAATTTCTCATGTAGTGAATAACCAATATCATCCCACAAATCAATGTATGCTATCTATAAATTTAAATTTTAAATTAAAACAACACTCCCCACCCCGCATAGGGAAAAGGCATTAAACAAGTCAAGAAGGGCATAATACGTTAAACAAAAATAATCATTTTCCCACCTTGTATTGCGCTACAAAAATGAGTAGATTAGCATATATTCTCAATCTATATCTGATGAAAATAGTGTTGTTAATTGATATATGATTCCCAAACCATATCAAATGACAATATGGTTTCATATTTCTGAAAATTATAATGAAAATCAATGCGTAGTGATCTTGGTATGCTTGGAAGAACATTCAATTCACATTATCATTAATCCTCATCATCATTCACGAGTGAAATTATAATAAAAACAACAAGAAAAAAGAAAACACTTAAAGATGTTTATGATGTTTATGATGAAGGAATCGAATCTAAAAATTTATAACTCTTATAATATCTGTATCACCAGTTACCTTGGTGATTTCATTGAAATCGGGCTGTACATTCACATTTAAATCAATAATATGAGAATGAGATAATGGGAATAAAGAGGCTACTATGATAAATAAATCATCAATTAAGCCTCAATATATTACCTTAAAAATGAATTCTTCGACTAATCCACAAAATCCATTGACAACTAATGAAATCAAACTGTGGATTCACAATTCAAGAAATAGTATGAGAATGAGATAAGGGGAAAATAGAGGATAGTTTGATCACTCAAACAGAAAAAAATACCAGAAGAAAACCAACTCAAAACATTTGGATATCATTGAATGACAATTTTTCATAGTGATCATCAAATGAGTTGAACAACCATTATATTGAGAGCAAACTAAGACCTACATGAAAGTGTTGTAGTGAAAAAATGAATCAAGGATCCCCAAAGAACAACTTCCATATCGACAACCCGAACCCCTTCAGTGCACCAAGAAGCATTGTTTCCAAGGACCAAACACGTTGTCCAATATCACCAAGACCCCAAGAAACTTTAATAAGCTTCACCATAATAGGAAATGAGATACATCATGATAGAATCAAATGAAATTCAAACTAAGACTAGGAACCACTGCCTCTGAATCCCTTCTAAGAATAGCTTCAACAACCAATGTCGAACCAATGATCTGAGCATAGCTGTCAAGTTATATACCTCAAAGACTCTGAAATTAACCCAATGTTTCATTGCACTGAAATATTACCAACAAGGAAAAGAGGAATCTCTAATGAAGGGATCTGAGATCAACTAGAAATGGATACTCAGCTTGGGGTTGGGATCCGTACAGGCATGAGCACTAGGGAAGAACCAAAATATAGGGTCTTAAGGTATGATTTTAGGATGTAATGATGCAATGGAAGGGAAACATAGAAAGAAAATTAGGGATGAATGGGATCCCCATTTTAGAGGAAGAATAAATAGGACAGTAGAAGAAACCTAGAGATCAACGAGGCTGAAGCCCTAAACCCTCATGTTGGGAAACAAATTTTTTTAGGCAAAAAATATACATAAATTCAAATATGATAATGATTTATATTTTTCATTAACTTTATTTAATTTTATTTAAAATAAACATTATTTAAAAATATATACATTATTTATAATTAGATAAATTTAAAATTAAAAATCATTTAATGATATATTTTTAATTGAATTCCAATAATTAAAATAAAATTTAATCAAAAAAATAATTATCATTATAAAAAAGTTGGTTTATCTCAATTGGTTAGTATCATTGAATAGTGTATTGTAAAATATTTTATTAAGTGAAAAATATTAGTTGGTAATAGTTATTATTAATAATATATTTAAGTCTCTGTAATGAAATGATGGTATTAGTATGATAAAGTAATAGATTTAACTATTATTACAAGATTTTTTTTGTGTTGAAATATTAATACCAATAGATATATTTTTTTGGTAAAAACAAGTGTTGATACTTAAAACAAATACCAATAAAATTTAATATCTATTAAAATTTAACATTTTTACCAATAGATGTATTATCTTTCAGGAATGTTTTTTTGGGTATAAGCTATTTTTTGTAGTTACTAATTGAGTGATTCTCACTTAATTTGAGTTTTTAGATTCAATGAATGTACTCATGATGTTATCAATTATTCCAAAAAAGATCACTTCAGTGCCTACATCATTTTTATATGTCCTCTTTTTGAAATACAATAGAAAATCAATTTTCCCATCTTTGAGATCTAGAATCTTTGTTTTTTATGAGATTCATTTTAGAGGTATATTTATCCATAGATTTATATTATTTAATTCAATAAAAATTTCATTAAAACATGAATAATTACTCATTCTTGTTTTTCTTCTTTCGTTGGGTTTTTTTATTGGTGGAATGATGCCTTTCTTCGAAACATTTTCTATGTTTATTTTATTAAAAACTTATTGGTAATGGTCTTTGATCATATAATTTGTATCTTTAATATTTCTTCAAATTTTCATTATGATAAATTCAAGTCCACCTTTTCAATATATTTTCTCATGTTCTCCAAGGAAAAATCATCAATCATTGCAAAATAAACTCCTTGAATGACTTCATCTTATTATACCTTCTCTTATTGAGTTGGTATCCCATCTTTTCATTTCTTGTACACCATATTGATTAAAAACTTTTTTTTGTTTCCACTTTTTCATCACAAAATTTTTTCTTCTCCATGATAGAGTCAAAAAATTTTGGTACACATATTGTTTCCAAAATATGGTGAGTAGCAGATAAGAAAATGACTTCAAATTATTTTACCTCAGTTTGAAAGTTCAAGATTTTATTGGAATTATTATTTATCTTATTCCCTTTTTAAATAAGACATTTTTAACATAAAAAATTCACCTTTTGAAAACATTTCAATTATTATTTTCCATGAATTATCTCTAATTCCATCCATATATATTTGTGGGACTTGCTGTAAGTTATCTTCTTATACAAATATTTCATTAAATAACCCTTTAATTTCTTCTATTCACATGCATCAACATCCAAATTTATTTTATTTATTTCAAGTATTACACCATGATGGTTTAATAGAGAAATTCTATCCAACAACACTTCATGAGGAACAATAACATGTTCTTAAAAGTATGAAATTAAATTTTAAATACATCCATTGAAATTATTTCAATCAATTAATTGAGTCTTCAATGTGGATGGCATTCCTTCCAAAACCTTTAGATTATGTTAGAGACAAAATAAATCTTGTAGAAAATAAATCACCCTTTTAAAAAAATTGTGGGTATAACAAGGGTCGTAAATGAGATATATATTGAGAGGGGGTGAATTAGGGTGTGTAATCTTATTCCGATTACTTCACTTTTCCTTCTAACTCTCACTGTACTATGTATATTAATCTCTTCATATGTTGTTTCCCCTTATTTTTCCATTGTTGACTCATATAAATGATTTATCTTGCAATTGACTAGTCCTTAATAAAATGTATTAGGGATTTTTCAACCCCATATTAATATATATTTATAAAAAAATATGAATAATCATGCACCTAGAAACAAGTTTTTTTACTAGGTTATCATCAATAGACTAGTCTAAGGATCAAGTGATCAATGATGTGTCAATGAACAAGAAAAACTATAAGCTCAATGCTTGGGGTTTCTCTAGGTAAATCCCACTGGGCCTCACATCCCCTACAATGTTTTGGGTTTGTTCAGTATCACCCAAAGATCACTTACAATTACATTCCTTCTTTGAATCACTATAATATGAATGGAGTAATATATTTGAACATTATCTAATAATAATATGACATTATTATGATAGATTAACCAGATATAACAGTGGTGACGTTAATATCATTTTTCTCATTCATAATACTTTTATGAGAGTCTCCTTGATCATCTCCTTATTTCCATGAAATTTCATTGAATAACCTAACATACTATTCCAAAACATTGAGTAAATATCACTTTTATTCAATAAATAATAATGATAACTTATCTTGTTTCATGATCTTTAATAGGATCGGATCTTGATTTATTATACTCTTACTTCATAGTTGTACTTCTCTCTTCTTCCTCTTGAAAAATAATATCTCTTAAAGTTCATTATCTTTAGCTTGTCCTCTATAGAACTTCCATAGGAATTTTTATAGATAACTACGATCTTAATATTCAATAAAATGGTTAGGATTAAATCTCCTTTACTAAAGACTATGTCAAGTTTACAATGTAATTAATTGGATCATAATGTGAATCTTATATCAAAATTATTCACCTAGATATCTAATAAATAACCCCTATTATTGTTTTTTCCTGAAACACCCAACTAACTAAATGTATTTGGATGTAGAATGGTAACGGATTCTACCACATTACCATACACCTTGACACCTTTTCTATAATATATAATTATAAACTACGACATACAATGAATTTCTACAAAATCAACATTAATATTACAGAATAAAATTATATTGTTGACTAATTCCACAATTCTCATCAAACAACACCTCCATTACTCTTCCACAGTCTGCAATATGATCTCTACTAGCTCATGGACTCACAAAACTCTCTAAAGCTTATCCAATTTCACTGTGGCATAAACTCATGTATAATATGAAATATTAAATCATCTGAGTTGCTAGTATAACTTCTCATTAACTTAGTTCATATTCTATGGAGTGGATTCATATAGGATATTAGGACTGTTTATGATTAAATCATTGCTTAACAATAGTCATATTTCTTTCATCAAGACAACAGAATAAAAATTATTCCATGATGTGGTCATCCTTAATTCAATAGAATCACATAATCACATCAAAACTCTCTATTGATATTCCTTACTTAATGTTTCATTTTATTGTGACATGGAATAAAAAATCTGAATACCATATTGAAACTACCTTCATAATTTTTGTTCTTAATAAGATTAGATGTCTCTCAGCACCTCATTCGAGTCGGACTACCATTCATGATAACCTAAAACCTCATTTTCTAACCCAAATATGAGATCCTAAGAACCACACCTCATGGGATCACATATTTCAGGGTCTTTATTCACAATCATGTATGTCTTATTTCATGGGTGCTCACATGAAACCCCCTACTAGCCCTCTATGCGATTTAGTTCATAGACCCATCCACCAACTTGTCTAGAGGTTGGTCAGGTGCTTCACTTTAGTTGACTTTTACATATTTATTCATCCTCCATCATTCATTTTGTTGTAACCAACAACACTATGGTGAGGAGTTCCAATTCAAAGGAATTTACATGTCATGTGAATATTTACATTTTGGCATGGTAAATAGAAAAAATGTGTGGGTTTCTATTCTATAATTCTTATATGTTGTAACCATTGAAGATGAGGTTTGACCTGGTCTTTCAAAAAAATCACATTGTAGCCTATAGTCATGTGGTGTAGATTCTATTTTTAGACCTATTTTCTCATTAGTATCTTCTAGAAACTCTTCCAATTTTTTTGAAAAACCTTATAAACTTTATGCATCAATAAATTTATTTTCAAAAAATACACCGCATCCTTTGAAGAATATAACACCTGTTCTCAATGAAAAAAATATCCAAATAAACTTATTATTATGAAACAAAATTCCTTTTTCTAACTGGGGAGAGGGAGGTTGTCATGATCCATCCCAGTGGGGCCCATGATGTGACCCCCAAGCCTATGTCTAATAGGCCAGAGGCTGGTGACTAGCACCGAGTAGGCATATTACTAACAAAGGAGGCATTGCCTATGTACATTTACACACACACATATCTCCATGACCACAAATGATGAAATGTAAAAATCACTAAATAACAAAATTAATGAATACAACTAAACCCAACCAATAGAGTTCAATAGAATGTTATTTTTGGAAAAATAATTGGGCCAGAATACAATCCCACCAAATGAGTGGGGTTGCAACTACAAAATACAACATATAAACGAGAATGGTACTGGTAATTCTACTAAAAGATGTAGGGACACATCGGCATGTCTAGGACTCACAAAGATCTATTTGGTCCATGTACTTCCTAGACTCCATCAAATGGTCGATCGTCTTCACAAGACACGATGCATACGGGAAAATCCCATGTAGGTGTGAGTATAACAATACATGGTAGGAGACACTAAAAAACACTAAGAAATACACAAATTAAAGGTGAAAAAATCTCTAAAAAATATATATCTATAAAATATAGAGAATGATTAACATATCCATATATACTTTAACCCCAGACCCAGAGTGTATATGTAAGTCACCACAGCTCGCATACTCCTGCTAGGGATTCAATCTAATGATTTCATGATGCACTTGTATGGGAGAACTCACTCCACCAGTGTCATAACTCTTGTGATATCCATTTGATAAATATTTTTCATCAGGATGTTTCAGGAGAGAGATAGTTTCACTAATATATATAAAGAGAGAATAGATACAATCATTCTGGGAGAACACAATCTTGAGTAGGAAAATATTGTGATACATGGATGACAATAACTACCATGGCCTTGGAGTATACAATGAATTATCTGAATTCATATTTTATGTAGAGGAGCGACGCCCTATAAGATTGGTCATGCCAATACCTGACTCCACCTAGGGTCAATAATGAATAGAGGATCTTGCTCTAGGACTCTGAGAGAGGATTCCTAACTCTATCCAGGATGTCCTACTGAAGGGGTCGTGCTCTGGTGATTGGAAACGATACCTAAACTTCGAGGGAACAAGAAAAGGGGAACAAAACCAAACAAAAAATGAACAATATAGATGGAAAAAGATATCAATCCATGTGCAAGAATGTAAATGGTGTGTGTAGTTGTCACATGCCATATCCTCTGACCTCGGGTACTACCTATGTACAATGACCCATGTCGAAAAGATCATGTCATATAGAAAAGATATATAATAGTATGTTGAAGAGTGACATTCCATGTCCTTCTATTTGAGGGATTCTCCGTTTACACTGGCCATGTTCCCATAAATGTATTCAAACCATGTCTACCAACCCTTGTACTAGCACATAAGGTAAACCATGTAACTGTCCTGGTCAAGCTGTTTGGCGGAGTACAAGATCTATGCTCCACAATGTGTTCATGTATCGTTCGAGATACATGTCGAGTCCTTCATAATAACCCAAAAGCCATTTTATAGGGGTCACATGTCATTTCATCACATTCTATAATGTGTAACTTTATCCACCATTGAGGCGGCCCCACACATCGTGTTCTTCAGAGAGCATGATGTGTTCTGTGTGTTTTTTCAGAATCGTAGGTTATTTGTCTGGCGCTTCGGGTGATCATCTAATATTTGATCCACCCATTTTTTTCGCCTAAAAATTAATGACCTAGAGTCTCCCCTCCATTATAACACAAAATAGGTTGGTTTCCAGTGTTCGATTTTCCCGGAAAACATATTTTGATTATCCTCAGGAATAACACTTGAAGAAATGATTCTTATGAACCATGTTGATTATTCATCCACCATCATCCTCACACCTACAATAGGTCTACATGATGTTGGATCTCTTCTTTTAGATCATCTCTCCACAAAATGAATGTGAAATGGTTCTGCGTTCATATACCCATGATGAACGAAGAACAAACGGGTTAAAGGGGGAAGAAATCAGAGAAAAAACTCGAGGAACTTTCCTTGGTCATTTTTTATGACCTCGATACATTCGTGTTAGAATGATCAAGAAATAAACCAAACATAAATAAAAAATAACCAAATCAAAATCCAAAATAGAATCCCTCCTACACGAATGAGTGATTATAGGGTCAACCTGTTAGTGGGTTGATCTGTGTTCATCCTTTAAATCCACAAACTGGGGAAAATAAAGTAGAAATAACAAATGATACCTCGATCGTCGACAAAGGGTGGTTTTTTTCTATCTTTGGTGAGATTTTTTCTTGTTGCATAACGATCCACGTGTTTCCGTTCTTTTTCATTCATCAAGAGTTCTCCATGCGTTTCCCCTCTCAAAAGCTCTAGAGAATCCAAGTGAGTTTTCAAAGTCTACGAGCCTAACCGAGGGCTCTAACTCATTTAAAACCAGAAAACACATTGATGTGTTTTTAAAAAAATAAAAATAAAATAAATCATTAATTTTTTTTATTTTCTTTAAACATCTAAAAATTAACTTTTGTTGATGACCCACGTTGGTCAATGTTAGGCCTCGACTAAGGTAAAATCTCTACTCTAAATGCAACATTACCCTCAAATTTCTGATTCCAGCACTAGTTTAAAATTTATCCACTTTTTTTGGAAAACTTTCACATGCACTTTTTAAAAGATTAATTTATTTCAAACATTTATTTCAAGCACTTCGGGCCTTCAAATCACATGCCATTGAAAATATTGGTCTCGAGTTAATTATGTATAATATATAAAAATAATATATTAATAATATGTTACATTAAATTCTCCCCACCATAGGGGTTTATGTACCGGAAAAGGAAAAAATGGATACTCAATAAGATGTGTGTACTGCACATGAATCTGAGCTACCAACTTCCACGTGGTCTCTTAAAGATTCTTGTGTTTCCACCAAACATGCACCAAGGGAATATATCACCCATGAAGGATCCAATCCTACCAATCCTCAATCTCCACTGGGCACTTTAAAAATGATGATCATTCCATGATGTCTGGATCCTCACAGTCAATGATGTGTGACAGATCATGTATGTACCTCTTTATCTACAATACATGGAAGACGTCATGTACCTGGTGCAACCACAATGGTAGAGCTAGGAGGTATTCTACCACACCAACATAACATTGTATCTGGAAAGGTCCCATTAACAATTGACACAACATAACACCCCAACTAAATCTCTAAAACCCTTATCGTGGGGAGACCTGAAGGAAGACATGGTCTCCCTCCTCAAAATCTAGAGGTCTCCATCATCTCTCAGTATAAGGCTTCTGCTAGCTCTGTGCAAACTTCATCCACTCCTAGATGATATGAACCTTATATGTGGTAGCTCACACCAACTTTGGACCCTTGAATGATGACTGTCATGGGTCGATCTAGCAATGCGGTGACCGTATGGGTCGTCTATGTGAAGCCTCGAAAAGTGCCATACCGATGGTGGAGTGGTAGCTATTATTCTACAAAAACTCCACCAATGGAAGGCGGTCCTCCCAACTGTGACCGAAGTCCAAGATATAGGCCCGCAATATAATCTCCAAACCTAATTGGTTCTTTCTTTTTGACCATCTATCTGGGAAGGGAATTTTTTTCTCAATCATAGCTAAGTCCCAAATGCCTCATACAATCCCTTCCACAACCATGATGTGAAATCACCGTCACGATCTGAGACTATAGTCACTGGGATTCCATAAAGACGAACTATCTCCTACATATAGAGGTGTCCCATGTTCTCTAATGAACACTCAACCCTAATAGCTAGAAATTGGGTTAAATTTGTAACATCACGCCCCATCCCATTGACTTGAGACGGTGGAGGAATGTTACTCAACCATAAGCTACATTCCTAGGGTTCCAAAGGCTAGAAATAAATTCCAAGGGCATTAAGAGACATTTGGGAAAGAGTTTTCCTTATGAATGAATCAAAAAACCAAAAAGAAATTATCAAAACAATCTATATGATGCCTGTCAACAAGAATCTCAACCCATACATTACCAAATGAAAACCAACTTATTCATAGAAATTCTAATATGACAAAACAACCAATTAATAAAATAAAAGTACAAAGAAGAAGACTAAAATACAATACCACAAAGAACATGGACATCATCCATATCTCCACACCAAGCTCCATGCTCCATGAACTACGACGTCACTAAATCATCATGTCGAACCACTATAAAAATGAGATTTTATACTCTTACCTATGTCCCAGAACATAACATCTGCAAAAGCACCAAAGTGACAAAGAAGGGGGTGAGTACTATAAATCAGTAGGTTTTCCCCAAATGGCATCCCTCTACATGCCACTAGGATAAAACTTTTAGCACATTTATATTAAATAGTTTATATACAACATTAAACAGTTCAACCATTTCCAAAAATCAAAACCCACCCTTACCAATCCTACTTGACTAAACCATACAACCCAAGGGAAATCCAAACAACCATACCTTAATCCACATAACCATTTCACATTAGCACAAAAAATTCAATCTTGAAAATCAACACACAACAAGGCAACCAAAACTGTGGAGCATCCGTCCAACCTCTTCACTACATTTCCAACCAGTGGTGCTTCTTGAACAATATCCACAATGGTGGATATTCCATCTAATATCCAGCACATTTTAAGTGAGACTTCCCACCCACTTCCACTCAATAAATAACACTTAATCAACCAACAATCACAAAGAATCAAGACCACACCAAAAGTAAACCATCATTTTCATTATATTCCAATTCCCTTCAATAAATGATTCGTTTACTGAAAACACATGTTTTACAAATTTCTATGCCCAACCAAATTTCAATAAACAACATATTTATTGAAAACCATCTTTCAAAAAATATTTTTCCTAATAAACCAATAATTATTTTAATATCAACAATTTAAAATCACACAACAAGCCCCTTTTAGAAATAATAACCCAATTTTTCCATAATCCCCAAAATCCTCCCCAAATGGGTTTAAAACAATATTTACACATCATTATCTCAATTAATTTCCGAAAAAAATTAATTGTAACTAGAACCACTATTTTTAACCAAGTGGAGTTAATATAGATGCCACATGCCTTTAGGTTTTCGGCGAAATGGTCCCACAAACAACCACACCCCAAATCCGGAAAATTTCTCCAACAAAACCACTCTAGATCTCCTTCTCTACCATAAAAAGCCTTAAAATAAACACCCAAGGAAAAAACCTAAATCTACATAAAATGGGCGTAAATATAGAAAACTGAGATAGAGGGAAGGGTAGAACTAGAGAAAAATAATCTATGCAAGGAGACTTACCAGAGAAGAATAGGCTCAACCCCACCAAGAAAACCCTTATATTTGTATCCAAAATGCGTGGGATAGCACCCCAAACCCTTGAGTAGAGGAAATAATGAGTGAGGCTCAAATGGGAGAATGTTTGGGTGTCATTAGAGAAATCCCGACTAATTATAGATTTTAAAAAACCCATTTTTACATGCTGCACGGTTAGGAAATCTGTGTGCTAAATGTTCTTCTGCTTCTACCTTAAAGGTGAATATTTCATGGAGTCCATGCAAGGTTATACAAATAATGTTCACGATGTGTGTAACCCCACTTCCCACACAGTTTCTTCTCGCATGGTTTACCCTAACCATTCTCAAACTGTGTGGCCTTGAAAAGGCTCCCAAAACCCTCCCATACTCTACCATCCTCTTCCCAACACATTCCATGAACTTTAAACACATATAAAGGCAAAAATAAATGCTACATACCACAAATCGGGGTGCTAAATTATCCCCACGATTCGAATTTCTATCCTCAGAATGTAGAGAACCACCGCTTTGCCAAAAGATCTCAGGCCAATACACTGTCATCTCTTTCTCCTGCTCCCAAGTCTCCCCATAAATCTGACAATGATTCCAAAAAACCAAAACTAAACTGATTCTTTTACCACAAAAGACATTCTATTACTTATCCACAATTAGCACTGGCATGTGCCCCATAGAAGAATCAGGTTCTAACTCAACATGATTCAAACGAATCATGTGGTCATGATCCGGATGATACTTCTTCAACTACAACACATGAAACACATTGTGCACTATACTAAACCATGGTAGGAAAACCAATAGATAATTAACCACTCCAATATGCTCAATTATATCAAAAGGCCCAATATTACGTGGACTCAATTTACCCTACACTCTAAACTGACGATTTCCCAACCTAGAAGATGTAACCCCCTGACCCTAGTTACCCAGAGTCGGTGCATTATTACATAATATTATCATGATCACAAGGAAATCATGTCTTGAAAGACCGATCAATTTAGTATTATTGGAAACAATATTCATACATATGTTCAACGTTACAGCTTAAAGAGAAACACAACACAAATATATTTATTTGAAACATCCAAGCCTCCTAGATTATGCCTGCAGGTCACTCTTAACTGACTTCTTTCATATCTTGGGAAAATAAAACACTAGAAAGGGGTGAGCTCAAACACTCAGTAAAGGTAAGTAATACAGCATAAAATGACAAAAATATTAAGCATGGTAAATAATTGAAACCACATACCTTTACCAATAATAAACATGAATACTTTTATGGAATGAATTTGAGATGAGTAAATAATGCCATAATAAAACATAATCATCGGTATTCTACGAGTCGAATGACCACATGAACCATAAATATTATTTCCATAATGAGGGAATGTATAATTCCAGACGTTCTGAAACAGTTTGTCAATGCCTCAGCCAAGATGTCCAAAAATGATTAAGGCCTCAGCCAAAACTATAAATCAAATTGGGAAAGGGCCTCGACCAATTCCATGTCTAGTTGTCTCATGAGACCTACTGATGCATCAAGAAGCTATAACAGACTCCACTCCTAACTTACTAAGTCCAATACATTCCTCATATGAAAAGGTTTAAACAAATCATAAATATTAATATTAAAAAATAGCATAAGAAATGTCAATACTTTAACCATAAATCATGAATGGAATAAAAATAGTACATTCACAGCCAAACATATCACAAAACCATCAATAAAATATATATGTTTCGTATCATAATAAATCAACTTCAAATAAACTTAAAATCCATCAAAGGATGTTGACATAGATGAAATCAAAACCCTTTTTAGAGAAATACCTCTTTCTATTTTGAAATCATTTAAGAGTCACATAATTATAAACTAAAACATTTACTTTCAAAAAAAATCTTATAATCTTTTAGGGGAAGATTTTACGAGTTTATAACGGTAGAAAATAGGCGCACCCGCCATATATGTTAAAAAACATTCTTACCGTAATTTTGTCGAACAAGTTAAAAAGGACCTTGTTTGGAAAATGACGGAAATATTCCTTTATAAACATCTTATAAAAAGTCAAAAATGGTAGAAATGACATTAACCCATAGTCTATATAATAGTAAAATTTTTTGAAATCAATTTTTAAGAAACATGGAGGTGGACGATAACGAGGTTCTATTAGATAATTACGTATAAACAACCTCGGAAAATGAAGAGATTGTTAAATAAATCCTTACCATGTAATTTTCCTTGGTAGAGGGTAGGTTAACCTCATGTATAATGATTAAATAATTTTTATTAATATATAAAATAATCATATACATTAATATGATATCATATATGATCTTTTAACATTTATTTGTTAATAATATCTTCGTATTATCATCGTTTCGGGAGTTAAAGGATTCATTTTTCATTATATTATTTGTTATGTGAGCCATATCTGTTCTGGATGGGATGTATATTATTAATATACATAATGATATAATGTATCTAAAAATTATTTTTAATCATCAAGTAAAATTTAGTCTTGAATGGATACGATGGGTAATGAATCTCATCGCGTTCGAGGAGACGGTAATTCGTACGTACGCACGAGCGACAATATCATTCTTTTGATATTGAAATAATATATATTTTATGTTATATCATATATACATAATCATTATCAGGTTATATTTATTATTTACATGAATTACACATCATTATTATACCCATCAAAATAATAATGTATTGAATAACAATTACACCACAACATGGAGACGGTAGGCCGTACCTACGCACATATGGTGACATGTAATTCAAAGGATGGATAGAATACTGAATATGGTCGAACCATATTTATAATAACATAACATTATATAGAATATATTCGATTTATTATTTTAGAATGTAAATAACAATGAAAGAATAAGCTGAAGAAGAATGGAACTTGTAAGAGGGTGGTGAAAACATTACCTCTTCTTCGGGTTCTTCCTTTTGATTTGATCAAAAGGACTTCTTAGGTTGGATTTATGACTAAACGGAAGACTCTAGGATTAATGTAGGATAGTTTAGAGGGTATTTGGGTAGAATTTGGCCGAACCAAAAGGCTTTGAAGGTATGATGAATTTGTTAGAAGTGGTGTCCTTTTATAAGGGGGAGGAGGGCCTCTTTAGGAAAAACATAAAGTATTAATTTATAATAAATTCATATTCGGTTTATGATAGATCAAAAGTATATTACTCAAAGTATAAGGTAGATATGGGTCTAAATATTTTCATCCAATATATTTTAGATAGGATTGGGTCACTATATTAACCTTATCTTTTAGTTTTAACTCTTAGTTAATTAGTTTGGCATTTACCATGTCTCTTTGTATTTTTATATTATATAGTTAATAAACATACTATATACTTCTAAGAGACCCCCAAGTGGTCCATTAATGATACAAATATCATAATATAAGTCATTTGGCCGAACCTTAGAATTTTAGGAATAGAATATCAATTAATAATATAATATTTGTTTAAAAAACTTATTTATGTCAATTTTGACACTATTTAGTAAATGATTTTTTTAAGTCCTAAAAACTTTATTAATTCAAATGAAATTCATTTAAGAAATCATAACATCTCATAGTAACCTATAAAATTCTTTTATGGCATCAAAACTTTAAAATTATTTTTATTTTAATATTTGTAATACCAATTATTTGATTTTTTCATTAATAATGAAAATACTACATCATTTTTGTGTCATAAATAAATTAAAATATCTAATGTCTAAAAATAATAAATAAAATTCCATTTTGTAGGAAATATTTTTATTTTTCTAATTAATATTTATAGTCGAAAATATAACATATATAACCCTATGTAAAAATTGTTTTTCTAAAATATATATGCTTATGCCATTTTTGTATTTACTTTAACTTAATTTATATAAAGTGTCATTATCACTTACAAGTGGATCCATGGGGTCACAAAATATACCCAAAGATGACAATGGTCACACATGTATCAACCAATAGGGTTAGGACACGTTTTAGTGTAATTCATTATTAATATAATATTATTTTTTTACCTTTATTTACCAGATTTACCTTTTAACCACGGTAAATAAAATATTTACCGAAGTAATTATTCAAAATGTCTAAAAATAAAAGTTACCTATTTACACAATTTGGACCTCCGGATTCTAAATATGGAATCCATTTTTCTAAATTCAAAACACAGAAGTGGGAGTAACTAATTTAAAATTAATTCTCATTGTTAAAACAAAAAGCGTGTTTTTAAGGGATAATAACTATCAAAAGATTGACACTTGCTTATGTCCAGTTTAATTGTAAATTTATATCCAATGAATAACATTGGATTAAATGGTAAAAATATAATCTAATTATACTCTAAAATCACTCAAATTCATAATTTATGACTATTAATTATTTTGATTAAAAAAATTAAATTAAAATTTAGTAATTTTCACTATTTATCAAAAAATGAAAGTTATCAGAAAAGTACCAAAAATTCACCCTATACTAATTTCAATATTCCGAATCCAAAAATGAAGTCCATTTTGAAATATAAAATGTATAAAATTTCAAAAAGTGGGTATTACTATTCATAATGGCTAGTTTGATTGGTTGTGGTGTGTGTTAGAACTCGTAGTTGCGTACAACACACCATACTGTACTATTCAAAGAGAAGCGTATCGTGGAAGCTTGGGGTGTTAAATTCTCCCCTACTTCAAATAATTTCATCCTATAAATTTCTATAATACTAATGCATGAAAAGACTCGGGTGTTTATTCCTCATAAGTTCCTCAGGTCCCCTTGTTTCCTCTTCCATCTTATGGTTTTTCCATAGAACTTTTACCAGACCAGTCATCCGGTTTCTCACCACTTGTTCGCTGGTATCAAAAATCCTGATGGGATCTTCGCAATATGACAGATCAGGTTCAAGTTCTAATTTCTCATAGGTGAGTATATGCGTTGGGTCGGGCATGTATTTTCTCAACAGTGATACGTGGAACACATCATGAACTATGGAGAGACTTAGCAGCATTGCCAAATGGTAAGCTACAGCCCCAATTCGTTCTTGAATTTACAATGGTCCGATGTACATGGGACTCAATTTTCCCTTCCTACCGAAATGTATAACACCATTCCACGGAGATACCTTCAATAAAACATGATCTCCTACCTGATATTTCAAATCCTTCCTTCGGTTATCAACATAGCTCTTCTGCCTACTTTGAGATGCTTTGATGTGGTTTTGGATTACCTTCACCTTTTCCATCGTTTCCTCCACCAGTTCTGGGCCTAAAAGTTTTATTTCACCAACATCATCCCAATAGGGTGGTGTGCGACATCTCTTTCCATATAACGCTTGATATGGTGCCATCTGAATACTTGAATAGAAGCTATTATTAAAAGAAAATTCTACCAGAGGTAAATATTGATCCCACATACCCTGAAAGTCAAGTGAGAAGGATCTCAACATGTCTTCTAAGGTTTGAATAGTCTGTTCTAATTTTCCATCTATTTGAGACTGGTAGGTAGTGCTCAAATGAAGTTCCATTTCCAAGGCCATCTGAAGGCTCTTCCAGAATCTTGAAGTAAAACATGGATCACAATAAAAAACAATCGATAGGAATACTCCATGAAGTCTCACAACTTCATTAATATATAGTCTTGCTAGTCGTTCAAGTGGTAAATCCTCCCTTATAGCAAGAAAATGTGCTGACTTGGTAATATAATCAACAATGACTCATATTGCATCATTCCTTCTAGGATTCTTTGGTAGTCCCATGAAAAAGTCCATTGTAATATTATTCCATTTCCACTCAGGTATGGGAAGAGGTTGCAATACTCTTCCATGTTGTTACCTTCCAGCTTTCACTTGTTGAAAAACCATACATCTTGACACAAAATCAGAAATCTCCCTCCTCATGTTGTCCCACCAAAAATGTTCCTTCAAATCTCTATATGTTTTGGTTCTCCCAGGGTGTATAGAGAATTTGGAACTATTAGTATCATCTAACAACTCTCTTTTTAGATCAGGTATATTGGGAACACAAAGTCTCTTCCCAAATTTCAAAATTCCATCTTCATACACAATGTCACTCAATCTCTAATCATTTACAGCATTAATCTTCTTTTGAAACTCTTCATCACCAGGCTGAGAACTCTTTATCCTTTCAATTAAATATGGTTTGGCAACCATTTGAAAAAGTATCGATATTTCACCTTCCATGGTAATTCCCATATCCATCATCACTAGATCCATGAAAATAGAATCCCTTTCAATTCTCATCATGTTAATAACTCCATGATCTTTTCTGCTCAAAGCATATTCCACCCTATTTGCCTTCCCCGGGTGGTAGTGTATCATGCAATCATAATCCTTGAGTAGTTAAAGCCATCGCATTTGCCTCATGTTTATTTATTTCTGTGAGAAAATGTTTTTCAAACTCTTGTTATCAGAATAAATCACATATTTTTTACCATAGATATAATTTCTCCATATCATCAAAGAAAAAATTACAGCAGATAACTCAAGATCATGAGTAGGATAGTTTTTATCATGAATTTTCAGTTTTCTTGATGCATAAGAAATAACCCTATCATTCTGCATAAGCACACAACCAAGTCCTTTATTTGAAGCATCACTATAAATAAAAAACTCATCATTCCCCAATGGTAGAGTCAATATAGGAGAAATGACTAATCATCTATTAAGTTCTTCAAAACATTCTTCACACACTTTCTTCCAAAAAAAATTAACCACTTTATGTGTGAGCTTTATTAACGCGTTAGCCAATCGGTCAAAGTTCTGGATGGAACGCCGATAATAACCTGCTAAACCAATAAAACTGCGTACCTCAGTTATACTCGACGATGCTGGAAATTCATAGATTTCCTTGGTCTTAGAAGGATCAATTGAAATTCCATATTTGGATACAATATGTCCAAGAAAATAGATTTCATGAATCCATAATTCACACTTTCTAAAGTTCCCATATAATTCATGTCTTCTTGGAGTCTTCAATATAATGTGCAAGTGATTATCATGATCTTCGTAGCTTTTGGAGTATACCAAGATATCATCAATAAATACCACAATAAATTCATCAAATATTACTTGAAAATTCTATTCATTAGATCCATTAATATAGAGGGTGAATTAGACAAACTAAAAGGCATTACTGTAAACTCATAATGCCCGTACCTAGTTCGAAATGTTGTCTTTGGAATTTCTTCCTTCTTTCACACACAACTGATGGTATCCCGATCGATGATCAATCATTGAAAATTATTTAACTCCATGTAGTTGGTCAAATAAATCCTCAATGTGAGGTAGGGGATACTTGTTCTTTATTGTCATAGAATTGATTCCCATGTAGTCGATAGATAACCTCATAGATCCATCTTTCTTCTTAACAAAAATGATAGGGGCTCCCCATGGAGAAACCCTAGGGAGAATAAATCATTTATTAATCAATTCATCTAGTTGTTTCCTTAGTTCAACTAATTCCATAGTGTCCATTCTATAGGGGGTCTTCGATACAGGCCTTGAACCAGGAATTACATCAATGGAAAACTCAATTTATCGTTCTGGAGGATGTCCAGGTAAATCATCCGGAAACACATCTACATATTCTTTCACAATAGGTACATCCTCTATTTGAACATTCCTTTACTCACCCACAGTAATTTAATTATCTTCCTCCCCAATAATTGAATTTAGTTGAGCTACTGGGGGTAGATCTAGATAAGAATTAGGTGGTGACGATTCTTCTCTAATGAAAAGGTGTTCTTTATCATCATCATCAAAAATCATATCCTCATTCTCTTTACAATAAATCTTCACATCATGGTCTGAAATCCATTCCATACCGAGGATTATATCAAATTAAATCATGGATATGACGATGAAATCAGTAGATAAAGAAAATTTATGTGCTCTAATGGGGACTGATTTACAAAACTTTGTTGCAATGATACTTTCCTTATGAGTTTTGACTGAAAAATCCCCTGTTAAAACAAATTGTAAATATCAAATTTTCTTATAAAACTGGGAAGATATGAAACAATGCGATGATCCAGAATCAAATAAAGCATTTTCTAAACTTGAGGGAACCATTAAATTACCTACCACCATGTCTTTCAGATCTTCTACCTCAGAAGTAATGATAGCATAATATTAGCCTCGATCCTTTGGTCTTTTCTAAGGTAAGTTTCCCTGAAACTTAGGACATTCATTTTCATAATGTCCCATCTCCCTACAATTGTAGTATTTAACATTGGTAGTGACTTTCTTTCCCATACAACCACCAGCTAGATGGCCTTTCTGTCCAAATTTGTAGCATACTCCTTTTCCTTTTAGACAGGCACAAGGGTGCTTCCTTCCAAAATTATCACAGGGAGGAAATTCAATTCTTTCCTTCTTCCCTATTTCTATATTTCCTTTCCCAGAGTGATCAACATATCTCTTCTTCTTTTGATTTGATGTAAAGTTATAAGACTTAGAGAATTCATTTTCTGTCTTGATAGAACATGAGACAATGTCATCGTATGATGAGAAGGATTGTGATACTAATACTCGATGGAGAAATGGTTTTAACCCATAAACGAAACGATCAATATTACTTATTGGGTTACGTATATAATCTGCAGCATGCCTCGCTATCCTTGTAAAGTTATCCTCATACTTTGCGACATTCTCATCATTGTTTTTCCTCAGACTTAGAAATTTCCTTTCCATATCCGCTCGATGGTCACGAGGAAATTATTTTTCTAAGAAAAGCTCTTTGAACTCCCTCCTTTCCATATTTGATACTTCATCATCTTATTTCATGTTTTGAATCAATGACCACCATTGATCAACATCTCTAGTGAGGTGGTAAACTGCCATGATAACGTTTTCCCTTTCAATACACACCAAGGCATGGAATATTTTCTCTAAAGAATTTATCCATTGCTCAGCTACTAAGGGAATTGTACTCACATTGAATATTGGTGGTTGTTGCCTCATGAATCTATCTAACATTGATCCTCCATGTTGTATATCTGGGTGCTCCATATAGGTAAGGTTATTATTCATAACCTGAGTGAGTTGTCCCTGTATGGTGATTAGCTAATCAGCACCAGTTGCATCACTAGCTCCACTATAATTATCTTGAGAATGAGGGAAATCCCTACATGGAGTGCGTGCATTGATATAGTTTCCATTCTTTCCACTAGGCGCCATTTCTAAAGAATGTCATAAACTAGATTAGTTTATGAATCGAAATATATAATTCCAAACTTCTACAACACTTAACATTAATTCAACACTTTATGGATATAATCTATAATCATAAAAAAATGATTTCTTTAAGAATTTATATACTCAAAAACCATTCATAATGGTTTGGAAAGAAAATGAGAATTATCCTAAGCATATCCCCCGGGAGTGTCGTAACCAAGAGTGCAGCAAGGCCCATTGTAGTGCACCAGTTCCTGTTCGAGTCAAGCTCAAAGCGGTGTTTTTGGGTTTTACCCCTATTTATATATGTGCCAGAGCCGTCTCTACCTACTCATATCCAGACAGGGATTTATTTCTTAGAAAACTCAAAAAATATCTACAACACCAAATTTATAGGAAGTTTATCAATACTAATCCTCAAAGTCTATTTTAGGGCTATGTTCTCTAATCAGAGTTTATCTGAATCTAGTTTTCATGGTTTGTACTAAACTTCATCTGATACCAACTGTAAAGCATCGACCCAAGTTACCCAAAGTCGGTGCATTATTATATAACATTGGCATGATCACAAGGAAATCATGTCTCAAAATACTGATCAGTTTATTATTATTGGAAACAAGATTCATACATAAGTTCAACTTTACAGCTTGAAGAGAAATACAACACAAATATATTTCAATAGAAATATCCAAGCCTCGTATATTATGCCTACAAGCCACTCTTAAGTAACTTCTTAATATCCTGGGAAAATAAAACATAAGAAAGGGGTGAGCTCAGACGCTCAGTAAGGGTATGTAATACAGTGGAAAATGACATAAATATTAAGCATGGTAAATAATTGAAACCACATGCCTTTACCAATAATAAAAATGAATACTTTTATGGAAAGAATTTGAGATGAGAAAATAATTCCATAATAAAACATAATCATGGGTATTCTACTAGTCGAATAACCACATGAACCATCAATATTATTTCCATAATGAGGGAATGTATAATGCTGGATGTTTTGAAACATTTTTTCAAGGCCTCGGCCAAGACGTCTAAAAATGATTAAGCTCTCGGCCAAAACCATAAATCAAATTGGGAAAGGGAATCATCCAATTCCACATCTAGTTGTCTCATGAGACCTACCGATGCATCGAGGATCTATAGTGAGCTCCACCCGTCACTTACTAAGTCCAATACACTTCTCATATGAAAAGGTTTAAACATATCATAAACATTCGTATTAAAAATAGAATAAGAAATGTCAATACTTTAACCATAAATCATGAATGGTATAAAAATACCACATCCACAGTCAAAAATATCACAAAACCTTCAGTATAATATGGATGTGTTGTATCATAATAAATCAACTTCAAATAAACTTAAAATCCATTAAAGGATGTTGACATAGATGAAATCAAAACCCTTTTTAGATAAATACCTCTTTCTATTTTTAAATCAATTAAGAGTCACATAATTATAAATTAAAACATTTAATTTGAATATATTCTTATAAGCTTGTAAGGGATGCTTTGATGAGTTTATAATGGTAGAAAATAGCCGCACTCACCATATAAGTTAAAAAAACATTCTTACATTAATTTTGTTGAAAAGGTTTAAAAGGTCCTTGTTTGGAAAACTACCGAAATATTCCTTTATAAAAAATCTTATAAAAATTCAACAAGGGTATAAATGAATTTAAAACATAGTCTATAAAATTGTAATAATGTTTTTAAATTCATTTTTAAGAAACATGGAGGTGGATGATAAAGAGGTCTCATTAGATATTTACGTATAAACAACCTCAGATAATGAAGAGATTGTGAAATAAACCATTACCATATACTTTTCCATGGTTGAGGGTAGGTTACCATCCTGTATAATGGTGAAATAATTTTTATTAAATTATACAAGGATCATATACATTAATATTATATCATATATGATATTTTTACATTGATTTGTTAATAATATCTTAGTATTATCATCGTTTCGGGTGTTAACAGATTCATTTTTCATTATATTATTTGTTTTGTGATCCATATTTGGTATGAATGGGATGTATATTATTCATATGCAGAATGATATAACGTTTCTAAAAATTATTTTTAATCATCAAATAAAATTTAGTCTGGAATGGATATGATGGAGAATGAATCTCATCGCGTTCGTGAAGACGGTAATCCATACATACGCATGAGAGAAAATATCATTCTTTTGATATTAAAATAATATATAATTATATGATATATCATATATACCTAATAATTATCATGTTATATTTATTATTTACATTAATTACACATTATTATTATACCCATCCAACTAATAATGTATTGAATAACAATTACACCACGACGTGGAGACGGTAGGCCGTACGTATGCACGTATGGTGACATGTCATTAAAAGGATGGATATAATACTGAATATGGTTCTACCATATTTATAATAAAATCATAGTATATAGAATATACTAGAGTTATTATTTTAGAATGGAAATAACAAAGAAAGAATATGTTGAAGAAGAAAGGATCTTGAAAGAGGGTGGTGAAAACATTACCGCTTCTTCGGGTTATTCCTTTTGATTTGATCAAAAGGGCTCCATAAGATGGCTTTCTGACTAAAGGAAGGACTCTATGATAAAGGGAGGATAGTTGATATGGTATTTGGGAAGAGGATGGCTGAACCAAAAGGCTTTGAAGGTATGAAAAGTTGGTTAGAAGTGGTGTCCTTTTTTATAAGGGGGAGGAGGGGATCTTTAGAAAAAAATTAAAATATTAATTTATAATAAATTAATTTTAGTTTTATAATGGCTCCAAAGTGGATTATTAAATGTATAAAGTGGGTATGGGTCGAAATCCCTTCATACAGTAGATATTAGACAGGTTTGGGTCACTATATTAACCTTATCTTTTAGTTTTTACTCTTACTTAATAAGTTTGACATTTACCATGTCTCTTTGTATTTTAATATTATACAGTTAATAAACTTACTATATAATTCTAAGAGACCCCAAGTGGTCCGTTAACGATAAAAATATCATTATATAAGTAATTTTCTCAAAATATTATATTTTTAGGAATATAATATCAATTAATAATATAATATTTTTTTAAAAACTTATTTATGTCAAATTTGACACTATTGAATAATTGATTTTTGTTAGAATCTTAAGAACTTTATTAATTAGTAAAAAATTCATTTAAGAAATAATAACATGTCATGGTAACCTATAAAATTATTTTATGGAATCAAAAAATTCAAATTATATTTATTTTAATATTTATAATACCAATTATTTGATTCTTTCATTAATAAGGAAAATCCTGCATCATTATTGTGTCATAAATAAATTTAATTATTCAATGTCTATAAATTATAAATAAAATACCATTATGTATGAAATAATTTTATATTTATAATTAATATTTATTGTCCAAAATATAGCATATATAACCATATATAAAATTTGTTGTACTAAAAGATACATGCTTATGACTTTTTTATATTTACTTTAACTTAATTAAAATAAAGTGTCATTATCACTTACAAGTGGATCCATGGGGTCCCAAAATTGACCCAAAGATGCCCATGGTCGGACATGTATCAACCAATAGGGTTAGGATATGTTTTAGGGTAATTCATTATTAATATAATATTATTTGTTTGCCCTTATTTACCGGATTTACCCTTTAACAACGGTAAATAAAATATTTACCGAAGTAATTATACAAAATGTCTAAAAATAAAAGATTCCTATTTAAAAAATTTGGACCTCATGATTATAAATATGTTATCCATTTTTCAAAATTCAAAACATAGAAGTGGCAGTAATTAATTTAAAATTAATTCCCGTTGTTAAAACAAAAAGAATGTTTTTAAGAGATAATAACTATCAAAAGATTGACACTTGCATATGTCCAGTATAAATGTGAATTTAAATACAATGACCAACATTGGATTAAATGGTAAAAATATAATCTAATTATACTATAAAATCTCCCAAATTTATAATTTATGACTATTAATTATTTGGATTAAAAAAGTTGTTTTTTATTAAAATTTAGTAATTTTCACTATTCATCAAAATACGAAAGTTATCAGAAAAGTACAAAAAATTCAACCTAAGCTAATTTTGATATTCCAAATCCAAAAATGAAGTCCATTTTGAAAGGTAAAATATTTAAAATTTCAAAAAGTGGGTATTACTATTCATAACGGCTATTTTCATTCGTTGTGGTGTGTGTCAAAACTCAAAGTTGCATACAACACATGTTATTGTATTATTCAAAGAGAATAATATTGTGGATGCTTGGGGTGTTACAGAAGATATTATAAAAAAAACATGATGACCCACCAAGAATGACAACAGTCGTCGATGGTGGTCTGCATACGAGTTTTGAATACATAGACCATTCTCCATCCTTTTTCTGATCGACATGATATTCTCTATAGTCTCTTAGAAAAGGCTTGGTCCAATCATTGAAGTCTCACCTATTTCCACCCAATATGGTATAGAATGACATGGACACCAATATAATTCCTCAAATGGATCCATATTTATAGATGTCTGATAACTATTATTATAGGAGAACTTTGGAAATGGGATGTGCTCCTCCCATGAACCACAAAAATCCATCACACAAGCCCTAAACATACCCTCCAATGTCTATATCATCTTCTCATATTATCCATCTGTCTGAGGATGATACATTGTTCTCATTGTTAACTATGTCTCTAGGGATTGCGGCAAGGATTTCCAAAAATGATATGTGAACCTTGGGTCCCTATCTGATATAATCGAAACTTGAACACTATGCCTATTTACCATCTCTTGGATATAGATTTTTCCTAGATCATTCAACGTATAAGATTCCAGAATCAGGATGAAATGGGATGACTTTTGGAGCTGATCCCCAATCACCCATACAGAATTGTGTTTCCTAACCATTCTCAGAAGACCAATCACAAAATCCATTGATTTTTCGTCCCATTTCGATACTATGGTAGGTAAAGACCGTAACATTTATGCTAGTCGTTGATGATTTTCCTTCACCTACTGAAGAGTCAAGCATCTCAAAACAAACTCCACCACATTCTTTTTCATACCATCCCACCAAAAATGAGCTTTCAATTCCTTACAAATTTTTTAAATTCCAGGATGGGCAGCCCACCTAGAATGATGATAATCTTTGAGAAGTTCCTCCTGACAAGCCACTTGTACCACCATACAATTCCTAAAACAAAAAAAGGAATTCCCATTTATTTCCCAAATATCAATGGTCTCCCTAACATTATGTTTCGACATCATCACCACACATTTGGAATCAGATGAATGTACCACTCTAACATGACCAACCATGTCAGGACAAAAAAACTAGAATGAAGACTGCTTTGTCACCCCAGTCCTCACATTCCAACCGCATTTCATCTATGACTAACATAAACTACCACTAATCTGGTTCATGTTTCACCACATGAGCATATTATTTCCTACTTAATGCATCCTCCACTGAATTTCCCTTACCTGTTGTGTATCTTAAGTCAAAATTAAACATCTGGATATATTATATCCATCTCCTTTTCCTCAAGTTCAAATCATTCTACGATAAAATATTATTTAATATCTTGTGAATGATAAACACTCTAAATTTATCACCAAAGAGTTAATGATGCCACATTTTTAAATCATGAACCATTTCCGCAAACTCAAAGTTAGGTGTTGGGTAGTTCTTCTCTTAGAACCTCAATTGTCATGAGCCATATGCAACCACATGACCCCCCAGCATGAGAACACATCCCAACCCTGCTCCCAATGTGTCACAAAACACCACATACCCTCTACCTGATTTAGGAAAAACCTAGATTGGTACTAATGTAAGGTGACCCTTTAACTCTTCAAATAATATCTGACACTGCTCATCCCATTGTAATTGGATATTCTTCCTAGTTAATGCTTTCATCGGTGAATCCAGTCATGAGAAATCAAGAACAAAATGTCGATAATACAAAGAAAGGATAAAGATGCTATTTATCTTGAAAACATTCCTTGGATATTTCCCTAAGATATAGGCCTCTACCTTCTTAAGATCAACTAAAACACCTTTCTCCAAAATAACATGGCTAAGGAAACAAACCTCATGTATCAGAAAGTCACACATGGACAATTTGGCATACAAACAGTGATCCCTCAAGATCCCCCACACCATCACTATGTGATTCTCATGATCTACCCTTTTCCTCAAATACACTAGTATGTCATCCACACATACCATCACTAAGGAATCGAAATATCTCTAAAATATATTATTCATCAATGACGTGAACACTACTAGTTCATTCTCTATACCAAAGGGAAACACCAAATACTCATAACAGAAATATCTACATATGAAAGATGTTTTGGGAATATCATCTTTCATGGCCTGCAATTGATGATATCTCAACCTCAAGTCAATCATGGAGAACAACTGGGCTCCCCTAAACTGGTAAAAAAATCATAAATGTGTGGAAGTGGATATCGTTTCATTATCGTAACCTGATTATGTCTATGATAATCAACATAGAGCCACATATTTTCATTCAACTTTTAAAAAAAAGATGGCATTTCCCACATAGATGTTCTAGTCCAAATGAAACCTTTGTTTTCTAGGTCTTCCAATTGCACTTTTAATTCCTACAATTCTACTGATTATGTACGGTAATACGGATGTGAGATAGGATAGGTACCTGGGTGGAGATCAATCGTAAAATCCACTTCTCTCATAGGTGTTAACCCTGAGAATTCATTAGGAAATATTTCCATAAAATGATCCAAAAATTCTATAAGAACACTCTGTTCAACACATTCCACTGATTTCATTGACAAATATGCAAACTGATACGGGATTTTTCCAACCGATGGTTCCAACAAGCCTGTGGCTCTATGTTTCTCACACTTCTACCCAATAAAGATATGTCTAACACCATCCTCCATCACAAAACTAACAATTCATGCATATCAATCGAGGTGGGTCTTAAAAATTGCTAATCAATCCATTACCAGGATTATATCATAAGCATCCATCTTATGGACTGATAAATCACACATCAATTCAATATCATCAAAAAATAAACAAAAAACTCTACATAATAAGGATTGACACTTTCTTTGACCCAGAGGTGTTTGTAGTTTCAAAATAGAAGATATAATTTCCACATGAAAACCCAAAAAATAGAATATGCAAGAAGAAAGAAAATTATTGGAAGCACCCGTATCAAACAAATCTTGCATCAACATTGAATTTAAAATAACTGTACCTCTCTCCTTGGATGGTCCCAATTGATCATCAATCACAACCTATTTAGATCCATAAAACTACTTTCTTTCCATTCACTGCTCATCATTACCTTGTTGAGGTGTCATGATAGTTCCAAAATAACCATGACCTACATTACTCTACTTTCGAGGGGTATGGTGATATCCCCGTCCCGTCGAGGATTAAGTCCCCTAAAACCCTGAGGAGTGTCATGGACACTCGACATCGGTGTATTCCGACAATAACTCAACAAATTCCTCATCTTCTTACAATTATGGCATTCCTAAGGTTGTCTCATAAAAACCCACTTGATGTGGTTCATAGAGGCACACTGAAAACATCTTGTCTTACTCTAAGGTTTCAAAGCCAGATTCACTGATCCTACTATTGGATTATGAGCTGTAATACCACCCTGGAAATAAGTTTCCCTCTTCATCTTGAACCTAGCATTCGATTTCCCACTATTACCTGTGGGTACCAACATACTTCCCCTACCTGTCACACCCAAAATGTCTCACTCAACCATCGTAGCTCTATTCACCATTTCTTTGTAACCATTTATACATAGCACTGTTATCTTGGAACAAATTTCCTACCTCAACCAAACATCAAAAATTAGTTTATTCAAAGATGTACTACCTTCCCCCGTGGGTGAATGTTACACTAAGTTAATAAAAATAGCCACATATTCCGTTACTACCATGTTTCCTTGCTTTAAATTGAAGAAATCTATTTTACGGTGAATTCTGAATGTATGATGGTAGAATGGTTTGTTAAAAATTCCTCAAACCCCTCCCATGTCAAACCTTCTTCCATTCCATCTTGGACCACTATCTCCCACCACTGAAGGAAAATAACTTCCAACATGTATGTGGCTAATTTCACATTCTACTCTGCCAGTGTTCCCAAAATGTCAAATATCATATTCATTTTGTTCAGCAACACTTCAGCACTTTCTAGCTCTGAATCACCCATAAACATGGGTGGATTATCCATTGAAACCGAACTGCATGATCCACATGCTTTGTTCCATCCTATTTATTCCCACTTTCCTCGTCTTGGGAATCTTACACTATAATCTGCACTAGCATTTGGTTCACCTGCAGCTTAGGTGCAACAACATTTTCAGCAACATCCTCCAGTTGGTCTCTACAATGCTTACCCGGTGCAATTTCTATCAACACAAAAACATCCATAAGACCCACTCCCTTAACAAGGAAATGAATAAAATTTTAAATTTCAATTTCATAACAACCATCACAACCAGGCTTTCCAGATGTTCTCATTTACAATGTTACACTATTCTGAAAAATACACCATGTTTTGAAAATCAACCCATTTTCAAAATACCACAAGTTTCCATGTTTCTAATCCGTCTATTTTGAATCCCATTTCATATTTTTGAAAATTCATGCCTTCATATCACACCATATATCAATAAACCCCCAATGAAATATGAATCCTAGTGGGAATCCATTTCTACCATGCATTTCATGCTCATCTCATTGGCTACACCCATGACAATGAGGTAACCATTTCCTATAAAGGTCTCTAAACACATATGTACCCAACTCCCTGTTAACATGATTTTCAGCATAAAAGGGTTAGCTACATCATTTTATGCTATATATTTCCTGTTCTAATAATCATATGCCTTTCTACCATCCCGACTCATGGAATAGACCAAGAACTAATGTCAACACCAAAGTACCGGACACCAACTCTCACTTGAAATCCAAGGACCGAACCAATAGATACCAAATGTAACATCCTTCCCCATCCCATTGAATTGAGATGGAGTAGGAATATTACATGGCCTTAAGAGATGTTACCAGGGTTCCAAAGGCTGGAAATAAATGCCAAGGGCTTTAAGAGACATTGGAGAATGATTTTTTCTTTAAGATAACATCAACTATCCAACAATAAATTATCATAAAAATCTATATGATGCATTTCAATAAGAAAACCAACCCATAAATTACCAAAATACAACCAACTAATCCATAAAAATTTCCACTTGACAAAAAAACCAAACCCACAAATTGGAGTACAAAGAGGAAGATTAACAAAAGACACCAAAGAACTACAACACCATCCATAGCTCTATAACAAGCTCTATTCTTAAAGAACCACAACATCACCAAAGCACCATGTCGAATCACTAGAAAAATGAGATGCTTTACTGTAACATGTGTCTCAGAACACGACATCTACAAAAGCACCAATGTGAAAAAGAAGGGGGTGAGTAATATAACATAGTAGTTTTTTCCAAAACGACTTCCCTACACATTTCATTAGGATAAAACCATTACCAAATTTTTATAAAACATTTTATAAAAAAAAATAAATAGGTCAACCATTTCCAAAAATCCAAACCCACTGTTACCAATCCACCTTCCCAAACCATGAAACCCAAGGTAAAGACAAACAACCATTCCATAATCCACTTCATCATTTCACATTATCACAACAAATTCCATCTTTCAAATAAGCATAGAACAAGGAAACCAAAATGGTGGAGCTTCCATCCAACCAGTTCAATACATTTCAAACTACTAGTGCTTCATAACCAATATCCATAATGGCGGCTCTTCTATCCACTATCCATTACCTTTTATTGTGATACTTCCTACCCACTTACACACACGCCATGCCATTTAATCAACCAAAAAGTACAAAGCACCATGGACACATAATAAGCACCCCATAATTTCCAAAATATACCAATTCACATCAATAAATCATCCATTTATTGAAAAAAAAACCGTTTCACAAATTTCCATGACCAACCACATTTCAATAAACATCATATTTTTTGAAAACCCTCTTTCACAAGACATTTTTCATAATCAACCACTAATTATTTTAATTTCAACATTTTAAAATCACCAAACAAGCCCCTTTTAGCAACAATAACCCATATTTACATAATCCCCAAAATCCTCACTAAATGGGTTTCCAACAAAATTTACACATCATTATCATAATTAATTTCAAGAAAAACAAATTAATTGTAACCAAAACTACTATTTCTAACCAATTTTAGTTGAGGGAGAAGCCACAAACCATTAGGGTTTTAATGAAATCAACCCACAAGCAACCGCACCATAAATACAGAAAAACACTAAAACAAAACCACTCTAGATCTCCTTACTCGCCATAAAAAAAATAAAATCTACACCCAAGGAAAAAAAATCTATATCTAAACACATCAAGTATAGATCTAGAAAATTAAGAGAGGGGGAAGAATAGATCTAGCGAAAACCACAAAGAGTTAAGAGAGGTGACTTACTAGAGAATAATCATGTCAAAAACACCCAGAAAAAACATGGATATGCTCCCAAAATTAGTGGGAGATAAACCCTAACCCTTTAGAAGAGTAAATCATGAGTGAGTCTCAAATTGGGGGAAGTTTGGTTATTTTTTGGGAAATCCCTACTAATCCTGTGTTTTTTAAAATCCATTTTTACGAGTTGTACGGTTAACTCGCAGGGTTAGAAAAACTATGTGATAACTAGGCACCTATTGTTTCTTCAATGAGGCATCTTACATGACCTCCTTTCATGGTTAGAAAAACCATGTTCAAGCCGTGTGTAACCGAACTTCCCATATGGTATCATCTCGCACGATTTCCCCTAACCATGCTCGAACTGTGAAGCTTTAAAAAGGCTTCAAAAACATTCCAATACCCTTCCAAAATCTCCCAAACTCTTCCCAATGCTTCCCAATCACATTAAACGCATAAAAAGGTATAAAAAAGGATGCATACCTCAAACCAGGGGAGCTACAGAATTGGATAGTCGGTCAACGATCACACAAATGGAATCATGTCCCCTGGACGTTCTAGTTAATCTCATCACGAAGTCCACCAATATTTTTTCCAACTTCCATGATGTACATGGATTTTACATGTATTTTTATAATTTTCTAACTTAGTTTTCATTAATTAGTTTAACCAATTTTATATTTTTAGTTTATTTTCGTAGTTTTGTATTAGTTTAGATATTTCGATATTTTTTAGTTAATTTATTACTTATATTAGTAATTTAGTATTTTTATTATTTATATTAATTTTATATATTATATTTAATAGTATATTTTTATTATTAGTTTCAATAATTTTAGTTTATTTTATTTTATTAATTCTTATTAGTATGTATATATTTTATTTTAGTTCATTATTTTTTATAGTATTAATAAAATAGTTTTTTTATTAGTTATTATTATATTTAATAGTAGTGTTATATTTAATTTGCATGTGCATAAATAAATAAATAAATATATGTATGCATGTATATGTATATGTTTTTTAATTCTTATTACTTTTTATTATTATTATTATTATTATTACTATTATTATTATTATTGTTTAACTTTTAAATAATAAGATTTAATTTGAAAATTTGAATTTGAATTTAACTTCTTTTTATTTTTTTTTCCCTCTCCACTATCTAACCAACCCCTCCCCCTTTGACCATTTCCCCTCTTCCACGTCATCCCCTCCCCATTCCCTTTTATTTTCTATCTCCAATCTCTCCAGGCCTCTCCCCATTTTCTCCCCAGCATCCCTACCCGCCGGACTCCCCTTTTCTTTCCCCCCGCCGTCACCCGGCTCTCCCCCTTCTATCCCGGCTGGACCCGCCGACCTCTCCCTATTATTCCCTCTACCCACATCCCCTCTCACCCACGGCCCTCCCCTCCTATCCCCCTCCGTCGTCTCCCCACGGCGCCCCCTCTATCCCACTCCCCATCCCGCTGGCCCCCGCTCTCCTACCCTCCTCCGCTGCCTTTCCCCCTACCGAACCCGCCGGCCCTCTTCCGGCTTCCTTGTAGAACCAGGGCCATCCCCACCTTCACTTCTCGGCCATTTTAAGTGTAACAGGTACACCAAGCAGCCACGAGCTCTCATCGACGTGCGTAGAAATTTTCTTGGCCTCTGGAGATTCACGTCGCATGGCGAGAGCGAGCGCAGATCAAAACATATTTTTCAGCGACGCGGTGGTTTGATTCGGGTGCGGCGTCAGCGACTGCACGGAGCGGAGCGATGGTTATTGTTTTGTGATCGTTGAAGACGTCTCGCGGTGACTAAAACAACGACACGAGCACGGTGATATCTTTTATTTATTATTTTATGTGTCGTGTCGTCGTGATGGCGAGCTAATTCATTAGTGTTGGAGTTGTGATAAATGTGATAGTGAATGCATGTCTTTAATTTATTCTTACGTTTGATTGCCTTTTGAATTAATTTCATTAGGATGTTTATTTAATTAATTGTATCTGCGTTTAAATTAATTATCATTTGGGGCCTGCACACATGCTTTGGTGCCCGTTCGTGTGATACCTAATAAGTAATCACGAATGGGAGTTCATCCGAGAATTTATTTATCCGAAATTTGATCAAGCGCGCAATCGAATTTTGAATAAATAAATATATTAATTGGAAAGTTAATATTTTGTGTGCGCTCTCCTTCAAACTGACATGAGTGATAGTTAATAAGTAATCTCATGTGAGCGAACCCAACGTAGGTAGATACTTAGACTTTGTGAGAAACGGGTCATTGTATTTCACCAAGTGATTCAGTGCTATAAGGACGCGCAAATTATTTGTCAGGACAGAGAACGAAATGGTAAATAATTTGTGTAAAAATTAGAATGTTATCTAACATCAGAGAACGAGACCGGATGACATTTTGATTAAATTTGGAATCGGTGATAATTGAATAAATAAATATTCAAATGTAGGAATTAAATAATTGACATTGCATGCACTTGAACGGACATCACGACTCTGACACTTCCATCTCTGCCAGTTTCTTTCATAGCTAAGTTCACTTAGATAGTTTTAGTTAATTTAACTAGTCATTTTTAAAATAGTCATTTAGTTTTTAGAACTTAGTTGTTAATCAAGCAATTAAAGCTCATTTTCCTGAACATTCCTCCAAAAGGACATTTCTAGTGTCTACTCACATTCTCTCTGTGGTTCGACCCTGCTCCCACTTCTACAGTAGTTAGTAGGTAAATAAATAT
This sequence comes from Viscum album, assembly GCA_963277665.1. Taxonomy (NCBI): domain Eukaryota; kingdom Viridiplantae; phylum Streptophyta; class Magnoliopsida; order Santalales; family Viscaceae; genus Viscum; species Viscum album. The sequence goes on from OY728132.1 coordinate 2,066,827,826, forward strand.
TGCAAATTTTCACGCGTTGCGACGCGCGTGCCAAATTTCTGGCGCCGTTGCCAGGGAGAATAGTAGCATTAGGAGTTCCTTTAAAAGAGTAATTTAGGTCAAAAAATTAAAAATAAAAATAAAAATAAAAAAGAAAAAAAAAGTTTACTACTCTCGGAATTTTTCATTACAGGGATTTTCAAGACACCCAGAAGCTCGGAATGACGTGGGCCGCACCACACCATTACAACCAGTACCCGCCCTATGCAGCCCCGACTCAAGGTATGACGTATAACGATTCACCGCCCATGATCTATCTAGGTAATCCCGTTTATTTCAATGATCTTTATTCAAGTCCATGCTATTATCCATATGAGAACATTTCATCATGCTATGAAACAAGTCCTTATACATCTGTTAATCATTTTCAAAGTCAATGCATTCCTGAAAATTTAGAACTTGAAAATTCATGTCAAACAAATGATTCAATAATTGAACACATGTTGCATTGTGCTATCACTGAGACCAATCGGAGGTTTGAACTTCAAGATGAATGCAATGCAAAGTTTCTTTCCTCAACAAAAGATCTAGAAAATCAATTGAATAATTTTGTAAATCAAATGAATCATATTTCCGAACTACCTGCTTCATTACCCCTTGATGATCTAATTCAAAATAATTCTTTTGAGGAGAGTGCAATAGAGGTTCCATTTGAACAACATCTATGTCCCAAGTCTGATAATGGGATTGATCTTCCTTCTTATCATACAATTGATGACTCCCCTCCATCACAAAATAATTCTTCTAATCTAATCACATTTCAAGAATATGAGAGCTTGGTCTTCCGCCCTGTTGAACATAATGGTCCCTCAGAAAATGTGATTTCATGTCCTTCTGTGAATTCACAACCTAGTCATCCCAAAGTGAAAAAGGACACATTCAATGTATATCAAACTGCACCTTTTGAGGATGAAGAGGACATTGAACTAGGATCATTCTTTACCATGATAGATTCAGAATTGAACCAAGAGACAGTGGATTGCCACACTCAAGAGGACATCACTTCAAATGACATCGAATCACCTCTTTCTGAAAATCCATGTGAGTCTGAAACTTTTTCTAAAATGGAGACATCTGAAACATTTCTGGAGTCGAAGAATCAATCAGCATTGGTGGAAGAGAACACTCATAATTTTCTAGAAACAATGGAAGAATGGGATTGCTTGGAGGATCCTGATTTTGTGGTGACACATGTGCCAACAGAGAAATATGATGAGGGTGGTATAGAAGAAAATTTTGAAAAAGATGTCATTATTGACATAATGGAGTCATCTTCTCCAATTGATCCTAAGCCACTTGCTCTATGCGTCGAGGTTAAAAACACTTCACTTGAAATACCCATAAATTCTAACAATATTTTTGACCTTGGCACAATCAATGAAACCATCGAGCATGAATTGAGTTGGAAACCAGTATATTTCCCCGTGCTAGTGGTTGGGTGTGAAAACGAATTGGGATACATCATCAACCCAGATACTACATTCAAGGATATGATGGATATAAGCCGACCGCTGAAGGAGTCTAGTAATGGCACTTTTTCACTTGTGTATGTTCAAGGAGGTAATCTTCTTGATCTTTCCATTGACAGCCTTTTCCCAAAATTCAACAATTCGATGAGTCTTTCTTCAGGTGAGGTATATTCATTCCCTTGTGAGTTGGCATATTTTCATTTCATTCCACAAATCCATTATTCTAACAAGATTCCATTGAGATTTTGTACATCTTGCAGGATAAACTAATCTTCAATGAATGGATTCCGCGCTCCTACTGAAAAAGAAGCAGATGCATGGTTTACATTTCCATTCGATCCTGGTGGAGTTTCAATAACTTCTGGCTGAAGAAGAAGTAAACTTAGCGCTCAATGGGAGGCAACCCATCATTTTTTTGTTTTCTTTTCACTGCATTTCATTTCATTTCATTTAGTTTTATTTAAAATAAAAAGGCATGCATTTACCGCAATCTCTTTTCTCCTGAAACTGCAGTTGATTTAAATTCATCATAAATATTTTTATCATCCACATGATTTTGATTATGGTGTGACTTCTTTGATATGATGTGAGTACGTGCTGTCAATGTCTAGGTTTTACAGGTATACCATTTCTGGAGCTTCATCGGATACAAACAGCCTCTCCATGTCAATCTACACTTACACAGGGAAGTGTTTTATTTTTGTCATATTTTATGCTTCCACCAACACCACGTAAAAAAAATTGAAAAAAAAACTAACATTCTTGTCATTGATGAACCCACATAAAAGCTATTGTATTCTTGTCGCAACACAGTCAGGAACATAACACTTGTGTCCCTAGGCAGTTTTAACACCTGATTCTTGTTTGGAATTCTTTGATCCTTGATCTCATGACTTAGATGATTGCTGATATTATTTCATGCTTCAAAAATGTTTTTCAAAAACTTGTATTTCGTTTGAGACACTTATTCGCACTCATGATCATCTGTGCTGTCCAAAATTATATTTCCATACCCGTGAGGACTCTAAGCTATTTTAAAATCATCTCTTATTTCTCTTTTTCTTGAGGGAATCTCAACCATGTTTTGTCTTCTAGAACTTTCCATTTTTTTCCATCAAATCGATAAGAATTTTTGAAAGTTGCACTAAAATGATCGAGGCATCTGTTTGATATTTTAGCCCCATTGACCAACTGAGCCACCCAAACATTTTCTCCATCGTATAGCCCTTAGAAGCCATGCAGGAGCCTTTTAGGATGAGCCCAAGCCGATACCCTTCCCTACCAATTTCTTGAATTTTTGCATGATGATTTCAATCTAAGTGTGGGGGAGAGAGACTTACTCATGGAGAGGGTTCTTCGAGGGGCAGTGAGTCATTTGATGTACATGGATTGACATTATCCCATCCTGATCATATGAGTTCTTTTTCACAGTAGCCACATTCATTTCATATTATTTTGATATAGGAATATAGAATCCTTTTCAGTTCCAACAATCAGTACATTGGTGGTCATTACGCGGTAACCCTCGACTTTAGGGATACCTATTAAAGTGATGATCCATTACTCCAGGAACTAGAAAGTTTTCTATATGACATACCTTCCTTGAGATGTTACATCGTATACGCTACTTGTGTACCTTTCTTTGGGATTATTGTCTGATGTTTATTTCATGGGGTTTTGGAACTGACACTCACTTGTTTTTCCTACCCATCTTATTTGAGTGAGTTGTGTAAAAAAAAAAGAGCGAAACATTGGATTATCAAATCCTTCGTGACAAGCAGTGTTTTAAGTGTGGGGGAGAGAGAGTTTGAGGGAGACATTTGGATTGACTTATCATGCATTTATTTCAAGATTCAACCCTCCTTTTTACCAAAAAGATGTCAATATTTTTTTTAACCCACCGTCCCACAGCTTCAGAAACATTTGAACCTCATGTAAAGTCCTTGAGATTGGTAAATTCTTTTGATTTCCACTAGTGGAGATGTGAAATTCATAGCAAGCCTATGGTAAGCATGCATGTGCATGAGAACTGAGGAAAACATTGATCAAATCTTTTCGAGCGATGAGTGTAATGGCAAGGTAGGTCACATGATTGATGAGTGCAAGTACTTGTTTTGAAAAAATGCAAGTGAAAGAAATATTTTTTTTTGAAACTGAAGTTTTAAATGAAGCATGATATATTTTGAGGAAAGAGATTGACAATTTTTGAACTTGTAATTTTGATGTTTGGATTTGTCTACGGGTCCACTTGTGTTTTATTTCAGATTGTTTTGCCCAGGAGTGCAAAAGTTTAGGTGTGGGGGATTTGATGTACATGGATTTTACATGTATTTTTATAATTTTCTAACTTAGTTTTCATTAATTAGTTTAACCAATTTTATATTTTTAGTTTATTTTCGTAGTTTTGTATTAGTTTAGATATTTCGATATTTTTTAGTTAATTTATTACTTATATTAGTAATTTAGTATTTTTATTATTTATATTAATTTTATATATTATATTTAATAGTATATCTTTATTATTAGTTTCACTAATTTTATTTTATTTTATTTTATTAATTCTTATTAGTATGTATATATTTTATTTTAGTTCATTATTTTTTATAGTATTAATAAAATAGTTTTTTTTATTAGTTATTATTATATTTAATAGTAGTGTTATATTTAATTTTCATGTGCATAAATAAATAAATAAATATATGTATGCATGTATATGTATATGTTTTTTAATTCTTATTACTTTTTATTATTATTATTATTATTATTACTATTATTATTATTATTGTTTAACTTTTCAATAATACGATTTAATTTGAAAATTTGAATTTTAATTTAACTTCTTTTTATTTTTTTTCCCTCTCCACTATCTAACCAACCCCTCCCCCTTTGACCATTTCCCCTCTTCCACGTCATCCCCTCCCCATTCCCTTTTATTTTCTCTCTCCAATCTCTCCAGGCCTCTCCCCATTTTCTCCCCAGCAACCCTACCCGCCGGACTCCCCTTTTCTTTCCCCCCACCGTCACCCGGCTCTCCCCCTTCTCTCCCGGCTGGACCCGCCGGCCTCTCCCTATTATTCCCTCTACCCGCATCCCCTCTCACCCACGGCCCTCCCCTCCTATCCCCCTCCGTCGTCTCCCCACGGCGCCCCCTCTATCCCACTCCCCATCCCGCTGGCCCCCGCTCTCCTACCCTCCTCTGCTGCCTTTCCCCCTACCGAACCCGCCGGCCCTCTTCCGGCTTCCTTGTAGAACCAAGGCCATCCCCACCTTCACTTCTCGGCCATTTCAAGTGTAACAGGTACACCAAGCAGCCACGACCTCTCATCGACGTGCGTAGAAATTTTCTTGGCCTCCGAAGATTCACGTCGCACGGCGAGAGCGAGCGCAGATCAAAACATATTTTTCAGCGACGCGGTGGTTTGATTCGGGTGCGGCGTCAGCGACTGCACGGAGCGGAGCGATGGTTATTGTTTTGCGATCGTTGACGACATCTCGCGGTGACCAAAACAATGACACGAGCACGGTGATATCTTTTATTTATTATTTTATGTGTCGTGTCGTCGTGATGGCGATCTAATTCATTAGTGTTGGAGTTGTGATAAATGTGATGGTGAATGCATGTTTTTAATTTATTCTTACGTTTGATTGCCTTTTGAATTAATTTCAATAGGATGTTTATTTAATTAATTGTATCTTCGTTTAAATTAATTATCATTTGGGGCCTGTACACATGCTTTGGTGCCCGTTCGTGTGATACCTAATAAGTAATCACGAACGGGAGTTCATCCGAGAATTTTTTTATCCGGAATTTGATCAAGCGCGCAATCGAATTTTGAATAAATAAATATATTAATTGGAAAGTTAATATTTTCTGTGCGCTCTCCTTCAAACTGACATGAGTGATACTTAATAAGTAATCTCATGTGAGCGAACCCAACGTAGGTAGATACTTAGACTTTGTGAGAAACGGGTCATTGTATTTCACCAAGTGATTCAGTGCTATAAGGACGCGCAAATTATTTGTCAGGACAGAGAATGAAATGATAAATAATTTGTGTAAAAATTAGAATGTTATCTAACATCAGAGAACGAGACCGGATGACATTTTGATTAAATTTGGAATCGGTGATAATTGAATAAATAAATATTCAAATGTGGGAATTAAATAATTGACATTGCATGCACTTGAACGGACATCACGACTCTGACACTTCCATCTCTGCCAGTTTCTTTCATAGCTAAGTTCACTTAGATAGTTTTAGTTAATTTAACTAGTCATTTTTAAAATAGTCATTTAGTTTTTAGAACTTAGTTGTTAATCACGCAATTAAAGCTCATTTGCCTGAACATTCCTCCAAAAGGACATTTCTAGTGTCTACTCACATTCTCTCTGTGGTTCGACCCTGCTCGCCACTTCTACAGTAGTTAGTAGGTAAATAAATATTGCAAATTTGCACGCGTTGCGACGCGCGTGCCATTCCACTATGGAACCTCCAAATGGATATCTATTCCCACTGGAACATGGTGCTCATCCATCACCTACTGGAACACAAGGCATTGAAAAATGAAATCAGCCACTGCCTTCTTTATATATGTCCACTATAACTGATGTAAGTGGTCCTGGTACATTTTTCCACTCAAGGATGTACCGATAAAGGGGATTTATTAAACTCCCTTAGAAACCACCCCTAAAACACCACTAGAACAATTGAGCATCCAATAAAAATAGAAATGTGCTCCCCACCTTGTGAATATCTATCAGGAGCATGTTTTATGCATAACTGAGAAAGTAAATCATCATAGTCAACACCCCATAGTTGTGCCTCCCTAACTCACATTATGAGTGAAGGGGTAAAAACCATCGATCGAAGGAAAGAGACATAATCTCCATCCATAAATGATAACATTATCGAGGACAACTACTCCGACACCTCTCTCAATAGGTTTGAACATGATCTCTGACTGAGTGCATCAGCCACAATGTTTTCTTTCCTAGGAGTATAGAAGATCTTGAATTCATAATCCTAAAGTAAATACATCCATCGTTGCTTCATCAGATTCATATCCTTCTATGAGAATATGTACTTGAGGTTTTAATGGTAAGAATAGACGATAAATTGACCACCCATTAGGTAGGGTCAGCACGTCTTCAATGCGAAGTCTACCACTGCCAACTCAAGATCATGGGACCCAAATTTATGCTCATACGGCCTCTGCAAGTGTGAACCATAAAATATAACCTATAGTCTCTGTGTCAGAACATAGACAAGACCCATACCTAATGTTTCAAAAAAACTACATACTCGACACCCTCCTCTGGAAATCTCAAGATCTGGGAACTCATCATACTCTCCCTCAACAGCTGGAAATCCTGATGGAAATTATCCGTCCGTAGGAAACACCAACCCTTTTGGGTCAAAGTTGTCCTCAGTGATGATACCCAAGAGAAATCAAGAATTAATCTTTGGTAATATCTTTCTTTCCCAAGGAATATTTTCTTCCCTATCACACTTCTAGGTGGCTCCCATGCAAACACCACCACGATCATGGCTGCATCAACCACTACTCCATATGCTAAGATAACATGTCCCAGATAGTGGACCTCCTAAATCTAGAATAGAAACTTCGATAGCATCATATAAAAATAGTTCTCTTGGGGTAAATCTAGGACCATCTACAAGTTTATCATGTGCTCCTTCAATGATGCTTAGTAGAAAAGGATGTGGTCGATAAAGACTACTACGATCCGGTCTAAGTATGGCTAGATGATATGATTCCCAAGGCCCATGAATATTGCGATGGTGTTCATTATGCCTAAAGTCATCACTATGTACTCATAGTGACCATAGAGGAATCTGAAATCCATCTTCAGCACATCCTCACCTTGTACGTGAAGTTGATGATAACCCGATCGAAGTTCAACCTTTGAAAACCATTTTCCCACTATATGTTGATCAAGGAGGTAATCAATCATCAATAGTGGATACCTTTTCTTCACTTTTACGTGGATCGGGCACTAGTAATCCACTCATAGCCTCAAAATCTGATCTCCCTTCTTGGAAAACAAAACTAGGCCCACCCATGGTGAAATAGTCGGTCTTACAAAGCCCTTCCTCTATAGATCCTCCAGATGCATCCTCATATCGTGTATCTATGTGGGAGATATATGATATGATGGTGAGGATATCATTGTCGTCCCAAGATGTAATTAGATGGATAATTCAATCTCTTGGTGGGGAGGTAACCCTAGAATATCTTCTAGCAATATTTCATCATACTCTTCCACTAATGATGGGAACTAAAAGCTCATAACATCTGTTTCTTTGGGGGAAAGTCTACCTAATTCTTGAGTGACCGGCTTTACCCTCCTCTACATGATCCCATTATATGCTTTCGGGGTTTCCTTTTAACCTATAAAAGAAAACCTCATCCCATAACTACCGACACACCACATCCTTTTCCTGAAGTAGCCAATCTTGGTATGGACTCAAGATAATCCAAATTGAGAATTTTTTCATCAGGACTCAACGCTATCACCAAGATTTTCCAACCAAAACTCTCTCCTCTAACGGTAATATAACACTGTCGACAAAGATGTGTGATCATAGAGTCTCCTCCCATAGGTGTCTCCAAGCATAAGGTTCAAGTCAATAACTCTATCATAATATCAAGGTTTCATACGTGACATGTGGAGATGAAAGAATGACCATAACCTGTGTTTATAAGTATGGAATCTAAAGTAGAAAAGACACATATGGTACCTTAAATAATCCCTAGTGTGAATGGGTCGTACTTATCGACCTCATGTTGCTTCTCATTTCCCATTCCCCAGATCTATGAAATTGGTGCGGAGCTCCTGGGGGAGGTGGTAGAAGTATGTCAAAATATCTTCCAACTCTCGTTGCTCTCCCCGCTATTATGCCATATCTACTGCCTAGTAGGTCTGCCTTCTCCACACGTTGCCTCTTCTTTTGTAGTCCATCTATCGTGTCCCAGTTAGCAGCTCGATGGGTTGGACAATCTCTGTTGGGGAGGAGAGTGATGGAAAGAGGGGGGTGAATTGCCTTTTTTAACAATTTAAAACAAAGTTAAACCACAGCGGAAATAAAAGAGGAAAGACACAAAACTTGATAACGGAGTTCGGCATAAACCAAAGCATACGTCTCCGCTCCCAACTCAACCGTTGAGAGATTTACTACCGCTTGCTTTTTAATGGTTTTAGCAAGAAACCCACTAGACTTTAAGGTAGTATAGAACCTATTACAGCTTGCTTTTAATGGTTGATCAAGAACCCACTAGCCTTCTTACAGGTGAAGGCTAGCTCACCTATGACTCAAACCTTTTAAAGGGAAGGCTTGACTAACCTCTTCACACCTTGAAGGTGGTGTGAAAACCCAAACAAAGAGAAGATGAGAGAAAGAGGGGTTTGTAGGCACAAACCCAAATTGATTCTCAAAATAATAAAACAAGAAAAACCATAATGTGGAGAAGTCTTGGGCGCTAATGGATTGATTGGAGTTGATGAAGAGTGCTCCCAAGCTTCTATGGTGATGCTCCTTGGATGTGGAAATGGGTTGGAGCAATTGAGGTTCCTTGAAGGAATCCACCGGAGGTTTGCCAAATGATGAAAAATGTGTCCGTTGGCTTCTGTTGGCTTGGTTATAGTTCCGCACTAGTTCTGGGGCTTCCTAGTCCTTTATTTATAGAGGGGGAACCCTCATATGGCCGTTCGGGGTCTTTGGAGCCGTTGAAAAAGTCTTCGGAGCCGTTGGGAGTAGGCTGGTCAAAGCCCAACGGCTAGTTTGACTGGCTCCACCGGCTGACCGATGCTTGGCCACCGGTTGGCCGGTGCTTTGGAAAATAGAGAGGCCTTCTGCCCAGGCACCACCGGCTGGCCGGTGAGGAGGCCACCGGTTGGCCGGTGGTGAGACAGTAGGTGTCCCTTCTGTCTGGGTTCCACCGGCTGGCCGGTGATGGGACACCGGTTGGCCGGTGGTCTGGACAGAGGGGATGCCTTCTGTCAAGATTCCACCGGCTGGCCGATGGTCATCCACCGGTTGGCCGGTGGACTGAAATCAGTCCACTTTTGCCTTCTGGCTTTCTTGGCCCAATTCCTTGGCCACCTGAAATCATGCCTATCATCCAAAAACACTTAAAACAAGATTAGATAAATAAGAGAGTTATTGTGATCATGAAAATTAAACCACGAGGGGTACGAGAGGTACAACAATCTCCCCCTATTTTGATGATCACAATCACCAAAACAAGCAATGTAAAAGACTGAAATGAAAGGCATGCTTTAAAGGATAAAGCAAAGCATGAGAGAAAGATTTGTCCCCCAATCAACAAAGAATTTCTCCCCCTTTGTGATTATCAAAATAGCACGGGGCATAAAACTTGATTGAGGGAAAGGTTGAAAAACAAGATAGAGTTTTTAAACCAATTGAAATTTTTGAGATTTGAATTGAAAGTTTTGAATTGAAAGTTTTGAATTGATGGTTTTGAATTGAATGTTTTGAATTGAAAGTTTTGAATATAAAGCAAAAAGGCTTAAACGATCCTAACTCCCCCTAAATAAAAACAACAAATCACCGGGGAGAGGATTTTAGAACCGAGACAAATTTTGGTCCGGTGAGACTCGCTAAAAGGGATTTTTCAATCCAAACTTGTCGAGTGGCGGGTCTTCTCCTATGAAATTTATCATTAAAGGAAATGGTTTTGGGCCTTCCATACCGGGCATTTTTGCAATCACACTCATAAATTAAGTGCCCGGGTTTTTTACAATAGTTGCAAAATTTATATTGGGAGCTCCCCCTTACAAAAATAGTAGGAGCATGGGAAGAGGAAGCTTGCTTGGAATAGCCAAGCCCTTGGGTGGTTCTAGATACGTATTGGGAACCAAGGAGCTTCGAAAGGTTATGTTCACCTTCGGTGAACTTAGCTAGGGATTTCCTTAAACCTTTGATTGTTAATTCCATAGAATCAACATAGGTATGGTTTTGGATATTGAGGGACAACTCCTCCTTTTCTTTGAGAAGTTGTTCATTTTCAGAAGAAAGTTTTTTGAAATTCTTTTTTAGAGAAATAAATTTGGAAGAAAGTTCGTGAAAGCCTTCCTCCAATTGATCTCTAGCATGTTGGAGATCCTCATAAGATAAATTATTGAAAGAATTTGAAGAACTAGAGGATGAGGAGTCGGAAGAGGATACCTCATGAAATTCCATTAGGCATTTTTTACCGTTGTCACTTGAGGAGGAGGAGGAGGAGGATGTGGAGCTATCACTCCATGTGGCCTTGAATGCCTTCTTCTTTTCCTTTTGCTTGGACTTTTTCTTGTTGAGTGGACAATCGGGCTTGTAATGGCCTTTCTTGCCACACCCGTAACATGTTACCTCGGGCTCGGATTTTTCGTTGGTTTGAGCCTTGCGGGATTTCTTCTTCTTGTGCTTCTTCATGAATTTGTGCATTTTGCGGGCAAGATTCTCCATTTCTGAATCACCGCTTGAAGAGGAAGACGATGAGGAGGAGGAACTTTCTTCTTTTTGAACTTTGAAGGAGATGTTCTTTGGAACTTTGATCGGTTTGCCTTCCTTTTCATCTTTCCTCCTCATGGTGATCTCGTAGGTCATGAGGGATCTGATGAGCTCTTCGACCGGCATGTTCATGATGTCTTTTGATTCTTGGATTGCTGTGAATTTTGGTGCCCATGTGCTTGGTAAGATCCAAAGGATCTTCTTGACCATCATTTCTGCAGACACATCATCACCAAGGGACTTTCTCCCATTGCAAACATTGGTAAAACGAGTAAACATTTCAGTTATATTTTCAGATGGATGCATAGTAAAAGACTCAAAATCTTGACGGTACATAACCAATCGAGTATCATTAACTTTGTTGGTCCCCTCATCGGTAACCTCCAATAGTTTCCAGATTTCATGAGATGAAGTGCATGTGGAAACTCGATTGAATTCATTACGATCAAGGCCGCAATGAAGAGCGTTCATGGCTTTGCCATCAAGCTCGAAATTTTTAATATCGGCTTGAGTCCATTTGGATTCATCGGGAGAAGAGAGAGAGTAACCATGCATGACAATTCTATAAATAGGATAACCAATACTTCTAAGAAAAGTAGTCATGCGGGTTTTCCAATAGGTATAGTCGGTTCCATCAAAGAATGGAGCACGACCCAATGAATAACCTTCGGGGGCGAAAGAAGATGAAGCCATCACAGTGGATCTTGAATTTGAAACCGGTTAAGGTATTACACAAACACTTCCTCTGATACCAATTGTTGGGGAGGAGAGTGATGGAAAGAGGGGGGGTGAATTGCCTTTTTTAACAATTTAAAACAAAGTTAAAGTGCAGCGGAAATAAAAGAGGCAAGACACAAAACTTGATAACGGAGTTCAGCTTAAACCAAAGCCTACGTCTCCGCTCCCAACTCAACCGTTGAGAGATTTACTACCGCTTGATTTTTAATGGTTTTAGCAAGAAACCCACTAGACATTAAGGTAGTCTAGAACCTATTACAACTTGCTTTTAATGGTTGATCAAGAACCCACTAGCCTTCTTACAGGGGAAGGCTAGCTCACCTATGACTCAAGCCTTTTAAAGGGAAGGCTTGACTAACCTCTTCACACCTTGAAGGTGGTGTGAAAACCCAAACAAAGAGAAGATGAGAGAAAGAGGGGTTTGTAGGCACAAACCCAAATTATTGCTCAAAATAATAAAAAAAGAAAAACTGTAATGTGGAGAAGTCTTGGGCACCAATGGATTGATTGGAGTTGATGAAGAGCTCTCCCAAGCTTCTATGGTGATGCTCCTTGGATGTGGAAATGGGTTGGAGAAATTGAGGTTCCTTGAAGGAATCCGCCGGAGGTTTGCCAAATGATGAAAAATGTGTCCGTTGGCTTCCGTTGGCTTGGTTATAGTTCCGAACTAGTTCCGAGGCTTCCTAGTCCTTTATTTATAGAGGGGAAACCCTCATATGGCCGTTCGGGGTCTTCGGAGCCGTTGGAAAAGTCTTCGGAGCCGTTGGGAGCAGGCTGGTCAAAGCCCAACGGCTAGTTTGACTGGCTCCACCGGCTGACCGGTGCTTGGCCACCGGTTGGCCGGTGCTTTGGAAAATGGAGAGGCCTTCTGCCCAGGCACCACTGGCTGGCCGGTGAGGAGGCCACCGGTTGGCCGGTGGTGAGACAGTAGGTGTCCCTTCTGTCTGGGTTCCACCGGCTGGCTGGTGATGGGACATCGGTTGGCCGGTGGTCTAGACAGAGGGGATGCCTTCTGTCAAGATTCCACCGGCTGGCCGGTGGTCATCCACCGGTTGGCCGGTGGACTGAAATCAGTCCACTTTTGCCTTCTGGCTTTCTTGGCCCAATTCCTTGGCAACCTGAAATCATGCCTATCATCCAAAAACACTTAAAACAAGATTAGATAAATAAGAGAGTGATTGTGATCATGAAAATTAAACCACGAGGGGTACGAGAGGTTCAACAATCTCTAGTGATATTTCCTATACTCTCACATGAGTAGATCCACCTTTCTCTGGGCTAACTAGATGCAACCAGAGTTCCTAGAATAGCATATCCACTTTCCAGGGTCCTCCTGTGACATCTCCCATACTCATTCCCTATTCCTGACACCATCTCCTTGTTGTCGAGGTGTCTACACCAGTATTCCTACTACTGATGGCCACTGGCTATCTTTTCATATCCCATAATCAATTGACCACCAAAGCTCACTCGAGGACTCCAGCAAATGTCAGAATGCATAGAGGCATGATGCTAGCTCAGATTTCCCATTGTAAACCTCGCTTGAAGATCCTAGATCTAAATTAATGATCATTGATCATATCCATTGAGTAACTGAAGATGTTGGTAAACATTGATGAATAGTTAGCTACCATCAAACCTCGCTGCTGGATCTATAGAAGCTCTTATATGCATACTGCTCTTAGTTTAACCTGAGAGAACTCCTCCCTAAAGAGTCGCTCGAACTCTGTCCATGAAAGAGTTGTATCATCATGATTCTGTAAGGTCAAAATACATAATATCCCTGTCAAACCCTAAATAAGAATCAGTACTAGGATCATCATCTGGTTCTCTTGTGTCCTCACAAAATGGAAGACTCTTGTCACCACCTCATTCCAGGCCTCATCTCCCTGTTTTTTGCGCTCACCTTCAAACTGAGGGGTCTCTGTCTCTGAAAATCAAGGAGCACACCTCGTCTTCTGATATTGCAGGTACCACATGTTTCTCCATGGTTCGTGGTATATTATATGAACCCATAGAGGTAACTCTTAGGGAACTAGAACATTAATTGAAGCCATGTCACTAAGGGGGTCATCCTTATAATCGAGCTACTAAATCCTAGCTGGTATGTGTGGAAGATGCATCCAATAAAGAAACAAGGTGCACCATAGTCAATGTGTCTATCTAGATAGCTGATTCAGAAAGTATATAGAAACAAAAATCCATTACTTTATGATGTGTGTTCCATTATTATTTCCATATAGACAGTGTTCTCATGTACTGAGTGGAAAAGTTGGTTATCAGAGTTCTGATGAATGGATATATTGGTCTCTTACACCAAACCTGGAGTCCCTGGCATGAAATCTGAACTTGAAACACTAAACACTATTTCCACAAACCAATATCAAAGACTCTCCATCCTAAAGTAGAAATGACGAACATTGATACCTCTCTATCACAACCTGTCCCAATGGTTTCCATGTCATGACTCCCCATTCCTACCTCCAATAGGCTAAGGGATGGTGAGTAGAACTTAGTTGGAATATTACTAACATTGGAGGCATTTCCTATGAATTTTTACACACTCACACAGCTCCAAGCCCACTACTGATTAAATGTAAAAACCACTATGGAATGAAATGAATGTGTGCAACTAAACTCAACCAATAGGGTACAAGATAATGTAAAGTGCAGAAAAGTAATTGGTCCAGAATATAAGCCCACAAAAAGAAAGGGACTTAAACTACAAATTCCAACCTATAAACAAGAAAGGTAGTGGGAATGCTACTGGAATCCATATGAAGACCTCGGCGTATCTTGGACTTAAAATGCTCTGTCTAGTATAGGTTTTCCTAGGAAGTTATCAAAATGTCCCTCTTCTAGACAAGACATGACATGTGCGGGTGAAGCTCGTGCATGGGTGAGTATAAAAATACTCAGTAGGAGACCCCCAAAACAACTAAGTAATAAATAGAGTAATGGTACAATAAAATCTGCATAGTATATTTATACAAAACATATTGAAAGAGAAATATATCCAGATATACTTGAATCCCAGACCTGTAGTTTATAGGTAAGTCACAATGACCCACATACCCACATTGGGCATTTAGTCTGAAGATTCCACAATGCACTCATCTAGGAGAACGTACACCATGAGTGTGATAGCTCTAATTATTTCTATCTAATGATTTTTATTCATTGGGAAGTGTCCCTAGAGATATAGATGCAATGATTGATCTAAAGAGAGAATATATACACTCATTCTAGTACAACACACTCATGATTGGGAAAATATCATGATATGCGGTTGAGGATCATTTCATGGGCCTTAGTGTACACCAAAACTCATCCACATTCACATAGTAAGTAGAAAATCGACATCCTATAGGATTTTTTACATCGATACCTGACTCCACCCGGGGTTAATAATTAATATAGGATCCTACTCTGGGCCTCTTGAAGGGGATTCTTGACTATATCCAAGAATATCTATTGAAGGGGTAGTACTCCAATGGAAGGAAATGATACATGACCTTCATGGGAACAAGAAAAGGGTGAATAACCCAAAAAAAGAACATGTCTAAGAGATAGTGGATAAAGAGATCAGGAAATGTTTATGAAATTACACTGCCTATAGAAGTGTCACACACCATGTCCTCTGACCCCGGGTAATGCCCATGTACAACAAGACATGTCGAAAAGATAATGTCATTTAGAAAAGATATACCTAGTGTGTAGAAGAGTAATACATCATGTCCTACTATATGGTGGTGTCATGTGTACGCTGGCCAGATGCCCGTACATGGATTCAACCCGTTTATACCAACCCATGTACCGGTACACGGGGTATCCAGCGTAACCGGCCTGGTATGGTCGTGTGGTGGAATACATGTCATGTGCTCCACCCTATGTTTTTGTATCATTCGAGATACATACCAATTCCCATATAATAACCCACACACCATGTGGCATGGGTCACACGCTATTTCATCATATTCTGTAATGTGGAACCCTAGATGCCACTAAGTTGGCCCCACACATCGTGTTATTCAGAGAAAGTGTCATGTTCTACATGATTTTCTCAAATCAAAGGTTCTTCATCCAATGATTCACTTGGTCTTCCAATATTTGATTAAACTATTCGTTCACCTCTAAATTGAAGATCTGGAGTCATCCTACCATACTAATATGGAATCAGTAGGTTTAGGGTGTTATATCAGCCACAAAACCCAATTTTTATTATCCGCACCAAGAACACCTGAAGGAATCTTTCTCCCAAACCATATCGATTCATCTTCTTCCATAGTCATCACAACTCCGCTAGGTTGTCGCGATGCTGGATATCCGATTTTGGACTGTCCGGCCACAAAATGAATGTGAAATGATCCATTTTTTAGATACCCTTGAATACCAAAGAACACGCAGAAATAAAGGGGTTAGAAATTAGTGAAACAACTTGAGGAACAAACATCAAACATTGTTCAATATGGCAATGATACATTATCATTTGATGGATCAAGAACTAAACTAAACATAAATAAAAATCCCTAAATCAAAACCCGCAATAAAATCCCTCCCATAAGAATAAGTAATTCGTGGGCCAGCCTATTCGGGGGTTGATCCGCGTTCATTGTTTAAATCCAACAACAGGGGAAAACAAAATCGAAATAAAAACCACTACCTTGAACATCGACGAAGGGTGGATTTGAATTCATCTTTAGTGAGATATAATCTTGTTTCACAATGATCCACTTGTTTTCTTTTATCATAATTCATTGAAATTTCTCCAAGGGTTGATCTTCCAAAAATCTTCAAATAATACCAGGGTGGTTTCGAGGGTTTTGAGCCTAACCTTGGTCTCCTTCTTATTTTAAAACATAAAACACATTGCTACAACATTAAAACACTAAAAATAAAAAATCATTAATTTACTTTATTTCCATTAAACGTCTAAAAATTAATTTTATAGTCGACCCGGACAAGTCAATATTAGGCCTCACCTAAGCTAAACTCGCAACTCAGAATGTAATGGTGCCCTCATATTTCTGATTCGAGCACACCTTTTAAAGGTATTCCACTTTTATGGAAAACTGCTCATGCATGCTATTTAAAAGTTTAATTTATTTCAATCATTTATTCTAAGCCTCATAATCACCCACCACCGCAAAGCTTGGTCTCAAATTAATACTATATAATATTTAAAAATAATGCAAAGAAAATCTGGCACATTATAGAGACCAAATACATAACACATGGGCCCTAGGCCAAGTGTCCCGTGAACATGGCCTAAAGGCCCATTTTAGCTTCATTCATTCAATTTCCTTCATCTAACATGCCTACATAATCAGCTTCCTGAATCATTCCTGCATTACCACCTACCTTCATCATACCTACATCACTGCCTACATGATCAAACCACCAATAGTATTTCTAGGATTCTAACTCTGGTGTATTTGATGCAGTATTATAGGGTTTACCACTCATGGACCACACCAAATAAAACAAAAAAACCCTTGTTTTAAAACTCATATATTATCAATAAATACATCATCAAACATAGGGATTCCAAAAAATACTCCAAAAATATCCTAGTTTATTATTATTAAAAATACAACACAAACAATAGGGATTCTAATTAAATATTTTAACCATTTCCAAAATCACATCTATTAAATCTAATGGAAGAAAAAATATTAATATTTTTCTAAAAATCAACATGGGATACAATAATCTTGATACTAGATGATTCCATTAATAAACAAATTATTAGGGTACTAATTTAATACTCATTGAGATCCTCCAAGATACACCATGGTGGACTTTATGAGAATACAATAACAAATAAACAACTTTTGGGTGGAGGATACTTGTACCCTTCCCTTTTTTCATTACTACTTTCTAGTAGTTGGAGTCGTATAAGTTTTTCCTTAATTACTTTATGTTATAAGATATTGATGCTCATCATCCTTATTAACCTGCAGTTCCTTTTGTCCGATATATATCACTCATATCTTAACATTTATCATCTATATCTCAATATGTATCCTTGATGGTTTATCATATCTTATTCTTTGAATATTCACCTTCATAATTTCAATTCCTTAATGTAACTATAAATCAATCCTTCATTGTAGTTCACAAAGAACATATAATCAAACAAATAATTTCCCCTGAAAGTATTAAATAGATTTGTTGTTAGGACACTTTATCATGAAATATGTGAAGATCAAGTTAATAAGTAAGAAAGTCATTTCATGTTTATTAACCCTAGAAACATACTTTCCAAATCATATATCCTAATTGTAGTATCTATACATGGATGAAATTCCCATGAAAACAACATACTTATAACTTTACCAAAACACAATGATATAATCCTATAGTTATACTTTCCAAATGGGTCTCTCTTCATTAAAACATAATTAAGGAAATATATGGGAGGTTCAAAATAATTCCCCAAAATTTTTAACTGAAAATAAAAGGTCATGTCATCATACAAAAACATGAACATAAATAAAGAAGGAAGAAATCCCTTACATGGAGGTGTGACCCCAAATTCTTAGAAGGGGATTGAAAGGGGGTTATTGGGAGCTTGGGGTGACTTGAGAGTATTATAGAGAGAGTATTACATAGGTTTCTCTAGCTCTATAAAGTTTTAGTGGTGATGAATGTGGGGTTGAGTGGGTTTATATAGGAAGGGAGAGGGAATTCTTTATTATTTAGGTTTTGGACTCTACACATTAAAATAAAAAGAACCAAAAAACAACCTATGATTTATAGATATGGTTATTTAAAATGGATATTTTGAAAAATTATATTATATTTCCAATTTCCAACTTATTAAAATTTTAGGCTTCCTTATGCTGAGGTGTGTCACACTCTCAACAAAATCATTTAAAATGTAAAAATGTTTCATAAGTCTTAGAGGGTCTACTAAGGCTTTGTAAAATAAATCAAGAAAAACTAATATCACATTACTTTAAAGGTAAAACATATATTGGAAGTACATCCCATTTATTTTATTTTATTATATCACTATTGGGTCACTATGATGTCATAAAGGACTATATATATTTAAACAAAATTTAATTTTTACCCAAAAATTTGAGTGTATCGGAAAATTATGAAAAATTCACCATTGTATAATTTCGATTTCCCGATTAAAAAAATAATATTCATTTTATCTAAATAATTTTCTAAATATGGTAATTTTTACTTTTAAAATAAACACCAACATTTATCGAAAATTCATGTATTTTGACAAAAACATCTTTCAAACCTTAATAAAAATTACAAATGTATTCATAAAAATCATCCAATCATTTATATTGAATAAAAAATGATTTAGGTACAATATTTTATTAAAATAATATTTAAATAAAAATTACATTAATTCATAGATTGAAAATTAACTAAAAATATTATTTGTTTTTTAAAAACTGTTTACAAAGTAACAATAAAATAAATGTATATTCTTTAAACAAAAATAGGGCATACAATAATGGTGGGAGGGTCTTATTAAATATCCCCTTATAACACTCTCATAAGACTTAATGGTAAGGTGTGTGATGGTGAAAAAATCCTAGGGTGGCTCTGATAATATCACTAAGGAGGTAAACTCTATTAACTTCCATTTCTCTCGTAGGCGGTTCTATTCAAGATAAACGTGTTGAAGCTCAGCTTGGGCTTCATCAAGGGATAATCCTAGTGACGCCACCTATTTTTTGAGATACGACAAATGGGGTTCATGCGGATAAATTCTACTATATGAGGTCATCACCTGTTTTGTCTAAGTAAATTGGATTTGTTAAAGCCTTGTATTTAAACAAATCATGTTATCACTATTTAACGACTATATTAGAAATGGTAAAAATTATTAATGGAATTTTAAAATAAAAAAACATATAACCAAATAAGTGTGTATGTTTTATATAACTAACTTACAAAATAATACATTTAATCAGATCAAGACGAATTTTCATTAGTAAATTTTTGTGTCGTTACAATAGTTATGTTAATGAATCTATACTTGGTATGAAATATATTATGAAAGGTATTTTTTTATGGTACAATATCTGTGAGCATGTTTCTGAGGAATCATTGATGATATCATAATATGGTTTAGAAAACATTGTACATAATTATGTTTATTGGTGTGTTAGGATTGATCATAATTTCAATGTTATAAATAAACCTTGGGGATAATATATAATTTAATGTTAATGTAATAATGTAAATCTTATTTAGGTATTAGGATAAGATAATTTTTCTGAAAATACTAGCAATAGGTATAACTATAGGATGATATCATTATGTTTTGGTAAAGTTTTATGTATGTGGTTTTCCTGGGAATTTCATCCATGTATAGAAACTACAAGTAGGATATAGGATTTGGAAAGTATGTTTCTTGGGTTAATAAACATGAAAAGGATTTATTACTTATTAACATGATCTTCACCCATTTCATGATAATGTGTCCTAACAACACATCTATTTAATACTGTCAGGGGAAATTATTTGTTTGGTTATAAGTTCTTTGTGAACCACAATGAAGGATTGATTTATAGTTACTTAATGGAATTGAAATTATGAAGGTGAATATTCAAAGAATAACATAGGATAACCCATCAAGGATATATATTGAGATATATATGATAAATGTTGAGGTATGAGTGATATATATCGAACTAATGTAAATGCAGGTTAATAAGGATGATGAGCATCAATAACTTATAGCATAAACTAATCAAGGAAAAAATTATATTACTTATACTACTAGAAGGTAGTCATGAAAAAAGGGGAGATGTACAAGTATCCTCCACTCAAGAGTTGTTTATATGTTATTGGATTCTTATTAAGTCCACCATGGTGTATCTTGGAGGATCTCAATGAGTATTAAATTAGTACCCTAATAATTTGGTTATTAAAGGAATCATCTAGTATCAAGATTATTATATCCCATGTTGATGTTTAGAAAAATATTAATCTTTTTTTCTTCCATTATATTGAATAGATGTGATTTTGTAAATGGTTAAAATATTTTTGGGGAGAAGTGTGAAATGTACATAGACTAAAAAATCCTCAAGTATATATTCACACGGAAATAATTGACCATACAAAAATGTAGATTTTTAGAGCCGATCAAAGACTATTAGTTCTCAATCCATTACCACCCTGGTAAAGTGAACTAGGTGGAAGATTATCTAAGAATAAAGGACCCAACAATTATATCATGTATGAGAATTGAAAGGTTAAATTATGATCAAAAAAAGGATTTGGGAATTCAGAAGAAAGTGGAAACTATAAGAAAATGGAAACCCTTGAATTTCAATGTAAATAAAGAAGGAATTGTATGATTTGGGTCATGAAAATTCATTCCATAAAATATTGAGTTAAAAAAAGTTCTTCTGGATGATGCACATAGTTTGAATTTCTTCGTTAACCTAGGAAGCAAAAATATACATTGAGATCTCCAAGAGAACTATTGGTGGGATAACTTGAAGGAGGATACCACTGAGTATACATCCAAATTCATGGTATGTCAATGGGTCAAGGATGAGAGGCAGAAGTCTAAGGGGATGACGCAACCCTTAACCATACCAACATGGAAATAGGAGAACATCACCATGGAATTTTTCATCGGACTTCTGAAGACATCCAAAGGAAACAATGCAATCTGGGTTTTTGTGGATCGTCTTACAAAGATTTCACACTTCATTGTAATTCGAGAAGATTTTTCATTGGATCAACTAGTAGGGATATATAGATGATGAGTGTTAAGGATACATGGAGTACCACTTTCTATTATATACCAATGTGATCCATGATTATCCTCTACTATCTAGAAGAGTCTTAAAAATTATCTGAATACTGAGATGAACTTTAGTATGGATTATCATCCTCCAACTGATGGACAATCTGAGTGGACTATCCAGAAACTTTATGAAATATTGAGATCATTCTTAATGGAAATCCAAGGAGGATGGGATTTACATCTTCCTCTGGTTGAGTTATCTTACAATAATAGTTTCCACTCAAGCATCCAAATGGATCCTTATGATGCCCTTTATGGGAAGAGGTGAAGAACACTAGCATGCTAGGATGAATTTGGGGAGTGAAAAATCCTAGGTCTTGAAATGGTTGAAGAAATGGTGGAGAAGGTTAAGACCATTAAGTAGCACATTAAAGCTAATCAGAGTCAACAAAAGAGTTATACTGATAATCATCGATGAGACCTGGAGTTTGATGTTGGAGAGATGGTATTCCTCTTCATATCACCAGGAAAGAGAGTTATGATATTTGAAAATAAGGGAAAGCTTATTCCATGGTACTTAGGACCTTTTGAGATCATTGATAGCATTAGAGGAGTGTCATATCGAGTTGCACTCCCAAAAAACCTATCTCAAGTATATGATGTATTCCATGTATCACTCTTGAAGAAGTACATACCTGATCCACAACATGTACTAAATCTAGAGTTGGTACCATTGGAGAATAAACTATCTTATAAATAGAAGATGGTGAAGATCTCAGATCATAGTGAAAATGTTCTACGAAATAATACAATACCCCTCATCAAGGTGTTTTGGTGAAACCATAAGTGTGAAGAAGAAACATGGGAATCAGAGGAAGGGATGAAGCAGAGTTACCCACATCTATTTTAGTGTGGTAAAAATAAATTTCGAGGGTGAAATTTCTTAAGGGGGGAAGATTGTAATGACCAAAACTTCTACTAATGAAAATTACTCATGACATAATTAAATGTATTATTTTGTAATATGGTTATATGAAATAAATTCACTTCTTTTGTTTTATGCTTTTGGATTTTAAAATACAACTAATATTTTTAACTATTTCTAATATATCCGTTGAATAGTGATCACATGATTTGTTTAAATATAGGGATTTAAAAAATCCTACTTACATAGAAAAAGTAAGTGATGGACTCATCCAGTATAAATACTCCATATGACGCCCATTTTCAGTTCTTTAAAAAGAGGTGGCATCATAGGGCTTCACTATTGGCCAATACCAGGAAAATATTTAACACATTAACCTTGAATAGAACTACCTACGGGAGTAGTGGAAGTTAATAGATATTACCTCCCAAGCATTATTATATGAGCCACCCCAAGCATCTGTCAGCATCACACCCATTACCCATTGGTAATACGTGGGTTTTATAAGGGGATATGTTACAAGACCCTAACACCATGATTGTGTGCTTTACATTTTGTAAAAATTATATATATTTATTTTATTGTTACTTTGTAAATGGAATTTAAAGAATGAATAATATTTTTAGTTAATTTTCAATTTATGAATTAATGAATTTTTGAATTAAATAATATTTTAATAAAATATTGTTACGAAATAAATTTTTATTAAAAATAAATGGTCATATTATATTTATTAAAACTATTGTAATTTTTATTAAGGATTGAAAGATATTTTTTTCAAAACCCATGAATCTTCAATAAGTGTTGATTTGTATTTTAAAAGAAAAAGGTATCATATTTAATAAAATATTTAGATAAAATGAATATCACTTTTCGAATCAGGATGTCAAAATTATCCAATGACAAATTTTTCATACTTTTCAAAGAGAGTTGAATTTTTGGGTAAAAATTAAATACCATTTAAATGTAAAATGTGTTTTCTGACATCATAATAACCCAATAGTGATGTCATAAAATTTTATAATTGTATGTCCGGACTATATATGTATTACGTTTAAAATAATGTGATTTTGGGTTTATTTTATTTATTTTACAAAGCCTTAGTGTACCCTATAAGACTTATAAAACATTTTAAAATTTTAAAATGATTTCTTTGAGAGTGTGACTCACCTTCCCATAAGAAAGGCTAATATTTTAATAATTTGGGTCATTTTACCTCTAAAATAATGTTTTACACTCCCATTTGGTTAAAACCCTTTTTTTTTGTGATTTTTATTAGTTTAATGTGTGATTTCCAAAACCTAAATAATAAATAATTCTCTCTCCTTTCCTATATAAACCCACTCAACCTCCCATTCCTCTTCACTAAAACCATTTGGAGCTTAACAACCTCTTCCCTCCTCTCTCCAGAATCCACTCAAGGAACTCAAATCTCTCAATAATCCCCTCTCAATCCTCTCTGAATCCTTTGTGATCACACTTCCAAGTAAGGGATTTCTTCCTTCTTTATTTATGTCTATGTTTACATATAATGTTCTGCCCTTTTATTTTCTATTGAAAATGTTTGGGTATTATTTTTTACTTACCCTATACTTCCATTATTATTTTTAAATGATGATAGGCCCATTTATCTCTCATTAATTCCTCCCATGTACAACTATTACCATTACAATATCCTGTAAGGTATTCCTTCCTTTCTCATTTTTGTCCAAATTTATTTATGTTGTTATGCCATTTTATTTTTAATTAAAAATGTTGGGGTATAATTTCTCACCTCCCAAATTCTTAACTCCTTATGTTTTAATGATTATATACATCTTTATCTCCTAATAATTCTTCCCACTCACACCTGTTACCATGTAGAATGTTTTCATGAAATTTGACTCTTCTCATTTATATTCAACCAATTCTTTTATATTATGGATCTAAATTCCATTACATATGTTGGTACATGTATCTATTTGACCCCCTTAATTTCAATTTCAGGTGAATGTGATGAGATAGACCTTTATCTTCCATAAAAAATTTCTATGAATTCTTATGCCATGCCATTATGTTGCCGAAATAGCACCGCGATTCTCCAAACCAATGTAATTGTGTAGTGAATACCATTCTCATTTCTCTACCAAGGGTATTCACTTTTATGAACATTTACATATTGATTATAGAGTTTCATGTTTTAATTTAAAATTACATTATAATGGAATAAATGATTATGTTCAATGAATCCATGTTGTATGATCTATGTGCCACACTTATGCATGAAATGAAATGATTAAGAAGGGTGCACCCTGATTGCACTACAATGCATTGGGAAAATATTAGTACCCTGATACTTCAAGTTCAATAAGTTTTTACTCATGATAACTCAAGTAGAATGGTTTTTTTACTCATCCTCCATATACAATGAGCCTTGGATCATGATAATATCTTATTGAATGGTGTTGCTACATTTCCATGTTATGATAATCATGTTATATCAAGACTTTATATTCATGTTTCTCTTGTGCATCATTGATATGACTTTTTTCTAACATGTACTATATTTTCATGTTATGCCTTTTTTACTCCATGTTTGGGATTTATATATCTCCTTTTTCTTATGTATTTCCTCTAGTTATCCCATTAAATGCTAAGTACGAAGGAATGTTGTGGTCATATAAAAGATGTTTTCAATAAAAATGTGGGGTTTTATGTTCTAAGTTGTTATGTAATGTTCCAAATTTCCCAAGACACTAGACCTATAGATCCTCATAGTTTTATTAAGTGAAAATCTTTTTAATAAATCATGTTTAAGTGTTTAATAATAATCATGGATGTAATAATTATCCCACAATTTTATGGCTTTCAGAAAAAATTAGGTTATAAACCTTTCCAATAGATTTTAGGTTCAGAGATTTAGATAATTAGGACCAAACATAAACAAATAAATCCAATTTTATTTATACCAAATGTAAATTTATCTAACTATATAAGAAACTAATTATTCATTAATAAGTATTAAAAATCTTAAAAAAATTCCCCCTTACAATATATCCTTCAAAGAATATAAATTTTATGAAATTTTTTCATAACCATATGAATAAGATCAAACACTTAGTTTGGGTAACATATAATAGAATCTATCAAAAACATTTTCATGGATTACATACTATAGGAGGAATAAATATTCAATATAAATAAATAATCACATAAAACTAATATCGTGATATATTCAAGAAAATAAATGAAAACATGGAAAACAATAATTACTAATCTCATACTGATGGAATTCATAATTTTGGATATTAAAATTTTGAATTAAATGGATTTTCCAAGATTGTACACTAATACAAGGAGAGGTACACACCAAAACCCATGACTATTTGTCTCATGAGACTTATTGATTTATCTAGGGGCTAAATAAATTTGAGCCCCACCCGTCACATCTTTATATCCAATACACTCTATATATGTTTTAATGTGAAATTTAATTCCTTTTGCATAACTATACTCTTGAAGAATAAAAACATAGATATCCACGTAATAAATAATACATAATTTCAATATATAATCTAACTGCATTGGTATTCAATAATAATCCAAAATTTCAATACACTTCCTCATGTCAGTATAATTGATCATATGATCTTAACACATCGAAAGAAATAACATTGGTGGTCAAAACATATGTAGTCTACATTCTATAGTCATCCACATTAGACTAAAATTATATGGAATTATAATAAATTTCCCAATATTTATAAAAGGGATAACATGATCATAACCCATATGGATAAAGAAGTTGGACTATTAAAAAATAAATATTAAACTTTACCTTGATCGTTTATATTGGAATAACAACATATAGAATAAGAAAATATTTCCCCATAACAATAAAATTTATCACATGATAATCACCCATACATAGAATGAATTTGGACGGTTTTCAAATAAAATAAACCCAATGTAATAATGGAAACATGAATGGATATTTATATTGATGAAAAACATCCTTGAAAATGAACTATTAAACAATACCACCTAAAAAAGTGATCAGTAATTGGATTAATTGGTACCATGAGTTCATTCCCCTAATAGATAAATATATATTATAGTATAAATAGTGAAACATAAACCCTATTATGGTAAATAATTTTAAATAAAATTTTAAATGTAATTTAAAACATAAAAAATCATTTAGAAAAGATTTTTAATATTAATGTAAATTATGATATTATGGGTCCCATGAAAATGTATTTTTCAAATATTTTAGAGAAAAATCTTGGAATGACCTTAATTTTATAAATAATATTTAATAACAGGGCCTATAAAATTCATAAGGTTTTTATTTGAGAATTTTTTCCATGAATACAAAACATATGAAAGAATAAGGAAAAAACCATTTTCTATATCTGGAAAAATACCTTTAGACAAAAATATCATTATAAAAAGTGTAAGAAAACATTATTTTGTATTAAAATAACTTCTTCTCTATTGAGGTAGATAATTTAACATAAAATAAAATTTTAGGGTGGGAGAACCCAGGCATAGAATAAATATGTTCCTGATGAAACAAAATAACTCATTGAAAGAAGTATTGAGTTATCAAAATTAAATAATAGAAATATATTATTGGAAGTATTAAATATTTCAAAAAAATATTATGTGGTAAAAATGTGAATTTATATAAAAATTTGAAAAAATATATTCAATTATTAGAATTTACCCAACTTTTAATTCCATGAGGATGATCATAACTCAATAAATGATAAATGGGTTTCTAAAATATTTACATTTAGGGTAGTAATTGAGAAAATACAACTAAAAAAAGGATTTCATTTTAGTTGGTCATAAACAAGAATAAAAAATGTACATGATAATGATACATACTTTTTCTAGTAAACCGTTAAAAAATATGTTTCATAACATAAACATGTCTCAAGGAATTAAGGTTTGAGATAAAGAACCCTTGTTTCTTGAGTAACATTTTAACAAAAATAACTTCAAAGTGTGGTCTTGTAAATGAACTAAAAATACACTAAGTTAAAAATAAATCATGAAATGATATATCAAAAAGGAATTATATAGACAACCAAAATGAAATTAGTTGTATAATAACAAATATATTTCATAGAGAATAATTTGAGATGAAAACACTTACCTAGTTACAGATTCATTATGTGACTTCTCTTAACATCATGAATAATAAAATAAATTTTATTATATAAAATTTTAGGAAAATTATATTATATATGTAATTGAATATTGAAAATTTATAATAATATTATATTTATTTAATATGTATTTCTCTTGCCTATGTCAGTTTCTTGATGTTGTTTGGTCAATTTTTTCATAAATTATTATATATGTTGACAATTATAGATAGAATTTTAAAATAATTAAATAGTATCCATAATAATATATTTGTTTTAGATATAATTTATATATATTAAAAATATTTTTAAATCCATTCATAATGGGTGCTGATTACAAATGAATCTTATTTTTTATGTAGGAGGCTGTTTGTATTTACAGATGATTATTGATTCACTTTCTCAATGAATGAGATAGACAAATGGTATACGATAAATATAACATTAAGAATAATATTTCTATTTTATATATCATATTTAATCATTAATTTCATCATTAAAAGCATACATGAGTGGAGGTTATAAAAAATAGAAGACATTGCCTGGTGGAGGCGGTAGTTCATGAACATGCAGTAATAATGCTTTGTATTTTCCTTAGTGGATAGAGAGAAATAAATAATTTTGGTTCCATTAATATAATAATATCTTAGTAAAATAGTTATATTTATTTCATTGTATTTTTAGGGATAAAGTAGTATTGTAAGGGGAGTATTATGTTGACAATATTAAAACATACAAAATATTAACATTAGAGACTTGATCTTCTTTTAGGAATATTCATCAAAATGAAGGACTTAGAATAAATTGTGGAGATCAAATGATTATGGATGATAAAAATATTTCTATCATACGTATTTTTCTATATTTTAAATTAAATTTATAATGGGAAGTGTGTCATTGAATTGTTTGAAGTGATACAGTTTTATAAGTGAAGTAAATAGCACTTTTGTGAACAATCTATAATTTTCATTGATTTTTCTACACTATTCTAGTGTAAAAGACTCAAGAATTTATAAATAATATATTTTAGGCTTATATTCGGTTGATAAATTTGAAAAAAACTATTTACACACTTACATTAGATATCTGGGAAGTTATATGTTCTTATTTTTTTACTTTTATTCTTTTTCCCTTGGTAAATTTTTTAACTATGTATTTTGAATTTTGATTAATTTATAAAATAATATCTATTAAAAATATTTTTTAGGAACCTAGATTAAATATCTATTTAATATAATCAAATTTTTAGAAAATAAAAAATTAAGTATTATTTTAAAACATTTTATATGTAGACAAAGAGGTTTTTGTAGAAAAATGTTGTGTTTACCATTACTTATTCCTAATCTCATTTCACATTGGTTTCCATTTAAATGTATAATAAATTAATTTTATATTTGCTGAAAATAATACTAGAGTAGTGAATTAAATTATAGTATTTTATTTTATTTAAATATATTTATATAATATTGATTAAACAATTCTTGGAAGATAAAATTTTTTTCACTATCATTTAAATTAACAAAAATCATTGTAATCATATTTTTTTGAACAAACTTTAATATAAAATTATTTTATAATATGATCATGTTGACATAAAATATGAAATATATTTTTATATATTTAATTTCTATACATGATAAAATTTAATTTTCAATACAAGATAATAAAAATAGTTTTAAAATAAAATATTACCTTTTGTTTTAAAAATGATATACAGGGGTTTTATAAAAATTAAATGAAAATTTTGAATTATATATTTTACTTATCAATATATATATATATATATTATATAAAAATGATTCAAAAACAATTAATTAATTCTTATATTATGACAATGTCATAACAGTTAAATTTTTTTAGTGAATTTGTTAATTTTCAGTACTCGCCCAAAAACCAATTATTTTAGAAAAAAAAATATTATGAGAATATTTTTATTCTTAATAAAATGGGTTTTTAGTTTTTTCAAATTAAATTTTAGAATGTTATAAAAATAATTTTTTATTAAAATAAAAAATATAATTAAAATTCTTTTATTATAAAATGGATTTTTCCAATGTTGACATGTTATTATTTATATTATTCAACAATTAAATTGGGGTTAAGGAATTATTAATATCAAACATAATTTATCATAATTAAACATAAGTTTCATAAAATATAAATGATTCTTTAATAAAAATAAAATATTTATAAAAATAATTTAATAAATAATAAATGATAAATTAATTATTTTATGTAACTTAATTTAATTTTATTCATATTAAATGTTGAATTTATTTTATTTTTATAAATAATTAATATAGTAATTAAACATATTTATTCCTTATAATTAAATACCTTGGTTTTAACCGTCGATTATAATATTAATTAGTTAATCGAAATATATCACAGTTTTATTGTAGTTCAGTGTTAAAAGTAAATAAAGCTATTGAACACATTTGGCTCAATTAAAAAAATATAAATATTAAAATATTGGTTTGTTACATTGATCCCTTGTAAATAAATATATTTAATCCTCATTACACACCTCAAATGAATATTAAACTAATAATAAGTTAAGAATTGGACTTGGGAACCCAATACCATCCTAAGGATTGAATCCATCAGTTAGTTTCCTATCACCATAGGTACTAAGAGGCATGAAGGGGGATAATGAATAAAAAATATATAGATAAAAAATAAACTAATATATTAATGCCTCATATAGAAATTAAATTCATTCAAAACTATGATATTGTATGATTTTCCAAGAGGCTAAGGGTTCAAACCCATACAAGGGATATGAGAGATTTTTATAATGGAAGTAGATCAAAAAAGATGCTTTCCATATTGATATTCAATAATAAATATGATATTTCCATGTATGATGTGTCCAAATCCTACCTCTAATCATTTATTCCTCCATAGTCACTTATATCCACTTTTTAATGGATAAATGTCATGTGGAAATATTGATGATTCTTTTCTAAATCCTCTCAAAAAGAAAATATTCTCTTATACATCAATGCGCGAATTTTTCCATGTGGAGTATGATTGGATAAATGGATTTTATTTTCCCTAGTATATTGTATCAAATAATAAGGGGTCTAAGTGTGATTTTAAGGGAGAACAGATGATGTGTTGTTGCACAAGGTGTTTTTAGGTGGCATGGACCACATAACAAAGGAAATGAGGAGGATGATTAGTGAAACCCATATTTGTATATTTTTATATATTGTTGGACAATTTTGGGAGTTATTATTAAATGAATTATCTATTATAGAGTATACTCTTATGCAGTTCCCAACAATGTGTTTTAATCACATGAAATTCTTCACTCAACACGTTACTCTTACTCACCAGTTCCCATGCGTAGAGTATTCTTATACTGAGATTTGACTGGAATATACTCTTCCATAGTGTTTGGGAACAAACTATTTTAATACATCTAAGGCCATTAAATTTTTCTCTATTTATCTTTTTAAAATTAATTCCTTACCCAATAAAAATCTTAAAAACATATTTTCAAAAAAAAACATTGACATTTAAATATATATTAATAATATTAAAATCATTAAAAATACAACATTAGGTTATTCACACAAAACTAAAATATATTTCTTTTTAAAATTATAATAAAATATTTATGTTAATTATACTAAAATATATAATAAAATATGGAACAAAATATATATATATATCATCTATCATTATCCCAAGGAGTATGGTTGAATGAGCTAATTCCAAACCTGATATATGACAAACTAAATTATTTATCATCCTAATCTATAAATTGGTGAATTAAATACCAATACAACAATATTTATGGAAGTTCTTCCTCTATAACAATCTGGTTAATAAGATATCACTATGACACTTATTATTTTTAAATTGGACATCAGCGATCCAATATGAGTATGGATGAATGGGTTGTCAAAAAATGACCTGAAACAATAGTTAAACATGTTATCACCATATAATTAACATGGTTGACTAGTGTGTGGACATAATATACCACAACAATGGGGAATGTACTATCTTTGAATCATAATCACTTATAAGTGAATATTTTATCACTTTATGTAATTAAAAATAGAGTGAATGGAATAACACTATAAACATAAGAGTATACTAGAGTGAATAAGTTATCAATATTATCCACAATAAAAGAACTAATGACTAGATAGTCATCATAAGTAAAAACATAAGAAAGTTTCAATGTATAATCCCTAAGAACATAAATGTTATGATGTATATATCCTAACATTAGTTAAAATTTCATCACCTACTCATTGGTATCACCAGTCATATAATTCTCACTATGCTACCCTCACCCAAGTCATTTTAGACCTTGTATAACAACCCAAGCTACTCATACCTATATATTTCATTTTTTAGAAAAATATTCAATAAATTAAAAAAACCAACTCTTGAACACCAAAATAGTTTACTGTATTTTTTGACTATGTACATAGTCTTCTAATCTTGTGAATGATCTTGAACATATCTCGCAAATATCTCATCGCATTGTATTCCTCTTAGGAATACCATACTTAAAAATTTCTTCATAATCTAGGGAAGGAAATAAAATAAAGGGTGATATCATATTCTCTCTAAGGGTAAACATAAGAGATGTCAATCTATGATTATATGAAATTATCTGATAATCATATGGTTATGTGATCATGAAAATAACTTACGAAGTTAATACCAACCATATCTTAGATCCCAAACATGGTTCATGGAATAAAACATTTTCATTTCTAAAACAATGGCCTATAATTGTGATAAATCATCATAAATCAATCATAAACCGTAATATCATGTCAAAAAATTGTGTACCCATCATAAATATTTGAAAAAATCATATGTCATGGTTAAATACAAATACCATCAACATATTTGATAAGGAATCAAAAAATAATTCATATTATGGATTAGGAAACACCTATTTCTCAAATAAGATTGGGACAAAACTATTTCCCTTTTTGGATCATTACACATCTTTTTCGCATAGTGGATCAGGGCACACTTATTTCCTATAATGGATCTAGACACACCTAGTTCCCATAATTGATTAAAGACCATAAACTCGTTCACCATTTTTATATGATGATATATAAATATTTAATCAATTCATAAAAGAGTGATATAGCTTCCACCATTCACATAATGAAAATCATACTCATGTATTCCAAAAGATCAGAAAACATTAATCATATCATAACACTTGAAATGAAATGGGTTTCATAAACATGTCATTATATCATAACCAGTAGAAAATATACTAGTTTCATAATCATTTCATTATTCCTTCATAACGTGAACCCTGAAAATATGTTGGTATCATAAGAGTTCTATCATGGTATAACCCATAAAAGGGAAATTAATTTCTTAAACATCCCATCATCATAAACCTGAACCATTCTTAGAAGGAATAATAATGATATCCATTGATTGTATCCCCATAAAATTATATGTAACCTCAAATAATTTCATCTTATATGGAGAGTTACTTTTTAAGAAAACTAATTTTGAACATTTCTTAAAAAATAACTTTTTTTGGAAAATCACTTTTTTGAAACTAAACATTATAATATATTTTTGGAAATTATTTCCTTGAAAATATTCCTGAAAACTTATAATGGACTCTTTAAAAAATAATTTAAAACATTTCTTGGGGGAAAAATCTTTGAAAGACAATTTTTTTAGAAACAAAACATTCTGAAAATACTTTTCATTGAAAATAATCATGAAATCATATAATGTATTGTTTAAAAATTGTTTAAAATATTTCATGAAATATTTATCCTTTCAAATTGAAAAATCACTTTTTAAAACATCAAATATTTAAAAAACCATATCACTATGAATTAACTTAATTAAAATATAAAATCATCCAATATATTTAGAAAAACATTTTATTTCAAAATAACCTTGAAACTTATAATAAAATCTTGAAATCATCGAGTAGTCGTGATAGTGAGAAATATCATTCATTCAATTCATGAATAAAAAAAAATATGCTTTTCACATTTTTGTTAATATCCAAATGATAATTTTTATAAAATTAAATGAAGATTCTATTAAAAATATTTTGTTAAAATTCATAAATTGATAAAAAAATAATTAATAAGAAATTTAAAATATGTTAACAAAATTTTGAAAATATTTTTAGAAAACATTGTTTTTGAAGAAAAAGGGTTTTCCATTGAAAAAATGATTTTTATTAATAACATTATTTTTAAACTATTGAGTACATGAAGAGAATAAAATGAAAGGAAAACATTTATTCTCATAAAATAGCCAAATGATATGAAAATACATGAGTTTCCTGAAAATATATCATTGGATTTCATCATTTGAAAGAAATACTATAGGCAACCCCGATAAATAATAAGATTATAACATAATAATATTTCTAATTTAGTAACTTTGAATAGTAATAAAATTAAATAATAATTACATTAAATGAGACATATAATATCATGAAATGATTTATATTCATGATATATCATTTCAAGGAATCGTTTATACACCTCATTGAAGAAGATAGGTGCATAACACATCTTATTCTCTAAAGAAGGTAAATTGAGACAAAAATTACTCATTGGACTGTTAAATTTTGAACGATAAACCCCATAAATGATAGATCTTCAAATAGATATGTAATCATTAATATATATTATAATAATCAATTAAATATACATTCATGGGTTGTATATACACCCTTGAAAATAAATAGGGGGTGGATATGGATTGAGTCTCACAAAATTATAATGGGAGATTTAAATCCCTTACTACATTAGTAATATTTTGAACTATAATCCCTAAAAAATCCCAACATCAAATGAAACATTAAATATTAAAAAATAAGGATATTCAAGAAATAACTAAATATTATAGTGAATTCAATTTTTTATTAACAAGTGTTTTGAAGTTGTTTTGAAGAAAATTTCAATATTCTTTGAGGTTTTCAAATTTGAACATTTTATATCTGGTCCTATTTTCAACGAAATGTGTCAATGTAATTGAGAATAACACATTTTTCTGAACAAAGAATTAGATGATGATGAATTTGTATCATGAATTTTTGAGATGGATATGATAATACAGAGGCTTGGTATTTCATAATGAATTTGGAATTGGGATTTATATTGTATATGGACTAGTAAAGTTTTTGGGGTTTGAATAAAAATTTATCCAACCACACTAGCTAGCCATGAGGTAACCATAGCACTATTAAGGTGTGAAGGTGCTACCTCTCAACCAGGCTATCACAACGATAGATATTTTTCAAGGAATTCCTACCGGTAGGTGAATAAGAATTTTAGAGCCCCCATGATGGGGTGACACAATGGTGGATGAGAGTGTTGGCACAGGGTGGTGTCAACATATGAGGAGAGTGAGACCAGTAAATTTTTTTGGTCTATCCATATCATGCTTTTTATTATAAGGAATCTTGTATTGATGATTCATTTTGATGTGGGATCACATAGAGATGATAATTTTCATACCCAATTAAAAACACATAATGAACTAAGGATGTCAAATCTATTTAATTAAAGTCATCTATTCTAACTTATGTCGTCTTATTCATCAAGACTTGATGAAGGTTTTATACTTGAAAAGATCTCTATGCTACATTGATTGAAGATAGATCAAATACTTACTATAATCATTTGAGTGTTTTGATGATTCGAAATGGATCAAGATATGATAAAACTTCATTTACATGATATAATAAAGATTCAACCATTGACAAAGAGTAGGAATCCAATGTGATATTTTTATTGATGGTAATCCATGTTGTCATGAAGAATGTAGAGAGGCAGTGAACATGAGCTAGGTTGGTGAATTTTTCTAATAAATATGTGATGCACTGAGGATGAGATGTGTTTCCGAGGGTGACAGTGTATCATATCCAGTTGAAATACAGTTATATGAATGTTTGACTAAATAAGGGTTATATGGATTTTTGGTTTTCGTAAAGAAAAATAGATTGTTGTGGTCATACTATATGTACCTAGCTCACAATTTTTTCTTTGTGATGAACTGAGTTCCATAAATCACATAAGATCATGTGATATACTTCGTGTATCTCTAATAGTTCGTGCAAATAAAGAGGATATACCCCTTAAAAAACTCGCATGAATGTAGAAATTTTTTACAGGATAAACATACTGAGTGTGAAAGGAATTTTATTGAGTTCCAGACATAAATATTCAACACCCATTAAGGTTTTTGGTTTAAGATGAAAAGGAACAACATGATACTCATTTTGTACCCATGTACATTATGGGGTGTTCATGAATGTGAGTAAGTACATGCACGCATGATTTCATTATCATTTAATGGAAAAATAAGGATTTGTATTTTGTGGTTAGGAAGTATTCATTTGGGCTGTATAGAAGAAAAATTTAGGAATTTTATATATTCTTGTGTTAAAAAATAATGACCTTCACATACACATTTAATAAAACTTATGTAAGG
This sequence comes from Viscum album, assembly GCA_963277665.1. Lineage (NCBI taxonomy): Eukaryota > Viridiplantae > Streptophyta > Magnoliopsida > Santalales > Viscaceae > Viscum > Viscum album. The sequence continues at coordinate 2,066,863,873 of OY728132.1, forward strand.
AAAAATAAATGAGAATACCATTTAATTTATTAATACTTGCAATATTTTTGAAGAAAAACTTCTGGAAACTGAGGTTATACCAAGGGTTTTATACCATTGGTATAGAGAAACAAATAATTTGTATCACTTATAAAAATAGTTGGAATAACTATTTGGTGTTATTGTGGGGGGATATCACTATATCAATTTTTATTCCTTAACTGTTGGTATGGACCACTAGAAATTCATCTATAACAAAAATTTATTGATAACCGTTGCTATAAATATATACCAAGGGTTTTTAACAATTTTTTTATATCTTAATCCTTCAAACTATACCAACGGTTCATAAACCATGGGTATATACTTCTACCAAGGGTTCTACCAACGGTTTCCTAATAAACATTGGTATAAATTACCCATAAAATTATACCAACAGTTTATGAACCATGGGTATAGAGTTCCTACAATATTCAATATAGCATACCCCCACTATTTTACCCAAAAACGTCTAAATTCAATATAGAAGACAATACCTGCTTCAACATTCCATACAACAAAAAATACTATATAATAACTCACTGAAAATAGTACAATATCATACACAGAATTTACTAAAAATAGTACAATATCATACAAAAATAACAAACACATAATACATTGAATTTCCTCACTATGGAATACACATAATTACACTATTTTCCATACACAACGAACAAACCACTGTATAAATAGAATTCACACAGAATTACACTATTTTCCACTGTCTTTTATTTCCCATAGAATACATAGAATTACACTATTTTCTATAGAATGCATAAAATTCCCCCACTATTTCCACTATTTCATCCATTACTTTTCATAAAGGACAAACATCTCCAAAAATAATACAATATAATACAAATAATATTAAAAATTTATACAACACTTGAAAATAAACAACAATACAATGTACATAATTCAAAAAAACTAACATAGAAAATATACTATATACCGTAGGATGAAATCATATGTTTATATATCATTCATATCTAATTATTCATGGTATAATTATAAAAACCCACTTTGGAATGCACAATATAACACTTGAGCTCAAATTTTATACCTATCTATGGAAAGGGTAACATTTTAAACATGTGTATATTTTCTGAATTTCAAGTACAGTACACATTTGTTTCATATTATATTATTCACTAGTGGGAAAAATATTCATTCATTCAAATAAATTATCTTGTAATCATAATAATATAATCATGGAAAATAATAAAACTCAACATGAATGGAACTTTAGATATGAATAAGTAGGATAATTATTCTCTCATGTGAAACTCTACCAAATATGTGGCCTTGGACTAAGTTAAAAATAATAAAAGGACAATCCCAATGTTAATCATGTATATCATTTCATATAATTTTACTCTATGTTAATGATCATAAAAAGATTATAATTTTTAATAATGGTTATATATGTAAATTTATTTGGACTCTTAATGAGTTGACACCTATAGGAATAAGTTATAGAAAAGGATAAAAATTTCCTTGGTTTCACTAAGGATGACTTTCATTGGGATATCATAATGCCAAGTACCTAAAATATTTCGATAATATATGATTTTTGATAGTGTCTAGTTATGATGAAATCATTGATTTCTATTGTGATTGATATCTCTCATGTAACGAAGACACCACCATAGTTTTAGTGGTTATTTTCTGAAATAGAAAGATAATTTTCTCTATAAATCACTCAATATATTGATCGAGTTTCAAAAATTTCATAGGATGGATACTTGATTAGGGTTTTATGTGGTGGATTTAAATGGACGTAGTTAGATGACTTCTATACATGAAATAGTATCTCATATCATTCTACCAAACATTGGAGGGAGAATTTATTCAGATGGAGCTTGAATGATTGGATGGAAACATGGAATAGAAAACTATGTCGATACTATAGATAGTTGGTGGTCACATGTATGGTAGTTGGACTTAGTGTGATCATGAGAATATAAATTGTGTGTGGAATTATTAGACTCTTATTCAATAAATATTATCAAGTGGAAAACCTTATGGTTTTGATTCAGAGTGTTTTTTATTGACAAATGTCGGATCGTTGTATGTTAATTCAACATATGAAACACTTTGGTGGTCCTAGAAGATTATAACACACCGGTACCATAGAATTCTAATTTTAGGAATATTAATCCAGTTCAATAGATATAAAATCATCATTTGAATACATATTCAATTAGAGGAATCTTGTGTTATGTTAAGAGAAGTATGATACATTCGTTTATTAGTAGGTGGTGTGTTCAGTGGAAAGTGACGGACATGTTCAATATAAAATATTCAAATAGGAAGGATGAGTTTTGTGGGTGGATAAAAGTGGAGTCTAAGTGTTTGAATTAGGAAGAGGGACTTTTTAAACATGTAATTTTGGATTTAGTAATGATCTGGATAATTCATTGAAGGTTTGTTAGGGGAAGCTTCATGTATCCGTACAAATGTCTAGAGTTGATGATGGAATTTTATGAGGTTCCTGAAATTCAAAATTTCATTGATGAAAATACATATAATCCATCCATAAAAATATTATCTCACCACATGATTTCATGTTTAAATTTTTTGACACCCAATGTAAAACATAAAGACATGTGTTAGAGTAACAAAAAAACAGATGTTATATAAAGCTAATCTAGGAATTATGTGGTGTCCTTTTTAAGATACTAAAGGTATGACATGAAGATATTTCAAGGTTCCCTTTTTTATTCTATAGATATTTCATTGTCTAAACTAGTTAGAATTCATCACCCTCTCAAATTTGGTGAAATTCAAGGGTGAAACAACTTTAATTTAAAATCATAATATGTCTATAATTAAATAATAATTTCAAATAAATATTGTTGATAAGGAAGTGATTGTGTTCTTTTTATAAGTACATAATTAATTGATGTATATATACAATTTTATTTATAATTTCATTAATGATTTTCCAGATTTTAATACATAAAGAGTGGAAGAGATTGATAGTTCACTATAAGAGGTTATCATGATATATGATGAAATAGTTCATAAGATTTATAGTTTCCGGTAAGAGACATTGAAGTGAATTAATGAAGAGAAATATTTTCATCATATAAATTTCTTGGGTGATTAAATATAAGTAAACAAATATAAAATCCATTTAATGTTGACCTTATTAAATAACTTAGAAGTGATGTAATGTAACTCTAGTTTTTGAGAGGATTTCTACCAAAAGGGACTCATTTTGGGGATATGAACAATCAATGAGTTATAATTCCAATTATAGGAATCCCAAATGGTTTAAAATAATAATATAACACAACTAGAATGAATATTTATCCAAACTCATTAATATTTAATATTTCAAAGGAGTACCACATACTCATACTTTAACTGCAAGGCCATATTGACTCAATTTTTTATCCCACAAACCCAAATTCCCTATATGACCATCATACCAAGAATAAAAATGAATATAAGTGTAAAACCAAGAGATTATATAGAATATATTATTTGATGTATTGTGTAGTACACTGCCCCAGGATTAGCTTGTGTTATACACAACAACTTATTTGCTTGCATTATATGCAATAATATACTAGGCTTGTGTTGTACTCAATTTCATGTTCTTTTGATAGAATTTTATTCACGCAACACTGAGTGTAGATTTTTTTCAATGTATAAATGAACTAAGTTTGGATTATGTTATACACAACAGAAAAGTAAGTGTGTACTACACACAACACTGACTGGGCTTGTGTAACATGTAAGAGTGACCTTCCTTGTTAGCTTGTGTAGTATGCGATACTGAGTTTCACTAATCAACAATATATTATTAAAATATTACTATTAAATGGGATATAAACTAGATGTTATGAATAGTATTAACAAATTCTTGAATTTTATAACATTATCATTAATCTTCACATTTTATAGAACATAGTACAAGTACAAAATAATTTCTTTTGGATAAAAGAAGTATTTTTCGAAAAATGCTGTTTTACCGTCTTTTGATAGCGCAACCATTTTAAATCTAGTTTTTTACTCTTTTATAATTTAGATTGGATATGATACACTTATTATATGGAATTTGGCATAAAAATTTAATTTGGATAATTTTTTTATATTATTCTGATAACTTTCATATTTTCATGAATAGTGAAAATTTGCTAAATTTTAATTGAAAACTCATTCTTTCATCGAAATAATTTATATGGTTAAAATATATTATTGGAAGGTATTAATGTAAAAATAGAATATATTTTTATAGTTTAAGACAATTTATGTCATTTTCATAAATTTTACATTGAATTTCTAGGTAAAAACATTTCAATCTTTTGCAATGTTTTAAACAAAAAACCTTTTTTTCCACAACGATATTTATTTTAAATTAATTATTGTAAATTATGTGTTTTGAATTTGTAAAAATGGATTCCATATTCATATTTATAAGTTTTAAATTGTTTAAATAAATACATTTTATTTTTGTACATTATGAATAGTAACTTCAGAAATTATTTTATTTACAATGGTTAAAGGGTAAATATGGTAAATATGGGTAAAAATGATATTATAATAATATTAAACTACTATAACACATGCCATATTCCTATTAGATGAGATATGTCCGACCATGGGCATCCTTGGGTCAATTTTGGAACCCCATGGATTCACTTTTATGTGAAAATGACACTTTATAAAAATTAATTTAAAATAAAGATAATTATAACCAAAACCAATATCTTTTAATAAATATATTTTAATATGGGGTTATATAACAGATATATATGAATATAAATAGACATCAGAAATATGAAAAAATTTCTCACATAATGATAATTGGTTTTGAATTTTTAGACATTAGATAAATATATTTATTTATGACACAATTATGATGTAGGGATTAACTTATTAATGAACGATTCAAATAAATGAATTTATTAATATTAAATATAACACCCCAAACATGTAATGGTATCCTTCACATAAATACATTATATTCATATCCTATATTTTATATATAATTTTTTTCCTTTGAAACAACACTTTGATATTTAGGATTTATTCATAACCTATCCATTAAACATAAGTTTTCCACTTCTGTGTTTTGAATTTCAAATAAATGGTCATCTAGAGTTGTGACCAGTAAGTCATTTGGAGACTGATAGAACCAGAAGGATTTTTTATTAATAGTACATACCCTTATTAATAGTAATATGACCCTTATGAATAGTAAATAATGATAATATTTTATTTTCTTAATTTAATAAGATAATGAAATATTAATTAATTTTTCAATGTGATATAAAACTAATTATACCTTTAAAATTGTTATTAATCAAATTAATTATTATTTTATTTAAAAAAAAATAAAAAATATATAGAAAATTATTTTCAGAAAATGGAGTTTATTTTTTAATTCTACATGTAGAAAAATGTTCTCGGTAAATTTTTGGGATTTTTTTAAAATACTTGAATTTATTGTGAATAGTAAAAATACAAATTTGAGTTTTCCTTAGTTTAATGACATCATAATGACATAATATTTAATTTAAATGGCTGGTCGACATTTTTACAGTAACATATGACATGAGGTGTCCCATGTGGCTCAAACCATGGCAATATACCATGGGAAAGCCCATCGTTTTAGAATAACGACTCATTAGGTGTCCCTTTTAATTAATAAAAAAACTCCCTCTTAATTACTATAAATACCCACTCACCACCTTAGTTTTATTTCATTAAAAACTCATTATCCACAAAGATATGGTAGTATTACCTCACTAAGAGTCCTCCATATGTGTCCTAAAACCCCCAAGGTCCCAACCTTCATGTTTTGGGAGTTACTCTACAAGGTAAGAGAATCAGCCACCCTTCTCTTTTCTTAAAGCTTTGATTTATGTCTTCTATTTTATTTTCAATTTGATTATGTTGGGATATGTCATTAAATAATCACCTTAATTCCAATATTATTTATGAGTGATGAGATACCCCTTTTCTCTCATCACACTATTTAATGAAATTTTATGTGACCCTGTTAGGATGCCGAATTTTCGTGAGAGATTTCTCAATTTTTCTTCAATTTTGAGTTCATTTCTTTTAAACTTCTTTCCTCATCTTCCCTCATCCACATTCTATGATAATTCTAGTACCATAAATGAAATAGAATTATTTAATTATAATGTAATATTTAATCATCATATCTCTTTCCCCATCCTCTTATACAGAAAAATGAAAACACCATCTGAGATGTTTTAATTTATAACAATTAAGGACAATGGGTTCTCAATTCAGATTACCATCTTCAATTATGGTCATGAAACCATTTTTATAGTTGAACCATATCATAATATATGTATTTAATCTCATTAATGTTCAGTAATTCTTACACACTAATAATTGTTGGATCGAATAGTAGATATATATGTCTATTAGATGGAACAATACAAGAGGGGGGTGAATTGTAGATTTAAAAACCTTTGAGTTTTAGCAACAAAGAGATTAGTTTAAATGATCTTAAACTAATACAAATATAAACACCCACAATTGTATTGAATATAAAAGGTATGATGTATTGTAATACTAATGTAAAGTAAAACAATTGTATTCAAGGTGAACACAATAATCAGAGCAATACAAATATGAATGATTCTACCTTAAAGCGTATAGAATCAATCAATACAAAAAGTAATAGAATGATTGTAATTGAAACAATTACAATTGAATATGTAAAGAAGAAAGGAAACAATACAAATCCCTTTCTAATACAAGTAACAACGGAAATGTAAAAGTATTACAATTCTTTTAACCCAAAGAGAAGGGTTATCCTTTCACCTAGGATAAAAGGTCTGTCTCACCAATACCTTGGTGAGCCCTCGATACGATGATCGGAACGTCTGTCTGCCTATCCCCGGCAGCCCTCGATATGATGATCGGCACGTCTGTCTGCCTATCCCCGGCAGCCCTCGATACGATGATCGGCACGTCTGTCTGCCTATCCCCGGCAGCCCTCGATTTTGTAGGTAATCGACACCTCTGTCTTTCAATTACTTGAAAGCCCTCGATACGATGATCGGACGCACAAGGCTGATGAGAGAAGTCACAGTGTCTCTCTCTAGAATCTTGGTAGTTCACAGAATCTCTTCATTCGTTCTCTTCGTTCATCGTCGTTCTCTCAGCTTCAAATGACCTCCTATTTATAGGCCTCGGGTTCCAACGGTCATATTGCCTCCAACGGTCATATTGAAACAGAAAGCACGACATCGTTTTGATTAGTTTGTAACTAACTCAACGACATCGTTTTGTTAGGACAAGAGATATATAGAAATGAAAAGCATGAGTACGATTCAAATGCAGAGAGTGTTTCTAATAAAGTACCAAAACAAATAATGATTATCTAGATAGCATAGTCAGTACGATACGACTGACATTGTCAGTACGATACGATTGACAGAGTCAATACGATACGATTTACAGAGTCAGTACGATACGATTGACAGAGTCAATACGATACGATTTGGTCGGTACGATCAACATTGTACGATACGATAAACATGATAAAAGATAATTTTAATTTACAATCATATGATAGAATACATTTGTGATTTCCAAAACATGATATAGAAGTCAAAAGAAGACTTTTGAATTAACAATCTCCCCCTTTTTGGAAAGCACAACCCACAAAGTAAATGTGACAAGAAATACTTATCTCCCCCTGAGTTATTGAAAACTCTTCTGAATAAGAAATTGAATACAACTAATCTCCCCCTTAGGTATGGACTTTCCTAAGGATTGTATTCGTAGATTTTCCTTAAGAGCATTGTAAAACATTCTCCCCCTTTGTAAAACAATCTTTTCTTTGTAAATATTCTCCCCCTTTGTGATTTACAAAAAAAAAGGAGTAATCTTGAATTGTCTAAAAGAGTTAGTGAAGCAATACAAGACAATAGATAAAAGAAAAGGATCATAAAAGTTATTCCAAACCAAAGACAAGTTCCAAAAGAACACAAATACAACAATCATTTGTTTTCTCTTTCCTTCTCCTTCTTTATAAGCTCATGAAGAACAGCTTTCATCTTCTTGATCTCCTTCTTGTCTTCAGAAATTGATTCACCCTGAGTTTTGAGAAGCTCTTGTTGATCCGCAAAAATCTGATCTTGATTTCTGATGGTCTCCTCCTGGACTCTGATTACTTCTTCAAGGGTATCAATCATGTTTTGCAAATTCTTGTTGTCTTTGGATAACACAGAATTTTGATTCTTCAGTAAAACCATTTCATCTTTGAACGATGAAACCTTCGAGAATTCAGATTGGAAAACATTCATTCTTTCTTGCAAGTCTTTCACTGAAGGAACATCGGCTCTTTGAGAAGACAAAAGATTCAGCCTTTCAACCGTTTCTCTATCAAGATTGTTGAAAGAAATTGCAAGCTCATTTGATAATCTCCTTATATCTTCAATAGCTATCTCATGATCATTTATTGAGCTATCTGTTTTGTACGACCACTTGGTCATCTTATTACAAGCCTTCTTATGAGCAACCGAGCTTTCTGAAAGAACTTTCAAATCGGCTTCTACTGACAAAACTTTCTTCCTCAATTCTTTTACAGATCCAAACTTCTTCCTTTGATTTTCAGTAATAAAATCAATCTTCCCTTCCAGCCTCGGGAAATAAGGAATGGTTTTCTCCACCCTTCTCAAAACATGAACAATGTAATCACCCTTTTTGAGAGATATTGTATGCTCTGAATCAGTATCCTCATCATACGATGGTAGTTCATACGACTTTCTTGAGTCAACAACTGGATGTTTCCCTTTCGATTTTTCTTTCTGTTTTCTTTCTTCTTCCACTTTGCCACTAATGACAACAACTTTATCAGAATTAGAAGATTGATTACCTTGCCTTTCTTGAAAAGACATTCTGTCCGGAGATTGTTCTTGATCGGCATGAAGGATTTGTTGAACACCTTCACTCGGCTATTGAACTGATTCATCTCTACTCTTCTTTGAGTTTTGAAGAAATTCTAAAAGAATGTCTCCTTCTTCTTCTTCTATTTCTTCCATCACTTGTTTTCCTTTTTCTTTCTCAGGAAGACTTTGTACGATGGGTTCTTGGTGCACTTGTTCAGTTAGTTGGGCACTGGCATCCTCAACCGCTTTCAAGATTTTAGAGACATCAAAGTCCTGAGCCTTTCTTTTCAAAAGAACCTTCTTCTTCTTTTCAGCCTGAAGGGTTTCTTCTACCCTTACTGTTTCCGCAAAGGCCTCAGCAGGGTCAAGACCAAACTTCGGATCACCTTCCTTTCTCTGTCCCTTATCTTTTCTCCATTTTGCTACAACTTCCTTACTGTACCTCGGCTTCTTTTTTGGCTTTGAACTGGTTTGCGGATCAGACTTTTGAGTAACACCGGTGGATTGAATGTCCTTGGATGGCATAGGTGCCGATTGATTCTGAGCCAATTCAGCTTCTACATCTCTGACAAAAAGTTTTGAATTTGAATCAAAACAAACATTCAGCTTTTTCATCGTACTCTTACTAATCCAAGATGGCCTCAAATCCATGGGTTTTCCTTTCAAAGGAATGTTACAAAACTTCATACTTTCAAAAATGAATTTTGTAAGGATAGCTGGATACATAATCATCTGGGACTTGATCCCTCCTGTCTTGACATTCTTGATGGTTTCAAAAACATACCCCATGATATTTACTTTTCTCATATTTACAAGATAGTCGAGCATGAATATATCAGAAACTTTAAGAGTTTCTCTGTCCCCTTTCCTTGGGATAAGAAAACCTTGCATCCATAAGGTTACAAAACGATTGTCCGGTGAAAGATGAGACACTTTCCTCTTTTCCTCATTAATAAGAAACAAAGACTTTTCATCATTTTCTCTATTAAACGTACCAACTTCCTCTGGTAGTTTGTGAGATGGACAAAAAGAATCTCCTTCTATAGAAACATTCAGAAAATGTGCCGCTTGTTTCACAGACATAGATAATTTTCTATCGTACACAGCAAAGTTTATAGTCATATCTTTGTCGAAAGAAACGGTTTTGTAAAACTGAAAAACTTCATCAAAAAGAACTGGATCTTGGATATCAGGCTTTTCCACACAGAGATGTTCCCATCCTTGAAACAAAATGATCCTCCTGATTGTAGAATTGTACGTATCGAAAAAGTCTCGGGATACTAACCTTTCTCTGTTAAAGTCTTTCTCTGTAAAAGTCTTTGAAGACATCTCGGCGGGAGTATTAGGAGAGGATTGAGACATAAAGGTGATGACGATTGAGAAGATCGTACGATGATATATAGCTAGTGGAGCAGAGCTTCGCCTGAAATCCTGAAAAAGCAATGTGGTTTTGGGGAGGGGAGGGGGGTATTTATAGGTGATAAAGAGATGACCGTTGATCTTCTACGGTCGAAAAAGGGTGACCGTTGATATTCTACGGTCAAGATTAGATAAAACCAGATCAATGGTTAGGATTATAACAAAGGGAAAAAAATTAAAAAAGATACCTGTCGGAGAACATAAGGTGATTGTTGGTTTTGGTAAGAATAAAAAAAACGTAAGGAGAAAAATATAATGCCGATGGAAAACAAAGTTATTACTATGATTGTACCGTACGATGGAAAATAATCTGGTTACCATGAACTGACAGTACGATGGAAAACAATCCCAATACCATCATCGGTCGATACAGAACAATTGAATGATACGATGGAAAATAATTTCAATACTATCATCGGTCGATTCAATACTATTGAATGATACGATAGAAAAGAATTTCAGTACTATCATCGGTCGATTCAAAACTGTTGAATGATACGATGGAAAAGAATTTCAATACTATCATCGGTCGATTCAAAACTTTTGAATGATACGATAGAAAAGAATTTCAATACTATCATTGGTCGATTCAAAACTATTGAATGATACGATGGAAAAGAATTTCAATACTATCATTGGTCGATTCAAAACTATTAAATGATACGATAGAAAAGAATTTCAATACTATCATCGGTCGATTCAAAACTATTGAATGATACGATGGAAAAGAATTTCAATACTATCATCGGTCGATGATACTATAAAACTGTCAATACGATAAACAGAAAACTAAAATTGTTAATACGATAAACAGAAAACTAAAATTGTCAATACGATAAACAGAAAACTAAAATTGTCAATACGATAAACAGTGAATAAAAAAATCCAAAGAGTAAATAGTTATAGAACACAAGATAACATAAACATAAAGACAGAAATAAATGTCCTCTCCCTTTCTACGAGAGTTTCTTACTATTAGGAGAGATGTAAAACAGGAAGTAGATATGAATGATTATTTTAATGTAATCATTCCTAGCTTCTATTTTATAAATTCAAATCTATCGGAAGGTAAAGGTTTTGTAAAAATGTCAGCAAGTTGTTCTTGCGTTCCGATGAATTGTAAAATAATATCTCCTTTCTGTGTGTGATCCCTAAGAAAGTGATGCCTATCATATATGTGTTTTTCACGAGAGTGATGTGCTAGGTTTTTACTAAGAGCTATGGAACTTGTATTATCACAAAGAATTTGAGTTTTGGAGAAACTCAAACCATAGTCAGTGAGTGTGTGTTTCATCCACAATACTTGAGCAAAACAACTTCTAGCTGCTACATATTCAGCTTTAGCAGTGGAGAGTGCTACTGAGTGTTGTTTCTTGCGAGACCAAGAAACCAAAGAGTCTCCTAAGAAATGACATGTTCCATATGTACTTTTTCTACCCATTCTACAACCACCAAAGTCAGCATCTGAAAAGCTTTTTAAAAAAAATCATTTCTAGAAGAGTAGAACAGTCCCAAATCCATAGTGTCTTTTAAATACTGAAAGATTCTCTTTACGGCTTTTAAGTGAGACTCTTTTGGATTAGATTGATATCTTGCACATAAGCATACAGAAAACATTAAGTCGGGTTGACTAGCTGTCAAGTATAGCAAACTCCCTATCATACCTCTAAAAATTGTTTGATCTACTGGTTTCCCAATTTCATCAAGATCAAGAGTATTTGAGGTACCAATTCGAGTGCTAATACTTTTAGTTTTGTCAAATCCATACTTTTTGAGTAAGTCTTTAATATACTTATGTTGAGATATATAAGTTCCTTCTGGTTTTTGAGAAATTTGAAAACCTAGAAAGAATGTTAACTCACCCATCATACTCATTTCAAACTCAGATTTCATTAAGTTTGCAAAAGAATCGGTTAAAGATTTCTGAGTTGATCCAAATATGATGTCATCAACATAGATTTGGACAACCAAAACATTTTTGTTTTCCATTTTGATAAAAAGAGTTGGATCTGCTGTACCTTTTGTATAATTGTTTTGTAAAAGAAATCCTGTTAGTCTATCATACCATGCTCTAGGGGCTTGTTTAAGACCATATAGATCCTTGGTATGTTTAAAAACATGATCAGGATGTTTTGGGTCTTGAAAACCAGGAGGTTGTTCGACAAAAACTTCTTCTTGAACAAAACCATTTAGAAAAGCACATTTGACATCCATTTGAAATAGTTTGTAATTGAAATATGCTGCGAAGGCTAATAGAATACGAATAGATTCAAGTCTAGCTACAGGAGCATATGTTTTTTCATAGTCTATTCCCTCTTGTTGATTATAGCCTTTAGCAACAAGTCTTGCTTTATTTCTTACAATGATTCCATTTTCATCACACTTGTTTCTGAAAACCCATTTTACACCAATCACAGTTGTTTCTTTAGGTCTTTCAACTAAAGTCCAGACTTGATTCCTTTCAAATTCATTTAGTTCATCCTGCATTGCTTTGATCCAATCATCATCACCTAAGGCCTCACTTGGACTTTTAGGTTCAAATTGGGAAAGAAAAGCAAGATGTTCTATTTCATTTCTTAAGGAATTTCTGGTCCTTGCAGGTTTATTTATATCTCCAATGATGTTATCACTAGGATGATTCCTAAGAAACAATTGATTTGGGTTTTGTAAAACCTGTTCATCAACATATGGTTGAAAAACTTCTGTGGTAAATGTTTCAGGAATACTTTCTTGAACATTTTCCTTATCAAAATGTTCTTCTAATAAAGGTTGATAAACATTTTTGGAAAACACATCCGAGGATGTAGGATTGGGTTGATTGAAAACAAAAGGGTTAGTTTCATCAAATTTTACATGTACTGTTTCTTCAACAATACAAGTGCTTTTATTAAAAACTCTATAAGCCTTAGAGGTTGTAGAATAGCCTAGAAAGATTCCTTCATCAGATTTTGGTGCGAATTTGTGTAGATTATCTTTTGTATTCAGAATGAATACTTTGAATCCAAAAACATTGAAGTTTGAAACTTTAAGTTTTCGGCCAGTCCATAACTCATAAGGGGTTTTATTAAGAAATGGTCTAGTTAAAACACGATTTATAGTATAACAGGCAGTACTAACAGCTTCAGCCCAAAAGTGCTTAGCAATTGAGTATTCACTCAACATGGTTCGAGTCATTTCCTGAAGAATACGATTTCTTCTTTCAACAACACCATTTTGCTGAGGAGTTCTTGGAGCTGAGAAATTGTGAGTAATACCTTTCTTACTACAAAAAGTTTCAAAATCTGAGTTTTGAAATTCACCACCATGATCACTATGAATAGTTATCAGTGGTAGGTTTTTCTCATTTTTAACTTGGGCTCTAAAAGTTTTGAAATAGAAAAAGGCTTCATATTTCTTTGTGAGAAAGTAGACCCATGTAAATCTAGTAAAGTCATCAACTAAAACAAATACATAGTATTTGCCTCCAATGCTTCCGGATTGTGAAGGACCAAATAGATCCATATGCACAAGCTGTAATGCATTAGAAGTTGAAACTTCATTAATTGGTTTAAAGCTAGTTTTATGTTGTTTGCCAAATTGACAAGGATCACAGACTTTTGAAGAATCATATCTAAGGTCTGGTAGCCCTTTTACAAGTCCTTTCTTTGAGAGTTTTCTTAGGTTTCTCAAATTACAGTGTCCTAGTCTCCTATGCCATAGCCACGATTGGTCTTCTATTACACTTAAACAAGGTAAGTTTGGGTTCCTAAGGTCTTTTAAGTTAATAGTGTAAACATTCTCTTGCCTTTGGGAAGATAGAATGAATTCTTCCTTGGAATTGTGAACTAGACACTTATCATTTCTAAAATTCACAAGGTAACCTTCATCACATAATTGACTTATGCTGATGAGATTGTGCCTAAGACCTTTAACAAACAAAACATTTGAAATAATAACTTTTCCAAGAAAAACGATATTACCTATACCAACAATCTTTCCTTGAGCATTATCTCCAAAGGTAACTTTTCCACCTTTTGTTTTGATAACCTTTTCAAAGAAATCTTTGTTTCCAGTCATATGTCGAGAACAACCACTATCCATGTACCAAATGTTCTTATTGATACACTTCTCGTTTTCCTGAAAAAGAAACAATTAGATTTTCGGAATCCAAACTTGTTTGGATCCAGAAGGGTTAGATAAAAGAATTTTAGGAATCCACATTTGTTTTGCAAAATGAGCTTTATGAAATCCTAAAGATTGAGTTTTGTTAAGAGAACAATCTCTTCTCCAATGTCCACCACATTGACACTTGGAACAGAAAATGGTTTTTTGAAGAAAAAAATAGTTATTACTAAAAACATGTTTAGAATAAGTATAACCAAGACCAGAACGATTTATCAAAGGTCTAATTTGAGAATACATCCTATCAAAGTTTTCTTTTCCATGAGTAAAGTTTGACAAACACTTTTTCAAGGATAAAATCTCTGACTTTAGTTTTAAAACTGAATTCTTGTTTTCTAAAACATTTGAATTTGAACTAGAGTTAGACTCTAAAATATTTTTCTTTGAAATTACAGTTTCAAGATCCTTAGAAAGTTTATCCTTATCAGATTTGACTTTCTCAAGGGTTTTTAAAATACTTTCAAAATCAGAAGTTTTCTCATCAATATCTTTAGAAAGATCTGATACTTCTTCAGTCAAAATTGAAATTCTAGAATTTGCTTTTTCAAATCTCTTTTTGAGTTTAGAATTTTCATTTTCAAGTAACTTAGCAAATCTAGAGACTTCTTCAAAAGAAGGTAAAGAATCATCTTCTGATGATGAGGGTTCATCATTTGAAGATTCATAATATCTATTATCAACACAATTTGCATTTAAAGAGACGTTTGTAACAGCTTCAGCATTATGTACCTTAGCCATGAGACAATGATCTTCGATTGGTAGTTTGGCTAGAAGTCCAATATTTCTTTGTCCTGATGTCTCATATTCTGAAGAATCATCTGAGGAATCACTACCACTTGCACTCCATGTATCATTTGCTTTCAAGCCTTTCTTTGTCTTATAAAACCTTTTCTTGTTTCTTTCAGAGTGTTTCTCTTTTCTATCTTTCCTCTTCAGTAAAGGACAATCAGGCCTTATATGTCCTGCTTTCTTGCATTCATAACAAGTTACCTCTAAATCTTTCCTGTCTTTCCTGTCTTTCTTTTTGAATCTATATTGAAAATCTTTCTTTCCCACAATCTTGTTCATCCTTCGATCAAGATTGGCTAGCTCATTATCCGAAAGATTACAATCACTTGAATCAGATATAACAAATTTCTTGGATTTAGACCTTGTAAGCCGTTCAGGTGTTTTAGATTTAGATGCAAAAGCTACACTTCCATTCCCATTCTTCTTCTTATTAAAATCAGCATCTCTCTTCATTCTTGTCTCATGCTGTAGAAGAGTTCCAAAGAGTTCATCAAGAGTAATCTGGGAAACTTTTCTATTTTCATCAATAGATGTCCCTTTCGACTCCCATTCATTTGGCATAATATCTATAATCTTATCAACAAGAGCTTCATCGTCAATTCCTTTTTCTCCCATAGATTGTAATCTATTGACAATTGTCATAAACCTTTGTTGTACTTTACATACAGGTTCTCCATAAGGAAAAACAAATCCATGATATTCTGCTCGAAGCATTGCTCTCCTTGTTTCTATAACTTTGGATGTACCAAAATGAGTGACTTCCAATTTCTTCGAATTACAATTGCCTGCTTCACATGAAGATATCTGACTATATATATTCCTGGTCATAGAGCATAATAAAGTATTGCGTACCTTGTAATTCAGTTGATATTCTTGCTTCTCTTGGTTGGTGAAAGTGCTAACTTCTTTGTCAGGAATTTTGTAACCCCCTCTGATACCAATTGTTGGATCGAATAGTAGATATATATGTCTATTAGATGGAACAATACAAGAGGGGGGTGAATTGTAGATTTAAAAACCTTTGAGTTTTAACAACAAAGAGATTAGTTTAAATGATCTTAAACTAATACAAATATAAACACCCACAATTGTATTGAATATAAAAGGTATGATGTATTGTAATACTAATGTAAAGTAAAACAATTGTATTCAAGGTGAACACAATAATCAGAGCAATACAAAGATGAATGATTCTACCTTAAAGCGTATAGAATCAATCAATACAAAAAGTAATAGAATGATTGTAATTGAAACAATAACAATTGAATATTTAAAGAAGAAAGGAAACAATACAAATCCCTTTCTAATACAAGTAACAGCGGAAATGTAAAAGTATTAAAATTATTTTAACCCAAAGAGAAGGGTTATCCTTTCACCTAGGATAAAAGGTCTGTCTCACCAATACCTTGGTGAGCCCTCGATACGATGATCGGCACGTCTGTCTGCCTATCCCCGGCAGCCCTCGATACGATGATCGGCACGTCTGTCTGCCTATCCCCGGCAGCCCTTGATTTTGTAGGTAATCGGCACCTCTGTCTTTCAATTACTTGAAAGCCCTCGATACGATGATCGGACGCACAAGGCTGATGAGAGAAGTCACAGTGTCTCTCTCTAGAATCTTGGTAGTTCACAGAATCTCTTCATTCGTTCTCTTAGTTCATCGTCGTTATCTCAGCTTCAAATGACCTCCTATTTATAGGCCTCGGGTTACAACGGTCATATTGCCTCCAACGGTCATATTGAAACAGAAAGCACGACATCGTTTTGATTAGTTTGTAACTAACTCAACGACATCGTTTTGTTAGGACAAGAGATATATAGAAATGAAAAGCATGAGTACGATTCAAATGTAGAGAGTGTTTCTAATAAAGTACCAAAACAAATAATGATTATCTAGATAGCATAGTCAGTACGATACGATTGAAATTTTCAGTACGATACGATTGACAGAGTCAATACGATACGATTGACAGAGTCAGTACGATACGATTGACAGAGTCAATACGATACGATTTGGTCGGTACGATCAACATCGTACGATACGATAAACATGATAAAAGATAATTTTAATTTACAATCATATGATAGAATACATTTGTGATTTCCAAAACATGATATAGAATCAAAAGAAGACTTTTGACTTAACAATAATATGAAATAATAATACAAAATAAGTTCACTGTCCACAAAACTGGCAAGCTAAATCCTGGCGTTTATCAATAACTATTAATTAATGATTCATCCTAAAGAATATAAACTAGAATAATTATAAGATCATTTATATCTATTTAATTTCACTAAACATTTATATTAACAATTCTATATGTTTAACCACATTTCAAACAATCTTTCATTCATGAATACAAGTAAACAAATCATGAAAACCAAGGAAAAAATGCTTCCAAAACAATAAAATTGATCCTCTTAAACCCATAGAAAAGGACATTAATGATCCTAATAATGTTATAATAAATTAATTAAATGTATATTAGGTTCAGTAATTATTAATTAATGAATATAAATGTTAAAATTCAGGTCATTAAAACAAATGAAGAACACAATCCATCATAAGGTAAGGAGTTTCTCATCTCACTTTCATTTCTGTGAGATTTCCATTGTTCACCAATTATTTCTTGTATGTGGTATATGTGTACTGAAATTTGATATATAATAACAGGATTATTTTTATTTTCATGGTATACAATGATTCATTTGTGGTTATTAAGTTCTGGTCATATGATTCGACCGATTACATTGTGATAACGGACTTTGTCAAAACTAACATTTTGTTGTGACTAACATTGTATTGTGCACCTAATAATCCTTATGTGGTGTAACTACTACCCATTTGAGATAACCTTTCATTAGAAATTATATTTATATTAAATATCCATTCTCTCATAACTTGGATATGTTTATTATCTAAATCGTATACCATTTTACATATGGTGTATAATTGGATAGTTATTTTAACTATGGAAATATTGATGACTCTATATTCTCTACTCAATACTAATATTGAAAATGAATAATTATCTTGTATTAAATAATTTTATAAATAATTAATTGGGATTTTAGTGGTGGGTGGTTCCTGCTATAGTCCCTCGATGCATCGACAGGTCTCATTAGACAAATCAGTTTGTGACAAACCCTTCGAGTTTGTTTCCAAAAATCAGACGGGTTTCTACCCACAAATCTAAACTGTTTTAATGGTTTTATGGTATCATTTTATAGATACATGAAATATAATTAATATTCATTATTTTTATTCATTATCAGTTATTATTATCCTTGATGTTTTTACTATGAAAAAAATATATGGATGCAGTTTCAATCTCTGTTTATTAATGGCGTCAGTCTTTCATTTATTATCCATGCATAATTTACTATGTCAAATTGTTTATGATTCAGTTATTATTGATTCATGATTTTGGTATTTGAAAACATTACTGAGCATTTGAGCTCACCCCATTAATGTCTACCTTCAACATGTGTGGAAGAAGAGATCATTTATTGAGTTCCTATGGATGTAGTTTTTAGTTTTTGTTATGTATTATAATTTATAACCTTTTGCAATATAAGTAGAGTTAAATAAATGTATCTAGTTTCTTCAAGACTACTAAACTGATTGTTCCTTTAGGATTTTCTTTCTTTCTAACCATGCCAATATAACAATTAATTCACTGACTCTGGTCTAGAGGGGTTGGGTTATTACATTGAGAAATTTAATTTGGTTATTTTGATGTCACCCTAAAAACTTTTGTATGATATTTACCTATTATATTTGATTTAATGCCCTATTTTCAAAAGAATTGGGTTGTTATTAATTTTTAAAAAATTCATGTATGAATAGTATCCAAAATTGACAAAATTTTAAACTTAAAACCAAAAATACTTTATTAAATGTTATTAAATTCCTAAAAATATGACATTCATCCAAATGGTTAATATAAGTCCAAATGTGTCATAAATAACTTTTTGTCAGTCATTTCACATGATATGGTAATTACATTAACCCACAATGTGTAAATAACATGACATCATGGTAGGATTAAAAAGGGTAAAATAAGGGTAAAACCAAAAAGAGAAGGATAAAAAAATATTCAAAACATGTCCAAAAAATTATTGGATGATGGTAATTAGATACAATATCATCTTATGTTAGAATTAAATATGTTTTGGACTATTTTAAATCGAAATTTAATTTATAATAAATTCATATTTTGGAACATTCCAAAAGTTCCCCTCTCTTCTCTTATAAAAGGGAACCTCCTCCATCTCCTCTTCACACTATTTTGAGCCTTAAATATCATCCAAACCCAACCCATTTCTCTTCTCAACTTCCCTAATTACATTATAGAGGTTCTGGGCTTCTCAAAAGACCAACTCTAGTTCCCTAACAGAAAATTTAAAGGAGGCACATCAAGGTAGAGGTAATCTCTTATACTAATTCATTGAAATTTATTTCTTCTTCTATTTCCTCTTCTTTAGATGTATAATTATAAATTAATGACATAATTATCAATCATATACTTATATGTTATTATAAATATGAGACAACCCTATTTCACCTTCTATAAATCCTATGAAAAACGAAATCAACGCGCGTGTGTACGTATAGATTACCGTCTCCATGTCCTGGTGTAATCTATTTTTCACCACCACCTTACATGGATGGGTATAGTGGTGGAAATAATAAATATATATGATTATTATAACATGATACTAATTTATAAATATTATACCCCATAAACTTTGATACCATTCAACAACTATAGAAATAATCTCGTTGCTCTTGCGTATGTACGACTTACAGTCTCTATAACACGATGAGAATAATTATCCAAGTTAACCATTCAAGAATAATACAAAATTATATATAATAAATAATAATGAAATATATGAAATAATAATTATATTTAATTTATGTCTATATATATTTCATTTACTTACTTTCATTCCATTTAATAATGAAACAAAAACAGAGTTCATGCATACGTACCGCCTACCGTCCCCATGAACAGTGTATTCCATTCCAATTATCGATCTACAATATATATTTTAATATACTGAATATTTATGATATATAATTCATTTTTTATATTATTTAAGTAAATAAATCATGATCTTGGTAATCATATGGTGAATAAAAATTCCAAACACATATGATAAATGAAACGATTATTACCCAAAACATTGCATTAACATGGAATTGATAAATGAAGAGTTAATATAAAGTCGTAAGTGAATCATATATGATAAAATAAATATTCTTATGGTTCTATTACAAGTAAATAATATTTTTAAACCCACTATATATGAGTTTCAGACACATACAGAAGAAATTATACCTTAGGTAAGGGATAATTTTTCAATCTCATTTTTATCTAAGATTTCTTATATGTAATAATTTACTGGGTTTATATTTATCATCCATGTCAATGTTTTATAACAATTTTTTCATAAAATGTTGTATAATCATAAATTTATGTTTGAAGTCATTATTTACCATTTTTGACTTTTACTGCATAGTATGGAAGGAACCTTTCTTTTTATACCATACGAGGTACATTTTTGACTTTTCCAGCAAAAGAACTAGGAGAAGGTTTTTGTTTAACTTATATGTAATGAATGTATTTTTATAGTTTCATGAAACCTTATTTACTTTAAGAATACTCTAAATTAGTTCATGTTTATTTTCTTCTAAATTATTCTTTTTTAAAATTGTGATAAATTTTTTGAAATGAAAATATTTTTGAAGAACAATGAATATTTTCCTCGTGAACTGACTTCAAGTGTTTTATCAAAATTATTTTCCCTCTAAAATGACATAGGGTTATGTTTCTATCATTTATATTAATTAATTTCATTGTTTTTATGATGGAATTATTTTATTTGAAGTCCATTCATCTTATGTGGGTTATGTCATGATGAAATGATGTTTAAGAATCCCATTTTATTTCATGGGTTCTGTTATAATGAAGGATTTAAGTTTTTGTGGAAAATATAATAATGATTTAATTATGAGATAGGTGGGACCAATATCTCCCTCCAATGCATTGGTTAAAGATTTATATCTTTTTATATAGACATGGATGGAATTGAAAGTGAATATAATTTAGTAATACAGGGCTAGAACGGAAAGTAAACATGGATTAGTAATGTGTGTCATCCACTATGATGGTCTTTGAAGTAATGGATTGGATACTATAGAAATAATATTATGTGATTATTAGTTTTCCACAATGAAATTTTTTATTACAATGTTATTCTATCATGGTTAATGTTCCATTATGATCCATGCCTTACATACTATTATGATTTATTTCGTGACTCAAGATTTTGATGTTTAAACATTATGTTCATTTTTTTATGTTCAAATGGTTATAGTTTGTTCTATGTTCTACAATTTTACCCTTATTAAGCATTTTAGCTCACCCTAACTATGTTTTATTTTCCCCATGGTATAAATAATGTTTTCTGTTAGGAAAATAAAGGGGAAGATCATTATTTGAGATGTTGAAGATCTTTCACCACAATTAGAAGATAATGTTCTAAGTTTCCAAACACCCTAAAATAATATGGTCATTGGTTTTCTTTTTGTGTCATGTATTTAAGAATTCTGAAAAATTATTATAATTTCCATATATGTCGAAATTGGGTATCTATAGGTTGTATCAGATAGAAGGATTGGATAAAATTTGGAAACTAGTATGCGAAAACATTAGTGAGATACCTAAATATATATAAGGTATGTATAGGGATGTCCCTAATTTTAAGTATAAATATAGGTTATAGTCCTAGAATTATGATAAAGTTCATGAATAAACTAATAGTAAACCTTATATTTTAGAAATTGAATGTACTCCCTTTGATTATGTTGTTTTCTTAGTAATATTTTTGCCTCACACAATTATTTTTGGGTTTTAGAGGATGGTTGGAACCCAAAGGAACCATGTTAATGATCAATATATTGGGAAATTCAATTATTTTCTTCCTGTAAACCCAAATGTTATGGTATATGGAATGAAAAATCTTATTGCTATACTTACACAAGTTTTGAATAATTCTGGACTCCCAAATGAGCAGAGAAGGGAACAACATTCTATTGAGCCCTTCATGAGACAACATCCACCTTCTTTTAGTGGGTCTTATGATCCAATTATTTCTGAACAATGGATCAATACCATTGAAAAGATATCTTCCATCCTCAACTATTCGGTACATGAAAATGTCATTTTGGTTGTCTATCATTTATAAGATGTAGCATAACTGTGGTGGACTCTAATTAAGAATACAAGGAAGAAATATGAAATTGAATCCATGGAATGGGACGAGTTCAAGAAATTATTTTTTAAATAGTACATACCTTGTATTCTTTGAACAAATATAGAAATGGAGTTCCTTGAGCTTAAGCAAAAGGATGATGAATCTGTTGGTACGTATGATGCGAATTTTACAAGACTTTCAAGGTATGCGTTTAGCATCATCATCCAACATGAAAGTAAAGTTGATCGATTCTTCAATGGAATAAAAACAAGTCTTCATAGGGAATTATCTATAAGAGAATTCAGTAGCAATTATGAGATTGTGAATTGTGCTATCAAGGGATTAATAGATGTTTGTGTTACATATCCATCTCATGGTTTTGATAAGAATTAGAAGATGGAGTACAACGGAGAATCTTAAAACAATGGTTAAAAGAAGATAAATGTTCCCTTATGCTCAATGTGTGGAAATAAGCATAGTAAATATTGTCTTAAAGGGACTAGAAAATGTTTCAAGTGTGGAATATAAGATCATCAAGTAATTGAGTACCAAATTAATGGTAAAAAGTTTGCTAATGAT
The DNA here is from genome assembly GCA_963277665.1 of Viscum album. Taxonomy (NCBI): domain Eukaryota; kingdom Viridiplantae; phylum Streptophyta; class Magnoliopsida; order Santalales; family Viscaceae; genus Viscum; species Viscum album. The sequence goes on from OY728132.1 coordinate 2,066,886,999, forward strand.
TTGAATGGAGAAAAAACTTCAAAGAACGCACCAACAACACTTCAATTATATATGTTCAAGGGAATGGGGAATTATGATAACCAATTACCTAATATAAGGGTTAATGATTATTTAAATCAACCACCTATTAAGTGAAAAAACAAAGGTAAGTCACATACAATCACTATTAGCGATGTTGAGTATGACAATGAAGTAGGAGAATGATTAAGTTTTAAGGTAATAGGATTTCAAAATAGTATTGTGGAATCTCATTTATAGTATTATAGAATATTGGAATTTCTATTTATCGATCTATTATGGTTTTCCAAAATTATATGGTACTAGTAACCATGAAAAGTGACTGAAATATTTTTGGAAAGAAAATGATGTGCACATAATGAAGGGATTAGGATAAGATAATATGTTTGATAGTATTAATGTGATCATGAGTGAAAAAAGGAAAATGTGATATAATTGTTTCATTACATAGAATTTTTGGTATATTTGGTGTGTTTAAAGAGTTAATTTTGAGAAAATGCATGTTTTCACTAAGGTTATATGGTAATTTATGTTATTATCATATTTCAAGAGAATACATGATTAAGGTATTTATATGTTTTGAAGGTGAAAACAATGAATTGTCAAATGAGATATGGGAGACAATTGTTAAGTCGATGTAGTTCACCTCATTCTAACATTTAACATTTTCAGTTTTTAGAAGGATTGTAATGTTATACATTTATGGATAGTATAACTTATATGTTGTGTGATGTTTTTTAGACTAATTTATTATCTCACTATAGGTATACTTATGAATATTTAATAATCTATTCTAACCTTTTTCTTGAGACAGATGGAATGGATGATCATTCTCTTTTATGATCTTTTATCACTTCAAGAATGACAAATTCATCTTAATTTATTTAAATTTGAGAACAGTGGAAATTGTTTAGGGAATGACCAACAGCAATATTACACTGAAATCAAGTAAGTATTTCTCCATTTGAAATAAATTCTTCAAATTTAGGGAAATGATCTTGAAAACGAAAAATATTATCCTAGTACCCTCTTATCTAAGTAATCAGCTGGTCCCTTAAATCATCATAGATTTATGGATTTCTGGTAGTTAACTTTCTCCAAACCTTATTCTCTATCACTATCCATTAGAACATGATGGTTATATTTCCCTTCCATATCTATCATTTCAGTCCCCATATTTGTTATCCTACGTGGAATCCCAGTGATGAGTTACTTTGGGTAACCGTTAGATTTATACAGTTCCTTTTTAAATTTATATATTTGTATCCCTTTTTATGTTTTGGATTTCTATGAAAGAAACTTTCAAGTAGAAAACCATTTATAACCCCTGACGAATTTCGAGGTAGAAATTTATTTGAAGGGGAGTTGAATGTAATACCCAAATATTTTATGAGATAGATTATTTGATGTCTTATGTTGTACACTACACCATGATTACCATACACTATATGAAACACAGTATTATCTTTCAGTATATGCAATAATATACTTGGCATGTGTTTCACACAATTCCATGTTCTTCTAATAGAATTGATTTCACAGATCATTGAGTATAGATATTTTTCAATGTATAATTGAAATATGTTTAGATTATGTTATACACAACTCCAATGGAAGATTCACTACATGCACCACTGACTTTTCTTGCGTTACACACAAATGTAACCTTCTTTAATAGCTTGGGTTTCACATGATACCGAGTTTAACTAAATAATGATATTTTATTAAAATATTATTATTTAATGGGATATAAACTAGACTTTATGAATAGTATTTACCACATTTTTAATTTTATGACATTATAATTCATCTAAATCATTTTATAGAACATAGTATGAGAAAAAATGAATTTTTTAGATAAAAGAAGTATTTTTCAAAAAATGTAGTTTTCCCACCTTTTGATGGATCACCCATTATAAATATAGTTTTTGACACTTATATAAGTTATATTTGACAAGATAAAATTATTATTTGGAAGTGGGACATAAAAATATGCTTTGGATAAATTTTTGAAAATTTTCTGATTACTTTCATATTTTGATTAATATTGAATATATGCTAAATTTTTATGGAAATCAACTTTTTTCATCGAAATAATTTGTATAGTTAAAATATATTATTGAACGGTCTAAATGTATAAATTGAATATATTTTTATTTTTTAATACATTTTAAGTCATTGTCATAAATTTTACATTGAATTCATGTGTAAAAACATTTCATTCTTTGGCAATGTTTTAAAAAAAATCCAGTTTGTTTTTGAAAATGTTATTTATTTTAAATTAATGACTACATATTCTGTGTTTTGAATTTGGAAAAATGGATTCCATATTTGGAATCAGAATGTTTAAATTTGGGAAATAGTAAAGTTTTTATTTTTGGACATTATGACTAGTGACTTCAGTAAATATTTTATTTACCATGGTTAAAAGGTAAATCTGGAAAATTAGGGTAAAAAATAATATTGTGATAATATTAATCTACCCTAACACTTTCCATAATCCTATTGGATGAGATATGTCTACACATGGGCATCCTTGGGATTATTTTTTGACCCCATGCATTCACACAGATGTGAAAATGAAACTTTATAAGAATTAATTTAAAGTAAATATAATTATAACCTAAACATATATTATTTTCTAAATCAATTTTAATATGGGGAAATATAACATATCACTATGTCTATAAATAGTCATTAGAAATCTAATAATATTTTCCACATCATAGTATTATATTCATAATTTTTATGCATTATATAAATATATTTATTTATAAAAGAATTATGATGTAGTGATTACTTCATTAATGAACGTTATAAATAAATGAATTTATAAATATAAAAAAAATGTAATTTTTCTTTTTATGATATCACTCACAAATTTTCTGGATGATATGGAAGTAATATAGTTGATTTAATTACTTATTTTTGAAGGAATCAGGTTTTTAAATTTTTTTAAAAAAGTCATGTATGTATAGTATCCAAAATTGACATAATTCATAACTTAAAACGTAAAATAGTTTATTAAATGATATTTAATTCCTAAAAATATACGATTCATAAAAATGGTTTATATAAGTCTAAATATTTCATAACTATCTTTTTTTGTGTAATTTTAAATGATATGGTTAATACATTAACCCACAATTTTTAAATAACATGATATCACGGTATGATTAAAAAGGGTAAAATAAGGGTAAAACAAAAAAGATAAGGATACAAAAATATTAAAAACTTGCCCAAAAATAATTTTATGCTAGGTATTAGATGAAAAATCATCTTATATTAGAATTAAATATGTTTTTGACCATTTTAAATTGAAATTTAATATATACTGAATTAATATTTTGGAACTTTACTAATGTGCCCCTCTCTTCTCTTTTGAAAGGGGACCTCCTCTCTCTCTTGTTGACACCATTTGGAGCCTTCATGCTCTTCCAACCCCTACCCATTTATGTTATCAACTTTCTTAGGTACATTATTGAGGATATTATATTCTCAAAATACTATCTCTAGTTCCCTTTAGAATAAATTTAAAGGAGGCACTTCGAGGAAGAGGTAATCTCTTCTACCGATTCATTCAAATTTATTTCTTATTCTACCTCCTCTTATTTAGTTGTTTTGTTATAAAGTAATAACATTAGTATCACTCATATAATTATTTTTTATTATAAATATGAAACAAAACTATTTCACCTCTTATGCATCCTATGAAAAAAAAGCATTGTGCGTGTGTATGTAAGAATTACCATCTCCATGCCATGGTGTAATATTTTATTACCACCACCTTACTTGGATGGGTATAATGGTGGATATAATAATTGTATATGATTATTATTACATGAATATAATTATGAGATATTATAAATCATCCACCTTGATATCGTTCAACAACTAGGGGAATGATATCATCGCTCATGTGTACGTATGGCTTGCCGTCTCCAAGACGCGATGAGATTCATTCTCCACGTTAACCTTTAAAGAATGATTATAACGTACATATAATAAATAATAAGGAAATATATGAGATAATAATTAAACTGAATTTATGCCTATATTTTTTTATTTACTAACTTCCTTTCAATTTAATAAGGAAACGAAAACAGCGTCCATGCATACGTAAGGCCTACTGTCTCCATGAATAGTGTATTCCATTCAATTTATTGATCTATTATATATATTTATATATTAAAAATATATGACATATAAATCAAGTTTTACATTATTTAGGTAAGTAAATCATCATATAAGTAATCCTATTAATAATAACAAGTCCAAACACGTATGATAAATGAAATGATTACAACAACAAAAATTACTTTAACATAGAATTAACAAATGAACAGGTAATATAAAGTCTTAGGTGAATAATATATGATATCATAAATATTATTTTTGTTCTTTTACATGTTATTAATATTTTTAAACCCACTATACAAGAGTTTTAGACACATACAAAAAAAATTAGACCTAAGGTAAGGGATAATTTTGCAATCTCATTTTTATCTGAGATTGCTTATATGTATGTACTTACTGGGGTAATACTTATCATCCTTGTAAATGTATTCTAAAAAATTTCATAAAATTCTTTCTATTCTTAAATGTATTTTTATGTCATTTTTAACCATTTTTTTACTTTTACTACATGGTATGAAAGGATTATTTCTTTTGTTTACGACAAGAGGTACCTTTTTGACTTTTCTAGAAAAAGTACCAATATAATGTTTTTTCTTAAATTTTATGGCATTAATGTATTTTTACAATTTCATGACACCTTATTTCAACTAATAATCCTCTATATTATTTCAATATCTTGTTCTAATGAATTTTTTCTATTGAAATTTCACCACATTTTGAGAAAATAAAATGTTTTTGAATAAGAAAGGATATTTTCCTCAGGAAATAAGTTCAAGTGTTTTATAAAAATTATTTTCCATATATGATGACACAGGTTTATGTTTCTATCACTATTATTACTTTATTTGATTGTTTTTGTGATGGAATATTTTTTCTAAGTCCATTTATCTTATATGGATTTTTTCATGATGACTCGATGTTTAAGAATCCCATTTTATTTCATTGGTTGTACTATGATGAATGATTTGTGTTTTTATGGCACATGTAAGAATGATTTTGTTATGAGATTGTTGGTACCTTTACCTCCATACAATGAATTGGGTAATAATTTATATCTCATGAGATAGACATGGCTATAATCTCAAGTGAATCTGGTTCAGTAATATTGGGATGGAATGGAAAGTAAACTCAATTCAGTAATGGACTTAGTCCACTGTGATGGTCTTGGTATAAATTTCATGGCTACTATGAAAATCATATTATGTGATTTTTAGTTTTCCACAATTACATTTTTTATTCCAATTCTATTATATCATGTCTAATGACCCTTTATGATAAATGCCTTACGTACTGCCAATATTTATTTAATGACTCAAGATTATGATGTTTAATCTTTATGTTATGTTTTTTATGTTAAAATATTTATGGTTTGTTTTATGTTCTCCATGTTTACCCTTAATGAGAAATTGACCTCACCCTTTATATTTTTTCTTTTCACTATGATATAAAGAAAGGTTTTATGTAGGAAAAGTATGGGGAATATATTTTTGGGAGATTTTGAAGATCTATAACCATGATTATAAGATTATGTTCCAAGATTCCAAAGGCACTATACTAATACGTTTATTGGGAATCTTTTTGTGTCATGTATTTAAGTATTCTGTAAAAGTAATGTAATTTCCATGTGCATCAATCTAGTGTCCCTAAAATAATATTAGATAAAATTTAAAGGACCATCCTCCATAGAAAATCTAAATAAAATCATCCCATTATAATGGGATGAATCTCATTCGATATCCTAGAATAATAAGAGACGATTTGAATCCACAAACATTTGGGATTTAAAAGGAATAAAAAATGACATGATAAACTATAACAAAATGGATACCCATGGTAAGAATTACATCTAAGAGACTCAATATATATATATATATATATTAACAAAAAAACAAGACTCAATAAAGGTATAGAAATAATAACAATGGTATAGGGATACTTGTATGACTCTTTTATTTTATTGGAATAAAAAGAGAGTAGGAGGATGAGGTATTTCTTAAAATAAAATTTTTTCTTCTAATTATTTGTTTAAAATATCATCAGGACACCATATACGTTATAAAACTACATTAGGTACCTAATGGTATACATGGGAGAACCCCTCTATTAGAACCCTCATAGAGTTCCTAGTGACCCAATACCTATTTTATTTTTCACCTCACACATGACATGGGTCTGATATTTACCTATAATTATAAATAACTTTTGATATGTCTAAAAAATAATAAAAACACCTCTAAATAAATCATTTAGAACCAAAATTTTTGATCAATAAAATTTACAAAAAACAATCCTATATTTAAATCAATCCTAATGAAAAAAGGAAAAAAATCTAGGAAGAACATATAAATCCGTTAGAACTTACCAATTTGAAGTAAAAGGAAATATAATGACTTGAATCATGGATGGTTCACAGGTTGGGAAGAATGGTTTGAAAATAATAGGGGAGTTTTTGTTTAAGTGAAATCAATATAAAAAACAACCTTGTCTTAAAAAAATCTTAATGAAAAAAATGAAAAAATAGTGGCAGAATATAATACTCAGTTATTACATATAGATTACAAGTGGAAGAACAAAAAATTGGTTGTTGGGAAAATGGTTTCTCAAGCTAGGAATAATTGGATCTCTCATTTAGAGAACACTGTAGGCATATTGGGATCTTGTTATTTGTGGTATTATATCCCAATGGTTTTAAAAACCCATAAGGAATTTTGTTCAGAATGAACCGTATCCAAAAAGTTTCAAAATATTATTAGCAAAAGTGGAGGTAAACCCAATGGATTCCGAAAAATGTAGGGAAAAGTGTCGGTAATCATTCCATATCCCAATGGTTATAGAAAAATATTGGGAAATATGTCACTAATAGTTAATATCCCAATGGTTTTTTAAACCATTAGGAAAATAGTCTCTGAAAAGTGATATACCAATGGTTTTCATCAAACCCTTGGTAAAGGTACCCAATCCACATAGTTTATCTAAACTGTTGGAAGAGGCGTGTTATTATTGGATAGATTTCCAGTAGTTCAATACACATGCAATAAACATTGTATATTAAGTGTGTAGTGTTTTGAGACTAAAGTGAGAAATTTATTTCAGAAGGAATTGATATAAAAGTTTTTTAGGGATTAGTGTGGATGGGTCTTTAGAAGAAGAAATAATCATTTTCTATGAAGTGTTGCCCTGAGGTAGCTAATTCTAAATAGTGATTAGAATTGTTTGAGTATGACCAATGTCAGTGAAAAGGTCCTTGAAGTTGTACAAAAGCCAGTATGATCTAGAAATATCCTGGAAGAGGATATTCTATTCAACTTTCTACAATGGATAAAACCATTTTAAATTGAAGGAATTATCTGGGGGTATATCCATCTTCAAAATGATTGTGATTGGGGTGGTATAACCAATGAATATGAAGAAGGTGTGGTTTTGGCGGGGGGGGGGGGGGGTTAACCAACTATTAACGTCTGATAGGAACTGGGGGTTATAACTAGTTTGTAATTGGGGGGGGGGGGGTTGAACATTTATTATTGTAATCACCTTCTCATATATTAGAGAATCCAAGTTTGGGGTCTAACTAACATGAAAAGGAGTAAGACTTTGTACTGAACCTTGTAAATCCTTGCGTGTTGTTATTTATTTGTCATTATTGAATCCATGTTGAGTGTAAGATCAAAACCTTTTCTAGTGTTCACTCCTAGTTGTTTTTAGGTACTCTATTGTCATTTTTTTAGTACTTTATGTATAGGTTATAACTTGGGATTTTTTGGGTGAATTTTGTGTAAAAATGAATGAAAGATGGTTGTGGACGTTTGGTGCATGGTTAGAGAAAACCTTTCCCCCATCCCATCAAACCGTGAAACCCTAGATAGTGGGGTTTTTCTCGGCTATCAAAAGGGTTTTCAAACCATGCTCCCAAAAAAGAAAAATTGTGCACCCAAAAACAATGAGCACATGTTAAGTTCACAATTAGAAAAAACCAAGCGCCCCTACCTAGGGAAACTGTAACACCCCAGGTAAATAAAGAATATGACATTTTAATATTTATCCATATTTCTGAATAAAATATTAATATGACTTTAAAGGGGATGTTATGCTCGATGGCGTACCCAACACGCAACAATGGGTTTCTTGGGAATCTTACATTGCACTGTAATAATAAAATAATATTATTTTAAATGGTAGTTAACATGTATCCATTGTATTGGCAGGAATAGATATAAATAACTAAAATATGATTCTATATGTTTTTAAATGTTTTTACATTTATCCAATAAAAGATAAAGGCTTAAAATACGGAAAGAATTCAATTTTAGGCGTATATACCCTAGTTTTCACTAAAGGTTCACTTATCACCTTTTGATGGAGAACCGTCATTAAATATAGTTTTTTTCACTCTTATACATTATATTGGACCAAATAAAACTCTTCTTATGAATTGGGACATCAAAATTTACTTTGTGTAAATTTTTGGTATCTTTCCGATAAAGTTCATTTTTTTTAATGAATAGTGTAAAATGTTGTATTTTAATTCATAACCTCTTTTTAATCTAATTTATTTATATGATTAGATTATCTTTTGAATTGGTTTTAAAGTGAAATTAGAATATATTTTTACCATTAAATCCAATAGTGGTCGTTGTAATTAATTTCACTTTGAAATCAAACTTAAACTAGTGTCAATCTTTTGATACTTATTGTTTCATAAAAACACGCTATTTGCTCTGACAACGGGAATTAATTATTAAATTAATTAATGTGACTTATATGTTTTGAATTTTGTAAAATAGACTTCATTTTTTAATTCATAATATCAAATATATCTTAGGGTAAATTTTTGGGATTTTTCTGAAAAACATCAATTTTTGATGAATAGTGAAACCACTAAGTGGTACTTATAAAAACTGATTTTTCCGTTTAAATGAAATTTTTCCATATTTGTGTTTTTAATTTCAAAAATCTGACATACATGGTTGTCATTAAGAAGTAAAATGTGGTTCAATGGGATAAAAATAATTTTTTGGTGAATAGTAACTTATTAAGTTTTTAATCGCGATTAGAGGTAATTAGTGTAGTTTAAGGTAAAAATAATGTTTTAATAATATGAAATGAACTTGACACATGTCCTAACCTCATTGGATGTGTCATGGACGACCAAGAAAACCCATGGGTCAACTTGGGGACCCCATGAAGTCACTTTGGTTGGAAAATGACATTAATATCTTTTTATTTATAGTTAAAGTAAAAATGAGACAAACATGAAATGTTTTACTAAAAAAATTTTACATGGGGTTATACAAATCAGATTTTTGACTATAAATATTAATTGGAAAGATAACAAGATTTCCTACATCATAATATTTTTTTATAATTTTTTAGACATTAAATAAATTAAATTATTTATGACATCATGATGATGCAACAATGACCTCATTATTTAACAATTTAAATAAAATGGAAGGATAATGTAATATCTAAGACCTAAACATGTCAAAAACCTATTGGATGAGTGGATTTAGAAACCTTATCACCTTAGCCTCGAATAACATCAATGTGGGACCTCTTAAATCTGAATACCATTTTAAAATAATGTGTCTTTTCTTTACCTTCCAAGAGTGTCCCTCCTCTCCTCTTATAAAAGGCCCCCACCTCTACCTCCTTTCCCACACTCCCAAAGCCTTTGGCTCAGCCAAACCCTGCCCATTTTGTCTCTCCACTTCCCTCTCATACTACTTGAAGCCTCACTTTGGGCAGAAGTCTTCCCAATGAACCCTTTGAGCTCAAACCAAAGGGAGTTACCCGATTTTAAGGTAATGTCTTCACTTGAGTCCTTTTGTATTATTTTGCTTCTCCAACCCCCTATCTTTTTATTCATTTCTTTTGTAACAACTACAGTATCATCAATATACTAGGATGTTTTTATAAGAATGATTCGAGCTACAATTTCACACACCTACATCTAATGGTTAAAGAACATACTGTTTCCGTGGATGGCGAATTTCGGCCTCCCGAAACGATGATTGTTCAACATTCTTTTAACACCTTCAAAGGTGGCCATTAAGATGACACTATATTTATATATGATATATAATATGTTTATGTTTTACTTAATCTTCTGTATTTTTCATTTTTGGCATACCTTTATGGTTTCCATTATGGGTAAACGCGATATCTTCATTTAAGGAAGTGCGGACTACCGCCCCCTCAATGTGATGTGATTCGTTAATGCCATAGGTGGGATGTATAAAGGATGGATTTAAAGTTATTATATATGATATTATACTGGAATTATAATATACCTATATATCATTATTATTCCATTCCATAAAAATATGAAATAAAATGAAAGTAGCGTTCATGCGTACGTACGGCTTACCGTCTCCATGAACGGTGCATTTCATTTCTTATCCCCAAATGTAATGTACTATTATAAATACATGTATATTACGGATATATATGATATATATGATATCCAAATCATGAATATAATTCTGGATATAATGAACATTTGACCACGCAAACAACATGTAATTGTAAGAAGTCCACTTTCGACTTAAGAACCAAATATCGACAAAACAAACATTATTACCTTAAATGATTACATAATGTTTTTAACATGGAAATAAGTGATATAAAAGGAATAATTAACTAGAAAAAGGTTCTTAATAATGTGGAAATTAACTCAAGTTTATTATTCAGGACGTTAAAGAACGATCGAGTCAAGTCGGACCCGAGGTAAGGGATCCTACTCCACTCTTTCTTTTTAAGTACACTCTTTTATGTCATTCCTTTTAAATCTCATCTTTCTTGTTATTGGGATGTTATTTTATATTAATCTTACTTTAATTTTTATGTTCATGTGATGAGAGAACCTATTCTCTCTCATCAATCCATTTTGGAAGTTTTGAGTGGTGCCGTTAGGCTGCCAAATTTTCGTAAGAGATCTAACCTCTCTCTTTCTTTTTAAGTACTCTCCTCTATGTCACTTCTTTTAAGCTCCTCTTTTGTATGTTGGGGGATGTTATTTTATATTACTCTTTCTATAAACTTTAAGTTAATATGATGAGATACCCTATTTGATCTCATCAATCCATTTTTTTAAGTTTTATGTGGCGTCGTTAGGCTGCCGAGTTTTCGTAAGAGATTTTTCATCTCAATTTTTTTCCAGTGAGATTTATGCTACATTTGCCATATTTTCCTTTGAGTGGTGTATGTACTGCCCATTATTTTACTCATTGTGTAACATACTTTCTTTTATTAGTATTTACATCAATTTTGTATTGTCCTTCTTTCACGAGGTGTATGTTTCGAAAGATACCCATGTCGGTAAGGGAACCTTTCACCCTCCTCTTTTTAAAAGAATTCTTTTGTTGGGTCTTTTAATTTACATATTGTTATGTTGGTATATGTTCTCATATATCCTTATTGATGTAAATTTTATGTCCAAGTGATGACATACCCTTTTTTTAATCTCTCATCAACTCATTTTGATGTGACGCCGTTAGGCTGTCAAGGGAACTTCTTAACCAAATTTCGATTTCTTTGGGTTCAACATGTAGTTATTGAATATGTCATCCTTTGAATATGTGTGAATGACCTTTGATTATTTTACACCTAATATCCACTTATATTTGGTTTATTCTTTTTTCACACATAATTATGTAATTGATTTATCCTTAAACCAAGGATACCGTCTTTGTAAGGGACTTCGTCTCAATCTCCTTTCATTGAGGCATATTCTGTTTTATACACAACCTTCTTTTATATAGTGTATAAACCCCTTTGACTTTTATGTTTATTCAAAAGGAATATTTTTTATACGAAGTGTTTATTAAACGAAAAAAGGGAATGTTTTTGTCGTACGTATGCAGCGACAACGACTTCTCCACCGCCGTGACCATTATTTGAGTTTCGGCTTCCTCTACAAGCCATACCTTCTTTTTAAAAGAAAAATAAATACCATGTTTTACTTTTCTTTTATTTTGGTATTGAAAATGGTTTTCATAATGTATTTATATCAATGTTTTGTACTGATATCTTGTTATTGTAAGGTGGACATGTTATGTTTCCTTTATGCATGTTTTATGTGATAAGATTATGTTATGGTTCTTGGGCATTGTTATGAACACAGGTGGTTCTGTGATAAACTAAGGGCGGTTGAGCCTGATATAGCTCTCCAATGCATTGGGTAACGCGAAGGAGTGAAACGTTAAGGTTTCTCCGAAGAGATTTAGGGAATATACTGTGATGGGTATCCCAAACGTAACGAAGAGGGTTACTACTTACGTAAGAATGTTATAAATGCCTCAAGTTACCTTTATGTCTTATGATTTCTATGATTTATTCATAGTTTGATGAGGTATGTTAAAGTGCCTATGTTTTATGGGTAATGTATGATTTCATTCTTATGTATATATGAACTCATGTTTCCTTTCCATATTTTTAACCCTTACTGAGCCTTTTATGCTCATCCCAAGTTTTTGTAATGTTTTTCACAGGTCAAGGGAAAGGTACATAATGGGATGATAATGTCAAGGATGTGTCAAGAAAGAATCCATGTTTTATTTTAAATATGTTTCAATTGATGGGAAAAATGAATACTATCTTTTATGTAACCACTTTGTTTAAATGTGGAATGTAATTCAAGTTTTATGATCTAATTCTCTAAAACTCTAAACCTGAAAAGATCCTCAATGTGTAATCTTGTACTAACTCAAGATTAAGTAAGGTTTAAGGCTGGGGCCTTATAGTTGGTATCAGAGTTCGGTTTAGATAACATTAGAGGTTAGGGTATTCTTTAAGCATAAGTGATATTACCATAATGGTTAAGATTTCAGAAAGAGTCCTAGTTTTAGATAAAGTGAATGAGTAAGTATATCTTAGTGTTTATCTTCCTCATTAGTACATGATGGTTTTGTTGATATACTCACACTGACCTTTTTGGTTTTAGTAAATGGCTGGATCTAGCAGGCACCAAAGTAACAGTGGATGTGAAGGAAACTGTGACAGTTTTTTTGAGCAAGAAACTGAATGATATGGGAGCTGCAATGAGAACTCTTGTGATTATCCTCAACAAACTATCTGGAGTCATTATTGACCACCTAAACCTTGGTGATTTCTCTAAGGCATCATATATGCGAGAAACAAATCCCTACGGAACTACAGGTAATAATCATAAAGGTAAGTGTGTTCAAAAACCTATGTGTCAAAAATGTGGAAAGAAACACCTAGGAAAATGTTTCAAAGGCACAGAAATATGCTATAGATGTGTAAATGAAGGTCATAAAGCAAGAACCTGCCATGAAAAAAGGAAGCATCCAATTGACTCGAGGAAAGGGAATGAATTTCTTTCTGAGGGATCAATTGAATGTTTTAAATGTGGTGTGCATGGTCATTATGAAAACAAATGTCCTATGAATAATTTTTGTGAATGGGATCACCAAGATCTTACAAATGTTCGTTTACCAATACCTAATGCCATTCCGATTGAGGATGAAGAAACTGAAAATGACCAATCAAAGGTATGGATTATTTCATAACTATTGTTTTCCTTTTTTGGAATCTTAGGATATGATTCATGATTTTGTTTTTAGGAAAGAAGTATTTCAGAATAATTTGGAAAGGAATGGTTAATGGGTCATGAAGAATGTTGAATGAGTAAGATGTCAACATATAAGGGCTTCAAGAGTTATGGTGAAATTCTTAAGAGTATTAAGTCTCTTTTGATGATGGGGTTACATTAGAAGACTTTTTATAGTATGTGTAACCCTGATGTTTAATATATGAAAATTTTATTCAAGGAATAGTTATCTGTTCTTTTGTGGACATAGTTATAAAGAACCATTTGGGTTTATATGATCCTTACTTTTGAGGTAATTATGGGTTACTATACGTTATGATGGAAGTGAAAGGCTTGAGATAAAATTGAGGTTAAATTATTGATGAAGCTCACATTTTCATATATTTTATACTATAAAACATTGTTTATAATCCCACAAAAGTGTTATTGAATGGGTAATTATCTTGTTTTTAGGTTTTAGTGTTATTTTGAGCGTAAATGTGAAAAACGACTAATTCTGGATTTTTGACAGAATTTTACGTCAGGGGTATTTTGGTCATTTCCGGAAAAATAAAATTCCAAATTTGCTGATTCAAATTTTGTTATAATTCTTATTTAATTTCCTTCATTTTTGTCTGCTGGACCAGGAGCTGATTCGATCCTCTAGAAGACGTAAAAATTCAATGAATTTGAAACGTTTTTCAGGCGGACAGAACGGACCCCACTTCCATAATGGAATCCCAATTCGGTCTACACAACTCCAAATTAGATGATGCCACTTGGAGATGTACTAGGACTCATGGAAGCGTTTCTACAATAAATTTCAGGTCGTTTGGAATCCATTATGAGGGACATTTAACGACATACATATGAAGGAAGCTTCCTGGAAGCTGCCTCCCAAAAAGGAAACCTCCAATATTAAATTCATAACTCTTTCTAGGCGCGTCCAATGAAGCTAAAATTAGGGGAGAAAACTGAGGAGACAATAAGGAACAACATTTATGAAGACACCTATTCCAGATTCTGTCATTTAAGGGCTTCTCTACGCGGAAACTTTAGGATTAATTGTTTTATGTGTAAATTTGTCACCCCTTCTCCCTATAAATATGTGTCCCTTCTCCCAATTTATAATATATCCATTCCAGGGGGGATAAGGTGGAGCTTATTTCTGTAATTTCTTTTATTCATATTTTTAATATACATTACTTTATTCTTCTTCTTCATACCTCATTCTTCCTTTTTTACTTTTATGTGTTTCTCCCACCGTATTCTCTTCTAACTCCATGAAAATGGGGAACTAATCTCGATGTTTGTTTGAGGAGGAGAATTGTGGTTGTTTGAGTTTCATTGTGCTTAAATTTAAATATCATTAATTAATTCTGAGAATTTTGGTGGTGGTTAAATTGATTATGATGTGCGATTGCCCCATTTTCTCTATCACCAAGTTCTTCTTCTCATTCATTATTTATCCTTCCCTTCACTATATAAGTCATGCATACGATGGAGTATGGCTTGTATAGCGATGGTCGGCAAAGAGATCTCCTAGCCAACTTTAGGAAGAGTATTTACCCACATGCAGAGATCTCGGTGTTGGGGAAATAACATTTCAAATAAGAGGGTGTAGTGTGATAGATTTTGATCACTACATTGAATTGATATTGAGAATATTTTAATAAACAATGATATCAACCATTATGATCCTCCAAGAACAAATGTCTTCTTTCTTCTTTCTAACATCATATTGTTTTCATTACATATATATATATATATTCATATTTTATGCATATTTCAAACTCATATTTATATTATATATTAATTAGAAAATAAATAGTGACAATAGAATTATGGTGTTGTGTGAGTTGCCTCCTTGAGACCGATCCTGGGAGTGCACTATATTGCATTCTTAGGTTAATAATATTTTGATCGGGGATCTGCGACAAATCCACGCTTCTTCAAATTGGCGCCGTTGCCGGGGAGGTTCAACACTTGCACACACCGTTATTCATAAAAAAACAAAAAAAAATCATAAATTACAAAAACAAAAAAAAACATTTTGTTCATGATGTATTTCAATGGTGATTATTCTGCATGGACTGACCAATCTCAGGTGCCAGAAAATGTTTGCAAAGAAATTGATGCTCAATTTCATAGGATTAGTGATAAAGTTCAAAAACTAGAGAGCCAAATTGAATGGATTGCTGAATATGTATGCACATCCCAAGAGCAATCTGAAACTGAGCCCGAACCTGAACCAGAACGAGTGGTGAAATTGATTTCAGCAATCACATTTTATGTTAAAGAACCTGAGGCGAGTGAGAAAGAACTTCTAATGGAACTTATCACATCATCCCGCACTCAACCATTGCTCAAGGAGGTCCTAGAAGTACACATTCCATCTGATGCACTGATGGGAGGTCAACATTTTTTGGATATATATTGGAATAACATTGTCGAAGATAACATAAAACATGATCTTCCCATGCTTGATATTGAACAATCAGTACCTTTTAACCTCAATCTTTCTTTGGAAGATGATGAAGATGATGCACCTGCTGAGATGGAGTTTCCAATGGTCCTATCAGAAGAAATCAATTTCCAAGATGACTTACTTGAAAGGGAAGATTTCTTTATTGATTCGTCATGTTTTAATTTTATTCAAACTGAATTGTTTTCTGACTTCTCCTTTCCTGAAATTTCAGATATAGCACAAATGGATCTGGCCTTGGATGTTGATGATGAGACCACCCAAGTGGTGGTAATCAAGGAAGAAGATCCGGAGAAGGTGGCGGTGGTGCGACTACCTCCTCAACAAAAATTTTCATACCATATGGAGGAGGACACCACCGAAGTTAACAGGGAGCACCCTTATATTTTATTCCCTCCCACTTTGAACCTCAAATTACTTTTTTATTCTTTCTCGGGGGTTGGGAACATTCTTATCTTATTTGGGGTTCTCTACTTTCAGTGTTTAATCATGGACATCGGGAAAACTCACATGTGGTGGTTCATCTGAAAAAAACCACACCCACCTTCTGATTGGGGATAATCTACTGAAACTGCCTGACTAGGGGCAGAAAAACCTAGCACCCGCTTGGGGGTCTAAACCAAGCATTATCTCTTTTCTTTCCCCTTTATAATTCATTTTATTTATTTTTCTTATGTATTTTAATTACTTTCTTGTAGTTTTAAAGTGGCTGCTTCTAGGTGCTTAACTCAAGGCATCCACCTCTAAAAAAATGTCAGGTTGTATGTTTCCTTTCCTTTGATTTTCTACCTTTATATTTATATTTTGTTGAGTTGAAATAAGGGGTAGTTAAATTTAAGTGTGGGGGAGTGTCAACCTTCTTAGTTCTTCTTGTGTGCTTTTCATTTTTTTTATATATTTTTAGGATTTTTGAGCTTTAATGAATATTCTTATCACTTTTCACACAACAATTTATTTTGAAATAGTTGAAATTATTTTTGAAATAATGGATTTTAAATGATTGTTGATGTGAAAACATTTTTCTTGAATTGGATTGTCAATAATTTTTATGAGTTTGACTGATTTTTGAAATCCATGACCATGAAACACTGACTCAAAATATTTTTTTTTTCAATCCTATGAGGTAAACCACTTTTACATATTCTTCCTAATACCCACACTTTCTTGAGGGAAACTTGAATTTTGTGTGAGAACCAGAATTTGCGAATAATTATCTTTCAAAGCTTTGGATTTCATGAAATGTATTTGAAATGATTGAGGCATCTCTTTGGCTAGACACATTTTATCTTGAGATCCACCTTTACATTTATCCTTCATAAGCCCTTAGATGCTATGAATTGCCTTATAGGTTTAAGCCACATTACAAGCCAATTTTTCCCCACCTACCCGCACTTTTAATATTTTTGCATTGATATTTCAAGTTTGAGTGTGGGGGAAGGGCCTTTCGTGTGCGTTCATTGGTATGTGTATCATTTATGGGTGGTGTGAGGTGTGTGTCAATACTTTGGGCAGTGGATAACAAGAGAATTGGGCATGTGTCATCATTTCGTTGTGCTTTATTTGGTTCATCCATTTCTCCTAAAAAAAGAAGAAAAAAATAGAGATGAGCTTGAATTCTCATTGTACATTCTTTTATGACTCATGTCCCTCCCAAAAATCAAGGGCATGAATTGTCATTCATTAATTTTATTCAATTTTTCAGCTCATCCTCTATGAAAAAAAAGAAAATAAAGAAAATAAAGTTGTGCCTTTCTGGAGCTTTGAAAAAAAAAGAGGAGAACTTAGATGATATCATTCATTATAATCCCTTATTGGCTCATGTACCATGTCATAAAGATGGGTGGGTTTGTTTTTCACATTTACAAACAGTATTGAGTGAGGAATTTCCTGTGTTTTAACTTGATTTAATCATGCATTGTACTTAAAAGTTCAACCTCCTCTTTCTAGCTTGGAACATTTTTCAATCATTTTACCACCGAACCTAAGCCACAGAATCATTTGAACCATTAATTAAAGCCCTCATGATTAAATTTATTTTCATGTTTCACGCTGTGGTGAAATGATAATTTTCACAAACCTATGGTGATACATGCGATTTTCAAGTATGAGTATAACTCTAGATTCAATTTCTCTTGAGTGAAGAGTGACATAAAATTCAATGTGAGGTAGGTTGTGATTGGGTCGTGGATTGATTTATGAGGTTGAACAAATTTTAATGATTGAAATGAAAATGAGAGAATTATTATTCATAAATGAGACATGATGGAATTCTATTTTGGATAAAATCGTTGATATTTTCTCATTTTTGATTGTTGTGTGGATTTTGATTTGGATGTAAGATGATTGCCCAGGAGTGCAATGTTTAAGTGTGGGGGAGTGATGAAGCTCACATTTTCATATATTCTACACTATAAAACATTGTTTATAATCCCACAAATGTGTTATTGAATGGGTAATTATCTTGTTTTTAGGTTTTAGTGTTATTTTGAGCGTAAATGTGAAAAACGACTAATTTTGGATTTTTGACAGAATTTTACGTCAGGGGTATTTTGGCCATTTCAGGAAAAATAAAATTCCAAATTTTCTGATTCAACTTTTTTTAGAATCCTTATTTAATTTCCTTCATTTTTGTCTGCTGGACCAGGAGCTGATTCGATCCTCTAGAAGCCGTAAAAATTCAATGAATTTGAAACGTTTTTCGGGCGGACAGAACGGACCCCACTTCCATAATGGAATCCCAATTCGGTCTACACAACTCCAAATTAGACGATTCCACTTGGAGATGTACTAGGACTCATGGACGCGTTTCTACAATAAATTTCAGGTCGTTTGGAATCCATTATGAGGGACATTTAACGACATAAATATGAAGGAAGCTGACTAAGCTGCCTCCCAAAAAGGAAACCTCCAATATTAAATTCATAACTCTTTCTAGGCGCGTCCAATGAAGCTCAAATTAGGGGAGAAAACTGAGGAGACAATAAGAAACAACATTTATGAAGACACCTATTCCAGATTCGGTCATTTAAGGGCTTCTCTACGTGGAAACTTTAGGATTAATTGTTTTATGTGTAAATTTGTCACCCCTTCTCCCTATAAATATGTGTCCCTTCTCCCAATTTATGATATATCCATTCCAGGGGGGATAAGGTGGAGCTTATTTCTGTAATTTCTTTTATTCATATTTTTAATATACATTACTTTATTCTTCTTCTTCATACCTCATTCTTCCATTTTTACTTTTATGTGTTTCTCCCACCGTATTCTCTTCTAACTCCATGAAAATGGGGAACTAATCTCGATGTTTGTTTGAGGAGGAGAATGATGGTTGTTTGAGTTTCATTGTGCTTCAATTTAAATATCATTAATTAATTCTGAGAATTTTGGTGGTGGTTAAATTGATTATGATGTTCGATTGCCCCATTTTGTCTATCACCAAGTTCTTCTTCTCATTCAACATTTATCCTTCCCTTCACTATATAAGTCATGCATACGATGGAGTATGGCTTGTATAGCGATGGTCAGCAAAGAGATCTCCTAGCCGAATTTAGGAAGAGTATTTACCCACATGCAGAGATCTCGGTGTTGGGGAAATAACATTTCAAATAAGAGGGTGTAGTGTGATAGATTTTGATCCCTACATTGAATTGATATTGAGAATATTTTAATAAACAATGATATCAACCATTATGATCCTCCAAGAACAAATGTCTTCTTTCTTCTTTTTAACATCATATTGTTTTCATTAAATATATATATATATATTCATATTTTATGCATATTTCAATCTCATCTTTATATTATATATTAATTAGAAAATAAATAGTGACAATAGAATTATGGTGTTGTGTGAGTTGCCTCCTTGAGGCTGATCCGGGGAGTGCACTATATTGCATTCTTAGGTTAATAATATTTTGATCGGGGATCTGCGACAAATCCCCGCTTCGTCAATTATGTTATGGTTATTTTTGATGATTTTATCTATTTTTGGGGAATGATTTTAGAATTATATAGTTTTGGAAAAAGGAAAACACGCAGACCGTGTGACTACCCGTCACGTCGGACAAAGCTGCGGGAATCGAAGCCACAACCAAAGTGCGACTGGTATTTATCGCCTACCAGTGGACTACGTGAAGTCCCTGGTTAGTTTGACTGATTCTTTTTAGTTATATGATTTGATGAATTAAGAGTAAGTTTATTTTGGGTTATTTATGAAAATGATTAACCTATCATGGAGGATATTTGATTAGGTTAATTACTTTTCAATACGAGACATTAGGAGTAACTGATGTTGTTTGGAGATAAATGTTACGATTTACCTTGGAAGACTATGTGTATAAATCCTTCAAATATTTGGGTTTCAATCTTATATTAGTTTACTTTGAAGAATTTTATGGACAAATTGTTTATCGGATGGTCCTCGTTGAACTTTGGGTTTTGTTGGACAAATTTTGGAGATTAAGCATAGATTTTCTTTTTAAAGGGTTATCCTTTTCTGGATTATCTGACCTTGTACTAACCTTTTTGGTTTTGGTTTTGGTTAAAGCCTAATGACATGGGAAGTATATAGTTCTCTTTGGTGGATTAGGTGATTCTCTAGTAGTTGACTATAGTACTCTTAATGCGAACAAGTCTCCCTAAATACTCGTTTTTTGGAAAAAAATATGAGTTTGATTAAGGAATCTAGTAAAAGTTTAAAGTCAACATGATAAGTGATTATGTTTCCTTATGAATAAATTCCTCAATAAAAAGTATCTTAAAACAAAAATGTTTTCTATTAACTTTTCCTTCTGGGGAATCGAATACTGTTTAACCCATCACAAGTTTGTGATTTTCTTATGGTTAACTTTCTCCTAGACGTGTTTACTATCACTCTCCCTCCAGAACATGACCCTTTGTTTTTTCTTCCATGTCCATGTTTTTCTACATGTAATCCTAGTATGGGTTAACTTGGGTGACCTCTGTACTTATCTTCCTTTATTTTAAATTGATTGTTTTACCGACTCTTGTTCCGATGTGGGACTTTCAAGAATGTTTCCAAGCTCAATTTTAAAAATTGCAAGGACGCAATTCCCAAAAGGGGGGAAGGATGTAACACCCCAGGTAAATAAAGAATATGACATTTTCATATTTATCCATATTTGTGAATAAAATATTAATATGACTTTAAAGGGGATGCTATGCTCGATGGCGTACCCAACACGCAACAATGAGTTTCTTGGGAATCTTACGTTGCACTCCAATAATAAAATAATATTATTTTAAATGGTAGTTAACATGTTGCCATTGTATTTGCAGGAAGGGATAGAAATAACTAAAATATGATTATATATGTTTTTAAATGTTTTTACATTTATCCAATAAAAGATAAAGGCTTAAAATATGGAAAGAATTCAATTTTAGGCGTATATGCCCTAGTTTTCACAAAAGGTTCACTTATCGCCTTTTGATGGAGAACCGTCATTAAATATAGTTTTTTTCACTCTTATACATTCTATTGGACCAAATAAAACTCTTCTTAAGAATTGGGACATCAAAATTTACTTTGTGTAAATTTTTGGTATCTTTCCGATAAAGTTCATTTTTTTAATGAATAGTGTAAAATGTTGTATTTTAATTCATAACCTCTTTTTAATATAATTTATTTATATGATTAGATTATCTTTTGAATTGTTTTTAAAGTAAACTTAGAATATATTTTTACCATTAAATCCAATAGTGGTCGTTGGAATTAATTTCACTTTGAAATCAGTCTTAAACTAGTGTCAATCTTTTGATACTTATTGTTTCATAAAAACACGCTATTTGCTCTGACAGCGGGAATTAATTATTAAATTAATTAATGTGACTTATATGTTTTGAATTTCATAAAATAGACTTCATTTTTTAATTCATAATATCAAATATAGCTTAGGGTGAATTTTTGGGATTTTTCTGAAAAACTTCAATTTTTGATGAATAGTGAAACCACTAAGTGGTACTTATAAAAACTGATTTTTCCGTTTAAATGACATTTTTCCATCTTTGTGTTTTTAATTTCAAAAATACGACATACATGGTTGTCATTAAGAAGTAAAATGTGGTTCAATGGGATAAAAATAATTTTTTGGTGAATAGTAACTTATTAAGTTTTTAATCGCGATTAGTGGTAATTAGTGTAGTTTAAGGTAAAAATAATGTTTTAATAATATGAAATGAACTTGACACATGTACTAACCTCATTGGATGTGTCATGGGCGACCAAGAAAACCCATGGGTCAACATGGGGACCCCATGAAGTCACTTTGGTTGGAAAATGACATTAATATCTTTTTATTTAAAGTTAAAGTAAAAATGAGACAAACATGAAATGTTTTACTAAAACAATTTTTACATGGGGTTATACAAATACAATTTTTGACTATAAATATTAATTTGAAAGATAAAAATATTTCCTACATCATAGTATTTTTTTTATAATTTTTTAGACATTAAAAAACATAAATTATTTATGACATCATGATGATGCAGCGATGACCTCATTATTTAACAATTTAAATAAAATGGACGGATAATGTAATATCTAAGACCTACACATGTCCAAAACCTATTGGATGAGTGGATTTTGAACCCTTATCACCTTATACTAGAAACACATTAATTTGTGACCTCTTAAATCTGAATACCATTTTAAAATAATGTGACTATTCTTTACCTTCCAAGAGTGCCCCTCCTCTCCTCTTATAAAAGGCCCTCACCTCTACCTCCTTACCCACACTCCCAAAGCCTTTGGCTCGGCCAAACCCTACCCATTTTGTCTCTCCACTTACCTATCTTACTCCTTGAAGCCTCACTTTGGGCAGAAGTCTTCCCACGGAACCCTTTGAGCTCAAACCATAGGGAGTTACCTGATTTTAAGGTAATGTCTTCACTTGAGTCCTTTTTTATTATTTTGCTTCTCCAACCTCCTAAATTCTTTTTATTCATTTCTTTTGTAACAACTCCAGTATCATAAATATACTATGATGTTGTTATAATAATGATTCGAGCTACACTTTCACACACCTACATCTAATGGTTAAAGAACATATTGTTTCTGTGGATGGCGAATTTCGGCCTCCCGAAACGATGATTGTTCAACATTCTTTTAACACCTTAAAAGGTGGCCATTAATATGACAATATATTTATATATGATATATAATATGATTATGTTTTCCTTAAGCTTATGTATTTTTTATTTTGGGCATACTTTTATGGTTTCCATTATGGGTAAACACGATATCTTCATTTAAGGAAGTGCGGACTACCGCCCCCTCAAAGTGAAGTGATTCGTTAATGCCATAGGTGGGATATATAAAGGATGGATTTAAAGTTATTATATATGATATTATACTGGAATTATAATATACTTCTATATCATTATTATTCCATTCCATAAAAATATGAAATAGAAATGAAAGTAGCGTTCATGCGTACGTACGGCTTACTGTCTCCATGAACGGTGCATTTCATTTCTTATCCCCAAATGTAATGTACTATTATAAATACATGTATATTATGGATATATATTATATATATTATATCCAAATCATGAATATAATTCTGGATATAATGAACATTTGACCACGCGAACAACATGTAATTGTAAGAAGTCCACTTTCCACTTAAGATACAAATATCGACAAAACAAACATTATTACCTTAAATGATTACATAATGTTTATAACATGGAAATAAGTGATCTAAAAGGAATAATGAACTAGAAAAAGGTTCTTAATGAAGTGGAAATTAACTCAAGTTTATTATTGAGGACGTTAAAGAACGATCGAGTCAAGTCGGACCCGAGGTAAGGGATCCTACTCCACTCTTTCTTTTTAAGTACACTCTTTTATGTCATTCCTTTTAAAGCTCATCTTTCTTGTTATTGGGATATTCTTTTATATTAATCTTACTTTAATTTTTATGTTCATGTGATGAGAGAACCTATTCTCTCTCATTAATCCATTTTGGAAGTTTTGAGTGGTGCCGTTACGCTGCCAAATTTTCGTAAGAGATCTAACCTCTCTCTTTCTTTTTAAGTACTCTCCTTTATGTAACTTCTTTTAAGCTCCTATTTTTTATGTTGGGGGATGTTCTTTTATATTCCTCTTTCTATAAAATTTAAGTGAATATGATGAGATACCCTATTTGATCTCATCAATCCATTTTTTTTAGTTTTATGTGGCGTCGTTAGGCTGCCGAGTTTTCATAAGGGATTTTTCATCTCACTTTTATTCCCGTGAGATTTATGCTACATTTGCCATATTTCCTTTGAGTGGTGTATGTACTGCCCATTATTTTACTCATTGTGTAACATAATTTCTTTTATTAGTATTTACATCAATGTTGTATTGTCCTTCTTTCACGAGGTATATGTTTCGAAAGATACCAATGTCGGTAAGGGAACCTTTCACCCTCCTCTTTTTAAAAGACTTCTTTTGTTGGGTCTTTTAATTTACATATTGTTATGTTGGGATATGTTCTCATATATCCTTATTGATGTAAATTTTATGTCCATGTGATGAGATACCCTTTTTTAATCTCTCATCAACTCATTTTGATGTGACCTCGTTAGGCTGTCAAGGGAACTTCTTAACCCAATTTCGATTTCTTTGGGTTCAACATGTAGTTATTGAATATGTCATCCTTTTAATATGTGTGAATGACCTTTGATTATTTTACACTTAATATCCACTTATATTTGGTGTATTCTTTTGTCACACATAATTATGTAATTGATTTATCCTTAAACCAAGGATACCGTCTTTGTAAGGGACTTCGTCTCAATCTCCTTTCATTGAGGCATATTCTGTTTTATACACAGCCTTATTTTATACGGTGTATAAACCCTTTTGAATTTTAGGATTATTCAAAAGGAATCTTATTTATACGAAGTGTTTATTAAACGACAAAAGGGAATGTTTTTGTCGTACGTATGCGGCGACAACGACTTCTCCACCGCAGTGACCATTATTTGAGTTTCGGCTTCCTCTACAAGCCATACCGTCTTTTTAAAAGAAAAATAAATACCATGTTTTACTTTTATTTTATTTTGGTATTGAAAATGGTTTTCATAATGTATTTATATCAATGTGTTGTACTGATATCTTGTTATTGAAAGGTGGGCATGTTATGTTTCCTTTATGCATGTTTTATGTGATAAGATTATGTTATGGTTCTTGGGCATTGTTATGAAGATGGGTGGTTCCGTGATAAACTAAGGGCGGGTGAGCCCGATATATCTCTCCAATGCATTGGGTAACGCAAAGGAGTGAAACGTTAAGGTTTCTCCGAAGATATTTAGGGAATATACTGTGATGGGTATTCCTAACGTAACCAAGAGGGTTACTCCCTACGTAAGAATGTTATGAATGCCTCAAGTTACCTTTATGTCTTATGATTTCTATGATTTATTCATGGTTTGATGAGGTATGTTAAAGTGCCTATGTTTTATGGGTAAATTATGATTTCATTCTTATGTATATATGAACTCATGTTTCCTTTCCATATTTTTAAACCTTACTGAGCCTTTTATACTCATCCCAAGTTTTTGAAATGTTTTTCACAGGTCAAGGGAAAGGTACATAATGGGATGATAGTGTCAAGGATGTGTCAAGAAAGAATCCATGTTTTATTTTAAATATGTTTCCATTGATGGGAAAAATTAATACTATCTTTTATGTAACAACTTTTTTTAAATGTGGAATGTAATGCAAGTTTTATGATCTAATTCTCTAAAACTCTAAACCTGAAAAGATCCTCAATGTGTAATCTTGTAGTAACTCAAGATTAAGTAAGGTTTAAGGCTGGGGCCTTATAGAAACTATGTCACCCTGCCTCGGAAACATATATTAATTTTTAAATTGGCCCTAAAATTAGATTCTAATTCAACCATACCCTTGAAACTCACCAATTTCCACCCAAAGTCAGATATCAATGATTTTTGATGGTCTTAGAGATTTTTGGAGGGATTATTTGGTAATCTAATCACCATTCTTCGCAATTCAAAGCCCAAATTACATATATGTTCCTCTCATTGTAAGTGAGTCATATCCATTTACTTTCCCATTCATCCTCATTCCTTCTCTCATTCTTTTAGTGGGAAGTAATCTTGTGTTTTGTTTATCTAGATCTAGATTTGGTGTATCTAGATCTTGGCATCTAGATATAGATTTAGAATTAAAGGGATACTTCAGTTTTATCTCGATTTAGAGTTTTGAGACTTGATACTAGATCTACGTCATAGTGCCGCTCAATTTTCCATGAATTCTATTGTGCAACCGTTCTTACCCGAATTGATGTAGGTGGTATAATATTCAATTCTAGTAGTTTTTTTGATATATGTATGCCTATTTTAGTATTGTAATATTTATTTTGAAATTCCAATTCCTAAATTGATTTATTCAAAGTGATTAATTGATTAATTGAAGTTATTATTGAAATTGATTATTAATTTGGGAATTAATTATGAGATTAACAAGATGGAAAATTGGATAATTAATTGGGGAATTATTTATGTTGTTTAGTGGTTGTCCATTTAGATAATTAATTGGAAGATTAACATTGAGATTTAGATATTTGTGAGTAATATCATTAATTGGGGGATTAATTACGAGATTTTAAGACATATGATTTGAGATAACTAATTGTAGATTGGTTTTGAGATATTTATGTCATGAGTTATGTTAATTTATGGTACAATTAATAATGAGATATTGATGTTATTTCTATGAGACAATTAGTTATATAATTAATAATGTGATATTAGGAAGGTTTACTTGAGATAATTAATTAATTAATTAATGGATTTGGTGCACTTAATTAATTAGGGATTCAATTAAGGGTATTTATGTGACAAAATAATATTTTAATTAGTAATGAACTTGATGTTGAACAATTAATTGATTAATGAATTATGTATAAAGGGATGGGAACATTGTCATTCTATGTTGACAATTATAGGTGGTAACATGGTCATTTTACTTGTGTGTAAAGAAATGGGAACATGGTAATTTAATTGGGAAGTGTAAATTATTACATGGTCATTATACTTGTGAGTAACGGAATTAGAACATGGTCATTCAACTGAGAATTACAAATGGTAACATTGTTATTGTATATTTGAGAAATGTAATGGGAACATTTTAAATCTATTGAGAAGTAAGAATCATAACATGGTCATCTTACTTGTGAATTTAATATGGGTAACATGGGAAATAAAGTATGAATTAATGAATGGTAAAAAAGGTGCTCTGAGATGTGAGATCACTTGAGAATTCTTCAGGCTCCAACATGAGGCGATGAATGTATTGATATATGATATAACCTTTTAATACATTAGTCTCTTGCATGAGATGATGTAGTTATCATGATATAATATTACCTAGAAACACGTCAGGCTCTGGTATAAGGTGATGCAAACATTGAGGAGTGGCTGGCCTAAGGAAGCCTGGGGATTATGTGGTTAAATAAAGATTAATATTATAATGGGATAAATTTTTATTTATGCATTATATTTATTTATTTATATAACTACACACATGAATATTAACTAGTATTTTTTATTCCCTATTGGTGGTGCCTACTGAGTTATACTCACACCCTACTCGAGCTACCTAATCGGTACCCAAATAGACATTACTATTGCATGACAGGTTAAGGGAAATGGAAATTTGTTATAAGACTGAGTTTGGATGTATTTTGGATGATGGAACCAAATGTGGTCCAGGAACCTCTTGGAAGGCGTCTATGTCATTATTTTTAGTTTTCACTTTAGACACATTACATGAACATTACCTTGGAATGTTTTCTTTTTTTAATGGATATTGTATTCCTTGTTTTGTTTGTCTTGAGATATTGGTATTGTTAATGGCTATATATGGTTCTACTATTTTTTATAATTTTTTCTGGTGTTTACTATGATAAAATAGTGTATAGTCTCTCCCTGATTGATTTATCATACCCTTGATGCAAGTCAGAAACCTATAGCATATGAGGAAGCATGTTTGAGGTTACATGGTGATCTTCCTCAGGCCACTAGTGTGTGACACATGGGTTGTGACATTACAAAGTTGTATCAAATATCATATTTATTTTCTTTTTTATTTTTCTTAATTATTTTGATAGGTAAATAGATGACTAGGAGGAGTTGTGGATTATTTATGAGATCATTTATGGGAGTTTCAAGCCCATGTATGTGGGAAAACCCATGTACTCTGTGTGGGATCGTTGTTATTGTTGTTTGTTTTTACATTGTAATATTATTACATCTTGGGTGATCAACTAGTTCTGTGATGTGATTACTGTGTTTGAAAATTGATAAAAAAAATTACTCATGTCATGGTATGGCATAAGAGTTGAATCTTCACACAATATTCTAGGTATTCCAGATTATTTTGTGAGATTAATCATTTTAGGCATGCAGTAGAAAAGAGTATTGGGTAACTTGGTGAACATAGAATAATTTTTTTTCTTGTGAAATTGTCCTAAAAAATGTTGTCTAATAGGAGTTGAAAATGATAAAATTGTGTAATCAAGTGAATAAAGGGGTGTCTTTTGGAATGTGAATAATGAAAATGAGAATACTCTTTAATAACCTAGACATCGGTGTAGGATGGTTAAGGGTAGTGATGGCACATCGGTTTTGACATTGAGGTGAGATTTGAGAAAAAATGTTTATTATTTCTTATTATGGTCTTTCCTCTTATGTAAATGTTATAAGTTGTGTTATGATACCTAAGTAGTATTTTTATAATTATTGATAATATTCTACCATGATGACACATTTTGAGAGTACGACTGGGGGAGTGGATAAGAATGAACCTTCAGTGATGGAACCAGTTGAACTGATCATGCGAGGTGAGGACGTAGGGAGAATTCCCAAGAGAACATTTCTCACATCATGTAATTCATGGGAAGATACCCAACATTGGTTGAGAAGAGAATTTATGACCTAACAAGAGAGTATCATTTGTAGTACCCTTCAACTATTACTAGAGATGGTATACCTGAAGGAGAAGAGTATTGGGTGGAGTCCATCGAGATGATACTTGACCATTTAGAGAATCTTGCTAAGAGGATTCTCAAGTTGGTTTCTTATATTCTATGAGGTTTAAAAACGTTTTGGTGGTACATTCATGCGTGAATTGGGAATATAGACAGTATGTTATAGAAGGACTACTGAGAGAGGTTCTGGGGGAACTTATATACATAGAAACTGTGGAAGGAAGGATAAGTGGAGTTCATGAGGCTGAATCAATGGAGCATGTCTGTGATTGATTATATTTGACACTTTACAGACCTACAACCCTTTTCAATAGCTTCAATAAGAGATGAGATAACAATAAAAATACATTTTCATGATGGAATTAAGTTCAATATTATGCCCCATGATATCTTATTTTGAATAAATAATTTTTTTAACATGGTGGATCCAGCTCTCATAGATGAGAATGACCTAAATGAGGCTTTTAGTGATAGACAGATTTTTGTAACAAGACATCCCAGAGGTGTGACTTCTGATAGAAGGAAGCAATATTATGTGAACATTAGTTTGGGATGTGGAAATCTTGGTTGTCTGATAGGAGGGTCAGTTGCACAAGACTGTATTGGAGTGATCTTCTATCAGTTCGGTAGGCCAGGTCTTTATCACCAAAACATTCCCTAACCACATGTGGAGTTAATATTTTCTAGAAAGATGGTACATCTAGTGAATTTCATTAGGACACAATGATAGATGATTAGGGATGGAGGATCTTTACAAAAAAAAGGTTAAGGAATTGGATCGTATGCATCATATCATCCTACCAGCTGAAGTTCTACTTACCATAGTGGAAGTGGTGGTGTTCATGGTGTATTTGGGTAACAACGCTCATAGAATAAGAGTGGTTCAACTCAGGGGAGTTATACTACATCACATGGTAGAGGGTAAGGGTAACTACATCAAGGACAACCTATACTTGTGGATAGAAAGGTTATACCTTTAACAGGGAGAGGTACAATTCCTATAGCTTCAACATTATCTCGTTCATTATTTTTTAATTTTGCCTCTCAATCCTTTATATCTTCAAAAAAGTTTAATGGTTTAAGCCTACCTATGGAGTTTTTTAGCAGGGTGAATACTATAGATAAACTTTTGTAAATATTTTATAGAGACATCTATTTGCGAAAATGATGATCTCTCAAAAATGGGTAGTATTGTTTTCTGTAGGATCTCTGTATTCTTCATATGTAAGTCTTCGACCTAATTATGGGTATGGAACGGTTTGTCACATACCGATCCCACATTTTTTTATCATAGTAGACTGACATTAACATCTCATAATAGTGAAACTTACATTCTCTATGCGGAGTGGGATATCCAGCTATACTGAGTAGGGCCAATCACTTAGCAATAGTGAGAGATCATTTCCTAGGTTTTTAGTCTTTTTTTGGATGATGGAGTTGTGAAACCAGATATTTTTAACTAGTAGTGGATTTTTTTCATGTTTTTTTTTCAGAAGACTTATCCTAGGTTCCACATGAGATATATGGGGAATTAACATTTCATCCCATGATTGGGGCTGAGCATATATATATATAATGTAGATAATTAGACTGAAAGATATTCAATAGTTAAAGACTCAGCTGGAGGAGTTGGACAGCAAAAGCTTTTTTCATATGAGTATGTAACCTTTGGGATAACTGATTTTGTTTGTAAAGAAGGATGACTAGAGTTTTCACTTATGTGTTTATTATTGGATGTTAGACAATATGAGTGTAATGAACCAGTACCTTCTTCTGAGTTTCAAAAAGCTATTGGACTTGTTGAGAGGATCTTTTGTGTTAGCGAAGATCATCTTGAGATCAGGGTATCATCAATTGATAGTTCATACATCTGATATAATAAGGATTATTTCATAAGTATGTATGGCCTATATGATTTCATGTGGGAGGTTTTCTCTTTGGTAGACATATATCTCCCATCACACTTCAACAAAATAAAACCACATCATCCTCAAAATCATCTAACCATCAAAAACTAGGAAAGGGTATTTTTTGAAGAAATTTTTTTCAATTATATACCTCTGTACATGGGTTCAATTAAAACCACATCACCTTCCCATTAGTTTTCCTCATGATTTATCATCAAGCATCACTAGTGAAAATCTCAATCAATTTAACTCTAATATTATACTCCAACCAAATTTATCCTTGATATATTCATGATCCACCATCCACATACTAGAGGTACTATATTCTCAAATATTACATTTTCACTCTTGTCCACTATATATATATTCCATTACTTAAATGATTTATTTACTTCCATCTCAACATAATTAACTTGAAGTACATGAGGATGATCAAGAAGATATATTTTGAACTGAAATATATGGAATAAATCATACATAATACTATATATTATAGAAATTAATACTTTTCCACCATTGTACTGATCCTCTTGACAACCTCTAATGACCCAATGAACCTAGGTGCTAACTTAACCCTAACATCAAATCAATGTGTGTCTTAATATTGGGTAAACTCTGAGGAATAATCATTTGAACACCCATAAATCTATATGATATCATCACATATGAACATAATATTTTTCTCACATTGATTGGTTGTTAAAAAAATTAATTTAGTAGTAAATGCTTATAAATATCCTATTTGAGACTCATTCGGAAAATATAATACTCAAATGATTCTATCCAAAAAAGTGGTTATTGACATGACCTATCAAACTTGGACCCAAAGGTTCCATCTGAATCGATATGTGATATATATTTTAATAATATAACTCCTCTATTGTTAGATATCTGTTCCATGATACAAAAAATTCGACATCACATTCTCAAAAAAAGTATTGCAATACTTGGATAATACCATCAGACAATATATTAGTCTGAGGATGGTTTTTCATTCTCAAATACCTCTATGTATTGAATTTATTCCAATATACATACTAAAAGAACGATGTAAATTAAACTTCCTGATCATATATGATACTTCTAAAAAAACCATGGATCCTAACTATCTTTTTCCTATATAATCGACCAATATCATTAACTAAATATGTATCATTGATTAGATGTAATGGGTGACATTTTAAAAAGATTGATATTAAGACACACCACATCAATGAATTGAGGTTACCTTTTTAACATTTTTATTAAGTCCATTAACTAGTTTTCATGATTCACTACTTACTAGTGGTGGAAATTTTTTAGAAATTATGTGCTCAAATTAATATAAACAACAAAGTAGTATTTTAGAATAAGTACAATTTCAATCCCTTGTGGAATTAGAAATCATGGTTATGACATAAAAACATAATTTAATATCATCAAACTCTTTTCAATAATATGAACTGAAATATAAAATAATCTAAACTATCAATTTAGTGAGTTAACAAATAATGTACATATTAATGATCATTGAAATCAATGACCATGGATGGGTTTTCTTTATAGAATTAAATTCTAATTCACCAAAAAATAATAAAAATTATATTTTCATAATTATAAATGTAAATAAAATCTATTATATAGAAATTAATCAATACTAATCTGACATATTGTCTCATAATCATCAAATGGACCAAAATAATTAAATACATTAAGATCAAGTATTATAGGAATAAGAATAATAAAACTAGATTATTTTGAATTATTTATCTCTAATATGTTGGTGTTCATTAATTATAAAAAATAAATGGTTAATGATCTCATAAATAATAAGATATAAATCTAATCACAATTGGATATTATTGAATAATGTTAATTCGAAATAGAAAAATTCATAAAACATGTTATACACAGCTTCTCCCATTGATCCCACTCTCACATATAAAGTTAGCCACTCATAGTTGGGTTATTATTAATAATGAATAAACTAATAAAAAATAATAGAGAATTAAAAAATTTGAAATAAATAAGTAAAAAATGTAAATATTATTTTAAATAATTATCATATAATTAATGAATCTAAGAATTATAAATTTGAAATCCTAAGAGATAGAAAATATAAGAAAATCCAAATTAAAACTGCCCTGGGTGGTTGATGCATCATCCTCATAGTATGCCCCCTTTAAGATATGTATATTGTCAAATATAAAGTATTAAAAATTCATCCCAAAATCCCCCAATATTATCCCTTAAAATTATATTTTAAATTATCAAAATATGAGAGAGTGATAAACTTTTAATTTTGGAATAATATACAAAATAACATAAACCACTTCATTGTTCCAATTTTAAATCCCAATTGTGACAAAATATGCATCTTCATAATATCTTAAATCTTTTATATTTATTATATAAATTAAAATAATCTAGTATTTGAAACTATATTTTCATATTCCTTTCCATGACCAATATACAATTGAAAAACTACTATTTCACTAACCTTATGCTAGACCACCATGATTGGACCAATAATAATATATTCAAATCCTTGTGATTGAAAAATAACTATAAACCAAATCTATCCATCTCCCGTACATAACTATCACCATTTACACTTAGTATCACTCTTTTCATGTTTATCTATCTTCCTTGACCACACTTTGTAAGACATGCAATCAGTCATATCAATAAACTTTTCCACATGCATACAGTCTAAACCACTACGTCATGATGTTGTCCACTTTCCATAATATCATTCTCCCATCATGGACTAACATCATCCATGACTAAATATAACTCTTCTTACATAGATTCACATTATTTTAGAGTTAATCTCCTGAAATCACTATTTTAATGTCACATAGCCTTGATAAATTCTCATTTAATCAGATCGAAATGGGAATTTATCCTCTATAGTGACATATGTTTTAGTTTACTACATGTGTCTAGTCTTAAATGGACTTCCAACATACTTCTTTTTAATCCAACAAAATCTATATAAACACCCTGACCCTAGTATCCTAGATCAGGTGGTAACTTTACAACATTTCCATTATATACAAGTGACTACATCCCAAATAACTAAATAGTTTAGTAATATTTTTAAACTAGATACATACTTAATTATAGTATTACACATGAAAACAAAAAAATATGACAGATTTTTTCTCAATAATATTATTATTCCCTATATTATATCCTTGTATATCATTCAAAATATACTTCTTGTATTCCATGGATTGGAAACAAAATAAGTGTTTGATCATATTATCAGTAAGAGTTTTTTAGTTTAGAATATATAATTAATTAATAAGAATAATAATATTAGAAATTTAAATAACTGAATAAACATTCCATTTTAATGATAAGACTGGAATAGAAAATCCAAAATCAATATGGAAAGGTAAATATATGAAATCACATTCCATTCAATAAATAGCATTAATATCATGATTATATAAGAAATAATCAATATGTAATGGTAAATATCTAAATACACATTACATTTAATTAATAACATGACTACAGTGTAAATATTTGAAGACACATTCCATTTAATCAATAAATATAGATTGAAATGCATCTCCAGATATTATCATTGCGAAAAACATATAAATAGAAATAAATTATTTCTTAATTATAGAAGGGAATAATTATTTTAATCCATGATCTTAGGTATCATGATTCATCTATGGTTAAGAAATTTTACCTGAAAATTTAAAACCGATCGATATGTATACACTAAAAACCAATTTAACTATGATTATCTAGAAGATTCATCTCATTAGACTACTAATTTATATAGGGGATATCTTTAACCATACCCCACATGCATCTTCATGTCCAAATAATTCTTTATGAATAAATTAATCAATTCAAATAATAAATAATATTCGATATCATCAAATATTTGTATTGATTAAGGAATAAAAATTTATTAATATTTCACCATATAATCATATAAATTTAAATGTAGAACATTGTATATACAAATGATATATGTTTTAGGTAATAAATATATTTATGATAAGCAATATGTCTATTTTGTGTGAATTTAACATCCAATGATCATAGGAATGTTATTGATAAAAAATGAATCAAAAAAGTGAATACCAATTCATTCCATGGTCAAAATGATCATAAAAAATCAATATAAATATTAGTATGATAAGAATACAACCTAACCCCCCTTTATTTTAACTAAAATAAAGGGGTTTTTCATTTATGAATAGAAATGCCAAAAAAATACACTAAAAAAGTCTTCGGGAAAATATCAATTTTTACATTGAAAATAATTCTAAAATTAATAGTTCAAAAAATATTTTTAAATTTATTTTCCATAAAAATAACAATTAAAACTTATAATGGAATCTTTTAAACATATAATGGATAACAAAATATGAAATTCCATACATGTTTTACAAGTTAAATCATATATTCTTTCCTTGTTTTTTACAAAATACAAAAAGGTCATGTTTGGAAAACAACAATAATTTTATTTCATTAAAAATTTTAAAAAAATTAAAACATCAGTAAAAATATATTGAATAAATAAGATGGATAATTTTATAAAAACATAATTTTTTTAGAAAACATTGTTTTGTTTGATTGATTATTTACGACCGTAGAGAAAAATACTGTTGGGTTTTATTTAATACATTTTCTCAACAATTTTCATAAAAAGGAGTGGGAAATTGTAATATTACTAAAAAACAATGAATTATAGGAGGATAATAAAATTAAAAAGTATTATTATCCAATGAATAAATAATTTCTTTCAATGTAAAATGAAGCATAAGTAATCTTGATTAAAATGATATTTTGAAATAAACCTTTACAAATATCATAATGTTGAAGTGATAATTATAGAATAAATCAATTACAAGAATAAAATGTTAATAGGCATGAATTAAGTGTATTTGAAACACAATGAAATTAAAATTAATTACACACATAAACTTTTAATATCAGATACACTGAAGATGTAATAGAACCTAATGAAAATAAATAGAGTTATGAAATTTTATACCACATAGTAACATTTCAGTCCATTACAATTAAATAATTTGAATTGAAACATGAAATACATGAATTATTAAGGAATTGTTACATTACATGTAAAATTGTAATTATTATCACTATATAAAATAAATTAGGTTTATAACATTACAATATACCTTAAAGAAGGTAAATTGAGATGAAGTCCCTTACCTCATGTTTCCTTTTGGTTGAATTTTATTTAACAATGTGTAAAATTGTTTTAAAAAAATTATTAATTTAAAAAAAATAATAATAATATTTATAATATCATATATGATCCACTTATAATAATTTACCATATTTTTTCTTATAAAATTTTATTATATACATTGTTTTGGTTGTTAATTTCTTTATTTTTTCATGCATCTTTTTCCTGAATTCTTTCTTTATTATGCATAGGATATATATATATATCACTTGAATAATTATTATAATGTTATGAATATAATATTTATTCATTGTATACATTTTTAAAATTAGTCTTGAAGGTTGGATATGGAAAATGAATTACATCACTTCATGGGGACGGTTGGTCATAACATACGCACGAGAAACGATACTAACCCCATAATGAGTATAAAGTTAAGAACATGTAAGGTATATTAATTATATAGAATAAATAGCTTGGAATATATATTAAATATATTTATTATATGTATCCTTAATACCTTCCATATAAAAAATAAGTGAAAAATGATTCACATAGATTCATGAGGAGGTAGTATGCCATAAAAACGAGCGGCATTATCGTATTTTTAAACAATGGGGAGAGTAATAAGTTATATGTGATTTTATGATTACATAAGTATAAAAATATCATAAATATTATATATATATATACAATAAATATATAATTATATGAAATCATGAGATGTGTTGATGGAAAATGAGTTACATCATTTCGTGAGGTGGAAGTATGTCGTACACATGATCAAGGATTTCGTTCCCCATTTGAAGAAGGAAAAGATGGATAAATATTATAACATAAATTTTATAAAATTTCAATAATTTTTATATAATTTTTTTATTTTAATTGATAGTACATAATTGAATTTTAAAAAACAATAATAAAAATGAAAGAGCTTCAATAAAACAATTACCTTCTCTTATAAGATCCACCTTTGGATCTCCCCTTAATGGCCATAGGGATGGAATTTTGGGAATACCAAAATGTACAGAACGTGTATAATGATGTTGGGGATATATTTTTGTAGGAGTGTGTCAATAAAAATTTATTGATAGTGTTGATTAATTGAAGGGAGTGTGTGGCCTTTTATAAGTGAGGGGAGAGGACACAAATGGATGTTTGGAAAAAAAAATGTGTACCAACATTTTTCAAATTAAAAAAGGTTTTATAATGTAAAATTATATAAAATTTTAGGTCATAAGGTATTGATATATCCATAAAACAATTTTTCTACACATTTTAGTTCATTTTAACAATTATTTTCTTAGTTTAACCACCTGTAAACCCATTTTTACCTTAACTATGATAATTAATTTTTATAGTTTTCACTATTAATTATGGTAAAAAATTATGTTAACCTTATTAGATAATATTAATTATTCTTATTCATAATTTGGAATCCAATTTTAGAAAATCCATTAATAAAATTATTATAATCCAATTTGAAATTAAAGCTCCAGATGTGTCAAAAAATGGTTTTGAAAAGAAAACTATTAAAACATTTTAAATTTTTTGTAACAAAAATTGATCAAATAATTGAATATAATAATCAAATTTGAATTAATTATATTATAATTTAACTAATTTTTCTTCAAAAACAATTTTTAACAAAATTCTACTTTCAAATTCTTTAAATGAAAAGTACTTTTTTAACAAAAATTGGTATTTTTTCCCATTCATCGAAAAATGAAACTTTTGGAAAAAAATACACTCTATGATAATTTTTTCTTTTTGATTTCAAAAATAAATTAAAATTTTAAAAATAAATTTTATAAAAGTGGTAAAAATTAATATTAAATTAGGATCAAAAAACAAAATGAAACCGCTTTTTAGAAAAATACAGTTTTTCATAAAACACATATTTTTCTTTCAAATGTTTATTATTTATATTTATAACCATTAAATATCAAATGAACATGTGAAAACAATATATTTTGATAAATTATTTAGTAATATTCATACCCTCCAACTTAGATTCAGTGTTATAAATTTCATGTGCTAAATAACTATATTTTAATAGAGTATTGGGTTTTATATAAACCCAGTGTTGCAAGCATCACATGATTTTGAAGAAATTGAATTTATTTTAAAATACATATATTATAAAGTCTTAGGGTGTTACATTCTATTATTATATTTTTTATACATTTAATATACATTATCAAGCATGATTTACCTCTTTTAAAACATAATGGTGTTAAATTATACCCCCTTAAATAAATTGCTTCCATGAAATTTAATATTGATCTTGGTAATCAATGCTTTAACATTTCAAATTTCCTTTTTTGTAAAACCACATCTTATAAAGGATTTATATAACATAATCATAATAAAAGAGAATGGTAAGAACAAATTACATCTGTAATAACACATACAAGGTTTCTAAATATGATAACACTGTTGGTAAGTGAATATATAGACATATAAGAAAATAGTTGATAATTATTGAGAGTGATAACTATCATTGATTATAATAAAGTGAATGATCAATTGAATGTCAAGGAACTAAAAAACAAAAGTCAATGATTATTTAAAATAAAATTTGATTCATCAGATATTAAAGTACAATGATAAAATTTTATTTCAATATCCTTTTCCCTAGAGTTAATTAATTCATTTACCATCATAACTTTGAACATTAGGAAATATACTTACTGGATATTTTTATATTTAATAATAGAAATTTCCCCCTTTAGTTTTGGTTTGATAAATTTCCAATTAATTTCTTCCACCATGAAATGAATATCCCAAAGGTGATTTTTTTTCCTAAATTAATAAATTTAACAGTTAAAGATTCATAAAATCTACGAAAGAGTGAAAATTCCTTCAGTTTGGCTTAAAATATTTTCCAAAACTAATATGGAAAGAACATGTTATCTAATTTAATACATTAAATTATAGACCGAAAAAGTCATATTATAGGTTCAAAATTATTATTTATACATAAAATAAATTAATTAAAAAAATATTTTATTAACAATACCATCATATACGCTAGTGGTAGGTGCAGTGCCCTTATCACCCTTCGGGCTTGGGTTTAAGCCTTGTGGCCTTTCCAGATGCAACATGTTATCAGGAACCATGTGGTTTGACTTTTAAAAAAAATATTTATATAATTATTATATCACTCCCAAATTTTGATAACACATAATTACTAGAACATAAACAACAAGATAAAACATAAAAGGTTACTATTACTCTAAACATAATTTTATTAAAAAGCAAAGGAAATATTTCTAAAATAACTATTTTATATAATAAACCAATTGGTTGTATTCCTCTAAATGTTTTCCAAAAATATACTTAATAATTTTATATTCCCACCTCAATAATTTTCAAATGGACCATTTAATACTTTTAACATATGATCAACCTTAAAATGATAATCCCATGATGGTATCGACCACTCTTAAGTAAATGAAGTAATATATGCTTCTAAAATTTTACAGAATCCTTAAATTTTTAATGATTTTTATAACCAAAATACCATTTCTAAAAATGATTCTACAATTTAATTCTTGAATCACAATACAAAATTAAATAAAAAAATTATTTTAACATAATTCATTCCTTGGTCAGGGGGTAAAAGTTTAGAAAACACCACTAAATCAAGTTATGATTAGGTTCCACACATTGAAGATATGAAACTATAAATGGATCCCAATTAAGAAATTTATTTTAGTTCATATTACTCTTCATTTTTCCTTGAAAATTAATTTCTTTATACCCTACATTTCCACATGTAAAACATTTTCACATTACATTAAAATAATTTTAGTGTCTCATTAGTCTCCACCACTCTTGCTCTTATCAAAATCCATCATTCTCTTTTTTAGTCCTACAGTTTTTCAAGGTATATATTGTTAATCATATTTTGAGATAACTGATTTAGAATAATCATGGTATATTTTACTCATTTTATCATCTAATTTGGTTTTTCATATTAACGATATTGTCCTTCATATTAAATGTTAAAAAGTTTCCTTCTATTATGATCCATATAATAAAAATGAAAATCATTATGGAGAAAAAATAATCATAGTATTAAAACTATATAATCATAAAGAATAAATTATGGAATTTCTAAATCATGACACCTTCTTCTCAATATAGAAACCATAGGTTTAACCTAGGCCATTTATATGATCATCTATCAAATTACTTCATAATTTATTTAATATAAAATGTTAATTATCCAATGTATATCCCTCGAGAGTGTAAAACTAGGTTTATAGTAAGGACTATTTTCAAGTACTAGGTATCACTCAAGTCAAACTTGACAATCCTTTTTTCAAGTAATTACCACTTGGAATATCTCTTCCAAAACAATGTCCACTTGTAGTATCTCAACAGGGATGTATATTTTGTAAAAACCATAGAATTTCTATATTGAAAAAATTTTAGTATGTTATTCGATAATAATTTTTAATTTCTATCATATGTCTATGTTCTCTAATATAAATTTTCCAAACTCTAGATCTCAATTTTTCTACTAAATATCCAATGATACCAACTATAAAGATACTGACCCCATTATCTTAGATTTGGAGGTTACCTTACTAAATTTCACTAAGAAAAAAGTTATTACATCCCAATGGATCAAATAGTATAGTAGTATTGGTAAAAATAAACATACTGGAGCCTTAAATTAAACATGAAAACATAAATTAAAAAATATATTTTTTTAGAATATCATTATTCCTACAAGGATAACTTTGTATAACATTCATAATTCAGTTTATAGATTCTAACAAATTGATACCAAATAAGGGTGAGCACAAATTCTCCGTGAAATTTATTTAAAGAGGAATATATCACGAATCAACAAAAATAATCAACATGAAAGGGTAAATAAATGAAAACACATGATATTAAAATAATTTAACTATCATGATTAGATAAGGAATAATAAATATAGAAATGTAATGATCTAGACACATTTTTTATTTAATCGATTAGATGCGTATTGGAATTAGATAAGGTTCAATCATATAAAAGGTAAAATATTTGAACACACATGTTATTTAATCAATTACATTACTATCATCATTAGATAAAGAATAATCAATATAGAAAGGTAAATATCTGAACACACATTCCATTTAATCAATAAACTAAGAATAAACTTCATCAAGAGATAATATCATTGGGAAAATCTCATTGATAACAAAACTGAATTATTAATAAATTAAAGGATTAATTAATTGATGTCATGATCTCAAGTACCATGATAACTCAACTATCAGGGACTTTCATAAGATAGTTTAGAATTGATGAGTAGTTATACACCATAAACTCTTTTAACTAATGTTAGCCAACTGATTTATCTCATGAGAACAATGAACCATTGAGGGGATATCTATAACTAAGCCCCATATATATCTTCATTTCCAAATAATTCCTCATATATCGAATAATCCATTTAATACATGAATAATTTGATTTATCATCTAATATCTATGTTGAGTAAAGAATATATATTTCAAAAAAAATTCATAGATAATTATATAAAATTAAATTTAAACCTCCATATATATAAACCATATATGGTTTTATCCACAAATATTTCCATGATAAATAATATTCATATTTAATTACATTTACTATTGAACAATCACAAAAAATGAATATTTCCAAAAAATGTTAATGACTATAAAAATGAATCAAGAAACTGAAAGATAATAATTTACTTGCGTAAAATGAATATAAACCATCCATATAAATAATATGTATTGTTTTAATACAATATATCACAAGTTTATTACAATTAAAATAATGGGTTTTTGTCCTTGATGAATATAAATACCATAAAAAGACTATTAAAAACATTCTTGAAGAAAATATCCTTTTTTACTTTGAAAATATTTTTAAAACTAAAAGTTAAAACATTATTTTTAAAATAAATTTATTTGAATATAACTCATTTATATTGAAAATTATTATTTAAAATATTGATTTGTAATGATGGTGTGGAATTCTGTACATGATGTACATTTTAAAAACAAATATTTCGTTCATAATTTCAGTAAAATCTGAATGGGACTTCTTTGTAATAAGATATAAATATTCTTGGAAGAAGAACTTGTAATAAATAAAAATTATTAAAAATTTATTTATTAAGTAATTTATTGAATATTAAAAACATTTTTGAAAATATTTTCAGAGAAAATGGTTTTCGAAGAAAGAAAATTATCGACTGAAGTGAGAAATAATGATAGATTTTATTTAATATGTTTTATTAATAATTTTAAGTACCAAAGAGTGGTAAAACATTACTATTACATTAAAAAATCCTAAATTACTAGAGGAAAATAAAATAAAATGGGTTTATTAGCCAATGATCAAATAATTTCATTCAATGGAATATCAATCCCAAATAACCCCTATTAAAATGATATTAGTAAATAATACATTACAAAGATCAATAGGTGGATGCAAGATTTAACCAATGAATTGATTATATTTATAAAATTTAAATATATATGAGAAAAAATTTATATAAAATATAATATATTCAAAATTAATTACACACATAATCTTATAATGTCAAAAAAAATTAATAAGTAGATAACCCAATAAAAATAAATTGAGTTATGAAATTATTTATCATTTGATTACTTTTAAGTCAAATAACAATAAATAATTCAAATTGAAACATAATATACCTTGAAATATTAATTAATAATTATATTACATGCCAAAGTGAAATTATATATACCATATAAAAGAAATTAGGTGCACAACATTGCAATATGCATCAATGAATGGGAATTGAGATGAAGTCTCTAACCTCATGTTTCCTTTTGGTTGACCAAGATTTAACAACTTTCCAAATAGTATAAATGTTTTATTAATTTATAAAAACAAATTTTAATATTTTTATTATGATATATTATCCTTTTATAACATTTTACAACCTTTTTGTTAATAATATTTTTTTATATTCATTATTTTTGGTGTAAATTTCCTTGATTTCTCATGTGTGTTCTATCGTAAAAGGGGTTTTATTAGTAATATCATATAGATACATAATCATGAGAATGATCATAATTTTATTAATAACATATTTAATCATTATATAAATTTTTACAGTCATTCTTGAACGTTTGACATGTAATGTTAATCGCATCGCATTGTAGGGATGGTATTCCATACATACTCCTGAGCGACGATATCGTTCCCTTAACTAGTGAAAGGGTAAGGAAGTGGAAGTTATGTTAATTAGAAATAATC
Organism: Viscum album; assembly: GCA_963277665.1. NCBI lineage: Eukaryota > Viridiplantae > Streptophyta > Magnoliopsida > Santalales > Viscaceae > Viscum > Viscum album. Next base: position 2,066,930,560 of record OY728132.1, read on the forward strand.
AATATCATGTAAAATAAATTTAATATATTCATTATATTTAACATTATTACCTTCCATGTAATGTGTAAGTGAAAAACAAATCACATCGCTTCACGGGGCAGTAGTATGTCGTACACACGAGAGACATTATCATATTTTGAAACGGGATAGAAAGTAATGAGGTATATGAGATAATATAATTACATTAGTATAATAATATCACAAATATTACATATATATATATATATATAATTTTCTATTGTATATAATTTTTAGATGTTTTTATGGAAAACAAGCCACATTGGTTTGCGAGGCGATAGTCTACCATACACCTAATAATTGATTTCATTTCACATTGTATATAAGGAGAAATTGAAAAATATTATTAAATAAATATAATATAATTATATTATATTATATATACTATTTTTATTATATAATTATTTTTAATAAATATTTTAAGGTGGAAAGAGAAGAAACAAAATAAAAGAGATTTGTTAAGATAATTACCCTCTCTCAGAGAAACCTCTTTTTGATCTCCACTAAAAATACTAGGGTTTGTGTTTTTGAAAGAAAATAAGCTATATAATTTTTATATTTATTTTTATGAGATATTTTGGATGCTTCTAATCAATCCAAATGGATTTATTGGTGTGACTATGTGAAGGGTTGATGTGGCCTCATATAAGTAGGGGAGAGGGCACAAATGGAATATTTCAAAAGAATAAAGTGTACCCACATTTTTTCATGTTAAAAAGGCATAAATGGACTATTATCAAACCTTATATGTTCTATGGATTACATATTTCCATAAAATGGGTATTGGTCAATTTTTATGTCATTTTTAAACCTTATCTTGATAGTTTAATCCCCATGTAAACCCATTTTTATCTAATCTGTGATATTAATTTTACCAATTTTCACTATTAATTATTATAAAAAATAAGTTAAACTTATTAGATATTATAAATTATGATGATTATAAATATTTAATCATTTTTAACGAATTAAATTCACATAATTTGTAGAATAAAAGTTAAAATTAAACATATATACGTGTCAAAAAATGGTTTTTTTATAAAGATAACCATTCAAATGATTAAAGTGTTTTTGCCTTAAAATTTATCATTAGATTGATTATAATTTCATAAAATGAATTAATTATAACATTTTTTATATAATATTTTATTTAAAACAATTTTTTAACAAAATTATATTGTAAATTCTTTAACTAAAAATCTAGTTTTGACTAAAAACCTATATTTTTTTACTATTCATTGAAAAATGAATCTCTTCAGAAAAATACCAAAAACACTCTAAGATAATTTCTAAATGATGACTTATAAATTTAATTTAATTTTTCTAAATATATTTTAATAAATTGTTAAAAACTAATTTTAAAATAGGTTTTTAAAATGCAATGAAAAAATTTATTAGAAAAAGTTTTCTTTTCATAAAAAATATTTATTTCAAATGTATTTTATTTTTATTTATAATACAAGATAATCAATGATAATTGGTAAATCATATATTTTATTATATTAATTATTAATATTCTTACCTAACTACTTAATTTCAAGGATATAACGATCACATTTTAAATAATTATATTTTCATAGAGTATTGTGTTTCGTTTAAAGCTGGTGTTGTGTGCATCAAATGCTATAGAATAGATTGAATTTATATTAAATAAAATATATCATAATTTTTAAAGGTGACACATTTTCTTCTAATATAGTAATTTATTTGCATATATTCAACCAATAATTATGTTTTCTTAATAAAATATCAATGTGTTAAAATCCACTCAATTATTGTTTCATTTTAATTTGACATGCATAGGACTTCAATCATTTTATTCTTACACCAGAATACCACCACATGAGTTATAAAAATTTAAATACTGAATATTTAATGTCTCACTTTATGTATTTCATCATCCAATGGTTTTATATATACATATATTGGATTCAAAACATTTAATCTTATATAATGAATTCCTTTTTTTCTTTTTAATTCCCCATACCATGATTTTCTTTAGGAATTATTTCTTATATAATTCATTTATAATAAAAAATACTCCAAAAGAAAATACAATATATTTTTAACCATTTGACAATAAAATACTAGAATTAGGGAAAAATAATCAATTCAATAATAAAATGAAAATCTATATATATATATATATATACATATATATATACGGAATCAAACTCCCACACACATACACCTTTACATTGCCTCAAAAAAATCACTACCTAAGACCACAAAAAATATATACATAATTAAAGGAATCATTTGATTTACCATGGTAATAAATATAATGTTATAAGTGATGGTTTCAAAAACAAAAAACACTCCCAATAAATAGTTCCAAATCATGCCTCATGTATAATTCTAATTTAGTAGTATTTTTCTCTTCCACTAACATTATTCAAAGTTTCATTAATTTTAATTCCTTGTATGATCTACCTTATCGAAAAAAAATTCAATCGTCACTCATGATCATTTGATTATATATATATATATTCAATTTTAAGTATATTTTATCTATCCATAGTCTTTCATTTCATATAAGAATCCTCTTATAAAATAAATAACAATAATCATGAGTTCATTCAATATAGTTATAATGAATCTAAGGTTTAGGGTGGGTGATTTATATTGTGAAAAATAAAAATCTTAGTACTGAAAAGGAGGTATTGATTATTAAAAAATAATACATGATATCCAATTAAACTTAACAAAAAAAATTCCTCCACTACATGTTCCTTCAAAATAAATCATCTTCACTCCCTTATCTCATTTCCTCATAGGTTCACTATATCCTAATTTTGAATGAAATCATAAATTTTTCTCCTCTTTATTTAATATTCTACTTATTTTATCAAGTATTTTATTTTATTTCATGAAATTTAAAAACATCTTAATGAAAAATTAATGTTAGATTTTGAAACATAATTTTTAAATGAACAGGAAAAGCTTCCCCAACACTCAGTCATGGTCATCTCAAAAATTGATACCCTGAATCACACAAATCCCTCACTAAATCATAGAAGAATAATCATACAATAATAGTAAAGAATAATGGTATGATGTATAACTCAAATTTTACTATGTCTTCCCTTAAATATAATTCATATTCTATAAGTTTTATCAAGGTATCCAACACTCATTAGGTCTCATGGTTAAATTTCATAAATAGTATATTATTAACTACATAAATCATATATGCCTTTGAAAAATGGATTAAGTTGGGACCAATATGATAATAAAGGTGATGAAGGATTCTTCTGTTATATTGTGTTTTCAAGTTATTTTTTGAAGAAAGTAAATAACTTCACTTTGTTTTGTCTAAACAATTTTTTTGGGTTTGTTTTGAAAATAATTAGACCCATCTTAATTATGATGATGATTTTATGGTTTTTATTTCATATAAATATTGAGTTGATGTGAGAACTTGTGATACAAGCTTGATAAAAGAAATAGAGAGTGAAAGAGATGTTTCCAATCGAAAAATAATTGTATTCATATTTTTTTTCAAAACAATAATAAAGGAAAACAGTTGTGCCTAATATTTTTCAAAACAATTCGAAAAGAAAGTAGTGGTGCCTATTTTATTTCAAACGAAATAGAAAATAAATAAGTGGTGCCTATTGTTATTAAAAATAATAAGAAAATAAATAAGTGGTGCCTATAGTTTTTCAAAATATTCAGAAAACAATCATATTCATATGGTATCGATTATCTTTCAAAAGAATTAGATACTATATTAAAGTAAAAATTGAGGCCGATTAAATAAGAAATGCCTGTTGAAAAGGGTGATGTTATTGGAAAAGGTGATGTAGATGGAAGATGAGACACTATTTTTTTTTCAAAACAATTATATTTGGGAAAATTAAAAGAAATGATATGATATCGATTGAGAATTATACATATTCAGATTGTTCTATATTGTATCCATGCATATCTTTGTCTTTAAATTTTATTTGATCATGTTCAGCAATCATAGCCAATATTCTCATATTCAGAATGATCTTAACCAGAACGATCATAATAAGAATGATCATATCCAGCATGAACGTAACCAGAATGATCATGTCTAGAACGATCATAAATAGAATGATTCTACCTAGCATGATTGTAACCAGAATAATCATATCCAGAACAATCATAATTAGAATTATAATATCTAGAATGATCGTAACCAGAATGATTGTTACTAGCAATTATAACTATCCATCGTATCAAGAATGATTGTATTCATTATAATTGACTCTAGACCATTTTTATTCAGAAAATATCATTCTTTGGTTGAGATGAAAATAAATAAGCATGAATGAATGGAAAGTTACAATACTTTCCAACTAAATTTATACAATTCTAAAGCTGATCCTCAATGATTTCAAAGTCATGAAAGTAGTCTTGATACAAGAAAATGTTGGTTAATGAAGTGTGTTTTCACATGTGGGTAAAGAGAAAATAAAATTGTAGGATACTAATGAATTAATTGTCAAAGGGGGAGCCTTTTTTTCAGAATAGTGATTGTATCTCAAGTGGAGAAGTGCATTTTTTCAAACACATTTAATTAGTATGGTATCAAGCATTGTTTCAAAGAAATATTTATGAGAGAATTAGATTCATACCCATGTAATTATTATCAATGTTAATTGTATTGAAATTTTAAATGGGAGTATAGAAAAGAAGAGATGAAGATTCGAGAAAAATCGAGAAGCATTAACGAAGTCATAATTGCATTGAGATTTACAATGAAATTCAGATATTGGTGAATTTAAGTGAGTGGGAAAGTGTTTTGGGATTCCCACTTAAAAATATTTTGGGTCACCTATAAAAGGCGTGAAATATATATTACTTCTCTGACTTTTTAAGAAGAGAGAGAATGTAACACCCCAAGATTTCAAAGTACGTTATTTCTTTAAATTAATTCAATAACTTGCACTACACGCAACACCGAGTTCAAGCACACCACAACATACCAAAATAGTTATTCAAAAGCAGTTATAAACAGTGTTAACTGAATTTTTATCTTTATATAATCCTTATAATTTTAAAATCCATATTCTGAGTTTCTAAGACATAATGTAAGAACAAATACATTTTTTAGATAAAAGAAGTAATTTTTCAAAAAATGCAATTTTAACTCCTTTTAATGGAGAACCTTTTTTAAATACAATATTTTAAGCATTTATATATTCAATTTGGAAAAATAAAATTCTTCCTTATAATTGGAATATAAGAATTTAGTTTCAATAAATTTTTGGTGTATTTCTAATAACTTCCACATTTGGGTGAATAGTAAAAAATACTATATTTTAACAGAAAACAACTTTTTTAATCAAAATAATTTATAGTGTTAAACTATACATATTAATGGTTTGAAAGTATAATTAGAATATATTTTTACCATTTAATCCAATGTTGGTCATTGGAAGTAATTTCACATTGAAATTGGACATAAACAAGTGTCAATCTTTTGATAGTTATTGTTTCTTAAAACACGCTTTTTGTTTTGACAGTGGCAATTAATTTTAAATTATTAAATTCAACTTCTATTTTTTGAATTTTGTAAAATAGAATTCATTGTTTAATTCATAATATCAAAATTATCTTAGGGTGAATTTTTGGTATTTTTCTGAAAAATTTTAATTTTTGATGAATAGTAAAAAACACTAAGTTATAGTTTAAAAGAAATTTTTTTTTAAATAATTATTTATTTTATTTAAATTTATTTTATGTCAAAATAGATACATAATACCTATATAAATTCAATGTAATTCATCTGAGTCACTTTATAATAATTTTAGATACATAAAAGTTTTATTGAACTTTTCACTGTCTTTTACCCACCGCCTAGTAGAATTTGTAAATTCTCATAAAACATCATTTTACCGCTTATGTGAGTTGAATTTAGAAAGTCCGGGAGACATGGTTAATATCGAGGAGTAAAATGTGGTTCAATAAGATGAAAATAATTTTTGGTGAATAGTAACTTTTTACTTTTATTTACCACGGTTAAAAGTAAATAGAATAATTAAGGGTAAAAACGATATTAATATTACCCTACCAAATGTCATAATTCTATTGGACAAGTGTATCTTGACCAAAAACACCCTTAGTATTTAAATATTATCATTTTGGTCCACTTGGATTAGATTTGGACATTTATTATTAGTTAATTCAAAGAAGAGTTAAAAGAGTTAAAATCAATGTTTAATAGCTAAAAAAAGTTTAATATAGGGTTATACATAAGATAAATTATATTATAAATATTCATTATAAATCTAAAACGATTTCATACATAATGGTATTTTATTTATAATTTTTGGGCATGAAATTATTTAATATATTTATGACACAATGGTGATGCAGTAATTACCTAATTAGTGAAATATTAAAATAATTGATATTATAAATACCCAAATAAATATAATTTGAGACTTTTAATGAATTACACGAATTTTATTGGTTAATATGACATGTTAGGATTTATTGAATGAATTTATTTGAATTAATAAAGTTATTAAGACTTTAACAAAAATCAATTATTAAATAGTGTCAAAATTGACATAAAAGAGTTTTAAAAAAAAATATTATATTATTAATTGATATAATATTCCTAAAAATTTTGGATTCGGCCAATGGAATTATATGATGATAGTTATGTCATTAATGAACCAATTGGGGTTCTCTTGGTAGTTTATAGTATGTTTATTAACTATATAATATAAAAATACAAAGAGATATGGTAAATGTCAAACTAATTAACGAAGAGTTAAAACTACAAGATAAGGTAAATATAGTGACCCAAACCTATCTAACACCAATTTGTTGAATGTTTTTTATACTTATCCCCACTTTAAAATTTAAATAATCCACTGTGGATCCATTAGAAACCGAATATGAATTTATTATAAAATAATACTTTAATTGTTTCCTAAAGAGCCCCTCCTCCCCCTTATAAAAGGACACCACTTCTATCCAATTATTCACACCATAAAAGCCTTTTGGTTCGGCCAAAATCTGTCCAAATACCCCATAAAATATCCTCCCTTCAACCTAGAGGAATTCTTTTAGTCATAAAGACATCCTAAGGTGCCCTTTTGATCAAATCAAAAGGAAGACCCCTTAGAAAAGGTAATGTTTTCACCACCCTCTTTCAAGTTCCTTTCTTCTTCCACTTCTTCTTTCTTTGTTATTTCCATTAAAAAATAATAACTATTGTTTCTTCTATATAATTTTATGTTATTATAAATTTGGTACAACCATATTCAGTATTTTATCCATCCTTTGAATGACATGTCACCATACGTGCGTACGTACGGCTTACCGTCTCCACGTCGTGGTGTAATTGTTATTCAATAAATTATTATTTGGATGGGTATAACAATGGTGTTTAGTTCATGTAAATAATAAATATAATAAGATAATGATTCTGTATATATGATATACCATCAAATTATATATTATTTTAATATAGAAAAAATGATATTTTCGCTCGTGCATACGTACGGAGTACCGTCTCCACGAACGCGATGAGATTCATTCCCCATCGTATCCATTCAAGTCTAATTATCATTTTATTATTAAAAGAAATGTTTAAGAACATTATATAATTCTGGATATTAATAAAATACAACCTATCCATAACAAACATGACTTATGTAACAAAACATATAAAAGAAAATGGGTAAGTTAACACCCGTAATAACGATAATACTAAGATATTATTATCAAAGCAATAATAAAAAATCATATATGATATCATATTAATTAAAATGATTCTTTTATAATTTAATAACCATTATTTCACCAGTATACATGAGTTTAACCTACCCTCAACCAATGAAAAGTACAAGGTAAGGGTTTATTTTACAATCTCTTCGTTATCTGAAGTTGTTTATACGTCATTATCTACTGGGACCTCTTTATCATCTACATCCATGTTTCTCAAAAATGTATTTCAAAACATTCTTACTATTTTATAGAATATGGGTTAAATTAATTTATACCCTTTTCTGACTTTTTATAAGAAGTTTATAATGGAATCTTTACGTCATTTTCCAAACAAGGTCCTTTTTAACCTTTTCGACAAAATTAAGGTAAGAATGTCCTTTTTTTTAAATTATACGGCAGGTGCGGCTATTTTCCACCGTTTTAAAATCTTCAAATCTTCCCTTACAATCTTATAAGAATATTTTCAAAGTAAATGTTTTATTTTATAATTATGTGAATTTTAAATGATTTCAATAAAAGAGATATTTATCTCAAATAGTTTTGATTTCATCTATGTCAACATCCTTTGATGGATTTTAAGCTTATTTGAAGTTGATTTATTATGATACAGAACTTACATATTGTATTGAAGGTTTTGTTATATGTTTGAATGTGGATGTGTTATTTTTATACCATTCATGGTTTATGGAAAAAGTATTTAAATTTCGTATGCTAGTTTTAATATGAATGTTTATGTTATGTTTAAACCAGTTCATATGAGGAATGCATTGGACTTAGTAAGTGATGGGTGGAGCCCGCTATTGCTCCTCGATGCATCGGTAGGTCTCATGTGACAAACTAGTGTCTTGGAACAAGGTCTAGAAAAAATCTTATTTGTAGTCTTGGCACGAGGCCTTGACTATGTGGTTATGATATGCTGGCATTACGCATTCCATCATTATGAAAGTGGTTATTGATATTGCATGTGATTATTAGACTAGTAGAATATCCATGTGAATAAGTAAATGGAATTATTTAATTTAATATTTTCCATTTTGTGCCGATGTTCATGCTTAAAAGGCATTTGTTTTATTTATACATTTCCTTAAATGTTTGTGCTTAATTATAAAATTTTCTGCTATATTGTTATCCTTACTGAGCATCTGAGCTCGCCCCTTTCAATGTTTTAATTTTTCCCAGGATGTGAAGAAGTATTTTATGAATGACCTATAGGGATAGTCTGAAGGACATATGAGTGTGGACCATGGAGACATATTATTTTAGTTTTTCAATTTATGATGTAATGTAACATTTTGAATGTATCTAGTGATTCTAATGCTACTATACTAATCGTTCTTTCGAGACATGATCGTTTGTGATCATGCCAATGTTATTTAATAATGCAACAACTCTGGGTAACTGGGGTCGGGGCGTTACAGTTGGTATCAGAGAGAGGTTAGTACAATACTTGGAAGCTAGATTTAGATAAACTCTGGTTAGAGCACATATCCCTAAGATAGAATTTGAGGATTAGAATAGAAGAATTTCCTAGAATTTTGGTATTGTAGAGATTTTGTGAGTTTTCTGAGCAATAAATCAGTGTCTGGATACAACCAGGTAGAGGCGGATCTACCATAGATGTACCTAGGGGAAAACCCCGAAAACACCGCTTTGATCTAGACTCGAACAGGAACTGGTGCACAAATATGGGCCTTACTGCACTCTTGGTTACGAAACTCTCGGGGGATATTCTTAGTACAATTCTCATTTTCTTTACGAACCATTATGAAGGGTTTATGAGTATATACATCCTCAAAGAATTTTTTTTATGATTATGGATTATATCCATAAACTGTATAATTTATGTTAAGTGTTTTACATGTTTGGGATTATAAATTCATATTTATAAACTAATCTAGTGTATGTCATTGTTTAGAAATGGAACCCCGTAGAAGGAATGAGATCTCCAGCAATACACATGATCCAAAGAGTAAGAAGGATCATATCTTTCATGGTCTTAAGATATAATTTAGAAATGAAATAGTCTCCCATGTATTATCATCATATGAAGAAATAGTATCATGTGTTCATAAGATAAGTAAAGAATTATCAGATTCCTATGGATTTGAAGGGAAGCTAGAGAAGGAAAGGATGGTAGAGAGAAGGACATATAAAGGGAAGAAGGTAAAGAAGGATTTTCTCATATGTGATAACTATGGAAAGAATCACCTTAGAAAATTCTTTAATGGAATTGGATTATATTATAATTATGGAGAAAAAGTTTCCCAAGTACATGACTGCAAGGGTAAGAAAAAGGTTTCAAATGTACAATTCTTCATCTGCAAGGAGTTTGGACTCTACACGAACTAATTTCCTAGTCGTCAGACTATGCCGCAAATGCTGCTATTGGATAATAATCAAGTTATGATACTACCACATATGAATAGGAATGACTTGTGTTCTTATGTTGTTATTTTGGAATTATTTCTTTGAATTGTTTTATCAATGATATACTGGAAATAAATAAGGATTGTACCGTTGTACTATTTCATTGAGGATTTGAGATTTTATGGTACTAAGAAAAGTGACTCTACAAGAAGTTAAACTTTTTTGGAAATTACATGGTTGAAGGAAAGATAAACCTTAATATGGTCCTAATATTAAGGTACTGATTTTGGAATAAGATATGTTGATATGGTAAATTATATTGGATATTCTTGACTCCCTTGAAACTAATTAAATATTTGTATATTCCATCATCCTTGGAGTTTAAAAGAAATTTTATGGATGAAGTATATCTAGTATTCTATAAGTAATGAGGGAGAATAAATTTAATCAATAAGGTTTTATGGTAATTTAGGGTGTTGCCATATTTTAAAAGAATACATGATAAAGGTAATCACATGTTATTACATGGAAAAAAAATGATTTTCAATATATTTACCTTCCTTAGAAATTTTGGACTGTGAGTTTGGACAGAAGTAATTTGGATAGGTCTAAAAGTTGGAATCGATTATATTTGACATTTGATAAAATTTTTAAGGTTAAAGAATTTCTGAATATTATTTTTGGATTATTAAAAAAAGGACAACTCGGAGGTTGGGCGACAACCTGTCGCGTCTCGAAAGGTCGCGAGACTTGAACCCGCAACTAAAGGGAGACAAGGGTGTATCACCTACCACTGACCCATGTGATGTCCTGGATTGAATAATGTATTTTTTTAAAGGGTCAGGTAGATGAATTATAAATTCATTTTTTTGGAACCCTATACGAATAGGATAAATAGAATATTTTTTTAAGTTCTATTATCTTTTATAGTGAAAGATGAGTTTGTGGTAGAAATTAGTTAAAGGATGGAACTCTACATGACAAGTAAACTTTTTTTGTTATCTTATTCTATGAAGAAATAAATTCTTAAACATTAGTTAAGGAATCTTAAAACCAAAATTTTGTTATCTTAATACCTTATGTTTTTTTTTGAACCAATGGTATTTTAAGTCATCATAGATTGGTGGCTTTGAGACCCAAAATTCTACAATTGTCTGTGATTGATGACCTCAATCACTCCATATAAATATTTACGTTTTTCACCAATTATGTGTCTCTAATTGCCTCCAATGTTCTCCTAATCTAAATCATAATATGGTGGTGACTTTTTCATTCCACTTTTTCCTTTTATTAAATTTAAATTTTATTAACCCGATTTCCTATGTGGGTTTTCCCACCAAGGTATTTTCTATTTTCAACCTTTTATTTTTGAAGAAAATTTTCAAAATGTGAGGATGCAATTTATTGAAGGAGAGAAGAATGTAACACCCCAAGAGTTCATTGTATTCTATTTCTTCAAAGTAATTCAATAACTTTCACTACACGCAACAATCAGTTCGAGCGCACCACAACCTTCCAAACTAGCCGTTCAAAATCAGTTATGAACAGTATTAATTGAATTTTGAACTTTATATAATCCTTATAATTTTAGAATACATATTATGATTTTCTTATACATAATGTAAGAACAAATATATTTTTTTAGATAAAAGAAGTATTTTTTAAAAAAATGAAATTTTACCGACTTTTAATGAAGAACATTATTTAAATCAAATATTTCAAACTTTTATATATTCAATTTGAGAAAATTAACATCTTCATTATAATTGGGGATATAAGAATTTAGTTTCAATAAATATTTGGTGTTTTTCTGATTACTTTCATATTTGGGCGAATAGTGAAAAATACTATATTTTAATTGAAAACAGCTTTTTTAATCAAAAAAATTTATAGTGTTCAACTATACATATGAAAGGATTGGAAGTATAATTAGATTATATTTTTACCATTTAATCAAATTTTGGTCATTGGAGGTAATTTCACATTGAAATTGGACACAAACAAGTGTCAATCTTTCGATAATTATTGTTTCTTAAAAACACACTTTTTGTTTTGAAAGTGGGAATTAATTTTAAATTAATAAATGAAACTTCTATGTTTTTAATTTGGTAAAATATAATTCATTATTTAATTAATAATATCAATGTTTGCTTAGGGTAAAGTTTTGGTATTTTTATGAAAACTTTTAATTTTTGATGAATAGTGAAAAACACTGAGTTACAGTTTAAAACCAAATTTTTATTTAAATTTTTATTTATTTTATTTAAATGTATTTTATGTCAAAATAGATACATAATACCTATATAAGTTCAATGTAATTAATTGGAGTCAGTTTATAATAATTTTATATATAAAAAAGTTTTATTGAACTTTTCACTGTCTTTTACCCACCTCCTAGGAGAATTTGTAAATTCACAAAAAAAATGTAATTTTACCGCTTATGTGAGTTTAATTTCGAAAAAAATAGAGACACAGTTTATATCATGGAGAAAAATTCGGTTCAATGAGATGAAAATAATTTTTGGTGAATGGTAACTTTTTACTTTTATTTACCACAGTTAAAAGTAAATAGGGTAATTAAGGGTACAAATGATATTAAAATTACCCTAACACATGTCCTAATTCTATTGGACAAGTTTATATCGACCAAAAACAACCTTAGAAATTAAATTTTATCATTTAGGTCCACTTGGATTACATTAGGACATTTATTATTATTTAATTCAAAGAAGAGTTAAAAGAGTTAAAATCAATGTTTAATAACTAAAACATTTTTAATATAGGGATATACATAAGATAAATTCGATTATAAATTATCATTAGAAAGATAAAAATATTTCCTACATAATGGTATTGTATTTATAATTTTTAGACATTCAATATTGTAATATATTTATGGCACAATGGTGATGCAGTAATTAACTAATTAGTGAAATATTAAAATAATTGATATTATAAATACCCAAATAAATATAATTTGAGACTTTTAATGAATTACACGAATTTTATTGGTTAATATGACATGTTAATATTGATTAAATGAATTTTTTTTAACTAATAAAGTTATTAAGACTTTCAAAAAATCAATTAATAAATAGTTTCAAAATTAACATAAATGAGATTTTAAAACAAATATTATATTATTAATTGATATAATATTCCTAAAAATATAAGGATTTGAAAAATGACTTATATGATGATATTTATTTCATTAATGAACCACTTGGGGTTATATTAGTAGTTTATAGTATGTTTATTAACCATATAATATAAAAATACAAAGAGACATGGTAAATGTCAAACTAATTAACTAAGAGTTAAAACTAAAAGATAAGGTAAATATAGTGACCCAAACCTATCTAAAACCTATTGGTTGAATTATTTTAGACCTATACCCACTTTAACATTTAAATAATCTACTTTGGATCCATTACAAACCGAATATGTATTTATTATAAAATAATACTTTAAGTTTTTCCTAAAGAGCCCCTCCTCCCCCTTATAAAAGGACACCACTTATAACCAATTATTCACACCATAAAAGACTTTTGTTTCGTCCAAACTCTGCCCAAATACCCACTAAAATATCCTAAATTAATCCTAGAGGCCTTCCATTTGTCATAAATCCATCCAAAAGATCCCTTTTGATCAAATTAAAAGGAAGAACCCGAAGAAGAGGAAATGTTTTCACCACCCTCTTTCAAGTTCGTTTCTTCTTCCACTTCTTCTTTATTTGTTATTTACATTCTAAAATAATAAATACATTATCTTATATATACTATGATGTTATTATAAATATGGTACAACCATATTCAGTATTATATCCATCCTTTGAATGACATGTCACCATACATGCGTACGTACAGCTTACCGTCTCCACGTCGTGGTGTAATTGTTATTCAATAAATTATTATTTGGATTTTATAATAATGATGTGTAATTCATGTAAATAATAAATATAACATTATAATGATTCTGTATATATGATATAACATCCAATTATATATTATTTTAATATCAAAATAATGATATTTTCGCTCGTGCATACGTATAGACTATCGTCTCCACGAACGCGATGACATTCATTCCCCATCATATCCATTAAAGTATAATTATCATTTGATGATTAAAATTAATGTTTAAGAAAATAATATTATTCTGGATATGAATAAAAAACAAACTATCCATAACAAACATGACTTATGTAACAAAAACATATAAAAGAAAACTAGTAAGTTAACACCCGAAACGACGATAATACTAAGACAATATTTACAAAGCAACGATAAAAGATCATATATGATATCATATTAATTTGAATGATTCTTGTATAATTTAATAAAAATTATTTCACCATTATACAGGAGGTTAACCTACCCTCATCCAAGTAAAATTACACAGTAAGGTTTTATTTCACAATTTCTTCATTATACGAGGTTGTTTAAATGCAATTATCTACTAGAACCTCTTTATCATCCACATCCATGTTTCTCAAAAATGTATTTCAAAACATTCTTACTATTTTATAGAATATGGGTTAAAGTAATTTATAACATTTTTTGACTTTTTATAGTAATTTTATAAAGGAAACTTTTACGTCATTTTCCAAACAAGGTTCTTTTTAACCTTTTCGAAATTATTAAGGTACGAATGTCTTTTTTTAACTTATACGGCGCGTGCGGCTATTTTACACCATTGTAAAATCTTCAAAGCTTCCCGTACATGGTTATAAGAATATTTTCAAAGTAATTTTTTTATTTTATAATTATTTTACTTTTAAATGATTTCAAAAACAGATATTTCTCTGAAATAGTTCTGATTTCATCTATGTCAACATCCATTGATGGAATTTAAGCTTATTTGAAGTTGATTTATTATGATAAAAAACTTTTATATTGTATTGAAGGTCATATGATATGTTTGACTATGGATGTGTTATTTTTATACCATTCATGGTTTATGGGGAAAGTATTTACCTTTCATATGCTATTTTTAATATGAATGTTCATGTTATGTTTAAACCTATTCATATGAGAAATGAATTGGACTTAGTAACTGACGGGTGGAGACCACTATAGATCCTCGATGCATCGGTAGGTCTCATGAGAAAAACTAGTGTCTTGGCATAAGGCCTTGACAAAATCATATTTGTATTCTTGGAAAGAGGCCATGACTATGTGGTTATGATAGTCTAGCATTATGCATTCCATCATTATGAAAGTGGTTGTTGGTATTGCATGTGATAATTCGACTATTAGAATATCCATGTTAAATATTAAATGGAATTATTTAATTTTATGTTTTCCATTTTATGTTGAAGTTCATGTTTAATAGAAATTTGTTTTAGTTATACATTGCCTTAAATTTTTATTCTTATTTATGAAAGTTTCCACTGTATTGTTATCCTTACTGAGCATCTGAGCTCACCCCTTTCAATGTTTTAATTTTTTCCAGGATGTGAAGAAGTATTTTATGAATGTACTGCAGGGATAGTCTGAAGGGGATATGAGTGTGGACCATGGAGACTATATTATTTTAGTTTTTCAATTTATGATGTAATGTAACATTTATGAATGTATCTAGTGATTCCAAGGATACTAAACTAATAGGTCTTTTGAGACTTGATCTTTTCTGATCATTCCAATGTTATTTAATAATGCACTGACTCTGGATAACTGGGGTCAGGGAATTACAGAGAAGCTACTGGGTTTTAGTGAGAAAAGAGATCAATTGTTTTCTGATTGACAATTGTTTTGGGTGGTGCCGATTCATTCAGATTCTATTTGGAAAGTCAATTGAATTTATGAATTGAAGTGGTGTCGATTAAACTCTATTGTTTTCTATCTACATATTGGATTGGGAGCATTGTATTGAAAAAATAAATCCTGGTTCTTGGTTTTGAAATAATTGTAATGTGATTTTTGTATTAAAAAAATCAGACTGGGAGCTTTGTACTGAAAGAATCGGACTTGGAGCTTTCTGTTGAAAGAATCGGACTTGGATATTTGTTTGGAAAAAATCATACTCAGAGGAATATGACTCATTGTTTCATAATAAAGTATAGTTAGTTCTTATAATTCTTCTGGGTAAGGAATTGATGAATTGTATTATAATTTTAATACATTTGTTGAATTGAAAAGAAGCGCAAGTAACATGAGTTGCTAAAAAAAATTGTATTAATCTATTGTGCTAAGAGGGTCGACACACACTAGTGGGATTGTATCATAGTACTACACAAGTGTAAGGTTATATCCTACTCATTGTAATCCTAGGTCTTTTTTCATAGAGGATTCTATGGTATTGGGTCATTTCCAAACCATACCAAGGACATATCTATTCTTATTTAATAGTGGTCCTTGTAAATATTTGTGTTCCATTGGATGTTTATTCAGTTTGTTTTCAATAGGGAATTAAAATATCTAATAGGAGGAGAATGTTGTCTCAATTGTAAAGAATCATAAATGAAGAAGAGTATCACTGATTCACCCCCTCCCACTCTTAGTAATACATTACTCTGATTGGGAACATTCAATTGGTATCAGAGCCAAAGATTCCTTCTCTATTCATTGCTGATAGAGAATGTCAATTGTGTGAAAAATAAAGGTATTCATGTTTTTATGGAAATAATTATCATATATGGAAGTATAGAATGTTTTCATATCTTATGTCTATCATTTATGATGTTCTTGAAGCTACAACTATTGGTTTTCCTCACATTGATGATAGTGCTCTACTTACACTGGTTGACAAAAAGTTTCTTGAGAATGAAGGAAGGTCCAAGAATGCTATATTATAATCACTTTCTGAAAGTTAGTTCTTAAGAGTGAAAGGTTTTTCCATAGCTAAAGGTGTATGGGATAAAATGAAAAACATATATGAATACAATACAAAAGTTAATAAGGAAAATTAACAAATATGGAGAATGAAGTATGAGGATTTGAAGATGGGTGAGAATCAATCTGTTGGGGAATTCTTTACCAAGTTGATTGACTTTGTGAGTACTATCAGATGTCAAAGTGAAAAAGATGAAGGATTCTACAGTTGTTGAAAAGATCTTTAGAATCCTACCTAATAAATTCAATGCAAAAGTTTATTCATTGAAAGACATAGATCTTAAAACATTATCCCTTTATGATTATAGAGAACTCTTATCACATATGAAATGATAAGAGAGAATTCTATGATGAGAAAAACAAAGGTTGATAGAGAAATGTCTTTCAAGGATGTGAAGAAAGAAGATTCAAATAATATTATTATTGAAGATGAATCTGGTGATTCTGAATCTGAAAATGAGGTACGTAAAAATATCAATGAATTGTTATCCTTGTTTTATAACAATTTGAAAAGAAGTGCATGAAAATACAAAGGGAAACATCCCTTGAAATGTTTTTAATATGGAGGTGTTGTTCACTTTGAGGCTAATATTCCTTAAATAAAAAAATTAAGATGATAGTGATATTGAAAAAAGAGAGATAAGGAGATTGTGGAAGAAAAATGGAGAGAAGGAAAGGAAAATAAATTGTTCAAATCAAAAAGAAGAAGTTTCTTGTCCTGAGATGAATAAGAGGAAGAAAGTGATGTTGAATCTAAAAAATCCATTGAGTATGGTAATAAAAATACATTCATTACAACATTTAATGATGAAGAATTTGGAAGCAATAGTTCTAAAGAAGAATAAACTCATATTGAAATGCATTTGAAGGAAGAGTTGAAAGAATTTATGATAAAGATCCGAAGACATGAAAATTAAAACAAAAAGACAAAAGGTGAATTCTCATACTACCAAGAATGTTTTTCTGGTGAGAATGAAAACCTTATTAAAAATATTGATGATTTTAAAAAATCTCTTGAATAAGAAATGAATGGTAATGATCTATTAGAGGTGAATATGAAAGTAAAAGAGGAAGAGATGTAACTTATCCAACAAAAACTCTCTAAAGATGAAAAGAAAAGTCTATGTTTCCAAAACTCTATCACTGATGTTGGTGAATGTTCTCATAATTAGAAACATGATAAGGGTCATCAAAAGATAACATCAATGGGTGATAAGAATAAAGGAATTGTTTTTGAAATATAGAAAGTTGGGAATGTTATGTATGTGGCCAAGACCAACAAGGTTGGGAATGTTTTAAAACATTCTAAATCATGAAATGTTTCTAATACATCTGGTTATAATAATTCATAAAAGAAGAGAAGAAATCCAATTGATAACATAATGGTTGGTGAATTGGAAAAGAAATAGAAGAAGCTCACTGGGAAACACTTTTATGATACTAATCTGTATGAAGGTTTTCGAGGCAAATACTCATTATATGGGTATTACTTGTATTGTGGGGGATTTGAGAACACAACAAGTATGTGTCTATTCAATCAACAAAATTACTATTATCACACATGTTATCATAGGAAGAGATTGAGTGGGAGTTAATCTCACCAATGAAAGAAAAATGATATGGATTTTTTTTTTGATTTTAGAGGATGGTTTCAAATTCTCTCCTACCCGCAGCTCCGGCTCCGCCGGGGATCTCTTCCTCCACGCTGGGTTCTCCGGCAGATAGTGGTGGTTCTGATCATCCCCCGATTTCTTCTTTCAATGAGGTTTATTTGGGTTCGTCTTCAGGCTTTGAATGGGATAAGGATGTTTTGTCAGGCATTCCAGCGGCTTCGCCTTCCTTCTTGGAGAACGGTTCTACTGTGTTTTAGGTTTCGGCAGCATCCTTCATAGTGGCATCTATGGACCTCTAGTGGACCTTGGTGGCATGTTTTGGTGATGATAAACCTCCACTGGCGGACTTTCAAGATTGTGTTGGGCGGTGGGGTTTAGATTTTCCAGCAAAAGTGTCCATTTTGGACCGAAAGGCTTTTTGTGTTGTCCTGGATTCTAGGGAAGATTTTGTGAAGGCTTCTTGCAAGGGTGTGCACTCTGTGGGGTAGTGGAGATTCTCTCTTTCTCGGTGGTCTATGGACGCTCATTTTGGTCATGAATTTTCCAAATCGGTGGTTTGGATATCTCTTCCTAGGTTGTCATTGCCTCTTATGAATGAGGCTTTCCTTAAAGATATTGGGGATTCGTTGGCGGTAATATTTTGTGTTTATGCCCATTCTTCTAGGATGGAGGAGACCTCAGTGGCCAAGATTTGTGTTTAATTGGATGTTTCTCTACTACTTCAGGATCATCTAGTGCTCATAATTGAAGGCT
This sequence comes from Viscum album, assembly GCA_963277665.1. Lineage (NCBI taxonomy): Eukaryota > Viridiplantae > Streptophyta > Magnoliopsida > Santalales > Viscaceae > Viscum > Viscum album. The sequence continues at coordinate 2,066,949,860 of OY728132.1, forward strand.
TGAAGGATCGTCATCAACATCTCTTTTATCCAGTTTTTCCCAAATTCTATACCAATTTCCATATATTCAGGTCATACTTTTCATTCTTGTCGAATTTCTCATTAGGAGGCTTTTTCTTCTCGAGGGGTCCTAAGGCCCCCCTCTCAGCGGGCTCGTCTTCTCGTTGCTTCAGGGTCGAAGGGGCATAATAAAGGTAAAGGTATTTCTTCGGTTCCCTCTTTTCATCTGTCGGAGGATTCTTCTTCCAGGAAAGGTGTTCTAGGTGACGGGTGGTTTTCTTCTTCTCTCAAGTTATTTCCTATCAAGCGTGGAAGGGAAGACGTATCTGGGGCTCTACTTCTGTATAAGGGCATTCCTGGGGGCATGGTCTCCATCTTCTCTTCAGTTTCTCGACCCCTGGCTTTTGGGTATTGGGTTCCATTTCGAAGCTGAATTTCAGAGATCACCATGCTGGATTCTGATCTGTGTGTTCTTGAAGATGAGTCTCCTCCTGTGATTAAGAAGAAGCCTTGTCTGACAGTTCTTTCTTCTTTAGAGTCTCCTTCTTCTCCGTCTGTGCCAGCATCTGTTTCTCCCACTGCATCTCTACAGTCCACTTCTTCGCCCTCTGTGGTGGTTACTAGTTCGATGGAAGGGAATGGTTTTGTGTCTCCAGAAGCGGTTATCAAGGGTTCTTCCAGTGGTTGTTTTTCTATAGGGGCCTTATTCTCAAAGGTGCACTCTGGTGATAAAACAAGATCCCAATAAAAATTGGATGTGTTGGATTCTTTAATATTGTCTCATAGTTCAGAGGGCCAGGAGTCTGTGGCCAAATCCAGACGTGTTTACTTTAATTTATAGAATCCTAATCTGGAATGCCCATGGTCTAGGGGCTAGAGAAAAGGCGGACTTCATAAGCAATGAGCTCAGTAATAATCAGGTCTCTTTAGTTGCTATCATGGAACCAAAACAAGCTTCCCATAAGATTAATGAGTTTTCTCGGAGACTCAAGGTTCCCAGATTTTTGCACGGATCCCCTAATAAATATCATATCTGGATTTTTTGGAAGGATCAGGTGTTGGTTGATCTATTGTGTGCTTCAGACTAGTCTCTAACTACAAGGATTTCAGTTTGGAATCTGAGTTTTATTTTTTCCTTCATTTATGCTAAGTACGATGCGTAGGTTAGAGAGTCCTTGTGGCGTGATCTTGATGATGTTAATCCTGATGATTCTCTTTGGACAGTTGGAGGTGACTTCAATATTATCACATGTACAGAGTAGAAGATAGGGGGAGGATATTTTCCTAGTAATGACATTCATTCTTTCGTGTCCTTTATGGCTAGAATGGTCATCTGGATACGGGTTTTGAGGGCAGTAGTTTCACCTGGTGCGACAACCAATGTGGAGGGAGACGTACTTATTGTTGTCTTGATAGATGCTTATTTAATGAGGCTGTCGTTACAATGTTCCAAGATTCTATAGTTGTTCATTTGGTCTGGTCTTTATCTGATCACTCCCCTCTCCGTATTTCATTGGGTGCAGGGACTAGTAGGGAGGATTATGGGGTTTTTTCTAAACTATGGATGGAGGAATCAGGATTTTCATATTTGTTTAGGGAAGCTTGGGATCTTCAATTGATGGGGAATCTGTGGAGCATTCTCCATGGAAAGTTGAGATGCCTTAAACATCTTTTATCCAACTGGATGAAAAAGCTTCCTAGCCATGATCAGGGGTTGGTTGAAATTATCAAGGAGGTGTAATTTTTTGGAGATATGTTTGGAATATTTTTGGGATGAGTCTTTATTTATCTAATTAAGAGATAAAAAAGATCATCTTACTGATAGTATGATGAGACAGGATAGGTTGGACCGAGAGGATGCAAGAGTCAGATAGCTTCAGGAGGGATATCACAATTCTTGGTATTTTCATGCTTGCATCAGAGAACGACGTCGTGTTCAGTGACCCAATATTTGTAGAGAAGATAGTTCCTTTAACAATGATCATGATGAGGTTGGGGTGAAGGTTAATGGGTCTCTCACATCCGTATTTGAAGAACCCATCCCTGGTATGGGAGGAGGGTATCTGAGAGGAGATGCTGAAATTTTTGAGGTCATTCCAAGATGTGTCTCGGAAGATGTTTATGAGGGTCTAAGGAGGTTTCTGGATGAGGAGGAAATTCATGAGGCAGTTTGGTCATTGGATCTGGATAGTGCTATGGGGCCGGATGGTTTCCCTAGATCTTTTTACAGAGTAATGTGGGATGTGGTTAAAGGGGAGGTGGTGAGAGCTGTCTAGGAGGGGTGGGAACTTGGCTCGTATTGCTTGTGCAACCAAGGTGGTTCTGATTCCTAAGGTGAGTACTCCCCAGGATATTGATCAGTATCGGCCTATTAGTATGTGCAATGTACCTTATAAGATCCTCTTTTGCATTATTAATAAAATAATGGCTTCTCACTTGGACTCTTGGATGGCTCCGGAGCAGCATGGTTTCATTAACGAGCGGTCAATTCAGGGTGTTATAGGATTGGTTCAAAAAATGGTTAGTGTCACTAACAACAGGTCCTTTGGGGGCTATCTGGTGGTTAATCTTGACATGAGTAAGCCGTATGACAGGGTGGAATGGGGTTTTTTTCTCAGAGTCTTGACTTTCATGGTATTTTCAAGGTGGACTAGTGACCTCCTTTTCCGTTGTTTCATCTCTTCATGGATTGCTACCTCTTTTATGGGTAAGCAATTTGGTTTTTTCAAGGCTTGTCGTGGACTTAGACAAGGTGATCCTCTGTCTCCCACTATGTTCATTCTCTCTCAAAAAAATTCAGTTTTTTTATTAATCAAAGAATCAGTTTGGGTAAAATTATTCCTTACCAGAATATGAATGCTACAAGGGGTATCTCTCACTTAATGTGTGATGATGACACTATTGTTCTTATCAATGGTAGTAAACATTCTATCCAGGGGTTGATCATCTTTAATGGATAGTATTGTAAATGGAGTGGATAGGTGGTGAATAAACAGAAGATCTCTTTTTTACATAACCAGGAAGCTATATGACCCAAGGGTTAGGGATGTGGTGGCTGTTTTGAATATGGAGAGGGGCTCCTTTCCCATGGAGTATCTTGGGGACCTGGTGAGTCCTTCGTCTCTTAAGGTACATCATTATGATAAACTCATAGGCAATATTTTAGGGAGAATATTGAACTGGAAAAATAGGTTTCTCTCCTTCGGTGGTCGTATCACTTTAGTGAATAGTGTATTGGTCTCAATTACCAAGCATATTATTTTCACTCTGAAGATGCTTAAAAGTGTGATTTTCAAATTGGAAAAGATTATGGTATACTTTATTTGGGATGGGCAGTTGGATGGAAGGAATCATTGGGCTTTGGGGAGACATTAGGCAAGACCTCTCTCTAAAGGGGGCATTAACCTGAGGAGTGTTTTCTTAACAATGGAGGGGCTGCATGCAAAGCTTGCATGGGATGATTTGGAAGGTCGGTATATTTGAAGTAGAACTATGATAGATATTTATGGTCAGAATTTGTGTGATTAGAGATCTAATTCTTCCAAGATTTGGAAGTAGATTTAGCCTCTGATGGAGATTTTACATCATCATTCTCGGTGGTTAGTGGGAGTAGGGAACATAAAATTCTAGAAGCGTGATTGGGGGGTTGGTAGGATGTATTTTCCAGGCTGTCCTACCCCAGACATGTCCTTCATTGAGGCTAGTGGCTATCCCAGTTTTCTTCAGGTTGTTCTGGATGAGACTCAATTTTCTGTTTTCAGCAATATTGTCACCAGTGATGACTATGATAAACTTTTTTTTACAGGTTTATCTTCAGGAATTTTTTCTATTAAGGATTTCATTCATGTGATAAGGGTCATTACAAATGATGATCCCTGGGGAGTGAATTTATGGTGCAATGAGATTACTTCTAAATTTAACTTTCTTTGGTGGCATGTACGGATCAAATCTCTACCTACAGATGAAAACATGTAACATATGGGTGTTAATATGGTGTCCAGGTGCTGTTGTTGCAGGTCACCTCATACTGAATCAGTGAGTCACCTTTTTATGGGAGTGAATGGGCTGGAGTAATCTAGAATTTCATTGGATTCTTTTTTGGTTGGGATGAGTCTAGAGAGGTGCAAGATGATTTCTTCAATTCTATGTTTAGCGGTACGAATGTTCATGGACTTGAGAGGAAGGCCCGGATGGTTTTTCTGGTGGCTGGTTGCTGGATTATATGATAGGCTTGGAATGAAATGTGCCATAACAACGGCAGGGTTTCTCAGGACAGTATTTTGTTCCGAATTAAGAATACAGTTTCGGATTTGCTTCTTCTATCTCCAGAATCCAAAGCAGCACCTTCAGTGAGTCTTCTTTTTTCACATATTGCACACGATCACTCTACTGGTCTTCCAAAGAAGGAAATCTTGGTTTGTTGGCAGGCGCCAAAACGTGGATTGAAGCTTAATACCGATGGATCTTTTCTATTGGGTGTGATGCAAGGGGTGGGGGTCATGCATGATAAGTTGGGGTCGGTCGTAGCTGGATTTACAGTAGGTTACGGAGTAGGTGATGCACTGCATGCAGAGTCTAAGGAAAAAGCTTCTGGTTTGGAGATCTGTAATCAACAGAATATCAAGATGCGGATAGCCGAGACTGACTCATTGGTCTTGTGTAATGCTCTGACAAGAAAATGAAATATCCCTTGGATCATTGCTTATATTTTCATGAGATGCAGAGCACTAATGGGCAGTCATGTGGAGGTTGCCCATACTTAGAGGGAGGGGAATATGGTTGCAGATTTTCTAGCTTCTATGTCATCATCGAATAAAAATATGTTTTCTTTATTTTCCGTGGGGTGTTTTCCGAAGGAGGGGATGAATTTTTAGTCAATTATTCTCTGGGTTTACATTATTTTCAACCTCCTTGAGGATTATTTTTTAGAGTTTTCTTTTACGGGGAGTTTTTGATATCAATAAAAATCATAATTTTCAATCAAAGAAAAATGATATGGTTGTCTTGAAAAAATATGAAATGAATGAAGTGTATATTGAAAAAAGGTTCCAACCCTATGATACTATTTGTTAAAGATGTCAACAACCTAGATACCTTGAAAAATGATGTCGTGTTTTGCTACGGGATCAGCAAAAGATTTTCAATTCTCAAAAACAGAAGTTGAATAATGAAAAGAATAGAGAAAAAGCACTTGTTTTTTAGACTACATTAAAATACATGAAAGTAGAAAAACCATGGATACTTGATAGTGCATGTTTTTATCAAAAGATAGGAGACTTCAAATTGTTGAAGGACGTGAAAAATTTTAATGAAGGCACGATGACATTTGGAAATGATGAATCATTGAAAATCATAGATGTTGGGTCAGCCATAATTGGAAATGAAAATATTAAATCTAAGAAAATATTGAATGTTGATAGGCAGAAACACAATCTGCTAAGTGTTTCAAAATTTTGTGATGAGGGTAAAAAAGTTATCTTTAAGAACGTTGTATATGTTGTAAAGAGTGAAAAAGATGGAAAGATTGTTACTATTGATCAATGTACGAAAGGAAACTTGTTTTAGGTTGGTGATTCACAAAACTCTTGCTACATGAGTATGGTGAATGAGAATCAGTTATGGAATATAAGTCTTGGGAATATGTGTTAGAGAAACATGCTCAAGTTATCTAAAAGAGATATTGTTCGAGAAATTCCTGATTTTCTAAGAAGTAGAGATTGGTGTTGCACTATTTTCTAGAAAAGAATGATTGTAAATTTTGTTCATAAGAAAGTTCATATTTGTTCAAAACAACCCCTAGAGCTGATCCATTTTGATATATGTGGACTAATGAGAAAAAAATCAACACATTGAGATAATTACTCCATTAATTTCATTGATTATTTTACTTGCAGTAATTGTGTTATGTAAATGAAACAGAAATCAGATGCTTTGAAAATATTTAAAAGTTTTAGAAAGAATGTTGAAAAAAATCTGAGTATTTTGTGGAGAAGATGAGAACTGGTAATGGTGGTGAATACATAAGTTAAGAGTTTTAATACTATCTTGAGAAGCATAGAATTTGGTATGTGTATATCACTGCATATTCTCCCCAACAAAATGAGGTTGCTAAAATAAACATTAAAATCCTGGTAAGAATGGGATGAACCATGTAACTTGAGCTTGAAATTTCTCATTACCTTTCGAGGAAATCCATGAATATTGTTTTTTATATTCAGAACCATTGTTTCAACAGGCCTCAATCAGGTATGACTCCCTATGAATTTTTTTATGGAAAATCTCTAAATTTGAAGCATTTTAGAGTTTTTTGGAGTCCTTGTATTATAAGGAAAGATGTATCCAACTGATATGGTTCTCCATTCTCCATGCCACTCTCAGCTCTCGTCTCGGCTCGGGTTCCTCCTTTCCCTAGGGTTTCCTCCCTGATGGATTTGGTTCTTGTTATTCTTCTTCGATTCCTTTATCTCTCTCTCTTACTTGTTTTAGGCCTGCTCTCCTCAGCTCCATGAAGGAATTTATTTGGCCGTGATTCAGTGCTCTGGACTCAAGTTCCACCGATCCGCTTCTGGTCGGATACGGAGTGATGGGAACACTGAGGCTTTTGGATAGAGATTTGGCAGTCAAGGGACCTCTCGGCATCTCTTTTTTCTCTTCTTCTAGGGTTTTCAGCCCCTGATTTCTTTTTAATGTTTAATCCCATATCTGTTGTGATCTTCGTTGGTTTCGATTATGGTTTTATCCCCCTTTTATTTTTCTTCCTCGATCATCACTGGTTCCTATTAGGGTTCTATTCCCCTTTTACTTTTCTTCCTCGATCTCAGTTGTTTAGGGTGTTTTATTTTGGTGTTGGCATAGGGAGGAGTCTGTGTAGCATCGAGGATGACAACCGAGGAGGTGAAGCAATGACCGGACGACCCCTATTCTTCCTCGATCTGGCTTCTTCGTTGACCCCATTTTGTGGAACATGTTCTTCCTGGAGGTGATTTTGGTGTTCATCTCACGTGTTGGATGCTTTTCGTGGATTACGACTGGAGTTTTCCTATGGTACTGTGGTTTGCGGCTGGTGACGATGGTCGCACCAGCGTGGCTATTCGAGGATGTCAATTCCGAGGGTTGATTTTGGTTTTATTATGGAGTTCACATGTCCATGTTTCATGGATTCCTTGTTTGGCGATGGTTCTCCAGTGATGACAATCGGTGATGTTGTGTTCGTGGTTTCGGATGATCGGTGGCGACGGTACGACGCTGATGGATGCGTTGTTGACTTGACGTGGTGCAGTTGTTCGGATGGTGTGACTTTCAGATGGCTGTGTGATTTACAGATCCTGTTGGTTTTGATGGTTTTTGAATTTTTAATTTTGAATTATCTCCCACTGGATTGTGTGATTTTTGTTTTTACTATTTGAATTTTTTTACAATGTGTGGTTCCCACTCTAGCTGTGAAAGCGGTTTATGAAAATAATAAAAAATGATTTGGAGGTTTATTATAATGAAGAATGGTTGAAATTGGGGTATGTTTGAGAAAAATAGTGATGATAAAATATTTCATGGCTACTCTTCATAAGTAAGGGAATACAAATGCTACAACAAAAAAACAAAAAGAATTGTAGATTCATTTGAAGTCAAAGTGATTAAATTATATCAAAAATAGAAACATGTTAGGCAAACAATGAAGTTGAAAAATTTGATAAAAACTATTCTGATAAGGAAGGATACAAACAAGTGAATTCCTTCTCCCGAAGAATAATCAGACTCAACTATTTCATGGGATGAAGACAATTGAAAATATGATCCATGTCTGAAGAAACATGTTGAAGTAAAAAATATAATTGGTGATCAACAATATAAGGTTCAAACAATAAGAATGACCCATTCCACTACACATACATATTTGTATTCAAAAGAGGAACCGAGTGATGTGAAACCATCTTTTGAGCATCTAAAATGGGTTCAATCCATGAATAATGAATCGGATTATATTGAGAAGTGTAATACATGGGAACTGGTACCCAAGCCTAAAAACATCAATGTAACAAAATGGGTATTCTAGAACAAGATCAATGAAAATGGTGAGGTTATAAGAAACAAATCTAGATTTTTGTTAGAAGGGTACTCACATATTGAGGATATTGATTTTCGTGAAATGTTTTCTCTTGTGGAAGGACTTGAAATAATTAGAATCATTCTTTTTGTTGCCGCACAACAAGGCTACAAGATCTCTCAAATGGATGTAAAACCTATATTCCTAAATGGTGATCTTGAATAAGAGGTTTATATTGAACAACTTTATGGCTCTATGATTGTAAAAGATGATGGTTACTTGTGTGTATTGAAAAATTAATTGTATCACTGAAAAAAAACATTGAGGGCATGGTATTTCAAATTGGATACATGTTTAAGAAAGTTGAATTTTAACAAAGTAAGAGTGGATAGAATTATTTACATCAGAGAAAGTCAAGAGTAATCCCTCATTGTAATTGTTTAAGTTGATGATATTATCTTTGCTGGGAATGATGAAGGAAGCTATGAAAGATTTGATGATTAAATGATGAATTCATTTGAAATGTCCATATAGGGAGAAAAGAAATACTTTCTTGGGTTACATATCCAGCAAAAGAAAGAATACATTTTCTTAGCCCTTGAAAAGTATGAAAAATAACTTCTCAAGGGGTTTGACATAGAAAATTCAAAACCAATTTCCACACCCATTTGAATTAGAACAAAACTGAGAAAATAAGGATGTGGAAAAAAAGTGGATCAAAAAGAGTATCGAATGTTGATTGGAAGCCTATTGTATTTGACTACCTCAAGACCTGACATTGTTAATTTTTTTACCTTATGTGCATTATTTAAGTGTGATCCAAGTGAATCACATATTGTTTCTAGAAAAATAATTATTTGATACATCATAGGAAAAACATAATTCAGAATCAGTAATATTAGCTCATATAGTATTGATTTATTTGGGTATTATGATACAGTTTGGGCAGGAAATCTTGATGATATAAGATCTATATTTGGTGGTGTCTTGTTTTTTTAAATAATTTAGTTATTTGGAATTTTAAGAAACAAAACTCAGTTACTCTTAATATAGCTGAAGATGAGTATGTTTCTACTACTCAAGCTGCTACTCAACATATGTGGATGAAAACAAAATTGGAAGACTTACTTCATGAAGTGATGTTACCCTTGCTCTCGGGTTGTGACAATCAAAGTACAGTCAATACCACTAGGAATATAGTGGGAAATTATCATTCAAAACTTATTGATATCAAATATCATTTCATTAAAGGGCATGTTTAGAAGAGTGAATTGAAGCTGGAGTATATTCCAACATTCGAACAGGTTACAGATATCTTCACAAAAGCTTTATTGAATTAATCATTCTGAAAAATGAGGTTGAACATGGGTTTCGAACCTCATTCTATTCATGGTTGAGGTATGTGTATCTTTCCCCTCTCTCGTATTATATTTGAATTGTTTTTTCATGGGGGATAATTTTTTTGTTTCATAAATATATTGCACAAAATATGGAGTTGAGGTTAAGATGTGAATTTAACTTTGTTTTGCGTGTGAACTATTCTTACTATTTATTAGAGTGGTTGTAGGAAAACAAATTGATTTTTTTAATAATAATAAAGAAATGAAATATGTGGTCATGATAACTATTTCGGATAACATGGTTTTTCTATTAATTATTCTTGTTTCCTACATTGAGTTATCTCAACTAGGCTTATAATTGTTGATATGTAATCCATTGCTTTAGTTTACAAAGTTCATGGGTTTATGAAACTTGGATGAAAACAAAATCAAATGGGGTAGATTGTTGTTACCAAGTTGATGATCAAAGTGATGAAGGATTCAGGTGTTGTCTTTTGTTTTCAAGGTATTTTTTTAAGAAATAAAATTATTTCACCTAGTTTTGTGGACACAATTGTTTCTTGTTTTTTTAAATAATTAGACCCATGTTAATTTTGAAAATGCTTTTCTGGTTTTTATTTCATATAAATCACATGTTGATGTTCGAACTTATGATGAAATCTTGATAAAATAAAGGGGGAGTGAAAGATATGTTTCCAACAAAGAAAATATATGTATCCAAATTGTTTTTTAAAACAATCAATAAAGAAATAAGTGGTGGATATTTTTTTCAAAAAAAAATCATCAAATAAAGAAGTGGTGCCTATTGTTTTTTCAAAACAAACAAAAAAGAAATCAGTGGTGCCCATTTTTTTCAAAAGGATAAGAAAATAAATTATTGGTGCCTATTGCTTTTATAAACAATAATAAAAAAATCATATCTAGAATGTATTGATTGTCTTTCAAGACAATTGGATATAGAGTGAAAGCGAGAAGTGATACTGATTGAATAGGTAATGCTGGTTGAAAAGGGTGATGTCAATGGGAAAGTTGATTTCAATGGAAGACGACACACTGATTTTTTTTCAAAATAATCGTATTTGGGTAGATGAAAAGGAATGAGATTTTCTCAACTGAAAATGAATCATATTCATATTTTTTATAGTGTAACTGTGAAGATCATTTTCTATAGATTGTATTTGATCATGTCTAGTAATTGTAACCAGGATGATCGTATCTAGAATGATTGTAACAAGAACGCTCGTAATCATAATAATCATCTCCAATGTGATCATAACCAGAATGATCGAATCCAGAATGATCATAATCAGAATTATCATATACATCATGATCGTATCCAAAATGATTGTATCCATAACAACCATAATCAGAATGATTGTATCCAGCATGATCATATCCAGAATGATCGTAACCAGTAATCGTAACCATCCACCATATTCAGAATGATTGTATTTAGGAGAATTATATCCAGACCATTTGTATTCATTAACTAATATTTTTGGGTTTACATGAAAAGAAATAAGTAGGAATGAATGGAAATTTACAACACTTTCCAATTAAATTCAGACGATGCTAAAGCTTATCCTAAATGATTTCAAGGTTATAACGTTATTTATGATACAAGGACATGTTGTTGAATAAATTGTGTTTTCTCATGTGGGTAAAGATAAAATAAATGAGAAGGATGCTAATGAATGAATTGTAAAAGTGGGATCCTGTAACACCCTAAGATTTCATAGTGTGTTATTTCTACAAAATAATTCAATAACTTGCACTACACGCAACACCGAGTTCAATCACACCATGACTTACAAAAAAAAGCCATTCAAAAGAGGTTATTAATAGTATTATCTAAATTTTAAACTTTATATAATCCTTATAATTTTAGAATCCATATTATGAGTTTCTTAGATATAATGCAAGAACAAATTCATTTTCAATATTGCACTTTTATCAACTTTTAATAGTGAACCCTTTTTAAATACAATATTTTAAACTTTTTGACTAAATGGGGATATCAAAAATTTAAAATGAAACATCCCAAGCTTCCACGGTACGCTTTCTTTGAATAATACAGTAGCGTGTGTTGTACGCAACCTTGAGTTTTAACACACACCACAACCAATCAAACTAGCCGTTATGAATAGTAATACCTACTTTTCGAAATTATATATATTTTATATTTTAAAATGGACTTCATTTCTGGATTCGGAATATCGAATTTATCCTAAGGTGAAATTTTGGTACTTTTCGGATAACTTTCATATTTTGATGAATAGTGAAAATTAATAAAATTTTAATTAAAAACAACTTTTTTAATCAAAATAATTAATAGTGATAAATTATGAATTTGAGTGGTTTTAAAGTATATTTAGAATATATTTTTACCATTTAATATAATTTTGGTCATTGGACATAATTTTACAATTAAACCAAACATAAACAAGTGTCAATCTTTTGATAGTTATTATCTCTTAAAAACACGCTTTTTGTTTTGACAGTGGGAATTAATTTTAAATTAATTTCTGCCACTTCTGTGTTTTGAATTTATAAAAATGGATTCCATATTTGGAATAAGGATGTTAAAATTGTGTAAATAGGTAACTTTTATTTTTAGACATTTTGAATAATTACTACGGTAAATATTTTATTTACCATGGTTAAGGGTAAATCTGGTAAATAAGGGTTAAAAAATAATATTATAATAATACTAAATTACCCTAAAACGTGTCCTAGCCTTATTGGTTGATACATGTTCGACCATAGGCATCTTTGGGTCGATTTTGGGACCCCATGGTGCCACTTTTAGGTGATAAAGACACTTTATTTTAATTAAGTTAAAATGAATACAAAAATGACACAAGCATATATCTTTTAGAAAAACAGTTTTTACATAGGGTTATATATGTTGGATTTTAGATTATAAATATTCATTAGAAAGATAAAGCGATTTCCTACATAGTTATAGTTCGTAAATAATTTTTAGACATTAAACAATTTAATTTATTTATGACACAGTGATGATGAATTAATTACTATAATAGTGAAAAATTAAAATAATTGATATTATAAATACCCAAATAAATATAATATGAAACTTTTAATGAATTAAACTAATTTTCTAGGATACTATGATATATTAGGATTGATTTAATTGACTTTTTTCTAAGTAATCAATCTGTTATGAGTTTTACAAAAATCAACTATTGAATAGTGTCAAAATTGACATAAAAGAGTTCTTAAAACAAATATTATATTATTAATTGATATTAAATTCCTAAAAATCTAAGGTTCGGCCAAGAGACTTATATCATGATAGTTTCATCATTAATGGACCACTTGGGTGTCTCTTGGATGTATATAGTAAGTTTATTAACCATATTATATAAAAATACAAAGAGACATTGTAAAAGTGAAACTAATTAACTTAGAGTTAATACTTAAAGATAAGGTTAATATAAGTACCCAAACCTGTCTAAATTCTATTGGTTGAGTGGTTTTAGACCTATACCCACCTTAACATTTGAATAATAAACTTTGGATCCATTAGAAACCGAATATTAATTTATTATAAATTAATATTTCTAGCTTTTCCAAAGGTGCCCCTCACCCCTCTTATAAAAGGGCACTCCTACTTCTCATTACTTCACACCTTCAAAGCCTTTTGGTTCGGACAAACTCTACCCAAATACTCTCCCAACATCCCTCACTACAACCTAGAGGCCTTAGTTTGATCAAAAATCCAACCTACGGAGCCCTTTTGATCAAATCAAAAGGAAGAACCCGAAGAAGAGGTAATGTTTTCACCACCCCTTTTCAAGTTCCTTTCTTCTTCCAATTCTTCTTTCTTTGTTCTTACCATTCTAAAATAATAACTCTAGTATATCACATATACTGTGATGTTATTATAAATATGGTACAACCATATTCAGTATTCTATCCACCCTTTGAATAACATGTCACCATACGTGCGTACGTACGGCTTACCGTCTCCACGTCGTGGTGTAATTCTTATTCAATATATTATTATTTGGATGGGTATAATAATGATGTGTAACTCATGTAAATAATAAATATAACATGTTAATGATTATGTATATATGATATACCATCCATTTATATATTATTTTAATATCAAAATAATGATACTGTCGCTCGTGCGTACGTACGGACTACCGTCTCCACGAACGCGATGAGATTCATTCTCCATCGTATCCATTCAAGTATAATTATCATTTGATGATTTAAAAATGATTTTTAAGGACTTGATATCATTCTGGATATGAATAAGATACAACAAACATGGCTTATGTAACAAAACATATAAAAGAAAATGAGTAAGTTAACACCCGAAATGACGATAATTCTAAGATATTATTAACAAATCAATGTTAAAAGATCATATATGATATCATATTAATATATATGATTCTTGTATAATTTAATAACAATTATTTCACCATTATACATGAGGTTAACCTACCCCAACCAAAGAAAAAGTACAAGGTAAGGGTTATTTCACAATCTCTTCATTATCCGAGGTTGTTTATACGTAATAATCTACTGGGATTTCTTTATCATCCACATCCATGTTTCTTCGAAATGTATTTCAAAACATATTTATTATTTACAAGAATATGGGTTAAAGTCATTTATACCCTTGTTTGACTTTTTATAAGAGGTTTATAAAGGAATCTTTCCGTCGTTTTCAAAACAAGGTCATTTTTAACCTTTTCGACAGAATTAAGGTAAGAATTTTTTTTAACTTATACGGAGGGTGCGGCTATTTTCCGCCGTTATAAAATCTTCAAAGCTTCCCTTACAAGATTATAAGAATAATTTCAAAGAAAATGTTTTATTTTATATGGATCTTAAATGATTTCAAAATAAAAGGAGATATTTCTTTAAAAAGAATTTTGATTTCATCTATGTCAACATCCTTTGATGAATTTTAAGATTATTTGAAGTTGATTTGTTATGATACAAAACTTCTATATTGTATTGAAGGTTTTGTGATATGTTTGACTGTGGATGTGCTATTTTTATACCATTCATAGTTTATGGTGAAAGTATTGACATTTCGTATGCTAGTTTTAATACAAATGTTTATGTTATGTTTAAACCTTTTCATATGGGAATGCATTGGACTTAATATGTGACAGGTGGAGCCCACTATAGCTCCTCGATGCATCGGTAGGTCTCATGAGACAAACTAGTGTCTTGGCACAAGGCCTTGACAAAATATTATTTGTAGTCTTGGCACGAGGCCTTGGCTATGTGGTTATGATAGTCTGGCATTATGCATTCCATCATTATGAAAGTGGTTATTGATTTTTCATGTGATTATTCGATTAGTAGAATAACCATGTGAATAAGTAAATGGCATTATTTCATTTTATTTATGCCATACTATGTTAAAAGTTCATGTTTAAAAGGCTTTTGTTTTATTTATACATTGCCTTAAATGTTTATTCTTATTTATGAAAGTTTCTGCTATATTGTTATCCTTACTGGGCATTTGAGCTCACCCCTTTTCTATGTTTTATTTTTCCTAGGAAATGAAGAAGTAAATTATGAATGACATGCAGGGATATTATGTGGGGATATGAGTGTGGATTATGGAGACAATATGTTGTTGTAGTAGTTTTTCATTTTATGATTTAATGTAAGACTTATGAATATATCTAGTGTTTCCAAGACTACTAAACCAATCGGTCTTTCGAGATTTGATCTTTCTTGTGATCATGCCAATGTTATGCAATAATGCACCGACTCTGGGTAACTGCGGTTGGGGCGTTACAGTTGGTATCAGAGGAAGTTTAGTACAAACCTTGGAAGATAGATTTAGATAAACTCTGATTAGAGCACGTAGACCTAAGATGAACTTTGAGGATTAGTGTAGAAGAACTTCCTAGAATTTTGGTATTGTAGAGATTTTGTGAGTTTTCCAAGAAATACATCCCTGTCTGTATACGAGCAGGTAGAGGCGGCTCTGGCACAGATGTACCTAGGGGTAAAAGCCGAAAACACCGCTTTGAGCTAGACTCGAACGGGAACTGGTGCACGACAACGGGCCTTGCTGCACTCTTGCTTACGACACTCCCGGGGGATATGCTTAGGATAATTCTCATTTTATTTACAAACCATTATGAAGGGTTTATGAGTATATACATCCTCAAAGGAGACATTTTTATGATTATGGATTATATCCAAAAATAGTTCAATTTATGTTAAGTGTTTTATAAGTATGGGATTATGTATTTTGATTCATAAACTGATCTAGTGTATGCCATTGTTTAGAAATGGCGCCCAGTAGAAGGAATGAGAACTCTGGAAATGAACATGATCCAAAGAGAAGGAAGGATCATATATTTCATGGTCTTAAGCTAGAATTTATAAGAGAAATAGTCTCCCATGTATTATCATCATATGACGAAATAATATCATGTGTTGATAAGATAAGTAAAGAGTTTACTGAGTCCTGTGGCTTTGAAGGGAAGCAAGAGATGAAAAGGATGGAAGAGAGAAAGATGGATAAAGGGAAGAGGGAAAAGAAGAATTTTCCCATATGTGGTAACTGTGGAAAGAAACACCCTGGAACTTGCCTGAAAGGAATGGGAGTTTGTTATAAGTGTGGAGGAAAGGGCACAAAGTACGTGACTGCAAGGGTAAGAAAATGGTTTTAAATGTACAATGCTTCATTTGCAAGGAGTTTGGACACTACGCGAACCTATGTCCCAGTCATCAGACTATGCCACAAATGATGTTATTGGATAATAATCATGTTATGATACTACCACAGATGAAGAGGAATGATTAGAGTTCTTATGTTGATTATGTCAATTGAGTGTTGTATCAACAATGTACTTGTTATAATAATTATGGAGTATATAAGGATTGTACTACAGTAATATTTCATTAAGGACTTGAGATTGTGTGGAACAAAGAAAAGTGACTCAATAGCAGGATAAATTTTTGGAAAATATATGGTTCAGAGAATGATAAATCATAATATAGTTCTGATACTGAGGTAGTGATTTTGGAATAATATGTGATTGTTTTGGATAAATTATATTGGATATTCTTGACTACCTTGAAACTGATTAATGATTGTTATATTCCATCATTGTTGGGGTTTAAAACATTTTTGGATTAATGAAGTATATCCAGAATTCTATATGGAATAAGGGAGCATGAATGTAATCAATAAGGAATATGGTAATACATGATGAAGGTATTCATATTCTATTACGTGGTAAAAAGGATCTATATTATGTTTACCTTCCTTATAAATGTTGGACTGTGAGTTTGGACAGAAGTATTTTGGATAGTTTTAGTTTGGATTATTTTGGATTGCCATAAAAGGACAACCCGGAGGTCGGGCGGCAACCCGTCGCGTCCGGCAAGGCTGCGAGACTTGAACCCGCAACCGAAGGGCGACAAGGGTGTATCACCTACCACTGGCCCACAAGATGTCCTGGATTAAATAATGTAGTTTTTATTAAAAGATCTTATAGATGAATTATAAATTCATTTATTTTGGAACCCTATACGAATAGTGTAAATAGAATTTTTTTTACATTCTATTATCTTTTAGAGTGAAAGATGAGTTTGTGGTAGAAATTTTTTAATGGATAAAAATCTAATTATAAAGTAAGTATATCTCCTTATGATCTTAGCCAATCTCATAAATAAATTCCTCAATATTAAGAAAAGAAACTTAGAACAAAAATGTTTTCCTAGATGGTACCTTAAATCATCACTAATTTATGGCTTTGGGATTGTTGGCCTTTTCATAGCCATGTTCTCTACCACTCTCCATCAGATAATTGATGGTTATATTTTTCTTCCATATCTATATTTTCCTACATGGAACCCTAGTATGTGTTATTTTTGGTAATCTTCATACTTTCGACTCTTTATTTTAAATAGAGGCCTCATTAATTCATTTTTCGATGTGGGATTTCAACTAAGATATTTTGAAACGTCAAAAATGTGTTATCCTAATACCCTATGTTTTGTTGAACCGATGGTATTTCAAATCATCATAGATTGATGAATTTAAGGACCTAAATTTTATACTTGTTTGTGATTGATGACCTCAATCACTACCTATAAATATTTACGTTTTTCCTCCAATTATATGTCTCTAATTGCCACCAATGTTCTCCTAATCGAGATCATAATTTGGTGGTGACCCTTTCATTTCTCTTTTCCTCATATTAAGACTAAATTTTAGTAACCCAATTTCCGATGTGGGTTTTCCCACAAATATATTTTCTATTTTCAACCTTTTATTTTTGAAGAACAATTTCAAATTGTGAGGACGCAATTTATTGAAGTAGGGGAGAATGTAACACCCCAAGATTTCATAGTGTGTTATTTCTTCAAAATAATTCAATAACTTGCACTACACGCAACACAGAGTTCAATCACACCATGACTTACAAAAAAAGCCATTAAAAAGAGGTTATGAATAGTATTATCTAAATTTTAAACTTTATATAATACTTATAATTTTAGAATCCATATTATGAGTTTCTTAGATATAATGCAAGAACAAATTCATTTTCAGGATTGCACTTTTATCAACTTTTAATAGTGAACCCTTTTTAAATACAATATTTTAAACTTTTTGACTAAATGGGGACTTCAAAAATTTTAAATGAAACATCCCAAGCTTCCACGGTACGCTTTCTTTGAATAATACAGTAGCGTGTGTTGTACGCAACCTTGAGTTTTAACACACACAACAACCAATCAAACTAGCCGTTATGAATAGTAATGCCTACTTTTCGAAATTATATATATTTTATATTTTAAAATGGACTTCATTTCTAGATTCGGAATATCGAATTTATCCTAAGGTAAAATTTTGGTACTTTTCGGAAAACTTTCATATATTGATGAATAGTGAAAATTACTAAATTTTAATTAAAAACAACTTTTTTAATCAAAATAGTTAATAGTGATAAATTAAGAATTTGAGTGGTTTTAAATTATATTTAGAATATATTTTTACCATTTAATATAATTTTGGTCATTGTACATAATTTTACAATTAAACCGAACATAAACAAGTGTTAATCTTTTGATAGTTATTATCTCTTAAAAACACGCTTTTTGTTTTGACAGCGGGAATTAATTTTAAATTAATTTCTGCCACTTCTGTGTTTTGAATTTATAAAAATGGATTCCATATTTGGAATCATGATGTTAAAATTGTGTAAATAGGTAACTTTTATTTTTAGACATTTTGAATAATTACTGCGGTAAATATTTTATTTACCATAGTTAAGGGTAAATCCGGTAAATAAGGGTTAACAAATAATATTATAATAATACTAAATTACCCTAAAACATGTCCTAGCCTTATTGGTTGATACATGTTCGACCATAGGCATCTTTGGGTCGATTTTGGGACCCCATGGTGCCACTTGTAGGTGATAAGGACACATTATTATAATTAAGTTAAAATGAATACAAAAATGACACAAGCATATATCTTTTAGCAAAACAATTTTTACATAGGGTTATATATGTTGGATTTTAGATTATAAATATTCATTAGAAAGATAAAAATATTTCCTACATAGTGATAGTTTGTTTATAATTTTTAGACATTAAATAATTTAATTTATTTATGACACAATGATGATGAATTAATTACTATAATAGAGAAAAATTAAAATAATTGATATTATAAATACCCAAATAATTATAATATGAAACTTTTAATGAATTAAACTAATTTTATAGGATAATATGATATATTAGTATTGATTTAATTGACTTTTTTCGAAGTAATCAATCTGTTATGAGTTTCACAAAAATCAACTATTGAATAGTGTCAAAATTGACATAAAAGAGTTCTTAAAACAAATATTATATTATTAATTGATATTAAATTCCTAAAAATCTAAGGTTCGGCCAAGAGACTTATATAATTATAGGTTCATCATTAATGGACCACTTGGGGGTCTCTTGGACTTATATATTAAGTTTATTAACCATATTATATAAAAATACAAAGAGACATTGTAAAAGTGAAACTAATTAACTTAGAGTTAATACTTTAAGATAAGGTTAATATAAGTACCCAAACCTGTCTAAATTATATTGTTTGAGTAGTTTTCGACCTATACCCACCTTAACCTTTGAATAATAAACTTTGTAACCATTAGAAACCGAATATAAATTTATTATAAATTAATATTTCTAGCTTTTCCAAAGGTGCCCCTCACCCCTCTTATAAAAGGGAACTCCTCCTTCTCATTTCTTCACACCTTTAAAGCCTTTTGGTTTGTCCAAACTCTGACCAAATACTCTCCCAACATCCCTCACTACAACCTAGAGACCTTAGTTTGATCAGAAAGCCAACCTAAGGAGCCCTTTTGATCAAATCAAAAGGAAGAACCCGAAGAAGAGGTAATGTTTTCACCACCCCTTTTCAAGTTCCTTTCTTCTTCCACTTCTTCTTTCTTTATTATTACCATTATAAAATAATAACTCTAGTATCTCACATATACTGTGATGTTATTATAAATATGGTAAAACCATATTCATTATTCTATCTACCCTTTGAATAACATGTCACCATACGTGCGTACGTACGACTTACTGTCTCCACGTCGTGGTGTAATTGTTATTCAATATATTATTATTTGGATGGGTATAATAATGATGTGTAACTCATGTAAATAATAAATATAACATGTTAATGATTCTTTATATATGATATTCCATCCATTTATATATTATTTTAATATCAAAAGAATGATATTGTCGCTCGTGCGTACGTACGGACTGCCGTCTCCACGAACGCGATGAGATTCATTCTCCATCGTATTCATTCAAGTATAATTATCATTTGATGATTTAAAAATGATTTTTAAGGACTTGATATCATTCTGGATATGAATAAGATACAAAAAACATGGCTTATGTAACCAAACATATAAAAGAAAATGAGTAAGTTAACACCCGAAACGACGATAATTCTAAGATATTATTAACAAATCAATGTTAAAAGATCATATATGATATCATATTAATATATATGATTCTTGTATAATTTAATAACAATTATTTCACCATTATACAGGAGGTTAACTTACCCCAACCAAGGAAAGGTACAAGGTAAGGGTTATTTCACAATCTCTTCATTATCCGAGGTTGTTTATACGTAATAATCTACTGGGATTTCTTTATCATCCACATCCATGTTTCTTCGAAATGTATTTCAAAACATATTTATTATTTACAAGAATATGGTTTAAAGTCATTTATACCCTTGTTTGACTTTTTATAAGAGGTTTATAAAGGAATCTTTCTGTCGTTTTCAAAACAAGGTCCTTTTTAACCTTTTCGACAGAATTAAGGTAAGAATGTTTTTTTAACTTATACGGCGGGTGCAGCTATTTTCCGCCGTTATAAAATCTTAAAAGCTTCCCTTACAAGCTTATAAGAATATTTTCAAAGAAAATGTTTTATTTTATATGGATCTTAAATGATTTCAAAATAAAAGGAGATATTTCTTTAAAAAGAATTTTGATTTCATCTATGTCAACATCCTTTGATGGATTTTAAGATTATTTGAAGTTGATTTATTATGATACAAAACTTCTATATTATATTGAAGGTTTTGTGATATGTTTGACTGTGGATGTGCTATTTTTATACCATTCATAGTTTATGGTGAAATTATTGACATTTCATATGCTAATTTTAATACGAATGTTTATGTTATGTTTAAACCTTTTCATATGGGAATGCATTGGACTTAATATGTGACGGGTGGAGCCCGCTATAGCTCCTCGATGCATCGGTAGGTATCATGAGACAAACTAGTGTCTTGGCACAAGGCCTTGACAAAATCTTATTTGTAGTCTTGGCACGAGGCCTTGGCTATGTGGTTATGATAGTCTGGCATTATGCATTCCATCATTATGAAAGTGGTTATTGATTTTGCATGTGATTATTCGATTAGTAGAATAACCATGTGAATAAGTAAATGGAATTATTTCATTTTCTTTATGCCATACTATGTTAAAATTTAAAGTTTAAAAGGATTTTGTTTTAGTTATACATTGCCTTAAATTTTTATTCTTATTTATGAAAGTTTCCGCTATATTGTTATCCTTACTGGGCATTTGAGCTCACCCCTTTTCTATGTTTTATTTTTCCCAGGATGTGAAGAAGTAAATTATGAATGACCTGCAGGGATATTATGTGGGGATATGAGTGTGGATTATGGAGACAATATGTTGTTGTAGTAGTTTTTCATTTTATGATGTAATGTAAGACATATGAATATATCTAGTGTTTCCAAGACTACTAAACCAATCGGTCTTTCGAGATTTGATCTTTCTTGTGATCATGCCAATGTTATGTAATAATGCACCGACTCTGGGTAACTGGGGTCGGGGCGTTACAGATCCTTTCATGTCAAAAGAGTGATTTAATCTCAAGTGGAGAAGTGCATTTCTTCAAACACATTCAATTGGTATGTTATCAAGAATTGATTTTAAGAAATCAGTATGATATAATTGGTTTCAAACTAATGTATTTTTCATCAATTTTAATTATATAGACATTTGAAATGGGCATCTGCATAAGAAGAGATGAATATTGTAGATGATTCGAGAAGAATCAAGAAGAATTGATGATGTCATAATTGCTCAATGATTTTATGACAAATTCAGTTTTGGGTGTATTTAAGTGAGTAAGAAAATGTTTTGAGATTCCCACCTAAAAATGTTTTGGGTCACCTATAAATGGTGTGAAGTACATTGTACTTGATTGACTTGTAGAAATGAGTGAATCTCCAGGATTTTAGAGAGATTAAAATATCAATTCCTTTTGGATTGACAATTGTTATGGGTGGTTCGGATCCATTCATATTCTATTCGGCATGAAAATTTTATTTCGGAATTTAATTGGTGATTATTCAACTCTATTATTTTCAATCTTAAAATTGTATTGGGTTCTTTGTATTGAAAAAATCAGACTGGGAAACTTGTTTTAAGACAACGGTAATGGGAGGTTTGTATTGAAAAAATCAGATTGGGTGCTTGGTTTTGAAAGAATCTTAATGGGAGCTTTATATTGTAAATAATAATACTGGGGGTTTTGTATTTAAAGAATCGGACTGAAATATTTTTATTAAAATAATCAGATTGTGAGATTTGTTTTCAATGAATTATACTTTGAGGAATCAAACTCAGTGTTTCATAACAAAGTCCATGTAGTTATTACCTTACTTCTAGGTAAGGAATTGATGAATTTTGTTACAATTTGAATACATTTGATAAATTGAAAAGTAGCACATGTAACATGAGTTGTTACACAATAATTTTATTACTCTATTGTTCTAAGAGGGTGAACAAACAATAGTGGGATTGTTTCATAGTGCTACATGAGTGTAAGGTTATATCCTACTCGTTGTAATACAAGGATTTTTTTCTTAGTGGATTGTATGGTATTGGATCATTTCCAAACAATAACACAGACGTAGCTATTATTATTGAATAGTGAGCCTTTTAAATATTTGTATTCTTTTGGATGTGTGTGGAGTTTGTTTTCAGTATGGAATTGAAATCTCTAACCAGAGGCAAAGGATGTTTCAATTGAAAAGATACATAAAATAAAAAGAGTATCACTAATTCACCCCCTCTTCATCTCTCTTCCTCAACCATACTAGTAAGGGAATGTCAGCATTCTTACCACTCAATACTTCATTATGAGTACAAGATTGACCACCATGGAATATATTCTATTACTAACCACTATATTCTGCTACTATCTATATGAATCATCAACCATAAATAGATTAAACAACTTTCTTGTCAACTTAGTGAAATTTGGAGTTAATATCACACAAAAACCATTTTAATATAACATAGGCTTTGAAAATTAATTTTTAATATGAAGAAAATATATTCTTATCTTTGGTAGTGATATCATGAATTCATTATTTTTGTTTTTTTAGTCCAACTTGAATCACCACCACACTACTATTTGATCTGGAGTGATCCAACTAGCTACAATCTCATTTAATCTAATGCATTGTACCCTCTTTCTATTTTATCCTTACATGAGTTGACCTCCCTATGAGTTATTTGAACATAACATTAAAAGAATCATCCCTGGACTTATTTATCTCACTATCTAGTAGCTTTAAATGAACATTAAATATACTCTATTTATTTAATCTAATATAATGATTCCCCCATACATTACTAATCCAATACAGCATGGTTTTCTTCCTAAATTTCTCTCCATTTATTTCCCTTATTATCTAAAAATTATACAAATGTAAATATAAATTGTTTACTACCATTTCACTTTAAAGACACCAAAATTAGTCAATAATTACCAATTAAATAATAAAATGATAATGAAAAAATATATATAAATTCTAGGAATTATTTTTCACGACATAATCTCATTTCCACTCCATAATTAGTAGAGAATGAAGAATACCCATGGGTATCTAGTTCTCAACATTTACAGGTTGGGAGGTGATTCATTATGAAATAACACATATAACTTCCTTTTTTAGACTAGGACAAAAATATATTATAAATATGTCATGATACATATTTATTAGTATATGGTGAATATTACATCTTAAGTAATGACAATCATACATTATCACCTCATGAACTCTTGTTGGGATCACAACTTGGAATCGTAAATATAGTGTCCCATTACCATATTGGGTCTGATTTGGTGGTTTCTTCACAAAAGATATGATGTCTCACATAAACTAGAAATATAAGTTTTCTAACTAACACTTTCTCCCTCTATCCAGTTGTGAGGAGGTAATACTCAAATATGTATGGTTCACTCTAACCTAGATCCCAAAAATATCAAGGTGTATCTCCAAACATAGGTTTATCATTGGCAACATTACACTATCCATACAAACCTAATGCTTCTGAGATTTCCTACTCACTGAATTCCCCGAAGCACAATCTTTCCCATAGTTTTACACCATATTGATATCAAAGGACTTAAGACACATTAACTACCATTAAAATGGATGTTTTAGATTATTTTATAAAAATATTTACATGAAACTATTTTATTGAATGTACAGCACAATCCAATCACCCAAAAAATATTGATGTCAATATATTAGTATATGAACTTCCAATATTATCTCTAAATTCAGATTTGGGTAGTTCTACACATCTGTTCTCAATAACTTGGAACCATATATGGTCACTAAACCATCCCATATAAAATATTCTCCAAGAATAACCCCAAATGCATCACAATATAAGGTATTCTTTTTAATCATCTTCAATAGGGTTAAAATAAGTGAATAAATCAACCACATATTCATGTAATGACTCATGTCCTTGGTGAATTAATTAAATAGGATAGTTTTTCTTTGATATTAATTTTCATGATAAAAAAATGACTTCATTTGAATATTTTTTTTCTAATGATGGGCCATATTTTTAAGATATTTTGATTTTAAATTATTGGTTTGAGGATAAAACTATAGTAGTTTTCAAGTTTAGTTTGATGTTTTATTTGTGGCTATTGGTTTTGTGTGAATCTAGGAGGTGGTAAAATAAATAGTATAAAATGGAAGATAGTGTCAGGTATCTTGTGGGGTAGCATAAAATACCGGGTGATAATGGAAGATCTGAGAGTTCTGATTTGCTTCCACTAGGTACCAAGTGGACCCAAAATGGGCACCAATTATCTTCAATATTTTTTTAAAATGTTTATTTTTAAATTTCTTATCTATCCCCTTTATCTATTTTTACCCTCCCTTCAAATCCCATTTTACCTCATCAATTCGGGAACCCTCCATGGCCCCTTTTTATTCATATATTCATTTTTAGTTTTATATATGGATCTTGGTTGATTTAAGGAGATTTTAAACTCAAAATAAAATCCAATACAATTCCCTTGTGTTATTATTTTTTTTATTTCTCTTTACACTTGTTGTGGATAATTATTGGTGATTTCACCAAGACTTGGTGAGAAAAATCTAAACATAGGGATTCCTCTTATAGTTCTGAAAGGGTTCTCTGGTGGAGTATTTTCCTAGAATTTTTTACTTTTTTAATGGGAAGAAACTATGTTCTATATTTTTCTTCAGTTTTCATAATTTTTTTTTTAAATTGACGGAAAAAAGATCTATTTTTAAAATGGTTTTTTAGGTTATGAGGTCTTTTAGTGTATTTTAGTTGTTTTTTCTGAGGTTTTCTTCATGTTTTAGTCTCATTTGAATATGGTTTTTTTATTTATTTGGATTATTTATTTATAGGATCATTACTAATGATTAACATGTTCAATTCATGAGGCATTGGGATATGCATGGGTGATTTTTGGGATGGGTAAAACTAAGCAATAGTCAAGGTAGGTGGTTTCGACCCTTCAGCGGGATTTCTAGGATATGCATGAGACATGTCATCCAATATTTTTATATACTAATAATATATTATAAAAATTATTTTAAAAAATATGATTAAATTAGATTTCAATTTATGATTAGTATAATAAGGTACTCATTTTAACATATTTTTCATTTTATTTATGTCTTAGTGTTTCCACATTATTCCCATTATAAATAAATTTTATTTATGATTCCTTTTATGATTGTTATCTTTAATTATTTAGCCATAAATGTTAATGTTCAATTTGAGTGGGTATTATTTATCATTTCAATATATTTTTTACATTAGTTTCTTTATATATCCATTCTTGAACTTTTTTTATAATCGGTTTTGTACTTATTATAACTTAAAAAATATGTATACCCTACTTTATTACCTTAATTAATTTTTTTATAAATCCATTCCATGAGAATGTATTCATTTTTATCAATTATGTTCCCAAATATAAAGATCATGTTTATGGTTTTTTAATATATTAGGTGACTTTTCATTAATAGATGAAGGTGGTAGAACTTGATCATACTTTACATATCCCATTATTTTGTTTTATAAAGTGAGATCATCCAATTCCACAATGAAATAAATGAATTATAAGTCATTTTCCATGACTAATAATTAGTTAATAGAATGCATCAATGTTGATTAATGTCTAGGTTATCCAATACAAGAGAAATGATTTAGGCCTGAATTATATTTTTTTCTTAAATGATTACATACTTCTTTGTATATAAATTAAATTCATTTAAAAAATGATAAATCATTAACATTATTTATACAATGACTTTTACCATGATAAATTTATATTTCTGAAGAAAGTATTACGAAAATACTTTTACACTATTTAAAAAATCTTTTTTCCAGACTCTGATATTTATTCTAATTAAATTCTAAATATGCTGATCACATTATGATTTTCATTAAAATATATGTTTTAACATTATTATTTTTATTCTATTTTTAAAATAAAATATCTTAATTCATGAATAATTTTTCATTGAAATATTTTTAATACAATATACTTACTTACAAAAAATTTCATTAAACTCCCTTAGAGTGTCTTGAATTAGTGTCATGATCACCTGTATGTCATTTATATAATGTAATGAATAAACATCGTTGATTCACTTTTACATGCTTGATCAATAACTTTGGACTCAAATGGTGATTTCTAGTTGATGAAAATTCCCTGATTTGTGATAAGTATGGAATGATGATTTCATATCTTATAGATCCCCATGATATAGTTTTCAGTGATTAAAAATATTTTATTCCATCAATGTATAGAATCTTGAATTATGATATATTGATTTGATATCTAATGTGATATATATAAATGTGTATATTTTTCTAGATCATGTAAGATGGTCAATATAAAATTAATAATACTAAATAATGCCTATTTCATAAATATTGAGCATGTATAATGATTCAATGTGTAACATATATATTTATTTGATATAACATATTTTTTTTATTAAAAATTTGAATAGTTTTATCATCCAATGAAATATATTTTAAAATTGTAAGATGTGTTAGTATACCCTTGATGATTATATAGAATCATGGTATGAGATATGCTAGAAAGTCCTTGACTTGTCATATCCCTTCCCTGATTCCTAAAGTGATGAGCTTTAATATTTCCCTAGCATGGTATACTTGGACCTATTTCCATAATAGAATGGGTCACTGGGACATCAAATTTGTTACGCACATCAACATTTAATTTTGGGTTCATATATGTACATGTGTTGTTGATTTATAGGTTCGGACACTACGTGACATAGGGGATAGAGAAGACACATAATATCATATCCTTATCTAATGATCGAAGAAAGTAATACATTTATATACCATCAATTTATGGGGAGTTATTTATTATAGGTTCCATTGGTCTATAATTTTCTCACTTTTGATTATATTCATGTTTTTGACTACTTAAATAACTATTTTATTTTATATATATAAATGTGTGGAAAATTTTATATTTCACACAGCTATACCCCATTATGTTGAAGAAAATTTGTGGTTCCATATAGAGTACGTATATTCTCACATCTTATATGGAAAAATTGATGGGAATGAAGTTACCCATGTTTTAATTTACGTACTACACAAGTAGAAAGCTACTGGGTGAGTTTTTGATTAGTCAGGTGTTGGTGAGGGTTCATGTGTTAGGACACCACAAACTATTGGATCATGAGACCTTTTATGGTAGAATTAATGATGTCATTCACTGGGTATAGTGTATGGTTTTGAGCCTATCTTGTGATGTGTAACCTTGATTGTATGGGTACATTTGTCCTATTTTTATATTTTTAACTTCATTCATATAGATATATCTTTATTATATCTATATTATTATCATCTAGGTTTCTCATGGTGTTCCATTTTCTGGTTTTGGAGATGTATAATACATATATGTGTCATGCTAATACATCATATAATCTTAGTTGGTTATTATTATATAAAATACATTGGGTATGTCATTCCCCACAAAAATATCACGACTCATGACAAAAATTAACATCCCTTAAGTCTTAAGGAATTACATTAGGGTTAGTGTTCATCCTGGTTCAGGTACTTTTCCAGTATTTGGGAAATATCCCAAAATTAATTATGAATTATATTTCATTAAATTACATGTTAAATTCGGTTTTATCTTAAGTCAAAAATAAAATCGTAGAAGATAAGAATCAAATTAAAAGGGTGTATACCCAATAACTATAATACCATTAAATATATTACCAAGTTAGAATTATCGATATATAATATATATAAAAAATGTTTCATTAGATGTTAAACATAGATATTTATACTATTATTATTTTATTTTATACAAAATAAATTATTTTTATATATATAAAGGATAAAAAATCATTTGAGAAAGCTATTGTAATTCTAATGATTTTATTAATTATACTTTTTTATTAAATTTATTACTTTTTTAAATGATTTAAATAAAATAGATTGATAAATTTTATATAAAAAATATTAATATAACTAAATAACCTCAAATAAATAATTATTTTATTATAATGACTATACATTTAACGATTCATGGCCATAGAAATAGGTTTCATTTACAAATAATATTTTTTTTATAAATTGTATGTTTTCATTTAATAGATAAATTTATCATATATAAAGTGTGAAACATTTTTAAATGTATTTTTTACTTAAATAAAGAATGAATAATTTTTTTAAATTATTTAAAAATAAATATGATTTAATTTAATGTTAAGATGGCATATTTTTAAAAGATTTGTTTTCTATATATTGTGTATTTTAATAATAATAAACTAAAATAGTAATTATTAAAAAATATTTTTTAAACATATTTTTTATAAATGTATAAATAAAATTTAATATTAATTTAATGATTATTACTTGGTTAGGAAGAAGAAAAGATTCATTTTTTATTCATCAAAAAAATTCAAAAAAATGTGTTCTGTTTTCTTATATTAAAGTTATTTTTATCACTTTTAGAAGTTGAATTCATAAAAATATATTCCATATTTAAATTAAAATTATTAAAATTAATTAATAAATTAATTTTCATTTTACGCCTAAAAACATGTTATAGAAGTGAAAGATAGTTTAAATAATAAAGTGTAGAATGGGATAAATAGTTAAAGTAATAAATAATATTGAAAAATTTTCTCTATAACATATCTAGTAAATCTATAAATGATATAAAAATGAATTAATACATTAATTATGAAATTTTTATGTCACGTCATTTGCAAACTTAGTTCGATTACACAAGAAGGAATGGTTAGTTGTGAAAATGCCACTCATTCTCACAAATAAAAGTACCCCACAACCATCCATT
The DNA here is from genome assembly GCA_963277665.1 of Viscum album. Taxonomy (NCBI): domain Eukaryota; kingdom Viridiplantae; phylum Streptophyta; class Magnoliopsida; order Santalales; family Viscaceae; genus Viscum; species Viscum album. Next base: position 2,066,979,493 of record OY728132.1, read on the forward strand.
ATGAAACATAACAAAAATTCTAATTCATCTAAATAATCTATCATATCTCCTTCCCTAATAATCTTATCACATGTTTTTTATCCACTTGTCTCAATTGAATTCCCCAATTCCTTCAAAACTATTAATACTTCTAAGTGAAGATATGAATTTTTCTTTGCAATTAATCACTTATCATCCTTCATTTATCACCTTCCTATAACTCATAAAAAATTTAATTAAAAATTTTATTATAAAAAAATAATTTCATTATCAAACTCATCCATTTATTATTGCATGTTCTGGTTTTGGTTCGTTTAACCTCCTACAAAGAGGATGCTATAAATTTTGTTCTTGGAAGGTTATGAAAACATAATTAATAGTACGATTTTATATTAAAATATAAATATTTTTTTAAATGGTTAATTAATGATGATATTAATATTTAACTTATTATTAATATAATAACTCAAATTTATTAAAAAATACAGAAACTGGCTCATTGTGGATTAAATCTTTAAAAATCATAACCAAAACTCCTTGGAATTGACCTGTAACTTCACAGATCCTTATAGAACTACTATAAGTACCTTAAATTTTTCTGATATTCATTACTCATTAACAAGTAATAATGACCATGACTAGTATACTAAAACATTCAAGGAACAATTTAAACAACTAAATAAACTATGAATAAGTAATATCTACGTAATAAATGAATATAAATATAGAAAAATAATATACAAATATATAAATAATTTATTGATACAATGATATAATTTTTACATCAAATAAATAGTCACACAAGATGTGGACTTATAGGTTTAGTGCCTTATAAATTTTTTGGATAAACATCTTATTTTACTAAACCTAAAAAAAATTTCCCACAAGTGTGATTTTGTAGACTCTTATCTATATATATCACATCAAATAATAAAATTTTTATCTTGGGGATTGGAAACATAAAAAATGGGTGTGCTCAAACAAACAATAATTGAAAAACTTATTATAGAGTAAGAGTTTCGTAAACATGGAGGAAAACATGAGGCAAACATAAATGTCCTAATTAATGATTAAATGACTATATATGATAATCATAAAACTTGTTAGGGTGAAATTATATCACAAAAACATCATTAAGGAATCAGAAAAAGATATTAAATAGAAAAAACACATCTCACTAATTATATAACATGTTATTGTGACATAAAAGTGTGGAATACATTAAAAATAAGGCATAAAAAAGAAAACCGGGAATTTCATGGAAATGGAATGCATCTTAATAATATAACATAAATTAATGAAAAAAAAATGAAAATATGGAACAATCATAAGGATAAGAAAATTATAACAATCAAAAAACACATACTTTCATGGGAATGGGATTATCATTCTTTGTGCCATTAGGATTCGGATAAAATATCTCATATACCCTATTATCTTGGGGATAAATACTCCCGTGCATGATTTCTTTTGGGATAAATCATCTCATATACCTCATTGTATTGGGTTAATCCCCAACCTCATGTGCCCTTTTTATTGTGATTAACCCTCTCATTTACCTCATTGTATTTGGATATATAGAAAACCATCCCCGGTTACCACCAAACCTAAAACCTGACCCAAACTTCCATAAGGCCTGATTTGAATTTTCAATCCACATAGGATGGAAACTAGTGCATGGGCATCAAAAAAATATTTGGGAATTATTTCACCCATATCAAAAATAATGACATGAGAAAAAAGAAATACAATTTCCAAAATAAATAAACATGAAAAAATATCCATAACAAACTAGATGGATACTACATGTATTCAAATATATAAACATCATCTATAAAAAGGAGGATACAACCAAGAATAATAAATAAAACACTGAAATAATACAAACTAAGAAACTCGATTAGAGCTGAATCCATCTTCATGCAACATCTGATTTCTCACCACCACCAAATTCACCCCATGTAGGATTCATTGAATGAAGAATGGATCAAACTAAAAACCCAGAACCTGAAATATATTTGCATGTGATAAAATCCTTATAGGTCCCCACAAATTGTTGAAACTATGAAATATGTTTCATAAAATATTCATCAATTATATATTTAAAATAATTCAAGAAATTGTGATTTTAAAAATATAATGTATGGAAACTAAAACAATTCCATAATAATATTTCAACACATTTTGCTTTGCTTCATCAAATTAAAAACCAAGATTTAAAAACATTTCAACCGACCAAAGTCTTTTCAAAATCAAACTCTGCTTAACATTTCCCAAAAACAACCAATATTTTTTCAAGTAAATTAAAATGGTTATTATATAAAATTTCACCGTTTTAAGCCAGCTTTAAAAAACACCCATTTGTAAATCCACTTTAAAACCTCACCCTATTTCCTTTAAATTATATGTGGGTGTTCTAAATATATTTTAAAACTCATTCTCTAATGTATGTGACCCAACACATGAAAATGTTTTGTAAAAAAAGTGGTGAAAATACACAATTTAAACAACCAATATAAATATGAAATGGTGTTATAATGTTACAAGAAGGGGAAATGATACAAATGTGTATGAGACCAAACCCTCTTATGTAAATAACCAATCAAACAATCAAATGTGTCATTAACTCTACCATAGTTCCCTAATGAGTGAATAACCTAACCTTATAATATTATAACAAATCATGTATCAACTATCAATATGCCTTAAAGTCTAAACCACAATATTCCAAAAATCCTACAAAAGCCTCATTGTGATGGAAACCCAATACTAGACCTTGTGTCAAGCATGACTGGAGAGCCACTAGTGTTACATCAAACCACTAGTGAAATAGAGTTATATCTCCCACATAGTAATCATATTCCCACTACCAATAATGGTAAATGATGAGTAAGAAAAAATAATCTAGGTCTAATAGACGAGGGACAAGAAAAGGATAACCCTCACCCCATAAAACTATAATAATTAATCTTCCTATACATCACATGAACCAATCTAATTAACAATAAAATCCATACACATGTGGATGAATAATCATTTCATAGATATAAAAATCCACAATAGTGGTAATATAGGTAAATAACCCACACTATGGGTAAAAAGGTAAAGGGGGAAATCAATGGGTGTATTTCACATCAACCATTTTACATCCAAAGTGTCAACCATTCCTTTAACACTAAAAAGGTATTGAGATTTGAATAACTTGAAAATTTCATAACACAACAATTTTGGAATCTCTATAAAAACAATGGAAATCACACAAACCCTTTTTAAATGTTCAAATAACCCCCTCAAACATGGGTCTTATATTTTGAAATCTAAAACATAGTTAAAGGATATCTTTTTTCATAAAACCATTTTAATGAATCCAATAATGTTTTTGGAAGGGGATAGCCACACATAGCTTTTTAATCATCATTTTAATCTAATTAAATTACCCTTCATGAATAATTTTTGTTTTGAAAACCTCACATTAAATTAAAACTCTCTTTAAGACACAGTTTTCACCCATTTAAAACTAAAACTAGATCAAAATTAAATTATTACATTTAAACATGCTTCAGAAAGGCACATTGAATTTCATAAAAAACATAGAATAAGAAAACATTCAAATCCACAAAAGAAAACAAGGAATTTAATGGAATCACCAATTATGTCAAGTAAAAAAAGGCATCATAACATTATCACATATATTCAAAATTTTATAAAAACGTGACTTATAAATCACAAGAATACATTTAATACCAATATAAAATATAAACAGAAACCCTAAAATGAAAGAAGCAGAAACAAAGATAAAACTTGTCTCCTTTAAGGAAGGCAACACCGACATGGATGGAGACATCATTTAAAAAACCATGTACACTAAAAAGCTCAATAATAGACTCAATGGGAAACATAAAATTGGCTATAAGTGATCTTGGATTCATTAGGAAAAAACAAATAAAAGAGGAGAGGGGGGAGAGAGAGAATGTAATAAGAGAGAAATAGAGCATAAAATACCTCAAATACTAATTTAATTCTCCCAATAGAGGATATGAATCAATGTATAAGGAGGTTGGAATTCCCCCTTGGGTTCCAATGATTTATGAAGTATAATAGGGGGAGAATAGGGGTAAAACCACTTAAATTCAAATAGGGAGTTTTGGGAATTTACCAAAATTATAAAAAACTAAACAGGACACATGATTTTTAAATCTATGAGACTACCATGTGCATCCCACTAATTATACATAGATAATCCTCATAGATTGGCCACAAATTTTTACAAACTATGTGCAAACTATGCAATTAACACCAAAAAATTCTAAAATAATAACATTTTATTCAATAGAGTATGTGACATGAAACACCAATATTAGAAGATAATATTACACCTCATTCCTTTAAAATAGTTTCTTTTAGAATAAATTTAATTTCTTTGATATCTTACAATACATACAATAACGAGTTTCTGTGATAGCTTATGTTGCATGCAAGATCGTGTTTTACATAACAACAACATATTATTAGTATTATTATTAAATATTATAGCTTTCTCCTAGATTATCAAATGGAGATTATGAATATTATTATCTATCTTATTAAGAATATTTATTTTACACACATTTATTGGTTATATATTGATTATAAATAATATTATCAATCTTTTAAAAGAAAAAGAAATGTTTTCAGAAAAACTATATACTCCTAAAAGATGGTTAGTCATTCTTGGCATACATAATTTAAAATTAATTTGTAAAAATTTATGAAAATTTATTTTAAAAAATATAACTAATTTTAAGAATCAGAAAACTAAAACTTTCATTGGGTTAATTTTTGGTATTTTTCAGGAAATATTCATTTTTTTTATGGAAAGTGAAAAATACTATTTTATAATTAAAAGTTTCCTTTTTCATTTAAATTACCAATTTTTTGAAAATATATTTTAAATTATTTTTAAAGTAAAATTAACTCAATTTTATATCAATTACTCTAATTTACATCATTAGTATAATTATCATCTTGAATTTTGATATAAAAACTTAATAAACAGTTCAACATTTTCACTTCAAAAGCATTCTTTCTCGTCATGTTTATGGGATTTATTTTAAATTGAATTTTTAAATTTTTTCGAATTTAATTTGGAAAAAATTATTTAACATTTTTATTCATAATAATTTATAATTTATAATATGTTAATATTTATTTTTATATAAAATCAATAGTGAATGTAGTAAAAATTAATTATCATGGTTAAAGTAAAAATTAGTTTATCAAGGGGTTAAACGAAAAATATATCAATAAACATGACCTATATAATTGCCTAAAAACATTATTTGTAAATATTTCTACCATTAAATCTCTAATTTTTTATAATTTTACATTTTTTACCCTAATAAAATATTTAAAAAAAGTTATACCACCCAATTATTTTCAAAAATACCTACTATGTCATATCCCTCACTTATAAAGTCCACCCCATCTCTTCCCTTATTCAAACATATTAAGCCATTTCTTTCAGAAAAGACCATAAAATAACTTCTCAACATCCCCCCCCTTCATATAAGCCTTATTTTTATATAAATACAACCTATGAATGCTTTAGTGGAAACCTAAGGGGGTACCCAAAGAAGAGGTAATGTTATTCAATGAGCTTCTTGATTTTAATTATTTTTTGAACTCATTAGAATATTATTATACCATGAGAATTCAAATACCCATTATATTAACTATATTATGATTTTTTTTAAATAATTTAATGATCTAAAACCATCTCCAATCCCATCAAATGGGTTATGAAATCATAATTCATGTGTACGGCGGACTACCACCTCATAAACTGATGTCGTACTTTTTTTCATTTCCACCTCTCAAGGATGGGTATGATTATAGATATAAAGTAAATCATTGATATTTATAACATATTTATACATCTATAGTCACTATATCAGGTATATATATTTTTATTCCATTCTATAAAATATATAATAACGTCGCTTATGTGTAAAGCAGACTACCGCCTCACGAAGCGATGTGATTTTTTCCAATCAATTCACATGGAAGGTGAAAAAGATAAATAAAATTATTACATGTGATAGAATTAAAATAATTTTGATATTTATGAAACATTCATCATTCCATATAGATAATATATTTCATTTTAGTTCTTTCCTTTTCACTCACGTAAAGATGATATCATCCTTCATGTACCCATGCACTACCACCTTCATAGAGAAATGTAACTATCAAAAACATGCCACATGGATGATATATATAAGTAAATAATATGTTATATATGATATTATTATCATTATATAAATGTAAAATATTACTTACCTTCTATTATAATGATAATTGAAAAATGAAAATGCCACTCATGAGTATGTATAGCTTACCGTCTCCATTATCGTAACATACTTCTTTTTCACAAAAATATTTCATGATTATTTTTAAAGGTATAATTTATGTATTAATTTGATAATTATTCAATTAAAAATATTCTTGATATTACAAAACAACATATTATGTGAAATATTTTGATCTTTCATGAAAAAACATGAATGAGAAAATAAGGTAATTAGCACCCAAAATAGTGAAAATAATAATATGTTATTACAGAATGAGAAATAAGATTTTCTAAAAGGATAGTATATGATTTTATAATTATTAATTTTATTATTTAATAAGTTAGTAAAATTTTTAAAACCACTATAAATGATGATAAAAAATTTTCAACTAAAAGGAAGTGAAATGTAATGTATTTCGTATCAAATTTCATTTCATTGAGGCATATTGTAATGTTATTCACTTAAATTATTTTATATGGTTTATGTATTGCCTATTTGAAATTTCATATCATTAATAATTCATTAATCATGGTATTTTAAGTTTCAATTTGAATTATTTTATCTAAGGGGATTTGAATTAAAAGTTTCAAGCCGATAAATAATTTCATAACATAATTTTCTTTCATTAGGTTATATTACTTCATCGTTATCATTGATATTCTATGATTATGTGTATAATGACTTTTAATTATATTAATATTTATTTCCACTTTTTTATTTGTATTAATAATTAATACAAGTAATCTATTCACTAACTAATTCTTACTTCAATGTTATGATCATTGTAAGGGTTTATTTCAAAAATATTATTCTCATTAAGATTTTTTATTCGTATATTATATATGAAGAAAATAACTATATAATTGATTAATAAAACATTTAATTTTATTCTAATATTGTTATTCATAAATTTTTTAAAATAATATTACATTTTTGCACTCTTTGATGCTTTAAATTTTTGATAAAATGTTTAAAAATATCTGACTCCATTTTTATCTTTCGTCGAAAAAATGTTTATATCCAAAAGCATTTTTTCTAAAAAAAATTTCAAAAATGTTCTAGCCATTTAAAAATTATTTATAGAAGTAAGATTATCCCATTTTTACTCATTACAAAAAAATTCAAAAGAATCTTTTTTTTAATTTTCAAAATAATATCTGTTTGGATATTAATGAAAATGTAAAAGGAATATTCTTATTGTTATCTAAATATAGAACTCGCCTAACCTTTTTGTAGTGAAAAGGGACATTCCATTTTAACTTTTAAAAAAAATATGTAATTAACCTCTATAATTATCAAAAATTATTTGACATATCCTTTTAAAGTTTATAAAGATATTTTGTAATGAAAATGTTTTTAAATTTTATTTTCACTGAAAAGGGTTTTCAAAATGTTTTTTAATATGAAATGGAATATTTTCCTAATGAATTTTTTAAATGGTATTTTTATAGTATATAAATTCATTAATGAAAATAACCATTATTCATACTCCAAATAGTATATTTTGATATCATCCATAATATTATTATGGACGGTTTATGATTATTTTGACTATGAATAGTATTTTCGTTAACTTTCGTGTTTCATTTTGTAGTCATTAACTTCCCCTAAAGATATTCTATTTTCTTTTGTCATTATACATTAAATTTTTCCTATATATACATATTATTTATCATGGATATTATTACTTATTAAATTGTATCTCATTTATATATATAGTGTTTTACTTTGAATAATATTTGATTGAATGGGGAAATATTGACAAATTTGTATCATCTACTCAATATAGATATTTGATGTTAAGGAATATTGATGCTAAATTAAATAAATTATTTGATATATGATTAATGATTTGGATCTACTACTATGGGTGGTTCCACGAATTATATAACCCCTCGATGCATCAGTATGTCTCACGAGACCAACAAGTTAAGTTAGCATTAAATGGGTTTTTACCTGTAGTTTAAACAATATCGTGAAAGTTAGTCAAGGTAGAGGTATTTTCTTCTAGATAAATTACATCCAATATATAAGAATATACTTCATTAAGATCTCAATGATTGTTATCTATGATATTTTCACAGCGATATTATCTCTGGATGCATTTTAGTTTTAGTTTATTGATTAAATGGAAGTTGTTTTTAGTTATTTATGCTTCCATGTTTGTGATACCTTATCGAGTTATTTAAATGACATGTTCCCTTATTTATCTACCTCTCTATATTTTTATTCATTTTATCATTATTAAAATGGAATGTGTGCTCATTTATTTACATTTCCATATTGATTATTCTTTATCCAGTTATTTAGATGGAATGTGTGTTCATTTATTTACCTTTCCCTATTTATTATGCTTATTAATTCATGATATCATCTGATGTACTTATCCTGTATTTATCATTTCATATAACTATTATTTGTTTCTTTTCTATATGAATCTATGAAGTTTTTTATGATTAATACACAAGAATATTATAAACTAAATAAATTTATTCTAAAAAACATTACGTTTTAATTTTTGTATTAAAATATAAGGTAAGACATGTGTATATATATATATTACCAAGAAAAAAATTGGAACTTTTTTTGGATGATATTCCTTTTATATTGTAAAAATTTTATGTATTACGACACCAGATCTATTTTTTTGGGGTTGGGGTCGCTACAGTTGATAATGGAGGACGTTTACCAGAAACCTTGGGAACTAAATTTAGAAAAAACATAGATTAGGGAACATAACCCTAATATAAAATTTGATGATAATTATATAAAAAACAATATAGTTTTTATAAAATATAGATTATGTTTTTCCCAATAAATACATAAATGTCTAAATACTATAGGTTTATGTGGTTCGGACACAAATGTACCTAGGGATAATAACTCTAAAAAGGTTGCATCGGGCTAAACTTGAGTTTAACCTATTACATGAAAATTTTCCTTACTATGCATCCAGTTTGACACTGTCAGGGATATGCATTAGATAATTCTCATTTTATTTACATACCACTGTAAGTAATTTGAATAGATAATGAAAATTAATTACCTAAGTAAATCCTATAGTGTCTTATATTGACATAATGTTTCAATATTTAGACACCATATAAATTATTATAAGGTTTCCCACTATGATTATTGTTACCCACACCATGATTTATGGTCTTAGTCTATATATAGAACCTAGTGGAATCATTTTAACAACAATTATTTAAAATAATATGGTACAAATGAGAAAGAAAATGATATGAATATTGGAGTGAAAGATGTTGTGATTATTCCTAATTAGTTTTCTCAAAATATTATTTATTACACATACCTTAACCAACTATCTCACTAATAAAATAAGATACGGGTGATGTTTTCTAATATCTTGAGTGGTGGAGACCATAAAAAATGGAATGATCAATTTCCATCATGTAAGAAATGTGGTAAGATACTCCCATAAAAGTTTCTAAAGATAATGAAAAAATGATTTATGTGCTTAATGGAAGGGAATAATGTAAATAATTACCAAGGGTAAATGAGGAGTATTCTAGAATAAAATAAATCCCATAATAGTTGTCTAATTATATTTCATTCTATTAAATGTGGAGAACTTGGGGATTACATAAGTCAATTCCCTCTTTTAATGGTTATCCCCTAGATGAATGAAGATCTTATTTTGAAAGAAAATAAATTTTTTATTTGTGTATAAATATTTTTCTATATGAATTGTGAATCATATCAAGATTATATTAATTTTATGATTTATATATGAATTCTTTAACTTATGAGTTATAAATTATATATTTTCAATTAGTTTATGGTAGAAGGATTATATGGATGACATGTATGTTAAGTGAAAACCCATCATGTACAAAAAGGTTGTGGGACATGAAGCCATGACTGAAGGATGATAAGGTTTTATAACATGCCACTAGGAGACACAATTTTATGGTTAATAGGTCATTAGTCAAAAAAAAATTAAAAACAAATATTAACGGTGAACTATTAGTGTTACTTTTAAATTTCAGAGACTAGTTTACTTGATAAATTTTTCTAACCACATTAGTTCGGGATGATATTTAGATAAATATGGAAGAAATTTTAACTCATTTATAGATATTAAGATTTTTTAAAAGTTAATTTTAGTGCTACAATCATAAAAACTCATTTGTGGGCATTCATTTCCTTGATTAAGTGATCAACCCACAACAAAAAGATAAAATTGTGTTTATAAAAATATATCGAGAAAGTAAATTTCAGTATACTCTTAGATAATAAAAAAAATCTTCAATATTAGGAAAATGTTCTTGAAATAAAAAAAAATTCCCTATTATATTCATATCTAATGAATCAGTCGGAATTTTAAATAATAAATGATTAATTATTTTAAACCCCTTAAATTTCTAGTGATTAGTCACATTCTTGTGATAAATTACCAATATCACTCTGTTTAAATATTTAGGTTTTCCCTCTTTTTATATATCTTCACTTTCCATCAATTTTTATTACATATTACATTATTACTTCATTCCTATACTGAACCTTACTTTTCTTACATGGATATTTCATAACTTTTTTCAAACACATAAAACATTATTCAAATAGAAACCCAAAGATCATACTAATCCAGTGCCTTTGGAAACATGTAAAAATAAACCCACATACATAAATAAGTTACATTATCTACCATTGAGTTCTTCTTGACAACCACCATTCTCAGAGACATGAAAAATAATACATATCTTCATAACCTAGGGGAAGAAACATAAAAATTTGGGAGATCAAATGCTCAATAAGTGAAAAAAGGGATATCTATAATCATAAACATGATTATATGGGTATGAGAACATGTTCAAGAAAATAGAAGATTATAACCTATATATCAGAGATCATGTAAATGAATCTTGTCTTAAAGCATGGGAGTTCATAATACATGAATCATAAAAATATAAGGAACATAGTCCATGAAAGAATAACAAATGAATAAATCAAGGAATTGTGGAAGACACATAGGAATATAGAATGATTACCATATTAGTAAAGTCAATTCTACCAAGGCCATATTTGTAGAAAAATTCATTTATTGTGCTCGGTTCACACCCTATTACATCCCCATATTACTAAACCGTGTTCAATCCATATTATAACCCTATATTACTAAACCCAATTAATTCCTCATTTAATCCCTGTATTATTTAACCATGTTCATTTCTCATTCCATATATGTAATACTAAACTGAGTTCATTTCTCTTTTTGGCCCTGTAATATTGAAATGAGTTCATTTCTCATTCTATCCATGTTTATCTCATGAGATATAAATCATTACCCCATGTATTGGAGGTTGAAATATCTCCCTCCCATCTCAAAAAGGAATAATTTATACATTTGAAAAAAAATCACAAATAATCATATCATAACCCATGTAATTAAATGGGTATCATAAATATGTAAACATATCATAACCTATGGAAAATGATACATGATTCATAATCATTTCATAAAAAAGAATAAAACGTGAAAAGAGTAATGGATTTCAAAGACATATAACTTATAAAAGAGAAATGGGTTTCATAAATACCATGACATTAAGCATAACCCATTCATAGAAAAAATGGGAATGGATCCTTTAGTTTATTTCATATAGGGGAGTGAGTAACATCAACAAATTTCATCATAGTAAGAAAATAATTTTAAAATACCTTTCAAAAACATTTCTTGATAAAAATTTCCTTTATTCTTTGAAAATTACTTTTAATAGATAAAAACATCTAAAAATAATTTCCTTATAAAATACCTTGAAAACATATAATTAATACATGAAATTGTTTTGAAAATATATTTCCCTGAAAACATAAAAATAATCATTAAAAATTTTTAAAAGGATTTTTCATTGAAAATACTTTTAAAACTTATAATGAAATCTCGAAAATGGTTTTGAAAACTTTTTTACTTGAAAAAATTTCAATAAATATTTAAAATGTTTTTAAAACCTTTTTTGTGAAACTACTATGAAAACTTTTTAATAAGGCTTGAAAACATATTAAAAAACCCCTTGAAGCATATAAAAGATTCTAGAAAACAATTTGAATACAAATTTTCATGAAAATTAATTTTAAAAAACATTTCTTAAAATTTATCTGTTTAAAAATGAAGCCGAATCTTCCCAGAAATGATGATGGGTAAATATATACTTGAATTATGAGGTAAAAAGAACATTCTTATTGCATGGTAAAAGGGGTAAAAAATACCTTGTTCAAAAAGTGAAAAAAATTTCTTCTGAAAAAATTAATTAAACATTAAAAGGGTAACAGTGTTATTTAAGGACTACAGGATAATGCTATAATATTATTGGAAACACTTTTTATAAAATATGGTTTTGAAGGGACGTAGATTTTTGACTAAAGAGAGGGTAAAGTAGGGTTTCTTAAAAACACTTTCTTGATTATATTATTTACCAAATAGCGAACAAATGGTACCAAATACATTTATATATCATATATTAATATAGGATAAGAAAATTCATGAATTTACTTAATATGTGTGTCATAATATTTCATCAAATCATAAACATCATCAATCTTGAAAGGAAATAATATTGTTTTAATAAACTTTTATCTATTGTAACTTTGGATCATACTCTCCATGTAAGAAAATAAGATTAAATTTAGTTTAAAATAACATGAAAATAATTTTATTCAAGATATAACATTTAAAATGGAATTATGTACACCTTGAAAAAGAATTTAGGTGAAAAACTAAACATGAGTCTCAAATATAGAAAATTGAGACAAAACTATTTTACCTATTTGATAACTTTTAAAACATAACCCCCATGAAATAATGTTCATATAATGGATATATAAATATCCATAAATATAAATTTAATAATCATTGATTACCTACATGTTCAATATACACATCAAACAAAAGTAATGGGTGGTGAATAAATTGTGTACCTCATGGAAATAAATAGTGAGAATAAATCACCTTACCTTATGTCTTGACTCTCGTCATACTCATTCAAACCTCTGGTATGATAAATATAAATTTATTTTACATCCATAAAATTAATATATTCATAATTAAAATATCATATATCGTTCAATAATGACTTTATAATACACAATTTTAACAATTCTATGTTAAAGTTTCACTTCAAGTAATATTCGCTTCGTTTTTCACATGTGTCTTAAGTTGTTATATCTTTGGTCCACATACTTATATCATGATTTACATAATGTAAAAAATTATATAAATATAATTTTTATTCATTATATTTTTATCATAATAATATATAGAGTATATAAGTATGAAGTCGAATACATCGTTCATGTAGAGGGTCAGTTGTACGTACGCATGGATGCTATTTATGTTTAATTACCATGTTGTAAGAAACAAAGTAAAAGATATATATATATATATCTCACTAATATAGTATCATTATGATATCATATATATCAAATATATTGGACAAAATCATCCATAATACATTCCATATAGTGTATGAACGAATCATGTCACGTTGAGTGGGCAGTAGTCCACACTTCCTCCAATGAAATTTTCATATTTACACCAAATGGAAATTAAATATTTATGTGTTTTAAAAGGAATAAAAAACCTAAATACATAATAAAAATAATATATAACATATATAAATATATATATTCCATCGTAATTTCCACCATGATAGGTGGTAAAGGAAAAATTAACAATCATCATTTAGTGAGGCGGTATTTCACGGTACACATAAACAGTATGTTCATTCCCCATTAGATGGAGGTAAGTGAAAGTGTATGTAAAATACATAGCATAAATAAATTCAACTATATTGAATATGATTTTTTTAACAAAAATTGAATAAAGAGAGTGTTTGTGGTGGAGAAAAAAATAAAAAAAGGAGCATGAGAGAATATGTTTCCACTTATTCAGGTAACTCCTTTGGTGTATTCCAAAAGGCTTTCTTGTACTGTTCTATACCCAATTGGTTGATTCTAGGAGGAAGGGAGGGATGTTTTTAAATTTTATTGGGTAAATTTTTTCTAAACCTAAGTGGTTTTAGTGGGTTGAAGAAGTGGTAGGGGTGGTGGAATTTTATATGGAAGTGAAATGACACAATTGGAATTTTTATTAATCACGTTAGGTGTACCCACATTATTCATTATTCATCCTAAATTAATGTTTCGTAGAAAAATCCCAAAAATTCACCATAAGTTATTTTATAATTTCTTAATTAAAATATGGTTTTTATTTTGAAAAAAATCATTTTTAAAATTTTCTGAAAATATTTTTATTATTTTTCATAGAGGGTATTTAAATCTTGTTAATTTGAGAAAATAGTATTTTTAAAAATGTAACGTATTTATGAAAATTATATCATTCATCATTAAGATGTTTTATTTATATAAAAACATTATAAAAATAATTTAAAATTAGTTATAATTATTCATATTACATGTCTAATGGATAGATTAATATTATATTATTTAAATAATTATAATAATAAAAATACTTTTCATAGAAAGTATGTGTTGTCTATAATGTATGTCATGTCGGTGTTGCATGTTGAGTATACCAAGTCAGTGTTTCATGTAATGTATTCCAAGTCTCAAGATAACCATGGATTTCCCTATAGTGAAGCTAAAATGTATATTGTGTGTAGTGAATTATTAACTTTATGTTGCATATAAAGCAAGCTAAATGTAATGCCTTTGTATAAAATAAACTATTTTCAATGTTATGTTAAATAAAAAATATCACAAAGGTTAAATAATTTGAAAAAAAAATGAATTCAACAAATATTTTCGTGTCACATTCTACCCCCTTAAAATGAATTTCTACCTATAAATTTGTTTCAGTAATAAAAGGTTTAATATATGAATAATTCATTCATAGATACCCGCATCGTAAAAATGGATACTAAAACATCACTTAAATTGGAAAATTTGGAACCATAATAGTTACACAAAGTAATATATAACAAGGTTTCCAAATAGAATAACATAGTTTGAGGTTGAATATTGGGCATAGAGAAAAATCATAAATATTTATAGGGAGTGATTGAGGTCATCAATCACAAAAATGTGAATGATCATAGAAAAACTGAGGTCCTCAATGTCATAATTTTTTTATTATTTGTAAGTCCATCAGTTCAAAAACAATTTAAAATATTAAGAATTAATTTTTTATCATTATCCTATCGTTTATTTATTCTATTATTGTCCAAGAATATAAGGAAATATACTTACATGATATATTACTATAAAAAATCACTCTTTGGTGGTGATTTTTACTATTTATAATTCAACCATTACATTAAAAAAAAGGGATGTCCATAAATTAACATTGATACCTGAATCACTAAAATACGCTTTTAATAGATATTAAGGAACATAAAATAATATGGTTAATACATTATTCTCTAAACACAAAAAAGTAACCCTACCATTTCATCATTAATAATTATTCATCAAAAATAATTATACATTAATCCGGACCTCACATAGGCCATTGGTAGGCATGAAACCCTTATCATTCTTCGTTCATGGGTTGAAGACTCATAGCCTTGCATAACTTGAATGGTTTAAAACCTAAATTCATGATTTCCTTTTCTGAAACCACACTAATATAATTCTATAAATAAATAATATGCTAATCCTTAAAACAATTTTTATAACTAAAGATCTTTTTAACCAAGCTTTCCAATAATATTTTAATAAATAAATATGTCATCTAGATTTTAACTTAAACTTTTCACAAATGGATAACATTATAACCCTTTTAAAATTTGAAAATCCAAAACTTTAGAATGAAATTAAAGAAATATGTTTAACATTGATTCCCCTATATATCAAAAAGTAGCACCTGGTTGTCACATTCCAAACATGTGAATATCCTCATCATATATTCTTTTGAAACATGGTAATAACCTGAATTACCCAAAATACTTTTGAAAAACATGAATTCTTCCTTATTCCATCGATTACATGGTATATTTTATAAATCTAATAAGTTTTAAACATAATCCATGATAACATGAACTACTTGTAAATAGGGAATTAATTAGTTCCAAGGTAATCAGTACTGTCCACTTTAATTATTTGTATCCCATATATCTTTATTGAAACAACATTTTCATAACATAAGGAATGTATTATGGGTTATCTTTCCATTAATCATGTGTTTTTCATTGACATCACCTTTCTATTATATCACATTTCTAATCTATAAGAACCATTCATTGTGTTCCTGTAAATATGAATACATAAAAAAAAATTAATAATCTTTACATATTTCACCATTCATATAACATAATTTTTTAATCCAAATACATAAAAAAATTATTATTCCACTAAATCCTTATTCCATTAACAATTATACGTCATCCTACAACATAATAACTCTTTCCTTTCACATTTTATCGATATTCACATCATTATCAGCAATGTAACAACTACTCAAACTGCTTTGTTGATTCTCTTCATGAACATTCCTCTTGGGACACCGAGTAGTATAATGAAAATTTATTATACACCTAAATAACCTAAACATTAATGATTCCTTAGGGAGTCTAATATTCTCATCTATTTCATTAACTAAACTCATCATTTTTCTTTTATAGTCACATGCTTTGTGTCCTTTTTTCCATATTCAAATCAAATTCTTGTTCCTATAATACATTAACTTAGGTGATTCTTCCCACATTCTTCACAAAAAAGAAACTGGATCATTTTTCTTCCATGGTCTATATTACCCAAAATCTCAATGAACTTCTTATTTCTCTTCCTTTATGTTTCTGAGAGTTGGGTAAGTTACATGTTGTTAATCAGGTTTCGTGAAAACTAATTAGGCATGATCCCAACATCTATCACTCAAGTGACCGTCCCACATAACAAGTCATCAGCAAATTTTCCATCGTATTGAACATTAATTTAGTTCCTTCTAGATCCCAATATTAAAAGAAAACAGAAACATAGTTTTACCATTTTTTATCATAGAATAAACCCACATAGTCATGAAAAACATTACTTATAGTATGCATAAATTGTGACACCTTCTTTAATCAATGACACCCTAGGTTCATAATAAGATATTCCTAGACAATTTTTTTTTTTAAATTACTCATAATGGTTCATGACAATTTTTTGAGTCCCCAAAGAATATTCCATGGGAGTATAAAACCAGGTGTATAGAAAGGCCCATTGTCAGGTACCAGTTTACCCTGAGTCAGGCCTGGAACATCTTTTCCACGTCATTACACCAAAGTACATCTATTCTAGATCTACATCCACTTTTATTAACCATAATGTAATGTCTTTCTAGGAAACTGGTAACTTTATCCTTCACCAAAATTCTAATAAATTTTCATATAATTTTCTTTATCCATAGATATATCACTATAATTTTCGTTATGGTTCTTACTAAGGTTTTATTATCCCATCTTCCAAAGGATAACTAAAATTTTCACTAATACCAACTATAGCGACCCTAAATTTTCATATATATACATTGAATAACTTTTTTTGAATACATAAAACATTATAAAAACAGACACCAAATGACTATACAATTCTAGTTCCTTTGAAAACATAGAAACGTAAAAACATGTACATAAATGAGCTAAATTATCTCCCACTGGGTTATTCCTGACTAGAACCCTTCTTACAAACATTATAAATAATACATATCTTTATAACATAGAGAGGGAAACATAAAAAAGGGGTGAGCTAAAATGATCAGTAAGGGTAAAAAAGGGAGATATATAAGAATAATCATGAGCATATGGGTATAATAACATGATCACGAAAATAGAAGATCATACCCAGCATATGAAAGATCATATACCTGAATCATGACATAAATTTTAGAAGTTAATAAGACATGAATCATATGGAAATAATGAACATAATCCATGAAATCATATCAAAGGAATAAAACATGGAATTATGTAAGATATATAACCATATATAATGATTCTCATAATAGTCAAGGCATTACTACCAAGGCCATATTTGGGGGAAAATTCCTTTACTAAACCAGGTTCGCACCATGTTCCGGACCTATATTACTGAACAAAATTCACTCCTAAATCCATACTAGTAATATTGAACCAAGTTCATTTCTCATTCTTGTCCTGTAAAACTAATTCGGGATAATTTCTTGTTCTATCCATGTATATCTCATTAGATATAAATATTTAACCATTACATTGGAGACAGATATATGTACCACCCATCTCATAATGAAATCATGCTTACATGTTCCAAAAATAACCTAAAGAATAATATCATAACCCATGAAATGAAATGGGTATCATAAACATGTTAACATATCATAACCTATGGAAAAAGATATATGTTGCATAATTATTTCATCAAATCATATCCTCTGAAAGAGTAACCTATTTCATAAACATATAACCCATGAAAGATAAAATAGTTTCATAAATACCAAGACATTAAGAATAACCCATTTATTGAAGTAATATTAATTGAACCTTTAGATTTTTTCATTTATGTACATGAGTAACATCAAAATATGCTATCATAGAACGAAAATAACTTATAAATATCTTTCAAAAATGATTATTGAGGAAAAAAATTATTCTCCTTTATAAGAGTGTTTTTAATACATAAATGAATTCTAATATCATTATTTTTAAATACCTTGAAAACTTATAAATAATACTTAAAATCAGTTTGAAAAACTTTTTCCATGAAATCATATAAAATAATCAAAAAAACATTTCAAAAACCTCATTCTTTGAAAAAACATTGAAAACATATAATGAAAGATAGATTTTTTTTGAAAACCTTTTTACATGAAATAATATGAAAGAATCTTGAATTTTTTTTTTAACCCATTAATGTGAAAATAATATAAACATATATAAATGATTCTTCAAAATATTTTGAAAACAATTTTCCTTCAATACTTATAGAAGAAGCGTGAAAAAAATTGAAAATAATTTTCTATGAAAATTACTTATAAAAAAAAATTAAAAACATATCCATTTAAAAATGAATATAAATATTCAAAAAAATGATGGTGGGTAAATCTGTACATGTCGTACAATGTAAAAAGAACATTCCTTTTTCACCTTAGAAAGGTTAGAAAAACAAATTTCTATGAAAGAGATAAGAATATTCCATTAAAACCTTAGAAAAATAAAATAGAGTAAAAAAGTATTTTAAATATTATATGATAATGGTAAAATATTCTTGGAAACCCTTTTTATAAATCATTTTTTTAGGGAACATATATTTATAACTAAAGAGATGGTAAAGTAGACATTTCTTAAAAACACTTTCCTAAATATCATATGTACCAAAGAGTATAAAAATGGTACCAAATACATTAATATGTCATGAATAAATAGAGGGGGTCAAATTTCCTGAATTTTCCTGAGATATGGGTTATAATATTTCAATAATGGAGGCATAAACATAAGAAATCTTGAAAAGCGATGAGATTGTTTCAATAAATTCTTATCACTTGGTAACCCTGGATCATACTCTCCATATAAGAAACTAAGATTACATGATGCATAAAACATAATTAAAATAATTATATTCATTATATAACATGTAAAGTTGGATTATATATGCATTGAAAAAGAATTTAGATACATAACCAAGCCTGAATCTCAAATAAGGCAAGTTGAGGCAATATTGTTTTACCAATTATATAACTTTTGAAACATAAACCACATGAAATAAAGGTCATAAAATTGATATGTAAATAACCATAAAATTAACTATAAGAATCATTTAATACATCCATGGGCTTTATACATACCACACAAAATTAATGGGGGGTGAATAAATCATGTATCTCATGAAAATAAAAAAGTGAGACAATGTCCCCTTACCTTGTGTCTTGACTCTCATTGTACTTGTTAAAACCACTTGTATAATAAATATAAATTTATTATAAATATATAATTGAAAAATATACTTAATTATAATATCATATATTTTTTTATTAAGAAATTATATTACCCTTTTGTTAACAATTCTATGTAAAGGTTTCACTTTGGGTAATATTCACTTTGTTCTTTGCATGTGTCTAATTAATTATATCTTTGGTCCATATACATATATCATGATATTAAGAATTTAAAACATGATATTAATATAATTTTTATTTATTAAATGTGCATTATAACAAATATATATAGTATATAAGTTTGAAATGACATATATCATTCATAGAGATAGTAAGTTATAAGTACGAATGGACACTATTTCTGTTTAATTGTCGTGTTGTAAGAAAGAAATTAAAAGACATATAAGTATATATATTTCTCTATATAATTATTAAATTATCATAAAAATGTCATATAAATCATATATATTTACTAAACTCATCTTTAATTCATTCCACATAGTGTATGAGTGAATCACATCGCTTGAGGGGGCGGTAGTCTGCACTTCCTCAAAGGAAATTATCATATTAACATAAAATGAAAAGTAAAAAAGGTATGTGTCTTAAAAGGAATAAATATGATTAAATACATAATAAATTTAATATATTAGATATATAAATAAATTTTACATCATAATTTCCACCATGATAGGTGGTAAGGAATAAATTAACAATCATCATTTAGTGAGGCGAATGTTCAGCGTACACATAAACAGTATATTTGTTACCAATTTGATGGAAGTTTGTATAAGTGTAGGCCATAATATTAACATAAAAACATTATAGTATATTTTAGATATGGGTTTCATGTACAATAATTAAATTAATGTAGTGGAGGGTGAAGAAATAAAATAATATAAAGGAGTTTGAGAGAAGAGGTTTCCTCTTAAACAGATAACTTCTTTTGGTTGGTGATAAAAGGCTTACATGGATTTTCTTATGCCTGAGTGAAAGATTATAAGAGGAATATTTAGATATTGGGAAGTGTACATGATAGATATTGGAAGAACATAAGTGTTTGGATAGGTTTGATAAATAGGTAGAGTTGGTGGCCTTTTATAGGGAAATGAATGGAAACATTTGGAATTTTTAAAAACAAGTTTGGTGTATCCATGTTTTTTCCAACATAAATTCATAATAAAAAAAGAAAAATCAATAAATTTAGGTTAATTAATTAATAATTGACATAAAAAAAATTCATTGGATTATAGGATGTTTTTTGTTATAAATGAAATGTTTAGTACTTTATTAACCTAATTTTTCTCTTAACTGTTATAATTGATTTTAATCAATTTCACTTATATTTTTGGTCAAAAAAATATTCCTTATTATAAATTAAAAATTATTATGATTAAAAATATTTAATACATTTTTTAAAATTTTAATAACATAATTGGTTAAAATTAATTTAAAATTAATCCTGCTAGTGGTACGACATTACGGGTTTTTTTAAGTAAAACATCCAAACTATTGCTATGTATTTATACCAAATTTAAAAGTGAAATTGAGTCTCATAAAAAAAGTGTATTAATTGATAAAAATATTATCCAATTAAACTTTGATACCAATATAAAATATAATTTAAACTTATAAATATATTATATGAGAAAGCAGTTTTGAATTGAAATTCGGTATTTTTCAGTATTTATACAAAACTAATGTTTCTCAAAAAAAATCTCAAAAATTCTCCCTAAACTAATTAAGAAATTATATATTCAAAAATAATTTTTATTTTATCAAATTAAATTTAAATGTAGTTTCACCATTTTTTACAAAAGGTCATTAAATGTAGTTTATTTGAGAAAATAGTATTTTTAAACATATATGGACTTTACCAAAAATTATATCTTTCATCCTGAATTTGTTTTATTTATATAAAACCATTATATAAAAATTATATAAAAATTAGTTATCAATGTAAATATTTCTAAGTACAATGTCTAGATTATTAATATATCTTTTTAAATAATTATAACTACAAAAATACATTTTGTAGAAACTCAGTGTTGCGTGTAATTTATGACAAGTCGGTGTTCTGTGTTGGGTATGCCAAGTCAGAGTTTTGTGTAAAATACATTATTTCTCAATATAAACTCATTTTTAGTTTAGTAAAGCTAAAATATATTTTTCGGGTAGTGCATGATTAACTTTGTGTTCCATATAAGGCAAGCCAGAGATTGTTCTTTTATATAAAATAAACTATTTTCAGTGTTACATGAAATAAAAAAAATCTCACATATTATATAAATTCAAAAATAATAATTCAAAAAAATTCAGTGTTTCACACTTATGCTGATATTAATATGATGTTTTATTAACCCTTTTATAATGTAGGTTTTTAACAAAATAATTTTCAAATGTCAAACCCTTAGTTTCCATGGTCTTGTTTTAATAGTGAGGGCACAAAATATTTATGGTCGGAAGAATGTAACACCCCAAATTATAAAATAAAAACATTTTATTAAATAATGTAATTAAGAAACAACACATATATTAGAATAGAATATAACACCCCAATACTTTAAAATTTTTATTTTATGATACATTAAATTTCTTTGATATCCTATGATACACGCAATAATGAATGTCTTGGATAGCTTTTGTTCCACACAAGAATGTGTTTTATTGAAAAAGAATATACTATTAATATTATTATTTAATATGGTAGTTATTTCTAAGATATTATAATGGTGGGTATGAATAGTATTAACTAAATTATGAAAATATAATATTTTAAAAGATTTATTTTTTATCTATTGATTATAAATAATAATAATTATCATTAAAAGGAAAAAGAAATGTTTCCAGATAAACTGTATTTTTAAAGAATTCAGTTTAGTCGCACTTGGTATGCATAATATAATATAAATTTTTAACACTTTATAAATCTTAATTTGAAAAAATAAAATTAATTATTTAAATAAGAATACCAAAATTATTTTCGTCTGAATTTTTTGGAATTTTCTAAGAAGATTTATTTTTCGATGAATAAAGTTAAATTGTGAATTTTAATTGAAAATATTCTTTTCATTTAAATTTTTTATAATTATAAAATATATTTTGAATTTATTTCAAAGTAAATTTAGTTAAATTTTATATATATTAATCTAATTCAATTAATTTTAATAATTTTCATATTAAACATTTTAATAGAATCTTTGTATACATTTTAACAGTTTCACTTTAAAAACATTCTTTCTCTTCATGTTTGTAGGATTAATTTTAAATTGAAATTTTAATTTATATTAAATGAATTATAAAAACTATATTCATTATTTGGAATCATAATAATTCATAATATCAATTAATATAAACTTATTGTTTTACTAAAATAAATAGTGAATGCAGTAAAAATTAATTATCATTTTTAGGTAAAAATGGTTTTATTGGGTGTTAAACTAAAAATATAAGGGTAAAATGACTTATAATCTTGCCTAAAAACTATATTTTATTAATTCTTATACCAATACACATATAATTTTAAATAATCATTCATTTTTGACCATTTTTACACAAGAAAAATCTGGAGGCACTGAATTATTTTCAAAAAAATCCAAGTGTGTCCCCCCCCCCCCCACTTACAAAATACAACCCTCTTACATCATTATTCACAACTATTTATACATTTGGTTTTTATAAGACAAAAAAATACCATATTAATTTACTTACCCTAATCCTTTAATCCTTATTTTGTGATGAAATACAACTTGTAAGGCTGTAGTGCAAACCTAAATATGATACCTGAATAAGTGGTAATGTTCTTCAATGAGTGTCTTGGTTTTTATTATTTACCCACCTACTTTAAATATTTGAATACCATGATGATATTATCTTAATTATTATCTAAAATATACTATTATTTTATTTATACTATTATAATTAAATAATACCATATCTACTTCCATCAAATAGGTTAAGAAATCATTTTTCGTGTATACGGTGTAATATCGCCTTGAAACCGATGTCATTCAATTTTCTTATTTCCACCTCTCCAGGTTGTGTATAATGATGTATATAAAGTAATTATATGATATATATAACCTATTTTTACCTCTAGAATCATTATAACCTATGTATCATTTTACCTTCCATTCTATAGGATATATGTTAACATCGCTCATATGTACGGTGGATTGCTGCCTCTCGAAGAAATGTGATTCTCCATGCACTAATGATTCACAAGGAAGTTAATAAAGATTAATTTAATGATTATATGTTATATAAATTAAATATATATTATATTCATGACATGATTATCATTATTTAAATATAATATATAGTATTTTCTTTATAACCTCTTCACTCATTTAAAGTTGATAACGTCATTCATGTACATGTAGACTCTCACCTTCACAAAGTGATGTGACTCTATTTTCATCTATGATATACATGGTTTATATATATAATCATATAGTATGTTATATGTTATATAATTATTATTATTTAAAGGTAAAATATTTATTACCTCTTTTTCATAATTATCATGCAAAAATGAAAACATTACGGATGCGCACGTATAGCCTATTGTCTCCATTATCGTAATGTACTTCATTTTCATAACCATCATTAATGGTTTGTTTTGAAGGTATAATTTATTTATAAATATGATTATAATTTCATGAATATTATTATAGGTTGATGAAATTATATAAAATAAGAAATGATTATATCATTCATGAAAAAACATGAATGAGAAAAAGAGGTGATCAACACTAAAAACAATGAAAATAATAAAATATTATTAAAAGACGGGTGATGATATGTTATAAGAGGATAATATATGATACTATAAATATTAATATAGGTCTATAATAAGTAATAACATGTTTAATACCACTATAAATCAGTATAAATCACATTTAACCAAAAGGAATCATAAGGTAAGGGATTTCATCTCAATTTCATTTCACTGAGGCATATAGTAATGTTATGCACTTAGTTCGTTTTATACGAAGTATATACTACCAAATTGACATTTAATATCATGAATAATTCATTATTAATGGTATTTTAACTTTAAATTTGAATTATTTCATCTGGTATGACTTTAATTAAAAGTTACAAGGTGGTAAATAATTTCCTACCTTAATTTCCTATCATTTGGATTTAGTACATCTTTGTTGTTGTTTGTATTATATGATTATTTAAATATTTAAGTATGATTAAATTATATTGTAATTAAATTTTTAATGTGTATTTATATCTAATACACATAATCAATTCATTTATTAATTCCTACTTCAACGTTATGATCATTGTACGGGTTTATTTCTCAAATATCATTCTCATCAAGATTATTTAATCAAAAATTCAAGATGAAGGAAATAATTCGATCATGGATTAATAAACCCTTTAATATTATTATCATCTAGTTATTAATTTTTTTTTAAATTAATAGTACCATTTTCCAACAATTTGGTTCTTAAAAGAGATTAGAAATAATTTTATCAATATTCCAATTCATTTCTCTCTTTAGTCGAAATTTTTTTATCCAAAACAATGTTCTTGAGAAATATTTTCATAAAATATTTTAATCTTTTAAAACATATTTATCAAATTACATTAGAAAAATATTTACCCTCTATTAAATGTTTTCAATGGAATATATTATCATTTTAAAAATACATTGTTTGGATTTTAGTGAAAATGTAAAAAGATTCTTCTTGTCATTTTCTAAAAAAAACATTAATAAACTTTTAACAATGAAAAATGAATGTTATTTTTTATTTTAAAAAATTTACAGAATTATAATTTGTCATGACTGTCACTTATTTGATGATTCCTTTTCAACTTTATGAGGATCATTTTAAAATAAAATGTTTTTAAATTTTATTTTCAATGAAAATAATTTTCAAAAGGTATTTCAGAATGAAAATTATTTTTTCCATAAAAATGTTTTTAAAGATATTTTAATATTATTTAAATACATTAGTGACAATAAACCTTATTATAACCCTAATGGGTATTTTTTGATACCATCCTCATTCTTCCTCTGGGTGGTTTATGATTATTTTGACCAAGCATATTATGTTTAAGGAGGTGTTTCTTTAACATAAGATCATTATAATAGATTTGTAATGGTATTTTTTAGGTATTTATAATTTATAACCATATTTTAAGATGTTTATATAATGTATGAAAAACTAGAAGAAAAATGTAAAATATTTCATCGTGGAGGTGAGAGTCCTCACAAATGCATGTTCACCATTCTCATTTCTCAAATATTGGGAGGGGTGAATGTGGATATTAAATTTACATTAAAAAATAAAAAATACACAGTATTTGTAATATTTATTCATAAATAAATCCTTTATTTCCATCCATGAAGGGTGTAAATGAAAACAAACAAACAAATTCACTTTGTAGAGGCAGTAGTCCATGCAACACACTAATTATGATCTCTTATTTTCTAAGTGGATATAAATGAGTAAATAAGGGTTATATAATCAATGTTATAATTAGAACGTCTAATATTGACACTAACATCATAATATTATTATATTTATATGATATTTGGATGATTATGATTAATAAGAACAAATTATCAAGGAAATAATACTTACATTGGATACCTGATCTTTCCTTGAATATCCTTTGAAATTGATGAGATTTTAATAATTGTGAGTGACGAGGGAAATCATTTGGAGCTATAGGGTTATAAATAGTAAAATAAAACATTTTCATGGAGTTAATTAAAGGTGATGTTCATCTTATAAGGGTCTAAGTGGAACCCCTTTATTATAGGATAAAAGGGTCCCTTTTGTAAATACTCATTATTTTTCAATGATTACACAATGATATTCAATTTTCAATGACCCAAAAGATTAAAAATAGGGACTCTAGAAAAAAAGAAATTATAAAATCATATCAACTAAATATTTGAAAAAATAACATGTTTTTTCCATTTTCCCATACTAAGACTTTTTATAATTTTTAGTTTTTACCAAGGTAACAATTTTTTATACCTAGTAATTAAGTTTAAAACTAAAATTGAAATTTTACTCATTACCTAATTTATAAAATATGATATTAAATTTTAATACCATTTTATCATATAAAATTTTTAAATGTTTGAAAATTTAATTTTAAAATAAACAAACTAAATCACATAAAAATATTTTTAGAGAAATGATGGTTTTCAGAATTAAATATATAGTTAAGAAAAAAATAATTAATATTGATTTTAATGCAATAAATTTAATTTTTTAGAAATTTAATTTATGTTATTATTTTTTAAATTAATTATATAACTTAATCTGACCATGAAAATACATCATTCGAAGAAAACACTAAAAGACGTTTTTATTAAACTAAAATTATTATTTAATTCTAAAAATGTTGAAAATGGAATTAATATGCTCAAAGAATATTTTAAAATACATAATTATTTTAATTAAATGAATATTTTATTAATTGAGATATTGTTTAAACATATACTAAATTCTTATATAGTGACAAAATCATAAAAATTTTAATTTTAATGAAACCATATTTTTTATTAAAAATAATTATTTTTAGAAATGATTCAAAAATTCATACTAAGTAAATATTAAATAGAGGATTTAAAATATAAATGGTATTTTATAAGTTTACATTTTAAAAATTTTAAATTTAGTTTTAAAATATTGTATACTATAACGAAAATGTATTTTTCATAACCTTTTTCAATATTAACTCATTTTAATATTTTATATCATAATTGTAATAGATATTAATAGTATAATATTTTAAGGTTCATTATAAATTTATTAATAATTTATTCCTAATATTTTGTGAATTTTTATATTGGGTGTAGCATGAGACACAAGTTATAGGGAATAGTATGTATTATAATGGATCAAAAATCTTGGGTTGTAAATTCCACCCCCTTAAATAAATTGTATCCTCACGATTTAACTATTGTATAATAAAGGAATAAGAAAAGGGATCCTTAATAACATCAACATATATTTTATACAAAGATATTAACCATGTTATCCTTGTTAATAGTTTAAAACTACTTATTATAAATATTATTCTTTGGAGTTTGTAAAGGCATACCACTCACACCTTTACTTCCTTGATATTGATTCAACAAAATACAAAAATTAAAAAGGTTATTATAGTTTCTAAAATAATACTTTTATATAAATATGGAAGATCAATCCTAAGAAGTATTATCTATGGAAAACTCAATTTAAATGTATGATGATTTTATTTCAACTATTTCATACTTGGTTAATCCAATAACTCTGTTGTTTATACCTAAGATACATTATGATGGGTTATCTTACTATATTCTACCAAATCCTTAAAATTAACATGAAATTAAATCCATCATAGTTGTTTCTAAAGATCATATGAACGACCAAATCATATCCTCTTGGAGTTTAAAACATGGTGTGTATTCTTAGGCCCACCCATCATGCATTAGGGTGATGATTGAGTAAATTCTCAATCATCCATTTCCGGGGTGATTACCCCTAGGTGCATCAGTTTCACATCCACATCCACTTATAGTATCCAGATAGGGATTTATTTCTAAGTAAAACCTTATAATCAAGAGTTTTCCAATATTTTTGGATATTATGCAATATTTGGTCTAAGGGAAAGGATTTTTTCTATGATTCTCTTCCCAAGATAACTAAATAAAACTCTAAACAAAAAAACTAATCTCCAAAAATTTATAAACCATTCATTTGATAAAAATTATATAAACCCTAGATAAAGATACATAAACAATACATTGATACCATGATTTAATTAGTGCATCTGGAAAATAGTCTCACAACTCGGGGACCAATATGTTTACTACCTTAGTTATTATCTATATAAACATCTTATTTTACAGTACTTGTGTAAATTAATACATAATTATAATCCTCAAGAACCTTTTATAGATATCTAATAATGAATAATCATATTTACAACCTAGTGAATAGAGACATGAGAAATGTTTGTGCTCAAATTATATGAATGTTAAAAACTTATAAAAGAGAAATACATTGTAAACATGGAAGAGGATATGACGGAGATGTAAATGTAATAATAAATGATCAAAATAACTTATATGATAATCGTGAAACATGATATAGTAACATAATATCATAAAAAGATCATTAAAGAAACATAAAAGTTATAATAAGGATAAAAAATATCCCAATAATCAAATAACATGTTATAATGACATAAAAGTGTAGAATACATTAAAAATTAGGCATAATCATAAAAATATGTTATTTAAGGAAATGAAATGAATCATGAAAATTTATCATAATTTAATGACAAACATGAGAATTTAGATAAAACATAGGAAAAGTAAAATTATTGGAAACAAAATATATATACCTTTGTGGGATTGGAAAAATGCTATAATGTTCCCTTGGAATTACGATAAAACCTCTCATGTACCCCCTTCTCTTGGGGGTAATTTTTTTTTAATTTGGTGTTAATAATTATTTATCTTTATTTATTTCTATAAAATTACCTTACATAATATTTAAATAAATTCTATTTTGTTTTAAAAAAATTATTTTTTTCCTTTATATGTATTCTTATTTTGTTTTAATCATTATCTATTTTTAATTTACTTTTCGGGTTATAAAAAATAATGCCTTATATGATATCCTTTAAGATTAACTTGAACCTATTTTAAGGGAACCCAAAGGACTGCCCTTGAGGTTGGTCTATCAAATGAGGCTCTTACAAAGCCAAGTCGAGCATAGTACTCACATAGTACTAACTGCGCCCGTGTATAATGTCCAAAAATGTGCTCTCTTGGTTTCAGGATGGTTTCCCACAAGCCTGTAGGATGTGTGTTCGGTAGAGATATGTGTTTTTTCGTCAAGTATTATTTCAACACTCTCTAGATTATATACCGCTCGTTTTTCATTAGTTCATTTTGATGTGGGATGTATTTTTTCAACTAGAACTCAATCTGGACTTTCAAATCTCCTCTTCCCCTTCTTATAGCCATCCATTCACTTCTCTGAACTTTCCTTTTTTCCTACGAGTTATATTTTTTGAAATCTCACATCTCTTTTCAAAATTCCATGTGTTTCCTCATCCTCTTCTCATCTTCCTATATCGTAGCCAAACCAAAGCAACCCATTCTCAGGCATCCTTCTCATCTACTGATTGATGGATTGTGCACCTTCATTTCTTATTTGTCTTAAATTTTTCTTTTATTTATTTTATTCATTTATTTATATTCTCTTAAAAAGTTTCTCATCCTATAATTATTCAATATATTATCCTCTTCCCCTTATTTTTTCTTCATTTTTGTTTTCTTCTGGTTAGAATCCATTTTTTGTTGGCTTCTCTCTTCGGTAGAGTCACGGTTGGTTTCTACTAACAGTGAATCGTTTTTGTCAATTTTGGTATTTACCAATGCTGAGTGTTTATTTTTTTCACTATTGGGTTTTAAACAACGTTTATTATTCTAATAACCTCCAAAAATGTTCCAATAGTGATTAAATTTACTCACCATTGGAACACAATATTTTGTCTCTGACTCACAAGAAGGAGAGAAACAGTGAGTAAATTTACTCAATCTTTCTCTTCAATAGATTTTTTAATTTATTCTAAATAACTATTTTTTATATTTCCTTTCTTAAATATACCATTTTCCATTTTTTCCATTGATCCATTTCCTAAGATTCTACTTCTTATTCTTCTGCATCAATTTTTAAAAAGAATTACATTTTTTCAGAAGTATTTAATCATGTTTATATATTGTATCTTATTGTTTTTTATCTCTATATATATATTTAAGAAGGTAATCAGTTTTTTTTTATTGATTTATTATGTTTCCACTTTTATTAATTCATGATTCTTTAATAACTAGAAATAATGTTATTCAATTTTAAGTTCATTCTAATTATTTTGGTTTATTTTTCAACACATTTCCTTTAGAACCCAACAGTGAGACATTAGTCACCATTGAAACACAATAGTGAGAAATATTTATTTTTCGCTTGGAACCTTTTAATTTTTATATGATAGGAATTTTTTTAAATTTTTTATTAAAATTACAAAATTGGATGATACTCGGTTTTTCGACCATTGAACATTTCCAAATGTCAGTATGTCTCTCCAGTCTTTGTTTTCAACAGTGAGTCCTGAATCACCATTAATTAAATATATTTTTTTAAAGAATTATTTTTCTATTATAGTTAATTTTATTGAAAAAAAATTTATATAATTTTTTTTATATCTAAATATAAATGAAACCTGTTTAAAAAGTAATTATAATATTTTTTATTGACATGTGGTCATATAATTTATTTCTCATATGATGCTATGTTTTTTTGATATTATTTTTTATGTTTAATGTGATGATTTATTTTATAATTTAACAATTTTTCAATTGCGATTTGATTCATAATAATTATTATTAATATATTAAATATTTTTTTAAATATTTAATGAATAAATATTATACCGAATAAGTGGTTTTGTTCAGAGTATTTAAAAAAAATGTGATTGTAATAATATTTTATTATCAAACAATAAAAACTATTGTGAATATATTGTACACAAACACACTAATTTAGTTCTATATTTTAATGTTTTTGGAGATTTCATCAAGGGTAAAATACATGTACAAGTGCAGATGATACAATTTTACAAGGATATGATATTTTATTTCCTACTTCTCTGAAAATTGATCAAGAAACATCCCAAAAATGCTTGGTTCTGTTGTGATCACTAGAGATATTCGTCACATACTTATTACTCCACTTATGTGATCAAATATCAGGATGTGAAACTAATTTCTACATTATCTTCTCAAACTTTTATTTCATATGATTTATTTTTTTTCCTCTATTGTAACTGTTTTATTCATCTATATGTCCTCTAAAGGTTTGGTTTACAATTCTCCCTTATAAAATTTTTCATTGGGCTATTCCTATAATCTAAAAGAAATGTATGATTATTCCTCCAAACAAAAGGAAGGTCAGGTTGTTTGTAACGACCCAAAATTTCATTAATGGAAAATCCCTCTTGATCCAGTTAAATGTTTCTTTATGTTTTTATAAGATGTCAACTTCTTTAGTTTTACGTTAAGATTTGTGACCGTTACTTTTATAGCCGTTGAACATTGATCATCTGGGTAGTTTAAATATAAGGCTTTAACGAAACCATTTTTACTCAGACAAAGGAAGCGATGGCCTCATCCAGTAGAATTGCCCCTTACGAAGCCCATTTGTCGGAGCTCGGAAAGGAGGTGGCGTCTTTGGGCTTTGCCCTTGACCAAGCCCAAGCTGAGCTTCATCAAGTCAAGCTCGAACGTGATCGTCTATGGGAAAAATGGAAGTTGATAGAGATCACCACTCGAGCGATGTTATCCGAGCAACCCCAAGAGTCTGTCACCATCGCACACCTTACCCTTAGGTCTTATGCGGCTATTTTAAGGGGTTATGTAACAAATAAGTAGCACCATGTTCATGTACATTATTTTTGTATATAATAATGAATATAATTTCTAGTCATTTTTGATGCATTGTAATTAGTTTTTAAAGTACAAATGATGTTTTTAGTTATTATTTAATTAAGAATTATATTTTATTAAATTAAAGGATTTTTGAATTAAATAATATTTTAATAAAATATTATTATTAATATTAAATTAATTTTTATTAAATATAAATGATCTTATAATTTTATGAATGCAATTAAAATTTTTATTAAGGTTTGAAAGCCATTTCTGTCAAAACCCGTGAATTTTTTATAAATGTCGGTTTTTATTTTAAAAGTGCAAATTCACATATTTAGAAAATTATTTAGATAAAATAAATATTATTTTTGGAATCAGGACGTCGAAATTATCCAACGGTGAATTTTTCATAATTTTCTGAGACAGTCCAATTTTTGGGTAAAAATTAAATACCTTTTAAATATATAATGTGATTTATGACATCATAATGACCCAATGGTGATGTAATAAAATACCATAATCCTTAGGTTCGGCCAATATATGTTTTATCATTAAAATAATGAGGTTTTGGGTTTGTTTGACTCACTTTTCAAAGCATTAATGGAGCCCTCAAGACTTATTCAACACTTTGCCTTTTTAAATTAATTTCCATGGGAGTGTGACTCACCTCCACATAAGCAACCCTAATTTTTTAATAAGTTCGGACCTTGGCCTTGTAAAATATTGTTTTCCTCTCTCCTTTTCCAGAAACCATGGGCAAATACCATGGTATGGTTTGTGGTTTGGATTATTTTAATATAAGGGGTCCCAAACCTAAATAATAAAGAATTCTCTCACCTTTCCTATATAAACCCACCCAAGCTCCCACTTCCTCCTCACTCAAAGCCCTTGAAGTTCGTCCAACCTCTGCCCTACTCTCTCTAGAATCCTCTCAAGGTGCCCCAAGCTCCCAAGAAGCCTCTCACAAGCCTCTCTCTAGCCTTTGGAAGCACACTTCCAAGTAAGGGTTTTTTCTTCCTTTCTCATTTTTTGTCAATTTTCTTTAAGTTGTATTGCCCTTTTAATTTAATTTATGAATGTTGGGGTATGGTTTCGCACCTCCCCCATACTTCCCTCTTATTGTTTGAATGATGGGAGAACCCTTTCTCTCTCATTAAATGCCTCCCATGTACACCCGTTACTATGCCGAAATTCCGAAAGGAACTTCTCTCTCTTCTTTTATATTCAAGCAATACTTTTGTATCATGAATCTAAATTCCATTTCTGTTTTTGGGACATGTATATATATGATCTCCTTACTGTCCATTTCATGTAAATATGATGAGGAACCCCTTTCTCTCTCATCAACCTTTTTTATGAATTCTTATGTCACGCCGTTACGCTGCCGAAATCGCACCAATTTTCTAAGCCAATGTCTTTGTGTAGTGAATACCATGCCCATTTCTCCATCAAGGGTATTCACCTTTATGCACATATACGTATTGATTGTAAAGTTTCATGTATGAATTCCACATTCCTTTATCGTGGAAGAAATGATTATGTTTTATGAATCCATGTTTTATGATCCATGTGGCACACTTATGCATGAAATGAAATGTTTAAGAAGGGTGCGCCCTGATAGCGCTCCAATGCATTGGGTAAAGTATAGTATCATGATACGTCATGTGCAATGAGTGTTGACTCATGCTAATTCAAGTGCAACGAGGGTTTACTCGTGCTTCAAGTGCAATGAGGGTTTACTCATGCTCCATGTGCAATGAGCCTTGGCTCATGCTAATTCAATGTTAAGTGTTGTTGCCACATTTCCATGTTATGATTATCATGCTTTATCATGCCTTTATGTTCATGTCTCTCTTATGCTCTATTGATATGCCTATTGCCTAACATGTATTGTACTCCTCATGTTATTCATTATGTACTCCCTTACTGGGCTTTATAGCTCACCCTTTTCTTATGCATGTCCTCAGGTTATCCCATGCAATGCTAAGTACGAAGGAATGTAGTGGTCATGTAAAGGAAGTTTTCAATAAGGATGTTGTATTTCAAGTTTAAAGTTTTTATGTAATGATCCTAAGCCCCAAAGACACTAAACCTCTCGATCTTCTTTGTTGTATCAAGTGAAGTTTTATGTAATAAAGCATGTTTAAGTTGTAATAAAAAGCAGGGTTGTCTTAGTTGGTATCAGAGGATAGGTTTAGTTATTTTTGGGATTAGGAAACCCTAGTAAAGCCTTAGATACAAGACTAAGCATAATAAAAACATCCCTAAGTTTTGGTAAATACTAAGTAAGTGTTTTGTCAAAAAAATACATCCCTGTCTGGATACGAGCAGGTAGAGGCGGCTCTGGCACAGATGTATCCTAGGGGTAAAACCCGAAAACACCGCTTTGAGCTAGACTCGAACGGGAACTGGTGCACGACAACGGGCCTTGCTGCACTCTTGGTTACGACACTCCCGGGGGATATGTTTTGACAAATTCACAATCTTAGTATGAACCCTTATTAAGGGAAAAAATGCCCCTAAGAATATATGTTAGAAGGAAGATCCTGAAAAGCCTGGATTGAATCCTATAGACTCATGAGTTAAAGAGATCAAAGTTTATTTATAAGTCATCAACTTTTGTCTTTGGATTACCCTCTATGTGTTACCCCTAACTTTCCTTTTATTCCAGCCAATGGCCGGTAATAGGAGAACTCGGGCTAACAACCGTTGTGAAGATCAGTGTGATGATTGTACTAATGAGATGCCCAATCCGATGGGAGCGGGAATCGCGAACTTTGTCACGCTTCTCTCTCAGCTAACTCAAGTTTTGAATAGAAACACTGGTCAAGAGGAACGTTCAACCCCCCCTAAGAAAGAACAAGTCGCTATTGAAAGCTTCATGAGACAAAGGCCTCCTACTTTTAGTGGATCATCTGATCCCACGATCGCTGAACAATGGATCAACTCCATTGAGAAGATATTCTCCATCCTCCAATGCTCTGAAAAAGAGAAGGTTCTCCTGGCGGCTTATCGTATGGAGGGTGAAGCTGATCAATGGTGTACATTGATCAAAAATACGAAGCCTGAGGAGGAGATCGAGGCTTTGGAATGGAAGGTATTCCGGAAGATGTTTTTCGATAAATATTTTCCACGCACCCTCCGTCTTAAGATGGAAAGGGACTTCCTTTCCCTCAAGCAGAAAGATGAAGAATCTGTGGGAGCGTACGAGGCAAACTTCACAAGGCTTGCACGATACGCTTCCGGCTTTGTCGTTACCCCCGAATGCAAAGTTGACCGCTTCTTTGGTGGGCTGAAGCCTAGCTTGCAGAAAGCATTAGCGATCCGTGACTTTGACAGCTATGAGGAGATTGTCTGATGTGCCCTTAAGGTTGAAATGGAGATCGGAGAATCACAAGGGTATCATGGGGACAAGAAGCGGAAGGTGGACTTCAATGCTGGTGGTCCGATGGATAAATCCAACGGCGCTAAGAAATTCCAGCACCCCACTTGCCAAAAGTGTGGAAAGAAGCACCCTGGGAATTGCCTTAGGGGGACAAGAAAATGCTTCAAGTGTGGAAGAGAAGGGCACCTAGCTATTAACTGTCAGCAAGAAGGACCCGCGGCTGCGACGGACGGGAGGAACGCTCCGTTCGAACCTCAACGCGTTGTTCAATGCTTCAAATGCAAAGAACCGGGTCATTTTGCGAATCAGTGCCCTAATCCAAGGGTTATCGGAGGCAATCAACAACCTCCAAGACAGCAAGGAAGAGCTTTTGCCATCACTTCTGCCGAAGTGAACCCCGACAACGAAGTGGTGACAGGTACGCTAGTTATTCATTCAAGAATAGCGAACGTACTTTTTGATTCAGGTTCTACGCATTCTTTTATATCTCAAAAGTTTAGTAGAATAATCCCTGCACCACCACAAATCATGGAAGTAAAGATGTCGGTGAGTACGGCAAATGGGGCAATCATTGCATCCCATGAGTATAAGTCCTCCCCTGTTATAATCTGTGGATTGAATTTCCCGGAGAACCTTGTCATACTCCCTTTGGTGGAATTTGATGCAATTCTTGGCATGGATTGGCTTTCCTTATATAGAGCCAACATAAATTGTCGGGAGAGGGAAATCACACTCCATATGGAGAATCGACCCCCGATTCTTTACAAGTGTCAGGAGGAAGATGAATCTCCTTTAACTCCATCATCTCAAGCATGGATATTACTACCTTATGAGCACGCATATCTGGCTCAGATGATTGAGTCCAAGGAAGAAAGCACCCTTGAAGAAATGCCTATTGTGAGGGAATTCGCTGAAGTATTTCCCGAGGAACTTCCTGGTCTTCCTCCAAGAAGAGATGTTGAGTTCTCAATTGAACTTATACCTGGGGCGCTACCAATATCCAAGACTCCATATAGAATGGCTGTGGTTGAGCTTGAAGAACTGAAGAAACAACTACAGGAGAATCTGGATAAAGGGTTTATACGCCCAAGTGCATCACCATGGGGTGCACCAGTCCTCTTCGTCAAGAAGAAGGATGGGTCAATGCGGCTTTGCATCGATTATCGTGAACTTAACAAAATCACGATAAAGAACAAGTATCCTCTCCCAAGAATCGATGACTTGTTTGATCAGCTGCGTGGAGCACAATACTTCTCCAAGGTCGACTTGCGGTCGGGATATTATCAAGTAAGGGTGAAGAAGGAAGATATCCCCAAGACTGCTTTTCGTACAAGGTACGGGCACTATGAATTCATAGTAATGCCTTTTGGAATCACCAATGCTCCAGCAATATTCATGGACTTGATGAATAGAGTCTTTAGAGATTACCTAGATAAATTTGTGGTAGTCTTTATAGATGATATTCTAATATACTCCAAAACCAAGGAGGACCATGAGGAGCATTTAAGAACTGTACTGGAGACTTTGCGCAAGGAGAAGCTCTATGCCAAGTACAGCAAGTGTGAGTTCTGGTTGAAGGAGGTCTCATTCTTGGGCCAAATCATCACAATCAATGGGATATCTGTGGACCCCTCCAAAACAGATGCAATTGAGGGATGGCCGAGGCCAACATCGGTAACTGATATCCGTAGCTTCTTGGGGTTAGCTGGATATTATCGACGATTTGTGAGAAACTTCTCACGATTGTCCAACCCTCTTACCAAGCTAACTCGAAAGGGAGTAAAGTTTGCTTGGAGTGATGAATGCGAAGAAAGCTTCAAGGAGTTGAAAAGGAGGCTTATCACTGCACCTGTGCTCACTTTACCCACAAGTGGGGAGCTTTTTGTGGTATTCAGTGATGCTTCGAAGAAGGGCTTAGGATGTGTGCTGATGCAGAATGATAAAGTGATATCCTATGCCTCAAGACAGTTGAAAATCCATGAGCGAAACTATCCAACGCATGATCTGGAGTTGGCGGCGGTGATCTTTGCCTTGAAAATCTGGCGGCATTATCTCTATGGAGAGAAATGTGAGATATATACGGACCACAAGAGTCTTAAATATATATTCACACAGAAAGAGCTTAATATGCGCCAGAGAAGATGGATAGAGCTCATAAAGGATTATGACTGTTCAATACATTACCACCCTGGGAAGGCGAACAAGGTGGCGGATGCCCTAAGAAGAAAGGATCCAGCAATTCTATCAATGATGAGAATTGAGAAGGATCCAATCTTCTTAGACTTGATTAAGATGGACGTGGGAATCATAAAGAAGGGAACATCATCAATCCTTTCACAAATGATTGCTCAACCATCTCTTTTGGAAAGTTTAAAGGATGCTCAAAAGGATGATGCGAGAATCCAAGAAAAAGTGGAAGCTATCAAAAAGGGAAAATCCTCAGAGTTTAATGTTAATGAAGAAGGAATTGTGCGGTTTGGGAAAAGACTATGTGTCCCATCAAGTTCGGAGCTGAAGAAGGAACTTTTGGATGATGCACATAGTTCAAATTTCTCTATTCACCCAGGGAGCACAAAGATGTATCGAGATCTCCAAGAAAACTTTTGGTGGGATAATATGAAGAAGGAGATCGCTGAATATACATCAAAGTGCCTGGTGTGTCAGAAAGTGAAGGCAGAGAGGCAGAAGTCTAAGGGGATGATGCAACCATTGCCCATACCAGAATGGAAATGGGAGAACATCACCATGGACTTCGTCACTGGACTTCCAAGGACATCCAAAAGCAACAATGCAATCTGGGTTATTGTGGATCGTCTTACAAAGACTGCACACTTCATTGCTATTCGAGAGGACTTCTCTTTGGATCAACTGGCACGGATATATATCAGGGAAGTGGTACGGTTGCATGGAGTACCACTATCTATTGTGTCTGACCGAGATCCAAGATTTACCTCTAAGTTTTGGAAGAGTCTTCAACATGCTCTGAATACTGAACTGAACTTCAGTACGGCCTATCATCCTCAAACTGATGGCCAATCCGAGCGGACTATCCAAACACTTGAGGATATGTTGAGAGCGTGCTCAATGGACTTTAAAGGAGGATGGGATCAACATCTTCCTCTAGTTGAGTTCTCTTATAATAATAGTTTCCACTCGAGCATCCAAATGGCACCATATGAAGCCCTGTATGGGAAAATGTGTAGAACACCGGCATGTTGGGATGAGGTCGGTGAACGTAAGCTGCTTGGACCAGAAATGGTCGAAGAAATGGTGGAGAAGGTGAAAACCATTCAGCAGCATATCAAGGCAGCCCAAAGTCGACAGAAGAGTTATGCAGATAATCGTCGACGAGACCTTGAATTTAAAGTTGGAGACATGGTGTTTTTACGCATATCTCCGTGGAAGAAGGTCATGAGGTTTGGAAAGAAAGGGAAGTTAAGTCCAAGGTACATCGGCCCCTTCGAGATTCTTGATCGTGTTGGGGCTGTGGCCTATCGACTAGCACTTCCACCTACTATGGCCAAGGTGCATGATGTCTTCCATGTATCCCTCTTAAGGAAGTACATACCAGACCCTTCACGTGTACTCTCTTCTGAGGTGGTACAATTAGAAGACGATCTTTCTTATGAGGAGCAACCAGTGAAGATCTTAGATCGTAGAGAAAAAGTTCTACGAAATAAGACAATGCCCCTCGTCAAGGTGTTGTGGAGAAACCACAAGTTTGAAGAAGCAACTTGGGAGTCGGAGGATATGATGAAGCTAAGTTACCCACATTTGTTTTAGTGTGGGAAAAGGAAAATTTCGAGGGCGAAATTTCTTAAGGGGGGAATGTTGTAACGACCCAAAATTTCATTAATGGAAAATCCCACTTGATCCAGTTAAATGTTTCTTTATGTTTTTATAAGATGTCAACTTCTTTAGTTTTACGTTAAGATTTGTGACCGTTACTTTTATAGCCGTTGAACATTGATCATCTGGGTAGTTTAAATATAAGGCTTTAACGAAACCATTTTTACTCAGACAAAGGAAGCGATGGCCTCATCCAGTAGAATTGCCCCTTACGAAGCCCATTTGTCGGAGCTCGGAAAGGAGGTGGCGTCTTTGGGCTTTGCCCTTGACCAAGCCCAAGCTGAGCTTCATCAAGTCAAGCTCGAACGTGATCGTCTACGGGAAAAATGGAAGTTGATAGAGATCACCACTCGAGCGATGTTATCCGAGCAACCCCAAGAGTCTGTCACCATCGCACACCTTACCCTTAGGTCTTATGCGGCTATTTTAAGGGGTTATGTAACAAATAAGTAGCACCATGTTCATGTACATTATTTTTGTATATAATAATGAATATAATTTCTAGTCATTTTTGATGCATTGTAATTAGTTTTTAAAGTACAAATGATGTTTTTAGTTATTATTTAATTAAGAATTATATTTTATTAAATTAAAGGATTTTTGAATTAAATAATATTTTAATAAAATATTATTATTAATATTAAATTAATTTTTATTAAATATAAATGATCTTATAATTTTATGAATGCAGTTAAAATTTTTATTAAGGTTTGAAAGCCATTTCTGTCAAAACCCGTGAATTTTTTATAAATGTCGGTTTTTATTTTAAAAGTGCAAATTCACATATTTAGAAAATTATTTAGATAAAATAAATATTATTTTTGGAATCAGGACGTCGAAATTATCCAATGGTGAATTTTTCATAATTTTCTGAGACAGTCCAATTTTTGGGTAAAAATTAAATACCTTTTAAATATATAATGTGATTTATGACATCATAATGACCCAATGGTGATGTAATAAAATACTATAATCCTTAGGTTCGGCCAATATATTTTTTATCATTAAAATAATGAGGTTTTGGGTTTGTTTGACTCACTTTTCAAAGCATTAATGGAGCCCTCAAGACTTATTCAACACTTTGCCTTTTTAAATTAATTTCCATGGGAGTGTGACTCACCTCCACATAAGCAACCCTAATTTTTTAATAAGTTCGGACCTTGGCCTTGTAAAATATTGTTTTCCTCTCTCCTTTTCCAGAAACCATGGGCAAATACCATGGTATGGTTTGTGGTTTGGATTATTTTAATATAAGGGGTCCCAAACCTAAATAATAAAGAATTCTCTCACCTTTCCTATATAAACCCACCCAAGCTCCCACTTCCTCCTCACTCAAAGCCCTTGAAGTTCGTCCAACCTCTGCCCTACTCTCTCTAGAATCCTCTCAAGGTGCCCCAAGCTCCCAAGAAGCCTCTCACAAGCCTCTCTCTAGCCTTTGGAAGCACACTTCCAAGTAAGGGTTTTTTCTTCCTTTCTCATTTTTTGTCAATTTTCTTTAAGTTGTATTGCCCTTTTAATTTAATTTATGAATGTTGGGGTATGGTTTCGCACCTCCCCCATACTGCCCTCTTATTGTTTGAATGATGGGAGAACCCTTTCTCTCTCATTAAATACCTCCCATGTACACCCGTTACTATGCCGAAATTCCGAAAGGAACTTCTCTCTCTTCTTTTATATTCAAGCAATACTTTTGTATCATGAATCTAAATTCCATTTCTGTTTTTGGGACATGTATATATATGATCTCCTTACTGTCCATTTCATGTAAATATGATGAGGAACCCCTTTCTCTCTCATCAACCTTTTTTATGAATTCTTATGTCACGCCGTTACGCTGCCGAAATCGCACCAATTTTCTAAGCCAATGTCTTTGTGTAGTGAATACCATGCCCATTTCTCCATCAAGGGTATTCACCTTTATTCACATATACGTATTGATTGTAAAGTTTCATGTATGAATTCCACATTCCTTTATCGTGGAAGAAATGATTATGTTTTATGAATCCATGTTTTATGATCCATGTGGCACACTTATGCATGAAATGAAATGTTTAAGAAGGGTGCGCCCTGATAGCGCTCCAATGCATTGGGTAAAGTATAGTATCATGATACGTCATGTGCAATGAGTGTTGACTCATGCTAATTCAAGTGCAACGAGGGTTTACTCGTGCTTCAAGTGCAATGAGGGTTTACTCATGCTCCATGTGCAATGAGCCTTGGCTCATGCTAATTCAATGTTAAGTGTTGTTGCCACATTTCCATGTTATGATTATCATGCTTTATCATGCCTTTATGTTCATGTCTCTCTTATGCTCTATTGATATTCCTATTGCCTAACATGTATTTTACTCCTCATGTTATTCATTGTGTACTCCCTTACTGGGCTTTATAGCTCACCCTTTTCTTATGCATGTCCTCAGGTTATCCCATGCAATGCTAAGTACGAAGGAATGTAGTGGTCATGTAAAGGAAGTTTTCAATAAGGATGTTGTATTTCAAGTTTAAAGTTTTTATGTAATGATCCTAAGCCCCAAAGACACTAAACCTCTCGATCTTCTTTGTTGTATCAAGTGAAGTTTTATGTAATAAAGCATGTTTAAGTTGTAATAAAAAGCAGGGTTGTCTTATTGTTCCTCTTAGACCAAAGAAAATTCAGTTTGTTCCTCCCAGATAAAATGAAGGTAGGTTGTAACTCCTTCCAAAGTCATGGGTATACCAGTAGGTGTGAAAAAGGTACATCTTTATTTGTATGTAATCTGGTAATCACTAACATTTAAAAGTTAGGATTTATTTCATACCAATATCCTCAAATATTAGATGATATTATGGAGATTAGTAAGATCATGGTGATCCAAAACTCTATAAAAATGTCATGTGCTATCTATTTTATTTCTACTGCAACTTTTTACAGTACTATAAGTCTGAGAAAATTATTAATTTTTAATCATCAATAAAAAAGGATATCCCCGCCCCCCTCTAGTCACTACTTTTATACCAAGGTACATAATAATTGGTATCATAGGGTGGTAATTTTTTTGGTATTTGGTTTTAATTCTTTCATTATTTATTTCTAAAGTAACCATTATCATAGATCAAAAAGATTGAGGAATAGAACCACTGCTTTGTTATAGTTAATTTTGACTTCAAGATGTCGAATCCTATCAGACCTCCTCACTTCAAAGGAAGTTACTATGTCTACTGGAATGATATAATGTATGTATTTCTCAAAATTATAGGTCTTGATTACTGAGTTATGATTTCAAAAACATATCAATTTCTTAAAGATGACTTAGAAAATCATACCATTAATGATGCTTCAAAATGTGTTTTAAATTACAATGTTTTGAATTAAATATACTTATCTTTTAGTAGATTTATGTATAGTTATATTTCATCTTGTAAGACAACTTCCGACATTTGGAGGACTATAAAAGTCACTGATCAAGAAACATCCAGGTTGCAGAGAACCAATCTAGATATACACAGAGCTAAACATCATTAGTTTAGGATGACTGATCAAGAAATCATAAGCGTGATATAAAATAGATTCATAAATATTGTCAAGAGAATGTTTTCTATTGAATAGAACATGATAAATGAATCTCTCATTGAATGACTACTTTGAGCTCTACCCAAGAGATGGAATTTCGAAAAAGAGTCTATTAAAAAGGTACAGATTTTACAAAATACTCTATGGAAGAGTTTATAGGATCACTACTTCAATACGATATGGAAACAAAGAATTACAATGTTTATGATCATGGTAAGAAAAATGTTATAACATTTAAATAAAATATAATTTTTATTTATAATTATTCTAATTCTGAGTTACAATAAATTTTGAAGGATGAAATTGAAATTTTCAACAATGTTTTTTACAAGTTCATGAAGTGTAATAGAGGATTTAAGAATCATCCTAGAAGATATGTTCAAAATAAGGAGAAAATTGTAGTAAAATTGGTAAAGTTGGTAAATATGATGTTTCTGAATGAATATGTTATGAGTTATGGAAACAGGGGCATATAAAATCATATATTCTCAAAGTAAAACAATAAGGAGATTAAAATAAATACAACAAAAGAACAAATAAATTAATATCATGTTAGATGGAGTTTTATAGAAGAGTCAGACTCAAGTGATTTTGGTTCTGAAAG
The DNA here is from genome assembly GCA_963277665.1 of Viscum album. Classification (NCBI taxonomy): domain Eukaryota; kingdom Viridiplantae; phylum Streptophyta; class Magnoliopsida; order Santalales; family Viscaceae; genus Viscum; species Viscum album. Next base: position 2,067,023,516 of record OY728132.1, read on the forward strand.
TGAGAAAAAATCTTTCAATATTTTTTTTATTTCTACCACTATAAATGAGGTACACTATAGAAATAATTACATTTTTAGATATGAAATAAATATTGAAAATAAATTTAAATAATAAACTTTTCAAAATGAAAATTTTCAAAGAGACATATTAAGAAAGGTTGAACATTATAAATAACAACAAATGAAAAATAAAGTGATTAAAGAAGAAAATAAGAAATTTAATGATTATTATTTTAAGTAATATAGAATAGAAAAAGGATGTATATGTTGCACAATTAAAAGATAAAGATGAGAAGATGAGATAAAATATTTTTTTTAAAAAAACTTATGACTTTAAAAATAGAATAATTACATTAGTTTGTAAGGATTTAGATAAAATTTAAAAACAAAGAATCTATATTAAACATGGAAATAATAAACTAAAAAATCTTAGTTTATATCAAAATAAGAAAATATGTGATGGCATAAAATCTAATCAGAAAGAGATTAAAAAAAAGGAAATTACTGGTTTAACGGAAACATTATCCATATTTGTATGAGGATAATATAAATTTAATAAAATAATGGTTATGAGAAACCATAAATATGATAAAAATGGTTGTGGTTATAGTACTCGGGTTCGTAAGATATACATAATTGTATATGTTGAAATCATTAATGGGAATGTTTCAAATATAACCTTATTTAATAGTAATTTAATATTTCATTATCAAAACAAGTGCTATTTAAAGGAAACTCAGTCTTTAGGCCATATTATTACTTTTATTTCTAATGATCTATCTTCAAGATTAACCTATGAAACTTTTATCAAATATAAGTCGGTTCCTAAAACTTTTTCTACTAATTTAGTTGGATTCAAACTAGTCTGGGTTCCAAAAAACCTTCTACTTTTAGAGGAAACATAACTAACTAGTTCTATAGTCACATGGTACGTAGAAAGTAGGTGCTCAAGGCACATAAATGGTGAAATTTATAACTAATTAACTTTTTCTCTTGTGAATGAGGTACTTTCGCCTTTAGTGAAATCTCTAAAGGAATGGTTAAAGGTTTTGGAGAAGTAGGTATATTATCCTGTATTATAATTTCTAAAGTACCTTTTGAAGAAGGATTAAAACGTATCATAATTATCATACCCCAACATTGTGATGATGGAATGTATGAAAAATTTGATGATAATAAATGTTTAATTTACGAATATTAAAATGTTGTATTTTATTCTAATAGAAATGAAAATTTATATTCTATTTGATTTTCATAACAAACAAAGTGGATTGTTAAATGGTTAAATATTATAGATACATATCACATTCTATGGAATAAAAGGTTGTTACATGTTCATATTTGGTAGTAGGAAAATATGGCTAAATGTAGAAAGGTTTTGTAACATCCAATTTTCAGTACTAGTAAATATTTTGATTCTGATTATTATTTAAAATGATAGTAAAACAAATAATCTTTTAGATCGATAAATAAGGTTAATACGTCTAGATTTTTGGAAATACTACATATTGATCTTTTTGGACCCGTGAGAACTACTAGTTTAGGTTTTAAAAGATATGTTCTTTTAATTATAGATGATTATAGTAAATTTACTTATACTATTTTTTTATCTTGTAAAACATAAACATAAAAAAATTTGTTACTTTTTATATGAAAATTAAAAATTAGAAAGGCCACTTATTTTTTTTAATATAAGTGATAAAGGAAAAGAGTTTTAAACAATGAATTTGATAAATTCTTTGAAAAAAATGGATATTTTAATTATTTATCTATTCCAATAACACAACAACAAAATGGTGTTGTATATAGGAAAAATCAAACTATTAAATAAATATAAATAAAAATTCTTATTGAATTCAACCTTTGAAAATATTTTTGGCATCAATCTTTTAGCACTACATTTTATATCTTCAATAGAGTTCACATCAGACCATTATTGAAAAAAATTTATATGAAATGTTTAAAAATAAAAAACCCAAAATTGGTTATTTTAATGTTTTTGGTTTCAATGTCTATATTTTAAAAACTAAATATAATATAGACATGTTTCATTAAAAAAGAGATGAAGCTGTACTTTTGGGATACTCTAATAATACTATGATTTATATGGTATAATATAAAACAATATAAGAATCTTTTCATATTAAATTCATTGAAAATAATGATTAAAAGTGTAATGATTCTATTGAAATTTTTGAATACTTTATATAATTAAACTTTGATGAAGATAAACCTAAATGTAATGATACATCAGTTGTGGTGGAGAATATATCAACAAAAGCTAATAATTTTATTTGGATAACGCATAAGGATCATTCCTAGGAAAATGTTATAGGAAATTTTTTATTCTGGAATTAGAACTAGACATCATGTTTTACATTTTAGTAAAAATTCTTCCTTTGATTCTTATTTTTTCCTTTAATATAAAATATACTCTGCAGGATTATAATTTGATTAATTCCATTCATGATGTGTTGACTATTTTGATATTAATAAAGTATGGAATCTAGTTGAGTCACCTCAAGATAAAATCTCTATAAGAACAAAATGGATTTTTAAAAATAAATTTGATGAATCTAGTAATATAGTTATAAATAAATAAATATTAGTTTCCATATTTTATCTTCTAGAAGAATGTATTTATTTTGAGGATTAATTTACATAATTTTCTAGATTATAATTCATTCTGATTTTATTATATACTTATAGTTTTAAAAACCTAAACTTTTTCAAATAGAAGTAAAAAATGAATTTTAAAATAGTGTAATTTTAGAAGAGGTTGATGTTAAAAAACCACCTATCTTTGAAAATATTGAATTTCAAAATCATGCTTTCAAAATGTATAAATCCTTATATAGTCTTAATAAATCTCATCAATATTGGTATGAAAGACTAAATAAATTTTTAATTCAAACTGATTTTGTTAAAGGTACGGTTGATTCAACCTTATTCATAAAAATGGTTTAAGTTGATATACTGATTATATATATTTATATATATATTGATGATATTATCTTTCATTATACCAATTATAAGATAAGTGATCATTTTTCAAAATTAATGAAAAATGAATTTGATATGAGTTTAACAGGGGAATTAATTTTTTTCATGGTTTGAAAATTAGTCAAAGGAAAGATGATATTTTCTAAAATCAAGTGAATTATACCAAAGAACTTGTTAAAATTTTTGACATGACTCTTATAAAATAATTAGAACACCTATGAGTACAAACTCTAAGATAGATGTAGATGAATATGGAAATTCTGTTTGTGATAAATTCTACAGAGGCATGATAGGAAGCCTTTTCACCATATTGCTTTTAGTCCAAATATTTTATTTTTCGTTGTATGTGTGCTTGATATCATTCTAACCCAAAAAAAGTCATATTAAGGCTATAAAATATTAATTATGTATATAAAAGTTATTTTTAGTATTATAATATTTTATTCTTAAGATAATTTCATTGATTTAATATCTTACTCTTATTTTGGATTTGGAGGTTGCAAACTTGACTGAAAAGGTACATCAGGTATGTGTTAATTTTTCGAAAAATCGTAATTCCATGGATCTTTAAGAATTAAATTTTAGTAGCACCATTGTCATATGAGGCTGGGTGTGTTGTTGCTACTAGTTTTTGTTCAAAATTTATTTGGTTAAAACAAACAATGCAACATGTCTATATTAATTTTGATCAAATTCTTATTTACTGTGATAGGACTAGTGTAATTTCTTTTTCTAAAATACCTATTCAACACTCAAGAAAAAAACACATTGATATTAGATTTTATTTTCTTGGGATCATGTAAATAAAGTTGATATAAGTTTGGAATTTATTCCAACCACGAAACAATTAATTGATTTTTTTACAAAACCCTTTGATTCTGTTAGATTTGGGAAAATAATATTTGAATTAGCTATTATGGATGCCTAAATTCTACTTATTATAATTTTTATTTTGATAAATATATTCATGTTTTATGTATATCTTCTATAATTCAATGTATTGTACTAAACATTGATTACTTTTTATTTAATTACACTGCCTATATAATTTCTAAAACATTTTTCTAATCTTTTATTAATTTTGAATCTCATTGATATTTTATATTACTCTTAAATGATAATTAGTTTATAGTGTTTAAAATTACAGAGTTAACAATAAAAATTTATTTTTTACAATATCAAAATATAATATTTTACATTTTTTCATAAACATGTATTGATTTTTTTATATATAAATTTTCCTAAATTTCAAAATGGGGGATAAAGTTTTTAAATACTTGATAATTTTCCTATTAATTTGTATAAATATTTACATAATATTATGTTTTGTAATTTACAAAAAGGTGGACATTTTTTTAATTAGATATTAATAATTTTATATCTTTGTTTTGATGAAACACACCAACAATATATTTAATTATATAATATTTTGTTTTAGAAGATTATTTTTTATCATTAATATGTATTCATATTTTGTTTTAATTTATATTTAGTTTTACTTTTATTGTTACAAAAAATAAGGACTTATGTGAAAGAATCCAAGATGACCTTGAACCTCTCTTATGATGACCCACAGGTCTACCCTCGAGGTAAATCCTTCTATTGAGGCTTGAAATAAACTAACTCCATCATAGAGCTATCATAGCGCTAACCAAGACCATATATAAGGCCCAACAACGTGCCTGTATGCTTGCGGCATGGTCACCCATAAGGCCTGTAGACTTTTTTTCTGAGATTACTACGTGTTTTTTTCAAGCCTTCTTTTTTCATCAAGTGTCTTAAGTACCTCTTAGTTCCCACAAGTTTATTTTGATTCGGGATGATTTTTTTTAACTGAAACACTATGTGGATCATTAGATCTCCTCTATCCCTTCTCCCAGTCATCTAATCACTTCTTTGAGCATTCCTCCTTTCTTTTGAGTTCTCTTTCTCAATATCTTTAATCTCTTTCCAAACTCTAGTGTGTTTACTCCTCCTCGCATCTTCCTCCACAGCAGACAGACCAAAGACTTCTCTTCTCCATCATCTTTTTCTTCTAATGAATGATGGTGTGTTCACCTACATTTTTTATTTCTATTATGTATTTTTTATTTATTTTCATTTAATTTTCATCTTTTATTGATTAGTGTCTTGACCTATAGTTCCTAGATGTCTTATCTTCTTACTCTTCATTTTTAATCTTTTTTCCTTGTGGTTTGATGCCATTTTTTAGATTCTTTTTTCTTTTAAGTCGCTCTTGGATTATACGAAGGGTTATTTTTTGTCACCACTTGTATTTACCAATTGTGAGTGTTTGTTTTTTTCATAATTTTTTTAAACCAATTGTGAGTTTTCATGTCAATTCTATAAATGTTACAATGGTGAGTAAATTTACTCACCACTAGAACCCAACATTGAGTTTCTAACACCCCGCAAGGAGAACAATAGTGAGTAAATTTTCTCATTGATCCTTTTAAATAATTGAATTAATTTTTTCTCCCAATATTAATTTTTACTTCCATTACTGCAGTATAACCTTGATAGTTGTTTCTATTAATCCATTTATTGACCATGTACTTATTTTTTTTCAGTTTTATTGTTTTAACATTGTTTTATTCTTTTTATGAAGTATTTAATCATGTTTATATGAAATATCTTAGTGTTTTTTTATCTATACAGATAAGCTGAGGCATAAAATCAGTTAGAGTTTTTATTTATTCAATTTTAAATTTTATTAAATCATGATTATTTGATAAAACCAATTAAGTTTCTTTACTTTTATGTTTATTCTGGTTATTTGGTTATGTTTTCAACATGTCCTTGTTAGAACCCAATGGTGTCACATGAGTTATAGTTGTAACCCAAAAGTTAGAAATTTTTATTGTCTACATGAAACCATTCAATGTTTTGATACTTCAAAGTGCTTTTATTTTTTAAAAATTATTTTTAATTTATTTTAAATTAAAACCAATGGTAAAACTCTATTTTTCACTATTGGATATTTATAATGTTGATTAATGTCCCATTACTCTTTATTTTTAATGGTGATTCATGATTCACCGTTAGTTAAAATTTGTTTCCAAAATTTGTATTTCTTTATTTTAATTATTTTTTTGAATAAATTGTTTAATTAAATGTTCTGTTATTTTATGTTCAAATATAAATGGAACATTATTAAAAAGTAATTGTATTATTTTTTTAGTGACATCTTCTCGTACAGTTTATTTCTCATATGATTCCTATTTTACTAATATTATGATGTATGATTAATATGAATAATCATTTTATTATTTGAATTATTTTTTCAATTTTTAATTTTTTAAGAATTATTTTTATTAATATGTTAAATATCACTTTTAATATTTCATAAATAAGTATTAGTTTAAATATATATTTTTTACAGTACAGAATTAAAAAATTAGGTAATGGTCATGTTATTTTATTATCAATCACTAACATGTGTCATTCATAGATTGGAAATAGACATGCACTTATAGATCTCTATTTTATTGGATTCTGACATTTATTCAAAGAAAAAATGACATGTACAGGTGTAGATGATTAAATTTCACTAGGATTTGAGAATTCATTTCATTGTGCACTAAAATTATGATCGTAAAACTTCCTCTATATACACTATTCTGTTGTGATCACTAGAGATCTTCATCGTCTTAATCATCCCCCTCTAATGTGATCAAATAATACGAGAAGCAATGAATTTATTCATCATCTATACAAACTATTATTTTATTTGTTTTCAGTTTTCCATCTATTGAAATTCTTCCAATCACCTCTTTTTCCTTAGAGTTTTAGTTTATGATTTTCCCTTAAAAATGTTTTCATTGGGTTATACATCCCATCCAAAATTATGGTCAGGCTATTCCTCCAAGACAAAAGGAAGTTCGGATTGTTACTCTTAGAAAAAAGGAATGTTGGGTTGTTCTTCTCAGACAAAAGGAAGGTAGAGTGTGACTCATTCAAAAGTCAGGGGTTATACCACTCGGTATGAAAAAAGTACTTTTGTATTTGTATGTAATCACATTATCACTATCATTAAGAAGAGAGTATTTAGTACCTACTAATCATATCGAAGAGTAGAAGAGATTGAATAGAGGGATAGGATAATGGTGATGTAGACATCGATAAAAATTTCATGTTTTATCTATTTTATTTGCACATTAACTTTTAACATTATTAAAACTTTGAATAATTTATTAATTTTAATATTAAATCAAAAATGACTACTTACACCCTCTAGTCACTACATCCATACAAAGGTACCTATAAAAATATTCATATAGACCATATAGCTTGGGATAAATCCCCATGTGTACCTAATTCTCTTTGGATAAATTCTCTATTGTACCATTTATCTTGGGATAAATCCTCTTGTGTACCTCACTAGCTTCTGATAAGTCATATTCTATACCTAATTTCCGCGGGATAAATTCTCCCATGTACCTTTTGGCTAAGGATAAATCCTCTCATTTACCATTTTGAGGTCAAGAGTCATAAACATAAACCAATGCATTGGGGGGTTATATTTGACCCCACCCATGAACATTCATAATTATGTTTCCATAAAAAAATCATAAACACATCACAATGATTCCATGAAAAAAAAGAATGGATTTCATAAAAATACAAATATAAATCATTCAATTTTTCAAACAAACCCATGAAAAAAAAATTTCTTTCATAAAACATCAAAATGGTATAAAATAAAATCCTGAATTAAATCATTTAAAATTCAAAACTTTATCAATAAAAATAATCAAATAAATAAAAGTATATAAAAACACTCATTTTCCAAAATAAATGATATCATCATAAAATTTATAAGGTTATAAAAATACCACATCAAAAAATCTAAACCATTAAGGGTAAATATAATTGAAAATAAAATAGTTTTGAAAAGAGAATTTAAAAAATTATGTGAAAATAACTATCAAACGCATTTTTGTGAAGGGAAACTGAAGACTTTGGAAAACCTTTAATAATAGATTTATAAATAAATGATCCATTAAAATGCATAAATGTATCAAAAAATAGTAACTAAAAATAAATTGAATATCATATACTTTTAAAAGAATCGTTAATAATAGAAACATAAAAAAGGTATAGAAGTTATTAAAATAAAAATTAGAGTGGATTATTAAACATTATATTCTTAATGGATGTAATAAACCTTTTAATAATTTGTAATAACCCTATTTAAAGTAATCATTATTAAATGGATGATGAAACATTTTTTTCAAATTATCAAAGGGTTAAAAAGGATAATAAAAGATAAAAACAATTTGAGTTAACATAAGGGAAATGAGAGAATTTTTGGGAAGTAAAAACATGGATATTGATTAAAACCCCATTAAAATGAATGATAAATATTCATGAAAAATGTATTTTCAGGAAACCATAAAAAAATAAATGGAGAATACGTTATGATAAAATAGTATTTCTAAATAAATGATGGTAAAAAAACTACATAACATAATTATTGGTCGTAATGTATCAATATTATAATATACTAGTCAAATAAGTGTTATTATTACCTAAGGAATATATTAGAGTCAAAAAACATTTTATACATTGACGATAATTTAAATCAAATCATTACGCAAGAGAGTGATTAAAATTAAACTAAAATTATCATGAATAACAGTTAATTCCAGCTATAATATCTCAATTAGACATTATATACAATACATAAATGTAATGAAGTGTATAAAAATTTTTCTAAGTGAAGACAATTTTTAGACAGAACTCATAAGACTTGGGTAAATATTCAATAAAAACTCCCAGAAAGGGAGAGCGTGAAATTAAAAAACAAATAACCTAAATAAAAAATAATCCACGAAATTTTATATCAATTATATTGTATTAAAACAACATAAATAATAATTTCTCAATAAATATTAAATATGTTTCAATTAATGGAAATTGAGATTAAATCCTTTATCTGGTCCAGATTCATTCAACCAGCACACTTAACTTCGTGAATGACTAAATTAAGTTTATTAGATAAATTATTGAGAAAAAATATCATTATATATTTAATTTAATGTTTAGGTTTTATTATCATATGGTATTTATTTAATATATAATTCTTACATATGTTTGTGTGAAAATTGAATCGGTGTTGGCTTGTTTTTGGAAATCTTTGATAATAAAAATGTTAGATTAATAGTATGTTAAATACATAAGATAACATTTCCATAACCATATAACAAACATTGATTTATTATAATTTTATAAAAAAATTATTTTTCATGTTTCCATTGTCATCCATAATCATATTTTAAATCATTGTTTATATTGGTGGTTAAATCAACCCAAACATAAACACACATGAACTCGATTGGTGATTATGGTTACAGTAGTTTTTATTTTGGAATAATAACATTATAATTGAAGAATAATGATATTATTTTTATTTTATTATAATGGTTAAACATATTTATATAATTTTATATAATTTTTTAAAATGAATATGAAAAATGATAACTGTTTCTTCGTAGAGGCGGGATTCATCTTTTATTCATGTTTAGAATTACAGTTTTTCAACTATTGGGAGGGGATGAAGGGGGATATTAAGTTACCATTTAATAATCCTAATTACATGTTATATATCAAATTTATTCATGATTAACTCCATTAATATCTTCTGGGAAAGGAGTAAATTAAAAAACAAACAATATTGCTTCGTAAAGGTGGCAATTTGTGCAACACTCTAACAATGTTCTTTTGTTTTTCTATGTGAGTGAAAATAAATAATTATGTGTTGATTACTTAATATAAAAACTAATTATTATAATAATACTGAATTAATCATATTATTATGGTTGGAATATATTTTTATGGGTAATATTAACAAGAAAAACTTATGAAGGAAATATTAATTAGGTTGGAGTCTTTATCATTCCTGGGAAGTTCTATAAAAATTTAAGATCTTACGGTAACTATGTGTGACCTCGGGTCATTTTTGTTGGATATAGTTCTAGTAAGAAGAAAATTTCCTTTTTTAAATGATTAAATTTATTTTTAAGTGAATATTTTAAGGGTAGTATTGGTACCCTTTTACAACAGCACAACCGGGTCACTTTTTGCAAATTATCATCATCTTTCAATAATGTTAAGACACAATTCAAGGGTCTTCAACAAAAAAGTGAAAAAATATGCAGTATACAGTAGGATATGGTCAAAAGTAATATCAACCACTTATTATGAAACAATGTTAACATTTTTTCCCATTTCCCTCTAGGAAAATACATTTTACTATTTTTACTTTTTACTATGGTTATTATTTTTTAACCATAATAATTAATATTTATAACTATAATTAAAAATAATCAAAATAAAAAATTTAAACCTCCTTATTTTAAATTATAAAATCATTTAATCATATAAATTTTTCCATATTTTGAAATTTTAATTTAAAAATAAACACAGTTGATCATGTAAAATGTTTTTTTAGAGAAATAAAACTTCTCATCAGTAAATTTACGTATAAGATAAATTTATAATTATTAGTTAATTTAATGAAATATGTTGACTTATTATAAATATAATTAATTTTAAGTGGTTTTAAAAAAAATACACATCCTATGATCACATTAAAAATATTACTTTCAAGGATAATACTATAAAGAGTTTATATTAAACCAACAATTTTATTTAGTTCTATGAATATTGTGTGTGGTATTTATAAGCACAAATAATATGATAAAATATATAATTCTATTCCATAATTACATATCTTGTTAATAAAAACGTTTTTTGACCTTCTTGAATACTCTTACATAATGATAAAATCATAAATAATGAATTTAAAAAAAATATTTTCATCTAAAAATCAATTTTTTTGAAAAAAAATATATTTATACTATGTAAATTTTAATAGAAGGAGATAAAAAATTAATATTTTTTATCAATTAATATTTTATAATTTTAAAATTCTTTTTTTAAATGTACAGTATAATGAAAATGACTTTTATTGTATCCTTCTTCATCATTAACTCATAATAATTATTTATCCACTAATGATATTTGATATTAATGATCAACTATCATAGTGATAATTATAGATTTTTTAATAATATCATCCTATTATGTTGTAGTTTTTTTACATGGGGTGTAGTGTGTTACAAAAGTTATAGACATATTATGTTTCCAAAAAGAACTAAAATGTCATTTTGTTAAAATAAAACATTAATATAAAGGCTTATATCCATGAATTATGTTATAAATTTTAATATTAATGAGTTTTAGTTGATTATATAATATTTTATAGTATAAATGAGAATGTGGGTTTCTAAGGTAATGTATTTTGTTAACATACTTTCCTTTCATAGAGTTATAGTATTTATTATTTAAAGATTAAACTTTCTAAGATGGGTACATTCTACCCTATAATATATTATATTATATCTATTCTTATGTTTATAGGTATTTTAATTTATTTCTCATAATACTTTTTCTTGTGGATTATTACATAAAAAAAATTCAACATTTTAAGGGGTTTTGTTGACTTCATCTTCTTTCTTTTGGTCATATACATTCTTCTTTGAATGTGATCTTATATGTTTGGTTTATTCTACCCTATGATTGAAATATATTTTATTTACTCTTAATATTATAATGATTTAAATTAATTTCTCCCCACCCCCTTTTTATTAATTATTATACCATAAACTATTTTATAATATGGGTTTTCACTGACTAAATCGTTTTTCATTAATTAGTACACCTTCTTCTTGGACTATGTCCCGATATTTTTTATTTCTTCAAACTTATGATTTTATTATATAATATTTACTATTTTTATTTTCTTTTCTTTCTCACAATCCCCTTTTTATTACTTCATAGATAATAAACTATGATATTTTATGGGTTTTCATCAAAATTTACATTCATTGAGGTATTTTTCACATTATGAACTTATATTAAATTAAATGGTGTATCTATCACCCCATTTCAAATTTTTATCATAAAAAAAATTCAATATGGGATATAAATGTTCATTTCACAATATCTCTTCCATTATCATTTGGTACATACATTACCAAAGTCAAAAGTGGTTTTGTTGATTCAATCTATTTTCATTGATTCGTAATCATTATTCTTTGAATATATTCTATTATTTATTCTCTATCTCATCTGGTATTTTATATTTCAATCTATGAGGAATACATTTTATTACCTAAATACCTGTTTGGATTTATTTTACTTCATAAATACAGGTCATTATAAAGGAAAAATATCTAGATTCTATTTTCTGGAAATATTCTTGCACGTCCATGTTCATTAAAATAAAAAAATAGTTGATTAAATTATTTTGAAAATAAAAATACTAATTATATTATAAAAACATTATTTTTCTACATTATTCTATTCAAAAATAGTTTTTATATCATTTTTTCAATTCAGATTACATTAAGAAATTAATTATTCTTTAAATTTTATTTCTTTACACTTCGGTGATGTCTATCTATTCCACTATATACTTTTACTCCTTCAAAATTATTTCATTCATTGTTTCATTGTTGGTAAATTTTTAGGTAAAATATTGTTTTAAATGTTCTTTTTTCCTTATTTTTAAATGAAATACACTTTTGTCTTTTGAATGGATTTACCTAACATATTGGAATCAAATTTTGATATTTCTTTCCCAATTTCCACTCTTTATTATCTAGTTTATTTTTTAATGAAATTAATTATATTATATTTATAAATATATTTAAAAAAAATATTATCCTTCAGTTATATATTTAAAATAATTTTTAATATTTTTCGTTCCATATTTTCCATTATTTCAACATTTAATAAAAACTATGTAATTTCATTCGTAAACATTCTTCAAATTTATTATCTTCCTAAAAATAATATTTCATCCAATTCAATTTACTTTTATATTATATTCTATTAATGATCCTTATGGTATATTTCTCCTCATTATACATTTTTCTCAACGATCTCCTATAATGAAATATTCATTTGATTCATAATCAAAACTTCCATGTATAAATGGTGATGAAAAGATATAATATATATAATAATATTGATCAATAAATACCTTTTTCATGACTTATTGATATAATTTCACAAATATATCCTTCCTTAAAAATCCTTATAGTTTTCAGTACTATAGAATTATTTATTCTTATTGAAGGGTATTCACCTAGATATTCATATATTTACATCCAATGGTTAAAATTATTAGATTAACTTTTATTCATTTATTGTATAAGATAAACATTATAATAAAACCATTGATTGATAATAAAAGTATTTATATATTGATTTTTATTAATTGTATCGTCTATATTATTGCATTGGATGAATTCTATGCCTAATTAATTTTTTTATGTAACGCATCTTATTTTCATGGTATAATAAATCTATGAATCATGATTAATTCATATGAAACATTTATGTATTTTTGTTATTGGAAATATTAAAACTATTTATCCCTCCAATGTATTAGAAAAATGTTTATATCTCTCTTGAGATTACATGTAAGAGTTTGAGTTTTATAAATCTTTTTTTCTTTCATTGAGAATCATAATAAACATTACATCATATTTAAGTTAGCATGATGACCTTTTTAAGTTCTATTTGTGAAGTCTATAATTTTTCTTTATCCTAGGGAATTGATTGATAATTCTAATTTATAGAGAATCATAAAGTTGTGCTAAATTAATCCATCAAAATATATAGCTTCTTAAGATGTAATTGTAACTATACCTAAAGATATTGTACATGTTTATAATTAATCTCCTATTAATTCCACCAAAATTTTTGGAATTATAGCTATTGAATATTTTTTTTGAGATCTTTTACATAAAATTAATGATATTGAGATCACTTGTTGTATTTCCTTTTTCAGTGTAATTTTATAATAGTTATTTAATCTAAGGATTAATTATAAAATCTCTTATTCTTCATTTTATATTATTTTATTCTAATCATTGATATCATAAATATTTTAGGTATAAGATCATCTACTTTTTGACATGGATGTTTAAACAATTCTTGGGCACTAAAATTTGTTTTAATCATTTTAATCAAATTAGAGAACTAGGTTAGACATTATTGATGTCGATGTTATTTCAAAGACATTATAGTACATAACATATAATTATTGATGGTTTAATTCAATGAATTTTTAATGTTGAAATCGAATACTTCATTTTATGTTGTCAAACATAAAACCCATTTGGTATTAATGTCAAAATTTCCTTTGATAATTATTATTTAGAAATAAATATCCTTTATAAGAGTATTTTTGTTATAATCTAATACTCTATGTGTGGTTTTTATTATAATGTTGTTTTAATTTTAGATTTTATTTCATTATTTATTAATTTATTTTACTTTTTATTCCTTTATTTTTTATTTTTGTGTTTATATTATTTTTATATGATATAATTAGAAATTAAAACATTCAATAAATTTATATTCTTGAATGGGAACAAAATTTTCAGTTAGGTTTTCGACATCAATTAACCCCTCTCTCAAAAATGTCATATATACTATATCTAGAACTATTCTTGGTTTCCTAGTATGTTTCTTTTTTTCTAACATAATTTTTATTAGATCTTATCTATTCACATTTTTCATAAAATTATATTACCTTTTGTTGTTGAGTTATTTTTCATTTCCATACACAAATTTGTAGAAGAGGAAATATATTTTATTTTTCATGGAAGGGATAATAATCAGAACTAAAGAGAATATGAATCTAGGACATCCTCTAATTGTTTAGAGTGTACTATGACTACTAATGTGATTAGATAAATATTTGTTTTATTACTATAAGATTTTATCATTATCAAATCATTTCTTGAATTTATATAATTATAAATATGGCAATATATACTCTTACGAGAGACGAAAAGTTTGAGTATCAAAAAAATTATACGGTCTAGAACACAATGTTATTTTTTATAATGTAGAATATATACTAAAAATTCTTTCATGTGAAACTGTGTAGGAAATTTGAAAAAAAATCTGAAATCAAGAATTTGGGAAATATTAGTTTCTTGAGATAGGAAGAGATATTATCATAGATTATTATCAGGAATTATACTTCATTATGGGGTAATCAATTGATCAAATGTACTAATTATTTTTTGTGATTGATATTGGACTACAATATCTTAGAGAAAATGAAATTATAGGTGACCAACATATGTAAAATATTATCAACATTCATCCCATGGAATTGAAATGAAAACATCCTTTTATAGATTACACTAAGTATCTGGAAAATATTATCCCTAAAAATCTGATTGGGACTCTCCTATAGTATGAGTGTAGTTTAATAGAGCCATTGAGAAGGAGAAATTAAAAAATGGGGTGTAATTTTCTTCCACTTATAATGGATATTAATTTGGAGTCAATACATTAAAGTTTACTACTATGAATATAAATTTCAAACCTCATTCAAATAGAATTTATTTCAAAGTTACTTAAGGCATACATTCATAGTTTTTAGGGAAAATGAAAAAAATATTGAATGCATGACTTATAGAAAGATAATCAATAGGATTGAAAAGATAAGTATAAGAATTAATCAATGGATGTAACTTACCATGAGTGTCAGAAGCTTGGTCACATTAGTCAAGATTGTATGAAGTAGAAAAATAAGTTAATATAATCTAAAATAATATTAAAAAGGAAATAAATGATTGTTTCTAGAGCTACATAAGATACAAAGATCATTAGTGAAGATCCATTTTCTGATGATAATTATGGATCATAATGTAATGATAGCTATAAAATTATCAGTATTCTTTAAAACACTATACAAAATTAAATATTAATCATAATAATAGTAACCCCTAAATACTTTATGAATTTATTTCTATACTTTTATTCTCATTCTTTTTTTAATGATACGTTTAATGATCCTATATCATTTAAAGATGTGTCTAGATATGTTATCTTCTTAGAGGAGAATAAAATAAAGATAAATAAGGACAATTATTTAACTAAGGAATGATTTTCTATAACTAAGGATTGAATTCCAATAATTATTTCTAAGGTAAAAAAATATTTTTTTATTTGAAGAATTATTATTATTTGAACTTATTTATGAAACTAAAGTATGATGATAACAAACTAACTCAGATTTTACATTATTTTACTTCTATGGGGTATAATGTTGATAATATATTAAGATAGATGAAAAAAATAAACATACTCTAGAATTAATTTTAAATTTATAAAGTCTCGTTTCTATTAAAACTACTTTGTTTTCCTAAATTCACCCTTTTGTAAAAAAATTCAATGAGGTGTGAATTGGAAAAATAAATTATCCTTGAAAAATGTTTGATCCTTATGAAATCATAGGGATAATATTTCTAGATTACTGGTAGTTCTTCAACATTGATGGGTTGGAATGATGTGGTTTCCTCATGTTTTATTTGATAACATTAATAGAACCAAGAAATATTGAGTACTAAAAATTTTTCTCTAATTTTTTTGGATAAAACCAAAAGTACCAGTAGTATAAAAACTTGGTATATGGACAATGGTTATTCTAAATATATGACTAGAAACATGTCCAACTTCCAAAACCTATAAAAATTGTAATATGGGAATGTTACTTATGGGAACAATTTATATGGTTAATTATTAGAATTTGTTATGTTTCATTTCTCTATAATAATATTATTTATAGTATACTTCATTTTTATTAAATAATCCCAAATTAATTGGCATAATCTAATGATATAGTGAATTTCACTATATTTAACTTGGTTATAAAAAATGTATAATGATTAGTCCCAAATGAGTTTTAATTTTATCTATTGATAGGCATGAGAGTGTTTATAATGTCAACCTTAAAGACCATAATTGTCAAAAATTACCTTTCTTAATTAATAATAAAAATAACTCTAGGATTTGGTACAAGAGTTTAATACATTGGAATATTCATAATATTTCTTATGTTTTATATAATGGTCATGTGAAGGAGTTAATTTAAATTAGGTATAACTCTTAAAGAGTCTATAAACCATGTAAATATATGAATAAATTTAATTCAATCCATAAACCTACTGAATAAATACTAAATTAGAACCCCTAATAGTTAGTTTACATGAATATTTTATGTCCTAAAAATGAGATATATCAAAGGATGAAAATATGCGTATGTTCTAATTGATAATTAAACCAAGTTTACATTAATTTATATTCTTTCTCTCAAGTCAATAGTGCTATTTTTTAATGTTTTTATGTTCATGTTTTAAATTTAAAAGTATTTCATTTAGTCACATTCTAGACTGATCATGGTTGATAGTTTTTTAATTCCATGTTAGGTAAAAAATTATTATCATAGAATTTCTCATAATATCTCAACACCATTAATTATAAAATAAAAATTTGTAGTTGAAAGAATAAATATAACTCTTTAAGAAATTTCATCGACTGTTTTTTTGTGAATATTATGCCTTTAGGGATGAACCCACTTGTAATTAATTTTAAAACATGAGTTTTACCTTACATGTTATTTAATAAACAACTTATTATTTTTTAAACGGTAATAATCCACAACCAAGTATAATTTTTATTATGCCACTTTAAGGAAAAAGTGGGAAACCAAGGATCACAACACAAGGGTACCGCTACGTGCTGAAAGAGCTAAAAAATTTATTAAACATAATACTGAGATTATTAGAATTATACAATATATATAATTCCTAGTGAAAAGTAATAACCTAGATTTCATGATCCATATTGATGAGCTCTTCTAGGTGAGTAGCCATTTTTTCCTTTGATTGTATGAATTCCTTCGAGTTTATTATACCTTGGTTGAAGCAACGAGCCAGTATTCAGTCTTGTTTGTCTAACCACTCCTCTTGATCCTCCTTGTCATAAACCCATAGCCTTCTTTCATATATTCTTTCTATCTCCTCTTTTAAATCATTTACCCTAACCTCTTTTTCAAGAATTTCATCATTGGATTAGAGGAGGAGCTTCAATCACCGCCTTCCGCTTTCTCAACTGTTCTGGTTTTTCCTTTATGTTCTCCACCTTCCCCATTGTGATAAGTCTTTCCTACCTTGATTCAACCTTTATTAGGCAACCTAGATTCCATAGGTTTAGGAATGTGTGAATAATCCTTGCATCCCTTTGGTTTTTTCGCCTTGACCACAATACATTTCCCTGAGTCTCTATTTTATTTTTTCCCTTACTTCCTTCTGGGGTTGTGAAGACCATTCCCTTGAATTATTTGCAAAATGTCCACTAAAAATTGGTTATAGATTTCATCACTTGAATCCTCTTCCTCTTGATCAAGTGTTGGTCCTTGGACATCCAGACCTTCAAAGAGTTTTCCCAACTTGACCACTAGGCCTTCATTGGAAGGACTCTACCTGACCAGTGCCTTCACCTTTCCTATTTCAGGGCCCTTCATCTTCCCCTTACTCAAAGTCTTCATATGGGAAGAGAGCTCTATAGTGGAAATGTTTGGGTCCAATGGACCCAATACTCCCAAATCACCCTACCTCCCTTGTGCCTGATATGAAATTGCATCAGATGCCTCCTGTAAAAATCCAAAAGGCTTGACCTCTACTCTGGTAACATCCCTAGTGACCGATTCCTTTGCCTCTGATGGACTATTGACTGAGATTTTATAGCCAGGATGTCCAGAATATTGTCCCTCATTCTCTTCCAAATCCTCCACCTGAAGGTGTATACCCAGGTCCTGTTTCAAATGATTAAAAATATATGCCACCATCGGAATGTCACTCGGACTTTCCTCCGTTCAAATGGTAGCCGGATGATCTGATGCCCCTTGATTTTCCTCTAAAGTAGCTATATTCGATTGCAATCTAGAAACAACCTCTCCCATCACCCGATGAAAATCAGTAGCCTTTTTTACTACCATCACAACTACCTTCATAGCAAAGGGATCCATATTCTAGTACTCGACGTTACGACAACATTTGTAAAATTCATGTTCTATTTGATAGTAGCCAAAACAGAAAGGGATCCAGTTGTCATAACATAAAAATTGGTTCCAGCGAAGCTCATGATGATAGATTTTAGAGGCCCTTTAAAAAGATCATCTTCGACACATATCCTAGGAGTGACTGGATGAAAAATAGCTTTGGTACGAGAATCCGAACAGTGGTAGAGGTCTAACGCATTACCAATCAAACAGAGGATGGTCGGGTTCTGAAATGGTATATGTAGTCCTGGTAGAGTTATCCAGAGCGTCGTGGTTAGAGTTTTGTGCTTTAGGTGGAAATCAAAGGTCCATCAGAATAGAGAAAACCTAGCTCCCTCGATATATCATGGAGCAAAGGCCCAAGAATATATTAGGTCTTCTTAGTTTGAGAAATGGATCTTAATATGTCTCCAATATAAAAGGCCAATAATATCTAAATCATTTAAATTCCAGGGAGAAAATACAAACTGGTCGAACACATCAACCGATGGACAACTCTTTCCAAATCGGGCAACTAGACTGAGATCCAGTAGAGAGGAAGCATCAGTGTACACTAAATAAGAAATAGAGACTAATATCACGCCATTAGTGCAGGCTTTCACCTTGAGGCTTATTTCAATCGAATGAAACAGAGGGAGAGAGGATGGATCTGTGAAAGGGGAGAATGAAGGGATATGAGATGAGAGAGAGTGCAATGAAGAATCTGAGACTCCCCTCCCCAGTATAAGCGGGTCGAGGAGGGGAGGTGATGTCGCATCCATCCAAAACATTGTTAATTTATAGTTTTTGGATGTCACTTATTCATAATGAATACTAAATATATTATTAATAAATATAATATTAAAGAGGATAAAGGTTTTTTCTTTGTTACATCACCACTGGTAAGTCATAACATGTTTTAAAAAAAATAGATGAGTGTATTTTAAGAAATGGTATATGTCAGGTTTTATGGGGTTAATCCTTATATAAGGTTAACAGGTAATGATTATGAAAATAATAGGGATTATAGTTTTAAAATATCCTCTATTTTGATTCTAGAAGTTTAACTACATCCATCAAAAGTTATCGTATTAGACCCTAGTTTGATTAAATTTAATCCACAAATAGATAAGAAACCACAAAGGCTTCTTTCTTAGGAACTAGATGATCTAATGAAATCATCCAACTAAAAATCATTCGAGATGATGATATACAAATAAGAACATAATATTACCTAAGAAATACATGTGAGAATCTGACATTCCCCTATATATTTTAACATGAATTGGTTGATGATTTCTTAGGTGATGATATTTGGATAGTTATTATGAAAGAAAATGTTAATAAATGTGAATATAATAATGTTTGGACACTAGTGGAATAAAAAACATTTCTTATGGTTATAGGATTCAAATGGATCCTCTTAAATAAGTGTTCTAAAAAATGAATTATTTTCAATAATGAGGCTATGCTATTTTCTAAGATTTATTAACTAGAAGAGATTATAAAATATAAAGAAACTTTTGGTTTGATATCTGGACTTTAATATATATTAATTCTATTATAATTCATTACTAGTAAAAATTATAGTCAATGTAAAATGAATATAGTGTTTTCTTTAATGTTTTTATTTCCTTATAATTTTTTATTGAAAATAATTCATGTTTTAAATAGATTAATTTTTCAAAACATGTTTCCAAACATTCTAATGAAATAAAATAATTTAAAAAATCCCCAGGATCCAATATAATAGGTTGTTTAGTTTTCTATTACTAAATGAATTTTGTAAGGGAATGTAAGATACTTATCTTTCTATCAAGATATTTTTTAGAAAAAAAAATCATTGTTTATAAATATATTGGTCAAACTATTTTTGACTCAACCCAAAAAACACATGGAAATATTTTTTCAAAACTTCAGAAATGTAATTTTGAGATGAGTTTTATGGGTGAAAATAATTGAATTCTTGGATTCTAAATAAATCAGAGACTATAAGGTACTATCTTAAATCCACAAAAGTACAGTAGACAATTACATAAGAGTTTTGGTTTTGATAACGATTATAGTATTAGTAATCTGGTATGTAGAACCTGTAATTCATGTCTCGATGTATCTAAGATATTAGTAGAACTAAAATTGTTTATAGGGATAATACGTTTTTTACATGACTAAAAAAAGTTTCCTAAACAAATTAAACTATTTTTAATTGTGTGAGAGGATCAATGATAGTCCAAAATTATCACATCATAAGGTATTAAAACAAGACTTTTGTTATCTTAAGGGGAAAACAACAAGGGTTATTTTATTTTTTTATATCTATATTTTCTCATTAGTGTTAATAATATTTAGACTCTAAGGGTTCCTTAATGGATTGAAATAGTCCTTATAGAAAACTCCACATTATTAGTGATGCTTTGGCCTTATGTTCTTATAAAAAATAAAATTATGTTTCACTTTCTACCACTAAATCATAATATGTGGATGTTGGTTGTTTTTATTCTCAACTTTTATGGATATAGAAAAAACTCATGTATATTAGGATTATTTTTACCCATCCTTTAATTCTTTGAGGTGAATAAATTTATATTTCCATATTTCAGAACCCAACACCTAAAACAAGAGTTAAACTATAATAACCAACAATTTCATACATGATTTAAAAACAACTATCTTACCTGAATTATTAAACTTGTAATTTTATTTAAATATTTTGGGGATTTTCTTCATGGAAACTATGAGCATAAAACATGGAATACATGGATAAAATAAGAAACTAGAAATATAAATTAACTCTCTTGAATTATTTCTTTATTAAACAATTCTTATTTCCAAACACTGTATATGATTTTTGGGGGATATTTTTCAAAATAAAAAGGTGAACATAAATCTCAGTAAGTAATAAAGTATGAGAACTAAAAAAATGAACATCATGGGTAAAAAATGGGGTATAATATAATAACAAGAACATGTGGAATACGTCATTAGCATTTGAAATATTAATAGGAATTACCAAAAAAATATGCAACCTCTCCACAAATAATTTAATTTACCTTGGACTCAAATTTCCTTTCTTTCTAAATCTATAAAATCATTTCCATGGTGATTCTATGAGAAATACATGAATCCAAAAATTAAATTACAATTCCTTCTTTTTATTTTTCAAAGAAATATTTTGATGACTATAACAAGCCTTCATATATTTATAGATTGCATATAGATTATCCATAGTTTCTTTCACCAGGTTTGTTCCTGACGTGGCCTTAAAAACACTTTTTTTCCACATCTTTTTGTTAATTTTTAATGGATTAATTGTTTATATCTGTGCTATATATTAAATATTTATAGTTTTTCATCTTTAATAAATAAACTTATCAATTAATGAATTTTTTTAATCAGTCGTGTATTATAAGCTTTAAAATAGTGAATTTATTCCTTGCTTTAATTTAATAGCATAATTACTTGTTTACTTAGTTTGGTATCTCTGTTTGCATATGTAATGATTTACCAATAATTAGTTTTCTTTTGCACATAAATAATTTATTATTAATCTAACATTGCATGTATTAAAAATTAAATAATACAACCTAATTAATAGATGACTTTTAATAATACATTAATTAAAATAAAAGATTATAGACCTACTCCAATTATTAAGTCTCTTATTTAAAATTTCATTAATTAACATAATGGTTTAATAATATAAAACATATCTTTCTACCTTAAATTAATTTAATTTTATGTAGTAACTATTTTAAACAATTTAGCTATTTTTATAAATGTTTAAATTTTATATTAACTTTTTATTAGTTAGTTTCATTTTAGTTCTATTTTCAGTATAGTAATAATTTAAGTTATGAAAATAGAAGTTATTAATAATTTAATTTATGTTTATTTGGTTTTATAAGTTTATTTAAATTTTCATTTGTTTTAATTAACATTTAGTTGTTATTAATTATTTTTTTCATTTTTAATTTAAGTTTTAACTTATTTTATTTACTATGTTTATTTTGTAGGTTCACGGTTTCATTCCAGTCACAGTGTCTCTACACACCTTTTCTAGCTTATGATCGCATCGTTTCTATTTCACGGTCTCACTGTGACACTCCTCACGAACGCACTGTACCTCTTACTGTCTCACCGTATTCTTCTTGTGGTGTCTCCTACCACTGGTTTTGGCATCACATTTCCTTGCTCACAGACTCAAAGTCACTACTTCCCTTTGCACCGCAATACCACACACTGTTTACATTTTATTGCCTCACTGTAACCGTATTCTCCTTTAAGGTCCCTCCTACCACTGTCTCCCTTTTTACGGTCTCACCAGTTGTTTCAAGCCACTATGAATACAGCTTCACTGTTCCACCATTTCTTCACACACAGTATCCCTACTATGGCACCATAACTTCTTGCTTAGTTTCCCTTGCCATCCTTCCACCGTATCCTTTACCAGTGTGGTCGTAAATCACTGTATCAACACACATAACCACTCATTTCCACTCTTCCATTTCATTCACACCATCCTTTTCATTCTCATCCACCACTGTTGGTCTGGGTTTAGTTCTCCGCTGTCATGAGAAGGAACATGCCATTACGGATCTGAACCAGTTGTTGCTCGAGCCAGTGTCTCGCGAGGAGGAAGACTCGAAGCACTGTTGAGCCACCGCTGATGTTTTTCTTATAAAATGAGCTGAGTTTTCAATGTAAGAGCCCCGTTGCACCTGCTGCAAACTGCCTCTGCTGTGTCACTGGAATGGGAGGCCGAGGATCGTTGTGTTGATATCACTGGAGCGGTGGGATCCCACTGGTAGAAGGGAACTATTTTGTAGCTGAATAGAGGCCAAACCAAGACTAACACCATGCTGGGATTGAGGTCGCTGGGAGAAAGAGCTCTTCTGCATTGCTGGATGAGTTGAAGGGATCATCCTCGCTGTCACATAGAAGGAACCGAGCGAGGAAGAAGACCCCCCTTCTTTACGCAGAAACTGGGGGGATGAATACATAAACAAAATATAATAATAATAATAACAATATAAAGAAAATAATAATAATAATAATAATAAAAATAATAATAAATTAGTCGACCTAATATAATATAATACATAATAATTTTTATAATAATAATTAGATAAGTTATAAAATAGGATATTAGACAAATTATTAAGGAATTATAAAAATAAAATACATGCTTTAATAATTTATTACTAGAATTAATTACTAATTTGATTAAATTTATTAAAACTGTAATTATAATTTAAATTTAATAAATATAATTATTGAATTTTTTTAAAAGTAATTTATTAATCTAATTTAGTTTTACTAACTACTTATTAATAATACTAACACTAATTTAATAATTTCATTAATAATAATAAATTAAATATTTAAAAAATTTATTTACTTAATAAATTAACTAAAATAATAATAATTAATAATAATTAATTTCTAAGTTTTTTATTAATTAACTTTAATTACTTTTCAATAAGTGTCATAACAGTAAACTTAAAATAATACTTATAAAATATTAACTAACTTTTGTTGAGTTTTAATTAATTCATTTTGTTTATAACATTGTAGGTTCATTCAAGGGACTAAAACATGTCCATATTCATCTAACTAACTCAACGGGAGTTAGTTACGAGGTAAATACTAGTGTGACATGCATGTCGCGAAAGAACGCAAGTGTGCGGTGTACAACTGAGGGAATCTGAAGTCGGTTGAATTGGTCGGTGACAAGCAGCAGATGACAGAGGATATAAAAACAGAGTGGCAGAAGAATTTGAGGGAGAGATTCATTCATCATTCTAGTATCACATCAGATGAGAGTGGGGACATGCTCATACTCATTCCATGATGACAACCATCATTGAGAGCGAAGACTCTCGGGAGATGAGAGAGAAAACATGGATGCGAAGGAGCCCGAGAACAGAACATCGCTAAGGGTGTTCTTTTCCCTTCTTTTATTTAAATTCATAGTACTCTGTAATCGATCGTTTTTCACTTATTTAATCTAGATGATCAAAGAATAAATTACCTAGCTCGAGAATTCAATTCCATTAGTTAATCTTTTAGTCTTCTTTCATTCACTATACACTTTTCAAAATTGTAATCAATTGGCGAGGTTGATTAATGATTATTTGTTTTGTTGTTTCACGCCTTAAATGTTTTATAAATTAATAAATTCCTAATCTATTGGAAAGGTAGTTCTTGAATACTTTTTTGAAGCATTTATGTCTTTACATCTTGGAATTTAGGGTGAGTTTATTTCTGAATGTTATCATTTTATATTTGTCAGCAGTTTAACTGATTTGGAGTGGCAAATTCCTAAAATCATTTTACTGTGTGTTGAGTTTCCTGGTGAGGGATACCTTTCTCCCTTATTTCTTGAGGTATGGTTCAATAAAGTGTAATGGAGAAGATATCCTATAAACTAGTAGATTTTAATTCTCGAGTATTACATTTGATCTGCTCCTTCGACCTTGCTTCTTATTTTAGTATTCTGTTTTCTTAAGTTAGTTTCACTGTAGTTTTTAGTTCATTACTATTATAGTACTTGATTTAGTCTATTTTATTAAGAAAAAGTACAAAAAAAATATTGTAAAATAAAAAAAAACTAAAAGGATGCACACTCGCTTCACTGCTGACAATAGTGGAGTTACTTTTGAATAAAACCTAGAATTCTCATCTACCTTCTCTGTGGATTGATCCCGCACTTCTATACTAGTGTAGGAGAAATAAATGTAATTTTTAGGGTTGTGATGACCTTCATCTAGTTCAAAATTTGGCGCCGTTTCCAGGGAAGGCATGCGTTGAGAGTCTAGGGTTATAATAAAAAGTAAAACAAAATCAATAAAAACATTAGAAAATCATATTAAATAAATCTGTTTAAAAAACTACTTTGAACTGGAACCTACTGTTTCTGTTTTTCTTTTAAAATCATCTTCACTGTGAATGGTTGTGTGTTTAATCTCACCTGGTTTTATTTTAAAAATGGAAGTTAATGAAAAATGGGATCAACTCGGGCCTCATTGTGTGTGTTGTGGCTGTTATGGGCACACTACCTGGCAGTGTGTCGATAACCAACCACAATTGGATGTTTGTATTGAAGATGATGAAAATTTTGAATCTAATTCGTAATTACTAGATAAACTTGAATTAATCTAAACCAAACTGGATGCTATAGAGAATATGTAGAACACTTGTTTTAACCAAACTCATGAAATTCAACTTAGAGATTCTCAAGAGAAAGATAAAAGAATAAAAATATTGGAAAACATGCTCTTGGATTTACAAAAAAGGGTTATAGAACAAGATTAATTTGAAGAAAAAAAAGTGTTTATAAAAGATTTCAACATCAAGTTGAAAAGGATAGTGATTGTGAAACTGGGAAACAAAATTCACATTTTGAATAATATGAAACTATTGAAGAAAACATGTAGATAACCAACTCACTTAATGAATAACAAATTAATGATGATCCCAAAAAGAACATTAATTGTGTTGAGTTGGTCAATTTTGAAGATGAATTGAAACAGATTTAAAATAATTGCTCAGTTCTTTTCATAATTCCTACATTGGAGAAAAATCATTATTTTAGGAGTTTTGAAAATGAAGTCATTTAGTTAGAAGAGATTCATGAAATTGAAAATTTTAATGTTAAAAACCATTCACCCAAAATTTCTGAAATTGTGAATATTGAGCCTGAATTTGATATTGGGTATAGTCTGGATGATAACATTAAACTAGAAGTTACAGAATCTCAAATCTTTGAACCTAAACTAATAAACACTCTTCCATGTTTTGAACCTGTAAACTCAATAAATTCTGAATTGTTGTTGGATGATGAGGATGAGGGGATGATATTTGAATAAAGAATAATCAATGAGTTTTCATTTCCCAATTCTCATAGTAATCAC
The DNA here is from genome assembly GCA_963277665.1 of Viscum album. Lineage (NCBI taxonomy): Eukaryota > Viridiplantae > Streptophyta > Magnoliopsida > Santalales > Viscaceae > Viscum > Viscum album. The sequence goes on from OY728132.1 coordinate 2,067,050,348, forward strand.
TTTTCTAAATCATTGTGCAATGAAATGAAAATCAGTGTTGGCCAACATGAGGATAATTTTCTTATTTTGAACATTCTAGAAACTGAATTTATTGAAACTGAATTGCTCAATTCTATTCCTGAAATTGAATTTCAACACTCAAATGACATGGTTTTAGAAAGTGATCCTTTTTAACTTGAACTTAAAGTATAGGTTGAACACACATTAGATTATGGTTCCATAAGTGATTTGATATAAGTAGTAGATGTTTAGTGTGAGTTAACAAATGAGGATATTTTTTATGAGATTTACAACATGGTTAGACCTGAATCTGTTTGTGATAAAATAAATTCTCTTCCTTAATTGTAACTTACATCCTCAACTGTCAAGGGTGATGAGCCTTTTCATGATATTGATAGTAGACCAAAGGGGGAATCATACTTTTGTTCTATTTTCCAGGATTTAGTACAGCATTTAATTGAACTCCCTCTAGAACCTACTAATCAGAATTTACCCATTTGCACCCTTGAATTTAAACCTGTTAATGTTGAGGTTAAGAGAGATAGATCTAAGGTCAATGCTACACCCATTTAATCACCTAGATCTATGTTGTCCCTTCATGTGTATTCAAATCTTGAAATGTCTGAATTTATTCTAGAATTGGACATCACTATGTCCACAACTGTTAAAGGGTATTACTTAGGGGTTATTTTAGGATATGAGAATTTAGTTATTGATGTGTTGAGTCTTGTTGCACACAAATATCATCTTTATGTTAAAAATAATTGGGCCAAACTTATTTGGTGGTTCTTATTAAAGAAACCACATCCACCTAGTGACTATGGTTAGTTCTTGGTGAGTCCAGTTGGGGACTATAAATCTAGCGCTTCATGGGAGGCCACCCATGGTATTTTTTGTGTTAATAAATAAAAAAAATTGTGATTTAATAAAGTCTAACTGAAGACTTTAAAATCAGTGCTTCATGGGATTCAACCCATGCTCTTTCTTTGTTTTCATTTTCTTATTGTTTAGTGTTTAATAAAGTGTTTCTTTGTTGTCTTCTCCTCTATGCACTATTTATGCTGGTTATGGTCTGTGGTTTTCATGCTCTGTGTTTTTAGGTTGCTGATTCTCATGTCAATAAAGGAGTGGAGTAACCATGATCATTTTTGGAAAAGAGCTTAGTCACGAATGTACATAAACTTTTTTCATTTATTTATGGTCCTGTTTTTTCTAAAATAAATTTTTCTCACTAAAAAATATGCTTGTATTGAAAAATTCTGCTACATATTTGCTAAAAATTTTCTTCATATATTTCTATAAAAAACTTTTTCTACTTGTCTATATGTTGTGCTTTAAAATCTACATGTACTTTACTATTAGAAACTGAATCGCAAAGTTATTAAAATCTTTTACATTTCTTGAAACTATGTGTGGGGGGGGTACATGCTATTGTTCTTTTAAATCTGATTAATGTTGGGGTGTTTAGCATGAACTCTGTCTGCTTTATTCAATGTCTAACTGAATAAATTTTTCTAAACTTTCTTACACCCAATTTATTGTGCACCCACAAATTACATGATATTTCTTGAGCAGAATTGAAAAATAAATCACTGGAATAAATGATAATGCATGTACTTGCTAATGAACCTGTTGATTATTTATTCATTGTGTCAAACAATATCTTTGAACTTTAATGAGACCATTTAAACATGTCATAAATCTACTTAATTGAAAATCTATTTTGAACCTTAATTGATTAGTTGTTCTTCTCCCATTTGGAAGTCAACTTTGGGGACAAATATGGGTTTTAAGTATGGGGGAGGGGTAAATTCATGACGGTGCTAAACTTTTCTTAATTGAAATCCCATCAATTCAATTTGCAACATAAACTTTTTGTCAAAAAAATTGATAAAAGTTTTCAAAATTTTGGAATAATTTTAGGCTTTTCACTATTCTCAATCGGTTCTTGCCTTAGGAAAAGTTCCTTGCTGGTAGTTAAGAACTGCTTAGAACCTGAAATTGATGATAATGGATTATTTCTGAGTGATCTTACTTAGTGATTTGATGGAAATCTGGTTTAGGAACTACTTTTGAGAGTGACAGGGGTGATCTGTTAATGGAATTTTGATCATAAATCTTGGAACTAGATATTTAAATTGATCGTATGGGTAATACTTCATTGTTATTTATTTAAAGTAGTTGTCTTAATGAGCCAATGTAAATGGTTTTTATATAAAACTTTTCAAACTTGAGTAATTTGGGCATCTGGGATCCCACGGTGATTCTCTAAGACCCTAGATGCTAGGTTCATTTTTGTTAACTTTGATCCCTCTGTTCACTTTGAATAAGTGCATTTCACAGTGCTTAGAACAATGATACATGGCTTGGGAAAAATAAAATAAAGTGTCTAGGGTAAAAAATGAGTTCATTAAGGTGAGGGGAATGATGAACGCCAAATGAAGAAGGGGTCAACTGGTTTATATGGGAATCATTTAAGTTTTATCATTGAGGTGATTCACAAAAAAAATTATTTATTTTTGGAACCTAGGTGAAAATGTCATAGTTTAATGTTCCTAATATTAAGTTCTTAATTCCACATAAATTTTACCTTTGGTCACTCTTGGACTTTGGACTTGATCCTGGATTGAGGTTTTTCACTAAGTAGTACCACATATGAGGCATGACACTTTCATTTCTTATTGATTAATTACTCTCTTTACTACCTTTGAGTATTTGTTATAAGCAAGGTTCATATAAGAAATTTAGTTTCTAAAATCCTATTGACATTTTTTGGAAGTCCTCTGTTTAAAGTTCTAGACATGTTACATTTCTATCTGAGTTATAAACATACTTTTGTTGTCATGGTTAATAAAACATGAGATTGTTTGAGGAAAAACAATGCTTAAGTGTGGGGGAATTTTATGTGGCCTTAAAAAACATATTTTGCCACATCTTTTCATTAATTTTTAATGGTTTAATTGGTTATATTTGTGTTGTATATTAAATATTTTCAGTTATTCATTTTTAATAAATAAAATTATCAATTAATCAATTTTTGTAATTAATCATTTATTACAAGCTTTAAAATAGTTAATTTATTCTTTACTTTAATTTAATAGCATAATTCCATTTTAATTAGTTTGGTATCTCTGTTCGCATATCTAATGATTTACCAATAATTAGTTTTCATTCGCACATAAATAATTTATTCTTAATCTAACATTGAATGTATTAAAAATTAAATTATATTACATAATTAACATATTAGTTTTAATAATTCATTAATTAAAATACAAGATTATAGACCTACTCCAATTATTACGTCTCTTATTTAAAATTTCATTAATTAACATCATTGTTTAATAATATCATAATTATATTTATACCTTAAATTAATTTAATTTGATGTAGTAACTATTTTAAACAATTTAACTTTTTCTTATAAATGTTTAAATCTTATGTTAACTTTTAATAAGTTAGTTTCTTTTTAATTTTCTTTTTAGTATAGTAATAATTTAAATTATGCGAATAGAAGTTATTAATAATTTAATTTAAGTTTATTTGGTATTATTAGATTATTTAAATTTACATTTGTTTTAATTAACATTTATTTGTTATTAATTATTTTGTTTTTTTAATTGATGTTTTAACTTATTTTATTTACTATGTTTATTTTCCAGGTTCACGGTTTCATTCCATTCATGGTGTCTCCATGCACCGTTTCTATTTTACGGTCACATTATTTCTATTTCACTGTCTCACCATGACACTCCTCCCAGACGCACTGTATCTCTTAATGTCTCATCGTATTCTTCTTATGGTATCTCCTGCCTCTAGTTTTGGTTTCACTGTTCCTTTCTCACAGACTCACAGTCACCGCTTCCCTTTTCTTTGCAACACCACACACTATTTTAACTTTTACTATCTCACCATAACTATATTCTCCTTTACGGTCCCTCTCACCACCATCTCCCTTTTTACAGTCTCATCGGTTGTTTCAAGCCACCGTGAATAAAGCTTCATTGTTCCACCATTTCTTCACACACGGTATCCCTACTGTGGAAACATAACATCACGCTCTGTTTCCATTACCATCCTACCACCGTATCCTTTACCTGTGTGGTTGTAAATCACTGTATCAATGTACATAACCAGCCATTTCTACTCTTACTTTTCATTCACACCATCCTTTTCATTCCTATCCACCACTGTTGGTCTGGGTTTAGTTCACTGCTGTCACGAGAAGGAACAGGCAGCTACGGATCTGATCAAGTTGTTTCTCAAGCCAGTGTCCCGTGAGGAGGAAGACTCGGAGCACTGCTGAGCTGCCGCTGAATTTTTTGCCGCTAGCATGAGTTGATCTGTCACTGGGAGAGCCTCACCGCACCTGTTAGAAACTGCCTCCGCCATGTCGCTAGAATGGGAGGCTGAGGATCATTTCGTCGATATTACTGGAGTTGTGGGATCTTGCTGGTAGAAGGGAACCGATGTTTAGCTGAACAGAGGCCAAACCAAAACTGACGTCGCACTGGGGTTGAGGTCGCTGGGAGAAAGAGCTCTGCTACGTTGCTGGAGGAGTGGAAGGGAGCCCTCTTGCTGTCATGGAGAAGGAACCGAGCAAGGAAGAAGACCCCCTTCTTTGCACAGAAACAGGGGGGATTAATACATAAACAAAATATAATAATAATAATAAGATAAAGAAAATAATAAGAATAATAAGAATAATAAATAAATTAGTCAAACTAATATATTATAATACATAATAATTTTTATAATAATAATTAGATAAGTTATAAAATAGGATACTAGACAAATTAATATGGATTTATAAAATTAAAATACAAGCTTTAATAGTTTATTAATAGAATTAATTACTAATTTGATTAAATTTATTAATACTTTATTATAATTTAAATTGAATAAATATAATTATTGATTTTTTTAATGTAATTTATTAATCTAATTTATTTTTACTAACTACTTATTAATAATACTAACACTAATCTAATAATTTCATTAATAATAATAAATTAAATATTTAATAATATTATTTATTTAATAAATTAATTAAAATAATAATAATTAATAATAAATAACTTTTAAGTTATTTATTAATTAACATTAATTACTTTTCAATAAGTGTTATAACAGTAAACATAAAATAATAACTATAAAATATTAACTAACTTTCGTTGAGTTTTAATTAATTCATTTTGTTTATAACATTGTATGTTCATTCAAGGGACTAAAACACGTCTATATTCATCTAACTAACTCACCAGAAGTTAGTTATGAGGGAAATACTAGTGCGATGTGCCTATCGCGAAAGAACACAAGTGTGTGGTGCACAACTGAGGGGCTCTAAAGTTGGTTGAATTAGTCCGTGACAAGCAAAAGATGACAGAGGACATAAAAACAGAGTAGCAGAATAATTTGAGGGAGAGATTCATTCGTTATTCCACGATCACATCAGAAGAGAGTGGTGACACGCTCAAACTCATTCCACGATGACACCATCATTAAGAGCGAAGACTCCCGAGAGATGGGAGAGCAGACATGGTTGCGAAGGATCCTGATAATAGAGCATCACTGAGGGAGTTCTTTTCCATTCTTTTACTTAAATTCACAGTACTCTATAATCTATCATTTTTCACTTATTTAATATAGATGATTAAAGGATAAATTTCCTAGATCTAGAATTCAATTCTATTAGTTAATATTTTAGTCTTGTTCATTCACTCTACACTTTTCAGAATTGTAATCAATTGGAGAGGTTGATTAATGGTTCTTTGTTTCGTTGTTTTTCACCTTAAATTTTTTATAAATTCATACATTCAAGATCAAATTGTGAGGTAGTTCTTGAATACTTTTTCGAAGCATTGATGTCTTTACATCTGGAAATTTACGGTGAGTTCATTTCTGAATGTTATCATTTTATATTTGTCAATAGTTTAACTAATTTAGAGTGGAAAACTCCTAAAATCAGTTTAATGTGTGTTGAGTTTCCTAGAGAGGGATACTTTTCAACCTTATTTCTTGAGGTATGATTCAATAAAGTTTAATGGAGAAGATATCCTATAAACTGGTAGATTGGAATTCTCAAGTATTACATTTGATCTTCTCCTTTGACCTTGCTGCTTATTTTAGTATTCTGTTTTCTTAAGTTAGCTTCACTGTAGTTCTTAGTTCAAAAGAATTCTTGTAATTGATTTAGTCTCTTGGATTAAAGAAAAGTACAAAAAAATATTTTAAAATAAAAACAACAAAAAGGATTCACACTCGCTTCCCTGCTGACATCAGTGGATTTACTTTTGAATAAAACCTAGAATTCTCATCTGCCTTCTCTATGGAATGACCATGCACTATTATACTAGTGTAAGAGAAATAAATGTAATTTTGAGGGATGTGACGACCTCCAGCTAGTTCAGTTCCCAATAGTTTTCCATCTCTAACTACATCCTGAAATGTTAGAGTTCTTCAATTTTCTCTATAAATTTATTTATATGGAAAATTTTGAATACTTGATTGGAACTTTTTGTTATAGTAAAATTCAACATGTGGAATATATTGGTCTCATTCCCATGAAAATCAAAAGTGATAGACTGTAACATACAATTAAATGTTTTAATATTACTTTGAGAATAAATATCAATTTTTGGATGGTATGTTAATATTATATTAATATCAATATTCATATCCTTTCATAAGTTACTTCGAAACATAGAAGAAAATCATAAATCATGGATAGAGACAATTGAAAATGGCATACCATGAAGTATCATCACTTTCTGAATATACAAGAAAGAAATAACCTAAAGGGATAAATGCTATTGTGTATAAATTAAATGCACAGAATTCCTAAATCTATCAATATTTACCTATATGGTGTTTTTAACCTTTTATTGTTAGTAATAATAATCACAAAGGCATAAAAGTGTGGGTGAATTGTGTACTTTTAGAATCACTTGGATAAATTAAAAAAGTAGTGCCCCTTTGTTATTTGAGAAGTGTTTTAGTACTATTTTCTTCAAGAATATTAAGAAATGATAAAAAATGGAATGTAAAATGACCATTTTTATAGAGGTTCAGAGAAAAAAGATCCCATATTCCACTCCTTGAATTTTCTCTCCATGATATTGGTGATTTTCATTAAATAGCTAATTTTAATAGAGACCCAACAAAGTATTATAGGTAGATGAAACCATAAAATAAGGATTTAAAAGAAAATTATTGTTCTTTTAAAAGGAACCACTTATTTTTATGAGAAGTTTCCACTCCATAAGAATAATGATAAGATGCCTATTTTTGAACACTAGTTCAGCTCACAATTGACTCTGTAATTAAAAAAATAATTTATCTTCAAAGGAATATAAGAAATAATTAATAGCATAGTTCTCCTAATGATACTCTAGTCCATCGTAGAAAATAACATGAATGCAAAAATATAGTAGATTAACTTATCAGCAGCAAGATGAATACACAAAAACAAATTAAAAAATATACACCTCAAAATTTTAGTCCTGAGAAATAAAAATGGAATAAAAAAAATACTACAAGATGAATTTATAGTATTAAAAACGATAATAACATTCTCATATAGTCATTAATAAATGTGAAAATATATTCATCTTTCATAACATCAGATAAATAAAGAGTTTGTCAAAATTATTTTTCTCTTTGTTATGTATTCACTCTTGAAAACATGATAAATCATTTAATAATAAATAAGAAATATGACATATACAATGTCATGAAGATCCAAATATATTTCTAGTTAAATAGATATATTAAAAACATTCACTGAATTTGAAATATAAATTCAATTACCCAATAAAAATCGCAACTTCTCTTAGAAACAATAATGTTCAAATACATTTTTTAAGAGGATAGGTAATGGTCTTCGAATTTATTTTAATGATATATTTTCTCTGACAAAATCATTACATAAATCTTTAAATATCCAATATAAAAATCCCATAGATCATTTTGTCAATTTATGGTTACACTATGTAAGGAATATTCATAATTAAGGTTCACAATATACTATTGATTCCAAATTTTGAAATAACTAACAATATGTTAGATACTAAAATGTATTATTATTCATAAACATTATGTTCTCAATCCAAACATCAGTTATAATTATAAGGTTACAAAATTAGTGTTCAATATCCAATGTCTGGTTCCAAAACCAAATATTCACCTTAAACATAAGGTTACAAACAATGATTCCAGGCTTAATTAAAATAACTGCAATACATAGAAAACAAAAAACCAGCCAAATTAAAACTAAAGTGATTCTCGAATTATAGGGAAAAAATTAATATTAAATTAAATATTTTCTTAAAATACTCTTAAAAAACAACATTAGTAAAAAAATTGAGACTGTTCTTTTTATAAAAACAAATGAAAAATTAATGAAATTATTGGAATAACTTTCATATTCATGATAGTATCCCCCATTTTATGATAAAAAATCATATATATATATATATATAATCACAAAAAATATGGGTTTAAATTATTAAATACAACAATAATATTTATTACATAAAATTTTAGAATTGTTTTCCCAAATTTCTCTTCCTTTTGTGAAATCAAAAAGAATACATAGAAATGGATTAAAACACAACCCTTTTAGTAAAAAACTTTTACAGATTGTTATTTTGGGCCAAAAATAAATAAATATTGAAAATGATTAGGCATAGAATCACAAAATAGAAATGAAAAACAAATATAATATTAATATAGAAAATTAATTTTATAAATTTTTACAGATTAAAAAGAAGTTTTTTCTCTGGGATTTAATAGGTTATGCAGAAGGGAATGAAATTTCAAGCTTGTTAAAGGTAGATTCTATGGTAATGGAATCTTGAATAGTCAGATCTATAGCTTTCAAATATTAAATAAAAAAATTTAAATTAATATTCCATGGTTTCTACAATTCCTTTATCAAAAAATTGAATATCGGTAGATCTTTAGAACCTCCACCAATTTTAATTTTATAAAATTTTAAACAATATCAGAAGGCTGGTCATATTTTCACATCATGTCTCCAAGCCTATTAACCATAAATAAAACACCATGATCTATAAAAATCAACATCTCAACTAGAACATTCTAATTTTCCATCATAGTGTATAGGGGATAAAATCACATTGTATGCTTTGAATTATTTCATCCATGGAATAAATATCTTCCAAAAACATCTCTAATATTATCAATATAGTTTTTTCTCATACTCTAATGGGTTTTGAATCAATTCCTTTATAAGAACTAGGTTTGATAGACTCAAACTAACTAGGAAAAAACTTTTCAAACTCCCCAAAATATAACTATAAACAATTTCACTTCTGATTTTTCCAACCTGTTTATCTATATCTCTCGAAAAAGAATCAAAATATTCCCTTGATATTTAAAATTCCTTCAAAATTCAATGCTAAACATAGAGATATTAAAATATTGAACTTGAAATTAAAGTAATTCTTAACTCATTATAATACTTATGGTAATTATCAATATATACATGAAACAATAAAGCTCCATATTTTAACTTCATTAACTTTGAAACCTTACTCAAATCAGAAGAATTAGTACACTCTTCAAATATTCAACTGATAATCAGTATATAGTGAACCCTTCTCTTTCCTTACTAAAGGATTTTCAACTTCAACCACCTGAAGTGACTAAATATCCAACTCTTTAACAGATTTAGAAGATGACCCATGAATAACTTTTTTTCTTCACTAACTTATTCAACAATCCTTTATAGTGACCTATAAACAAAAAAACTAGTTTATCCTCAAACAGTTCATTTTCTATAGTAACTAGGGATCTACCAAGCTCATTAAAATTATATTCCATTAAAACAATTTCCTTAATTTGACCAGCATGATTATCTATTACATAAAAAACTAAAACAAGAACCTACTCAACCCTTTCTTTTATAGAAACTGGTTGATCAAATTCTCTAGCAGTAAAAACAATTGCATGCTCAATATTATCTTCTCTTCTTATATGACTCTAAACAAGTAAACCTCTAATGTCAATCTTAGAAAAAGTCTCTAGAAAACTCTAGGAAATTGATGTACCCCTATATCTTGGTTGGAATATTCTCATCCACCAATTTTTTTCTCATAGGACAAACTAAGAGGTCAAAAGTGACAATAGAATTTCTTTCCAAACCTCTAACCACATGAGGTAAACTAAATCTTCATCCTTAATACTCGGTGTTCCCCATCAACATGAGCTCCTGACTATTTCTCTTCATCACTAATGGGTACTAGTTTACTATTTTTATGCTCTAAAAAATCAAAACATCTGAAGTTTAGAATCTAGGGATTTTCATAAAATGTAATAAATACCTAATGTTCAATTTATATCTAGTCTACACCATCAAGAATTAGTATATGAATATGAAATTAAATCAAATCAATATGTTTTGGATAAAATAGAGAGAGAAATAGTAATATTAAATATCTAAAAACATTTTTACATTATTATAATGGGATTATTTAGGGTTTTACTAAAATATTTCATATTGGAAAATAAAAAAAAATGATGTATGGTCTAGTAGAATAATGATATAGGAAACTATATATCATAACTATTTGTAAATTTTTGTCAAATATTTTTCCATATTCATTCGAATAATGTTATAAAATAGTACACATGAGATTTTCATAAGGCTTACTATATTTAAGTCCAACCATTTTCAATAACTCAATAATATATTTTATTTGATTTAAAACATTTCTAAAATCTTTTGGGTAAATTTTAAATCCAAGAAAGGAATGCAGTTCTCCCATTATTATCATTTAAAATTTAGTTTTCAAAAACTTTATCAAATCATATAAAATATTTGGATTAGTTGACTTCAAAATAATGTAATCTACATTTATTTGAACAAATAAAATATTAAAATAATTTTCATTCTTAAAAATAATATGATCATTAACCATACTAAAAAAATAATTTTTCAAAATAAAATAATTCATCTTTCATACCAATCCCTTAATACTTTTTTATGGTTATAAATTTATTTATATTTCTTAATAATAGAATTTGGATGATGAGGGTTTTGAAAACCTATAGGTTTTTCAATATAAACCTCCTACACTAAGTAACTATTTAAAAATGTTTATTTAACATCTATCTAGTATATTATAAAGTTCATATGGTATTCATAGTATAAAATGGTCCTAATGGTTTCAACCCTAGAAAATAGGGCAATGGTTTCCTCATAATCTATTAATTCCTCATGGTTGTAACCCTTAACAACTATTATATACTTATTTTTAGTATTTTTACCTTGATAATATTTCTTGTTTATAAAACCCATTTGGTTCTTATAATTGGATTGTTTGAGAGTCTATCAACTAATTTCCAATAATTATTTATATCAATCTGGTTTGTTCTTTCAATATAAATAATGGTAAACATTCACCATACCAAAATTATTCTATAGTATAAGGTTCAAATTGGAATTGGAATGAAAAAAACTCCATTAGGTTTCATATATTCCATCAAGTGACATAACATTCATCTAGGTCTCCTATAAGAGTATCTTAATATATGTAATTTAATGTTCTTAGTTGTATAAGTAATACACTTATAAGTTCCACATCATCATGTTCTTCTAAACTGGATTTAGTTTGATCATATTATAATTTTCTTTCAGAAATATATTCAGAATAATAAGACCGCATATTTTTTAATGAATCAAAAACTTCATCTATTTGAATTTTTTTATTATCAAAAGAAACTTATTCATTAAATTTACCATGAACAAATTATTGTACTATCATTGAATTTTTATTACACACTCTTTAAGAATTACAAGAAGAATAATATATACGAAATATTCCTTCACCATCCTTTGGATTGTACTAGATATTTTCTTACATAGTACTAAATATATAGACACTACATCCAAAAATATTAAATAATTCATCTTTACATTATATGTAATTCCATAAATCATAAGGGGTGTTTTTATTAAAATTCATGATTAAAACTCTATTCATGATATAGTATTCTATATTAAAAAATTCTTCCCAAAATATAAAAAACACTATATTCATTCTAGATATTTATTATCATATGTTGAATATTACCATTTATTCTTTCTATAATTCCATTTTTCTATGTTTTTCTTAAAGTGGGAAAAGTATGCTTAATACCCATGATTGAGAAAAAAATTGAAATCATGTTTCATAAACTATCCCCCACGATAAATTCTCATTAAAAATTAAATAAATTTAATTTTTAATATTATTAATAAACTGAAAAAATATAAAGAAATCACAACTTTTAAACATTAAGAAATAAACATGGGTAAATCTGGAAAAAATCAATAAAAAACAAAAAATATGCCATCCAGGATTTCTACTCTAGAGGGTACAAACAAATCAATGCCGATGAATTTTAATGGTTTATATGTATTATCGTTGTTAATAGTTATAGAAACATACTTTTATTTCTTACCTATTTGACATAAATAATTAAGTTTATTGTAATCAAACTTAAATCTGGGTAGATCTTAAAAAATATTTTTCATAGATAAATTTTATAGAGAAAATATATTATATTGTAAAACACTTTCATCCCATATTTAATATTCACTTATTTCAATATTTATATAATTCACTTTCTATTCACATAAAAAACTATGGTCTAAAATATAAATATTTCAAGTTTTGTTGCTTTGTACTTAAGAAGTTTGTCCTTTAAAAAATAATAAGCATTATTATATAAATAAAATAAAAATACATTATCACATAGTTGATAAATGATTATCATATTGTGCTTAAACTCTTCAATATAGTGAAGTTTCTGGAAGAGGACTGATTTTATATCATTTACTGATCAACTATAATGATCATGCCTTTAGAATTATCTTCAAATGTAACTAACCATCCACATACTTTTGACATTTCATGGAAATTTGAAAAGTATACACTCATATGTATTGAGTAGAAACTATATATATACCACATTTTAATTTTGTCCTTATATATATTTCACCTAAAAATAATAATTAAAATATTTATTTGGTACCCAATTTCTCTTGGGTCAAGTAATGTCAATGAATACTGATTTAGGAAACTAAATCTATTTATCCTTTCAAGAATTAACATTAGATAAATATTTTGAAACATAAGACCTTATAAAAATACTAATATAATGTTTTTTTATGCAATAATTTTTATCATAATGACCATTAATACCATAATAAAATGAAGTGAAACTAGACATGTGGTGGTTTATTTAAATAGGGAGAATATAATTTATACACAGTTTGGGTTACTCACCATTACTTTGACTACGATATCCTACTTTTATGTAAACATTATTTTCAGGAATATTGTTTTACGATTCTTCACCTTTGGTAAATATTTCACCATTACTTTTAAAGTATTCTAATTCATCCTATAACTCTTTAAATTTATTTTCATTTCTAGTGCATCTGGAAGTATATTTTCATAATTTTTCATTCAATTCCATGTTCTCTTTTAAGATGAAATCTTTTCACTTAATATAACATTATGAATATTATTAAATGATTTTTTTTATTTTTCATCTGGCTTTTATATTTTTCATTAATAATATAATATTATTTAGATAATTTACCATTAGATCATATTTCTAAATCCTAAGTAGGATAATAGTAATATTTTACCTCATCTTTATTTTCCATAAAGAATAGGTTTTTCTTCTAATTCAATAGAAACTTTTATGAATTAGGACATGAGGAGATGTTGAAGTGTCCTGAAAAACTCTATATAGTCTTCATAACCAACATTAATATGGACTAATATTCACATTTCTTTTAGAAATTCTTCTTACTTTTTCTTGTTTACTTCACTTTCGTGAAATAGAGTCTAATATAACACATATATTTTCATTTGTAAAACTTGGAATCCTTATATCCATGGTCATTATTCTTAGAATCATTTAAAGAATTCTTAAATCATTTATTCTTCTTATATAACATATTGAATCTTTTAGCTGAGTGATCCAGTTCCTCTCCAACGTTTGAACAAATATAATCATTTAAGGATATAACATCTTATAAAAGATTCCATTCACTTTTTAGAGTAGTGAATTTTGGAGTAGTATAATTCTTCTTAAACATCCTATGATCATTGACATGAGATTTTATTTTACGCCCATTAATCATATGAGTTCTGATCAATTAATTAATTGTTATGTTTTTTTACATTAGTGGATTTTGTTATAACGGTTGATATTCTGTTCAACGTAGATGGATAGACTCTAAGTACTTTTAATTTTTGATATAACTCTCGAATTGGAGTTCCTAGGGAAGAAACACCATTGAATATTTCAATTGATATTAAAAATAATTGAGTAATAATTACTCCTCCATACATACTAAAGGTATTAATTTTTAATTTAGTAGTGTTGTACCAAATTTTTTTGACATTATCAGATTTTTGATAGGAAACTAAAATTGTCTACCACATCTCACAAGAAGTTGTGAATTGAGAAATGAAATTGAATGCATTCTAATTATTTCCTTAGTTGATTAAATTCACGGATCAAAAATTTAAATCATATTTGTACTCTTTGATAATATCCCATATTTCTAGTTCATCTTTGGGGATTTCATATGGCATAACCACCATTATATAAACATTATAATTTATATTCATTAAATAGATGACCTTATTAGATTTCCAATATCTATAATTCTCTCTGCGAAAATATAGAACTCTAATTATTTATATTGTTACATTGAGTTAATTTATATAAATCCTTATTCATATATAATTTGGGATTAATATAGTTAGAGGTAAATTAGATTCTTCATGGTTCAATAAATTGATTAAAGATGTTGGTTAGAATAATTATACACAATATGGGTGAATTTTTTGGTTTTAAAAACAATTAGATGAACTAAAAAATAATCTCAATTTTTTATTTGAGAATAGATTCTATTATCTTTTCTTCAAAAAGAATAAAAATTGGAAAAATAATGATATGAAGACATCATTGTTTATAGTGGTTTGCATGAAAAATGTTCCCTATTCCACTGTAACAACAGTCCCTCCGTGAGAATTTTTATTTCTACTAAATAGGGACTTTTACTTGGAACCATGAAAAATGATTTAGGAACTTGACACCTTGAAAAAAAGAATTTATATGCCCTTATAGTTATTTTATAAGGAGACACATCTTTTTATGAGAATCTAAAACTCTATTATAATAATAATGAGAAGATGTAGATTGTGGAACCCTAGTTTATTCAACTCTTTCCTCCACAAATAATATAAGAAGAGATCTTATAATGAATATATGGAATACTTTATAACATGAGCATCCTGAGGAAACTCTTGGTTGAAATAGAAGCTCATCATAAAGAAAAATAATACTATATTAGCTTCTCGGTAGAAAGATGAATACAAAACAATATATTAAAATTTTTATGTCTCCAATGTGTAGTACTAAGAAAGAAACAATAAAATATATAGAAGATTAAACATTGAAGGTATTGTAGAAAAAATAGGAATAATATTCCCTAACATCCCTGATTAAATATGAAAATAAATTTATCTTCTGTATCTTCAGAGAAATAAAGAATCGATCCAAAATATTTTTCTATTATATACTTATTCATGCTTGTAAACTATATTAATCCATTCAAAATAAAAAATAAATCTTATTTAAATATAGTCATGTAGATCTAGAAATATCATCTAATAAATTACACCCATTAAAATGTTCAACGCATTTGAAATTTGAATTTATTAACCTATTGAAAATAAAAACATCCATTAAAAATAAAAATGATACATTCCGTTGTTGAAGACACTTTGAAATGATTTTCTATCGGTTTTAATGTGATATTTACTCTAAATAAATCATTATATAAATCTCAAAAATAACCAAAATTCAATTCCTAGAGATAGCTACTTCAATATTGGCTTTATCTATGTATTGAATCTCTAAATTTACAATTCAAAATGCACTATTGATTTCAGTAATTGTGTTAACTAACCATATATAAGATACTCAAATGTAGGATTCCTTAAAAAATATAAGTTCTTAATCATAATTTTCTGTCTAAACATAAGGTTCCAAAATTACCTTTCCTTGTCAAAATTTATGTTATGAAACCTAATGTTCTCCTTAAACACTTGGTTATGAATAGTGATTCTAGACTCCATAAAAACATCTAGAATACTCCGCAAAGAAACCCTCATCCAAATTAAAATAAAATACTTCAATAATTTTAAGGAAATAAAATAAATTTTATAATAAATAAAATCTCTATATTCTTTTAAATAAAAATCAATATTAAAAAATGATGGTTTTTTTACCATCAAGATCAATGATAAATTAATGTAATTAGTAGATCAACATTCATATATTCTACATTGAAATCTTAAGATGTGAGTAACAATGGTTTAAATGATGTTTCCCATTTCCATAAAGGTGTATAAAATGGTTGAAAAAGTACCATATGAAGTTGAATATTTTACATTACCTTTTTACATACCAAATATCTTTCCATATAATTATCCATTTTATTTTTCATTTTACCTCACCGATAGTGGTTTTTCATATCTCTATTCATTTTGTTGATTCCTGGATGTATAGAGTATCCAAAAAATGAGATTTATCCAAAAAAAATTATAATTCAAGAATAGATGGGATACATAACCTTGTTTTGAACATTATTACTCCATATTGGTCAATCTAAAAATCACGAAACTTCTATTTATTCATCACATCCATATTACTTTGTATCATAGGATCATATATGTGATTTATTGACCCTATCTAGTAATTATTTTAGGGAGATATTTTGGGATATGATTGAGGATGTAACTTCCCTTCCAACTTATATGTTCATGTTTACCAAGTACTTGAGAAATGTATCTCCTAAAATTATCATCATTATAAGAAATCTGATGCATTCCTACTCATTGAATCAAGGAATTTGTTTTCTTTACATGATAGATAAATAATTAATTAATTATTCTCATTCATAAGATTCAACAATATCATTTGTCACATGTTCAGTTCCTCATATGTGAAAAAATATACTTTAAAAGTTGGGGGTTTGTGTACATATAAAACTTCTCCACATAAAGAGAGTTCCTCGTATCATTAAAACCCACCATGGATAACTGCAAACCATTATTAGGATCATTATTCTCAAGAGGCTTAAGTTGATGATACACATAATAAATCACCTTGTTATTTTGTATGATAAAACAACCAACAATTGTCAATGATGTTTGACTAAAAATGTAAATTACTTATCCATTTGAGGTTAATTTTATCAAATGTTCACTAACTAGACTATTATTCAGTTCCAAAAATTCATCTTCACATTCCGTCATCTAGTCGAAAATAACTCCCTTTTAAGTTAACTTAGTTTGAGGTTTATAAATCTATGGAAAAATTTTCAAAAACCATATATGGTATCCTACTAGACCAAGGAAACTATGAATACTAGTTAATTTTTTTGGATGATTACACTCTTATACTAACTTAGTCTAAGTTTGGGCCACAAGTATTATTTTGAAAGATCAAATATGTCCCAATAATTCCACTTTTATAGCCAAAACTCAGATATGTTGAATTTATAAAATATCCTTTATTTCCTTACAGTTTTTAGTAAACCCCTGAGGTGTTCCTTGTGTTCCACATTATTTTTTAAATATATCAAAATATAATCAATAGATGCCACTAAAACCTTATCACGGTATTCCATAAATACTTTATTCAAAAATATATAAATATTTATGGATCGCCATTTGAACCAAATTCTATAATAATAAAATCATAATATCCATACCACGATTTGAAATTTTTATTTTCAATATACACTTTCTTCACTCTCATCCGATGTTTACCCAATTAGAGTTAAAACATATAAAATAACTAATCTCCAATAAATTCTATGAAGAGGTTATTTTTATATTTACTTTTATCCAATTTATATCTCTATAATCAATGAATAACCACAATGGCCCATCATTCTTCCTCAGAAAGGGGACCAGTGCTTCCCAAAGATACACACTTTCACAGATGAATCCTTTTTACAAAATATCTAATAGTTGATTTCTCATTTCCTCTTACTCTAGGAACTCAATTCTATATAGGTTCTTTGATATAGGTTTAGATCTTAATAGGAGTTAAATTGTTAATTATACGTATCTTTATATGGGAGTTCTAGGAAATTCTTTAGAAAATTAATCTCTATACTGTTGAAAAATGGGTAAAAATTATATTTTTTAACCGTCACATCCTTTCCTTTTTCACCAATAATTTCTGTAAAAAATTATATAGGGTGGTAGTTATTCAGAAAAATCTATTTTGGATAACTATCAATTAAAAATAACTTCCTTGTTTCCCTCTAAGACCACTGAAATTTCTTTTTTATTATAATCAATCTTTTCATTTTAATTTTAGATCTAATAAATCCCTATTATTATGTTAAATTACACCACTGTAATGACTATCATATTATTAATGAGATTGTATACACAAAACATAATAGGTGAATATTAATATTATAACAACCCAAACATTTTATTGTACGTTTCTCTAAAATACATTCAATCAATTAGATATCCTATATTGAATTAAGCATTGATTCTTTGTGAAACACCACTTGGTTATTTATAGGATAAATTCATTACCTATAAATTAAACATGAATTTTCCACATCTGTGTTTTGAATTTCAAAAAATGGTCATCTACGGTTGTGATCAGTAAGTTATCTAGAGTCCAATAAAGCTATCTTTTTTTATTTGTGAATAGTAACATACCCTTTTGAATAACAATATGAATAGTAATATGGCTGCTATAAATAGTAAATAATTTTATTTTTTTGTTTTCATAGGGTTATAAGGGAATGAGATGTTGATTAATTTTTCAAAGGATTAAAAAATGAGTTATAGATTTAAAATTGTTTTTTTTTGAAAAAAATTAATATTTTATTTAAAAATTAAATTACAAATATTTAAAAAATTATTTTCTAAAAATGGAGTTCATTTTTGAATCTTAAATATCAAAAATTTGTTAGGGTGAAATTTTTGGATTTTTTTAAAATACTTGAATTTTTTGTGAATAGTAGAAATACATTTCTAAGTTTTTGGTATATTTAATAAAACCGTAATGATGTAATAATTAATATAAAAGTCTGATCGATTTGTGTACCATAAAATAAAACATCATGTTTTCCATGTGGCTAATACCATAGTAAATACCATGGAAAATCCCATGGTTTTGCAAAAAACACTAACAAGGTGTCCTTTGGAATTAATAAAAAAACTCCCTCTCTTTTACTACAAATAACCACTCATTCCTTAATTTTCATTAATTCCAAACTCATTATCCTCAAATATATTGTATTTTTACCTACCTAGGTGTCCTCAAAAGGTTTTTTAAATCTCCCTAGGTCACAACCTTAATGTTTTTGGAATTACTCTACAATGTAAGGGAATCTACCACCCATCCATTTTTTAAAATAAATTTATTATGTAATTATATTTTATTTTAAATTGGATTATGTTGTGATATGTCATTTAATATTCCCATTTCTTCCCATATTATGTAATAATAATTAGATACCCCTTTTATCTCATCAAACTATTTTATGAATTTTTATGTGACGTCATTAGATTGCCGAATTTTCATGAGGGATTTCTCAATTTTTTTATTTTGTGTTCCTTTATTTTATTTTTATTTCCTCATATCCCATCATCAAAATGATATGATAATTCCAGTAACTTACATGAACTTTAATTTTGTAATTCTAAAGGAATATTTCATCTTCGTCTCTTTTTTCCCCCCATCTCTTATACTAAAAATAAAAACATCACCAGAGATGTGTTAATTTATCACATTCAAGGACGACAAGTTCTCAATTTTTATTACCATGTTTAATTCTGGTCATGAAACAATTTTTATGGTTTAACCAGATCATAATATATGTATTTAATCTTATTAAATTTTCTTTAATCCTTAAAAACTCATAATATAAAATAATAATACAAAACAAGTTCATTACACACAAAAACTCCAAGTAAACCATGAGTTTGTCATTATCTTTTATCAAACAACTCATCATCATGGAATATAACCAAAAATAATTATAATATCATTTATATCTCTGAATATTTCACTAACATTAAATATTATCAATTCTAGACGCTTAAACACTTACAAATGGACTTCCATTCTTGAATACATATAAACTGATCATGAAACCCAATGATAAAAATGCTTCCAAAAAAATAAAATTGGACCTCTTAGACCCATCAAAAAGGACATTAATAAACATAATAATGATAAAATAAATAACATAAATGGGGGAGATTTTTTGGTTTTATTAATTAATGAAGCTAAATTTGATTATTTAGGTCATTAATATCAGTCAAATAACACTTTCGGACATAAGGTAAGGGGTTTCTTATCTCACTTTTAATTTTTGTGAGATTTCCATTGGTTTCCACTTATTTCTTGCATGTGGTGTACTGTGTACTTCCATTTGATATATATTATCATTATTTTTTTATATTCATGTTATTTTGTGATTCATTTGGTTGTTATTAATTTTTGGTTGTATGACTTGATTGACTACAACATGGTAAGGGACTTTGTCTCAATTTAAATTTCATTGTCATTTACATGGTATTGTGAACCTAATATTTAATATGTGTTGTATCTACTGACCATTTGAGATCATTTGAAATTTTAAATTTTAAATATATTATATATCTATATTCGGTTTTAATGGATATGATTATTATCTTAAGATGTATACCATTTTAAATACAGTGTTTAATTTGAATGTTGTTTTAACAATGGAAATATTGATGAATAGATATCCTCTACTCTATACAAATATTGATAAGGCATATTTTACATGTAATAAATATAACTTGTAGTGATGGGAGGGTCCTGCTATAGCCCCTCGATGCATCGATGGGTCTCATGAGACAAACCAATTGGCGACAAACCCATCATGTTTATTTCCCAAAATCTGAAGGGTTTATACCTAAAGACATAAACTGTTTCAATGGTAGAGTGGTATCATGTTCTATATAAAAGACACCTAATTAATAATCATATCTCTTTATTCATTTTCAACTATTACTATCCATGAGGCTTTCACTATGACAAAACCTATGGATGCAGTTTCATTTTCAGTTTATTAATGGAATGTGTTTTCCATTTACTCACCATTCCATATTTATTATGCCAAATTGACTATGATTTAGTTATTTTTGATTGATGATTCCTCTATTAGTAACCCTTATTGAGAATTTTATCTCACCCCTTTCATTTGTTTAACTTCAATAGGATATGAGAATGAGACCATATATTGAGTTCTTATGGATGAAATTTATTTGTTTTTTATGTATTGTATCTTGTTACCTTTCCCAAAGTAAGGGGAGTTTCATGTATATATCTAGTTTCTTCAAGAATACTAAACTGATCATTCCTTTGTAATCTCATTCCTTTTAATTATGCCAGTATATAATGTAATGCACCGACTCTCGGATTCTGTGGTCAGGGAATTATAGTTGGTATCTGACGGTGTTCAGTATAAAACTTAGAAACTAGATTAGAAAATGTTGATTAGTGAACAAATCCTTGAGTTAGTATTTGAGGATAAATGTACAAGAACATCCAATAATTCTGGTATGGAATATATTATGTCGATATTTCTAGAAAATACATCCATATCTGGATACAAACAAGTAGAGGTGGCTCTAGCACAGATGTACCTAGGAGTGAAAACTCTTCCATGGATTTTCAAGCATGACCCAGGGTATCCTAGTGCACAACAATGGTCCTTGCTTCAGTCTTGGTTTGACACTCATGGGGGATATTATTAAGATAATTCACATTTTCTTTATAAGTCATTATTAAGGATTTGAATATAAATTTTCACTCAGAGAAACCATGTTTATGAGATTATATATGCATAGAATATCAATTTATTAAATGAACATTTATAGTTGATATTATAAATAATGATTCATAACCTAATCTAGTGTATGATATTATCAAGAAATGGAACCTAATGGAAGAAGGGGAATCAATACTTGTGGAAATTGTAGGGATTTACCCACTGAGAAAGTCAACAATGTCAATGTTGGAGCAGATCAAATCATGACCATATTCAGACAACTTCCTCAAGTTGTGATGAATAATCATGCTACACCTATTTTGGATTGTTTCATAAAGCATAAGCACCCATATTTTAGTTTTAATACTAATCTAATGGTATTTAAGTAGTGGATCAAGTCCCTTGAAAAGATATTAAAGGCATTAAGATGCAATGAAAATGAAAAGGTAGTGCTAGTAGTGTATTGTCTCAAGGGTGATATTGATCAATGGTGGCCCTTGATCCAGAATTCCATAGAGGTTGAAGAAATAGAAGATATGGAATGGAGGACTTTTATGAAAATATTCTTTGAAAAATATTTCCCTCATGAGCAATGGTGAAAAATTAAGAGGAAATTCCTTTGTATAAAACAAAGGGAAGAAGACAGTGTTGAAGAGTATGAGGTTACCTTCACAAGACTAGATAAGTATTCCATAGATTATGTATGTGACTCAGAAGACAATACTGATCATTTCCATGAATTTCTTAAGCCGATTCTTTGAAGGGCAATGGCATCTAAAACATTTTCATCATAAGATGAAATTTTATTAAGTACCATCAATACAGAGAAGAAATTTTTAGATAAAATTTTTTCAAGGTAAAATAAGATAAGAATTAGTAATTTGATAACCATGGAAGAGGTGAAGCACCAAATAAGAACAAGAGAATGAAGCAATTTACATTTTGTGAGAACTATGGAAAAAACCATCCTCATAAATGCTTGAAAGGCTTGAGAGTCTGAAATAATTTTAGATAAATGGGTCATCGATCTAATGAATGCAAGGGGATGAAACAATACAATGATATTAAATGATACAATTGTAGAGAGATGGGAAACTAAGAAAATTAGTGTCCAAAGTACCAAGGAAACTTTCCTCAGAAAAGGCCATGAGAGCATGGGGAAGCTTATGTGATTACAACCGCAGAGGTTGAAGTTCCTAATGATGTGGTGGCAGGTACATTAATTGTTTTCTAAAACTTATCCAATTCATTATTTGACTCTTTATCATCTCATTCATTAAATATTCCCAATTTTCTATGAAAATTTGAGACATCCAATTTGATTTAATAAATTATTTTTCATTCAAAACACATAGGGGATGTGTCATTGCAACAAAGGTGTGTTGATCTTAACAATGATTTAATTTGATCTAATTCTCATTATGAATTTTAGGTCAAATTATTATGTGAATATATATTGTAAGAATAAGGAAGTTACTATTTTTGATAAGGGTGTGTATTCCCTTATCTTTAGAGCAGAAACCTCACAATCTTATCCTTATCTATATCCACCCTCAATAGCTCTAATGAATTCAATTCTTTGAGATGAAGAGTACACAATATCTATAGGCAAGGAATGGAATCTTAAAATTGAAGAAGTATCTATTGTGAAAGAATGCATTGATGTATCTCCTTAGGATTTACCTTGATATCCACGAGATAGGGAAGTTGAGTTCTCTAGGGATTTAATTCCGTGTGTAAGACCTATGTCAAATACTCCCTATAGAATAGCCACTGTGGAATTACAAGATCTAAATAAACAACTAGAGGAATTGAGTGAAAGATGATTTATTCAACCTAGTGTTCCTCTATAGGGATCCTCTATCCTATTTTTCATGAAGAAATATGGATCCATGAGGCTATGAATTGATTATAGGGAAATCAATTCTATTAAAATAAAGAAAAAGTATCCTTTTCCATGTGTTAATGATTTATTTGATCAGCTTCATGGAGCCCAACATTTTTCGAATATTGACTATCGATCTGGATATCATTAGCTATGTTTGAGGAAGAAGGATATTACAAAGATTGCATTTCAAACTATGTATGTGCATTTTGAGATTACTGTAATGCCTTTTGGACTGATTAATTCACCCTCTATTTTCTTAGATCAAATGAAAGGATTATTCAATTAACATCTTGATGACTTTTTTGTGATATTTATCAATAATATCCTGGTATACTCTAAAATCTATGAAGGCCATGATAATCACTTGAGGATTATTCTAAAAGCTCATAAAAGAAATTGATTATATGGGATGTTTTGAAAGTTTGAATTTTGGATTTAATCAGTTTATTTTTTGAGGTATATTATCTTTAATGATGGAATCTTAGTTGATATTGGGAAGACAACGAAAATACATGAATGGCCCACACCAACGAACATAATGGAGGTACATAGTTTTATTGTCTTAGGAGATTACTATCGCCAGTTCATTCAGAATTTCACCTGACTGGATAACCCTCTAACCAAGGTCACTTGTAAAGGGGTTATGTTTCTATGGATGAAAGAATGTATTGAGTGATTTGAATAATGGAAATGAAGATTGGTAAATTCTCCAGTTTTGAATCTTCCATATGGAAATGATGGATTTGTAATATATAGTGATGTATCAAAGAATGGAATGGGGTTTGTCCTTATGCAAAACGATAATGTTATTTATAATATATAAAGGTAGTTGAAGAATCATGAAAAAAAATTACCCAACTCATGATCTTGAGTTATCAGCCTTAATCTTTGCTCTGAAAATATAGAGACATTATCTCAATGGTAAATTATGTGAGAAATATATGGATAAAAAATGTTTGAAATACATTTTTAAAAATAAATAACTCAACCTTAGGAAAAATATATGGATTGAGTTATTAAAATATTATTATTTTTCAATACACTACCTCCCAAGAAAGGAAAATAAGGTGTCTGATGCATTAAGCAGGAAAGATCATGGACTTCTAACCCAAATGAGTATTTAGAGAGATCTAATATTTATGGTTCTACTAAAGATGGATGTGGGGATTTTTATGGAAGGGGAAACATCATCCATCATTCAAATCATTGCTAAACCATCCTTTCCGGAGAAGATTAAATGCACTGAATCTGAGTATGAGAACATTCAAATGAAAATTCAAGCTGTTGAGGATGAAAGATTGATATACTTTGTGCTTGAGGATGGAGTTATGAAATTTGGAAAGATGTTATGTGTTATGTTAATACCTAAGCTAAAAGGTGAACTATTTTATGATGATCATAGCTCAAATTTTCTTTATACACCTGGGTATCAAAAAAAGTATAGAGATGTGAGGGAACATTTTTTGTAAGAAAATATGATGTGAGAAATCATTATGGGTCACAGTGTCTTGTTTATCACTATGTGAAGGTCAAGAGACAACATATGAGAGGATTCCTTCCACCTCTACCTATTAATATATGGAAGTGGTATGTCATTAAGATGGATTTTTTCACCAGAATACTGATGACTCCTATAAGGAATGATGCAATATGGGTAATTATTGATCATCTAACAAAATCAGAACATTTCCTTGCTATAGGAGAGGATTTACCACTTGAGAAGCGGGAAATAATTTATATTAATGAGGTTATAATACTTCAGGGTCCACCTCTATCAAATTTTCCTGATCAAGATATCCGATTTACATTAGAATTCTAGAAAATTCTCTAGAAGGATCAGGATAATGAGCTTCATATGTGTATTGCTTATCACACCCAAACCAACGAACAGTCTAGAAGGACTATTCATATATTTTAAGACATGTTGAGATCATGATCTCTTTAATTTAAAGGTATGTGGGATCAATAAATTACTTTAGTGTAATTTTTTTATAATAATAGTTTCCATTCTAGCATTCTAATGGTGCCATATGAAGCTTTAAATGGTAAAATGTGTTGAACTTAAACTTGTTGGGATGAGGTTGGCGAGGGGAAACTTATATGCCTAGAACATATCGAAGAGACAACTACAAAGGTAACAAAAATTCATTCCCATATTAAATCATCCCAAAGTAGACAAATGAGTTGTTCTAACAATCAGATAAAGGATTTTGAATTTCAAGTGGGTGATCATGTATTTCTAAAAGTATCTTCGTGGAAGGGTGTCTTAAGTTTTGGTAAGAAATGGATACTGAGACTTAGGTACATTGGACCATTTGAAATTATGGAAAGGATCAGAGTTGTAGCTTACCATTTAGAAATTCCATTAAGTATCTCCAAAGATTATTAGATGTTCTATCTGTCATTGTCAAATAGATACATGTTAGGCCCAACGCATGTAGTCACCTATGAAGAGATTGAGCTGGAACCTGATTGGTTACACTATGAGGAGCCTATCAATATTCTTGACACAAGGGAAAAGGTATTGAGAAATCAGACAAATTGTCTAGTAAAGGTTCTTTAGAGAAACCATAAAATAGAGGAAGAAACCTGGGAATCTAAGGATGTTAGGAATTATAACCACCCACATCTTTTTGAAGTTCTTTATAAATTAAAATTTTTGTGGATGAAATTTTTGAAGAAGGGAATAATATAACACCCCAAACATTTTATGGTATTTTTCTCTTAAATACTTTCAATTAATTAGATATCCTATATTGAATGAAGCATTGAGTCTCAGTAAAACAAAACTTAGTTCTTTATAGGAGAAAGTTATAACCCAGCCATAAAACATAAACTTTCCTCATCTGTGTTTTGAATTTCAGAAAATAGTCATCTACGATTGTGATCAGTAATTTAAATGGAGTCTGATGGAACCAAATTGTTTTATTGATGAATAGTAAAATTCCATTATGAATATTAATATGACCTTTATAAATAGTAAATCATATTATTATTTAATTTTCTTGAGGTTAGAAGGTAATGAGATGTTGATTAATTTTTTAAGGTATTAAAAATGAGTTATAGATTTAATATTGTTATTTTAAAAAAAAACTGATTTTATTTAAAAACTAAATTAACAATATATAAAAATTTATTTTAAAAAAATAGAGTTAATTTTTTAATTCTACACCTCAAATAATTGTTAGGGTGAATTTATGGGATTTTTATAAAAACTATTATTTTTTCGCGGATAGTAAAAATACAATTTTGAATTTTCGGTATGTTTAATGGCATCATAATGATGTAATAATTAGTATAAAAGTCTGGTATAATTTTTTAGAATAAAATATAACATAAGGTTTCCCAAGTGGATAATACCATGCGAAAATACAATGGTCACGCCCATGGTTTTGCAAAAACCACTAATGAGGTTTCCTTTGCAATTAATAAAAAACTCCCCCTCATTTACTATAAATACCAACTCATTCAACCTTTTAAAAACATTTGAAACTCATTATTCTATCAGATCTAGTATTTTTAACTACCTATGATTCCTCCCAAGTTTTTCTCAATCCCTCAAGGTCCTAACCTTCATGTTTTTGGATTTACTCTACCAATTAAGGGAATCTACCACCCTTCTCTTTTTTTAAGCATTCATTTTATGTTATTCTATATTATTTTCAATTGGATTATGTTGGAATATGTGATTTCATATTCCCCTTTATGTACATATTATGTAAGAATGATGAGATACCCATTTTCTCTCATCAAACTATTTAATGAAATTTTAATTGATGTCGTTAGGCTGCCGAATTTCTGTGAGGGATTTCTCAATTTTCCATTTATTTTGAGTACCTTTATTTTATTTTAATTTCCTCATATCCCCTCGTACATATGATATGATAATTACAGTACCTTAAATAAACTTTAATTTTATTATTCTAATGGAATATTTCATCCTCATCTCTCTTTTCCCCCTCCACTTATACTAAAAATGAAAACACAGTCCAAGAAGTGTTAATTTATCACATTCAAGGATAACAGGTTCTCAATTTTTTATTGCCATATTCAATTATGGTCATGAAACCATTTTTATGGTTGAACTAGATCATAAAATATATATTTAATCTTATGAAATGTTCTTTAATCCTTACATGCTCATAATATAAAATAATAATACAAAACAAGTTCATTATACACAAAACCACCAAGTAAACCAAATATTTATCATTGTCTTTTATCAAACAAGTAATCCTCGTGGTATATAGAAAAAATAATTATTAGATCATTTATATATCTTCAATTGTCAATAATATTATATATTAACAATTTTGGATACTTAACCACATTTAAAATGAACTTCCATTCATGAATACAAGTAAACCGATCATGAAAACCAAGGATGAAAATGCATCCAAAACAATAAAATTGAACCTCTTAAACCCATAAAAAATTACATGAATGAACCTAATAAGGTTAAACTAAATCAAATAAATGTAGAGGAGGTTATAGAATTATTAATTAATGAATATTATTTTGATTATTCAGGTCACTAAAATCAGTCAAAGAACACTTTCAGACATAAGGTAAGGGGTTTCTTATCTCACTTTTAATTTAATGAGATTTCCATTATTCACCACTTATTTCTTGAATGTGGTGTATTTTGTACTACCATTTGATATATATTATCATAATTAAATTTATATTCATGTGATTGGGTGATTCATTTGTTGGTTATTAATTTTTGATCATACAACTCGATTGATTACAACGTGGTATAGGACTTTGTCTCAATTTCCATTTCATTGTCATTTACATGGTATTGTGAACCTAATATTTCTTATTTGGTGTATCAACTACCCATTTTAGATCGATTTTTATTTTACATTGTAAATATATAATATGACCTCATTCTGGATTCATGGATATGATTATTTTCTTATGCTGTGTACCCATTTACGTATGGTGTTTATTTGGAATGTTTTCTTAACTATGGAAATATTGATGAATCTATATCATCTAATCTATATAGATATTGAGAAGGAATATTGTACTTATATTAAATATATGTATAAAAATTATTTGGACAGGTAGTAATGGGTGGGGCCCGCTATATCCCCTCAATGCATTGACAGGTCTCATTAGACATATCTGTTGGTGACGAACCCTTCTAGTTTGTTTCCAAAAACAGATGGGTTTATACCGACAGACTTAAACTATTTATATGTTATAGTGGTATCATGTTCCAAAAACATGATGTCCAGTTAATAAGAATATCACTTTATTCATTTTCAGCTATTATTGTTCATGAGGTTTACACTATGACATAACCTATGGCTGCAGTTTCATTATCAGTTTATTAATGGCTTGTGTTTTTCATTTATTCGCCATGCCATATTGACTATGCTAAATTGATTATGACTCATTTATAGTTGATTCATGCTTCCTCAATTAGTAACACTTACTAAGAATTTGTGCTCACCCCTTTCATTTTATTTCCTTCAATAAGTTATGAGGTGGAGACCACATATTGAGTTCTCATGAATCCAGTTTATTAGTTTTTGTTATGTATTGAATTGTATAATATTTCCCAATGTAAGGTGGGTTTTAGGTATTTATATAGTTTCTTTAGGACTACTAAATAGATTGTTCCTCTAGTATTTCATTCCTTTTAATCATACCAACCACACCCCGACCTTTGTGTATAAATTTATTTAATTATTTTTATGCCTTTAAATATTATTTCTAGGGTCTGGGGTGAGTCCTGGATGAAATTTCTGATATTTTGTTAAAATGTGTGCATTTTATGCTCAAAGTCATTGGGCGCATGAGTGGAGCACATTCCAAAAAATCCCACGGGGCTCTGCTCGGGTAACTGCGCATCCCGTTCGACTTTGGAAAACTGAAATAAAATGATTTTATATTTATAACGTGCTTTAATTGTTGTGTCGTTTAAAATTTATTATGTTAGAAATTTTATTATAATTTAAATAATATGAAAACTTTTATTATCTTTATTTTTATCATCATTCACTAGTATTATTACGTATTATTATTATTAGTGTTATTATAAATACTACAATTAAAATTAATGCTAATTAAAACTATTATCATGAATTATCTTATTAACATTATGATTATTTTTATTTTTATTATCATCATTATTATCATTATTATTATTATTTTTATTATTATTATTATTATTTGATTCATTAAAAATTAGTTATTTGAAGATATATTTAATGTATATATAAATATACATGTATAGATTTTTCCATTTAATTTTTTATTATCAATTTTTATACCCTTTTTTATGATTTCCTATCTCCAATCCCCCCCCCATTCTCTCTATTTGTGCGGTGCAAGCAAGGTCGGCCAGCCATCGACCCACCTCAGATCCCATTGTAGTGCACGAGTAGGCCACCTCTACCAGGCTGGATCTTGTTCCCTCTCTCCCACTTGCACCATGCCTCTGGCCTCAGCAAACCCCTCCTCTCTGTCATGGCCTCCCTCCTCTTCCCCATATGCAGTGTACCCCTCTCCTCTTTGCCACCTCATTCATCATAGCAACACCCCACTACCCCCATCTGAATCACCCACTCAGCACCCGCTGGCTACTGTGTTGGCCGCCTCTGCCACATGCCCTGCACAGCATCGCCCTCGTTGCACGCCCCACACAGTGTCTCCCCCATCGCGCGCTCATCGGTCGTGCATCCCAGTGCTCGGTCTTCTTGATGCACGCCCATCACCCCTATCGATACAGTCTTCCTTTCCAGAGTGTGCCCCCTGTGATCGCATACCCTACCAGTGCACACCCTACTCGTGAGCTCAGTAACCCTCCTTGCCAACGTTGCCCCTTTTCGACCCCTACACACTGTCGGCATTGCCCCGACCAACCCCCATTGTTGGATTTTCCCGACCATCCCTCTGTCGGTTTGTCTACAGTCGCAACTCCCCCCCCCCCACTCTTTCAGTATACCATTCTACTTATTTTATTTTATTATTGTTTTTATCTATGTTTTATTAGGAGTTTTGGTTAATTTAGTGGTTTTTCTTGGTAGTTTTGAGATTTTCAGACCCACACGAGGCGATTTTGAGTGGGTGTTTCATCACAGATTGTAATAGAGGTAGGAATTCCCTTTCACTATCCATTTTTAATTTAAGAAACTCTAATTCTATGTTTTTTCGCACTTCATATATATGTTAAATATTTTTGTGCAACCTTTTGCTTAGTTTCTTGGTATGTGGTCAAAGTTTTAATTATGTTTTAATATGGTCTTATTGTGATGTTAATTTTAATGTAGTATTTTTTTCTTGAAATTTTTTTTGTGTTTTGATGTAGAAGCTTCTTGTGCCTCTTTTCAGTGTCTTATAAATTGAAAATACATTTATTAAATTATTTTGGCAGTACAAATTATAAAAGAGAGTGTTTTTGGTGTGCGTATTTTTTTAAAAAAATATTTTTACGTGTGGTATGTTTTGTCAAGTTGTGAAAAATGTGTGATTTATATAGATGATATGTAATGTCAACACATTGTTTGAAAATTTAAATAAAAATTGAGTCATGAAATTGGTGTCTATACATTATTTTCTATTAAATAGAAATTGTGTTGGTAAATATTTCTTGCCTTGTGTTATATATATATATATATAAATGCATGTTCAATTTTTAGGAATAAAGTGTAATGTAAAATAAATTTTTTGGGTTTACAAATGTGTCAGCAGTGTTCATAAATATTGTTTTTAGTTATTTCTCTTGGTTCCCAAGTGGTTTTGGTTTTAAAAAAGTGTGTGTTGTGTTCTATCCAGTTTGGACATTTTATTAAAAATGGTCACGTCTTAAGTGTGTAATATTTCTATGTTAAAAAGAGTTTAATCAATGTTGCGATGTGATAAATGATGTGTTTACACCTCCTTTGGAAATGTGGAAATTGTACCTTTTATAAAAGTGGGTTTTTTAAATAGTGTTTAAGGGACTGTTTGGAATCTTTGAAATAAATGATGTAAAGTGTTTTTTTATAAAACCCTCGTGGATTTTCCTTATGCCTCGTTGACAAGGGATTATTGGGATGTCCTCGGTATGGAATACCTGGGATCCATTATATGGGTCCCTCTGTTAGGAACCCTTGGTATCTCTAGACTTTAAGGCATGAGAGTCGTCCTCGGGTAGGCTCGGGGTGAGTCTTGTTGTTAATTATTATTATAAGAATGGGTTGTGATTTGATTCTTGGTGGCATCTATTGGCTCACCACCTTTTACACTTGTGACATACGAACATGGCATATTGAGATAATTGTGTAAGACGAGTACTGCACTGGTAGGTTATGGTACTTACCAGTGTCCCAGAGTATAAGGATTTGTTCGGGTTTATTGCTATGGGATTTTCCCTCAACCACTCTGAGAAAGGATGGTCGAGCGTTTTGGAGCATTATATTTCATCGTATATGGCATGCTACTGTAGATGGGGTTGCAGGTATTAGTGTCGTCTGGATTATTCATGATCTATCAGGTTCGTCTATTACTAGTGGTTTTTAGCTATTGAATTGTTACTAATATAATATCATACATATTTGAATTTCCCTTTTCATATCTGCCTTGGTACCCTTGTGTGGTGTTTTTCAGGAAAAGTGAAATTTGGGTTTCTTAACTCTGATAAAAATGTTTTTTTCAAAATAAAATGTG
Organism: Viscum album; assembly: GCA_963277665.1. Taxonomy (NCBI): domain Eukaryota; kingdom Viridiplantae; phylum Streptophyta; class Magnoliopsida; order Santalales; family Viscaceae; genus Viscum; species Viscum album. Next base: position 2,067,082,780 of record OY728132.1, read on the forward strand.
TTACAAACTATTTTTTTCTGGTTTTTCAAATGACTAAGGGAAATGGTTTTTACATTGTTTTCAAGTAAAAATTATATAAAGGAATGCTTTAATATATTTTATTTCAAACATAGAATGGATGTTTCTTATTTTTAAAGGTATTTCATTGGGAATAGATATCGAGATAGCATAATATGTTTTAAAATTCACAAATATACTTCATTTATATTTTTAGTGTTTGTGAAGGCTCCATCTTGGGTGTGCTCTCCTTGGGAGACGCTTGATCGTTGAGTCGGGGAGTGACATATGGGGTCACGCGGAGTTAGTTCAGACATCGAGTTTGGTTAGTTATATCTTCTTCGTCTCTTTTGTAGTTTTTTGTTTGGTTTATTTATTCTGAGTTGCACTTTATTATTTCCTATGTTTTTATTTATTTGTACTAGTAGAAATCATTCCCATTTTCTCTATTGATGCTCTAGTGCTTGTCTCCAGCCCGAGAGGATCGAGAATGCCTCCCGGGCCTTCCCGCGAATCTGCTCAGGTGACCGGTTCAGGGTTGACCAGGGTTGGTTTGTGAAAAAATGGTACCATAGTTGGTTGCCCCTTAGAGGAACTCATTTTCCAGAGATCCCATTGTTAATTGGGATATCAAGGTAGATGGAGTAAAATTGTTGGGACACGAGGGGTAAGTACGGGAAGAGCGTCGCGAACTCTTTCTCATTCTGATCCTCATGTTTCCATGGGAATTATGGTTTAATTAGTTTCTATAAGTTTTTATTGTTTTTGTTTTATTTCGATGCGACAAATGGAGTTGGACTAATATTCCTCTTTAGTCGCACGACCTAGAAATTAATGTGGAGTTATGGGCATGGTCCAGTAAGGCTCTTTGTGTTGGTGCGGTGTTTGGAATATTGTCGGCAACCATATGGTCATGTAACCCACTGACACTAGTTCCATATTTGAGTTTTTTTGGGTTTCCTATGTCTTTTGGAATTTTTTGTATCAGAAAAATTAGTTTTGAAAAATGGTTGTCTTAAATGACATGTTTAATTTGTGGATTATTTTAAAGGAAATGGGATGAATAATTTTTTTTTTGGAAAATGATGTTTTTTTGGACTTGGTGTTCCTACGGGTGCACGCATGTATAGTGGTATGTTGGAATATGAATGGATGTCTGGTATGGATGATCGATGGCTAGTGTGGCATGGATACATGCATGTGAGTGAGACTCCCAAGAATACCAATGGAGAGGGTTTAGCCCACAAAGTTTTTTTAAATTAAATATGTTTTCAATAAAGAAATGTTTTGATGTTATAATGTATTTTTCTTGTGTTTAGAGATTTTCATCTATGTGATGTTTGATTTTGAGGATTTTATATATTGAGTTGGCCTTGATTGGGTTCTTGACTTTTCTTATCCATCAGTTGTACACTTGATGCTTCTATGGGTGATCTTAGTGCAATTGATCAACCTAAAGATTTTATTTTTGTGTTTCAAAATTGAGATTCACCTCTCTTTTATGGTCAAGTAGACCCTTTCGTAGTGGAGGATTTAAGGAATAAGATTTAAAGGGACTTTAAACTCATTGAGTTTCTCGAGTCATTAAAGGTTAAGTTTCCAACCTTCATGCTTGATGGTTCACCGTAAATGTGGTGGAAGTCCATGTCTCAAAATAAGCCCTTTCAAGAGCTTACATGGGAGTTTCTCAAGGCATTGGTCATTCATCAGTATTTATCTATTGAAGAACGGGTGAGAAAGATGATGGTGATGTGTTATCTGTATTAGGGTGACAGATCCGTGATGGAATATTTACAGTGCTTTGTGGAGCTATTCCCCTATGATTTAGGGTATTACGTAGATGAATCCATGAAGGCTCGGTGTTTCGAGTCAGGTATCTTCCTAGATCTATTGTAAGAACCTGGATCTTCTTTTAAGGCATGTTTTCCTTTTCTGTTCGTTTTTTTAGGAAAAGAAGTCTTTTTGGAAATTTTCGAAGTACGCGTCATGTACATTCTGAGTACATGTCATGTATTAGGTTACCGCGGGTAGCCGTGTGCTGGCTGTGTAGTGGCCATGCACACAGGAATATGGGTATGACCTGGAGGCCACCTAATGTAGGGTACAGAAATGGAAAGTACATGTCGTGTACATCAAAAGTACATGTCGTGTACTTTCTTTTTTTCATTAAACGTACTGGGGTCGCGTCTGACGGACAGAATTCCCTTCTTCTAGGTCTCGTTCGTCCGAGAGAACCCATATGGCAGTGATCTTTCTCTGAGCCCCCGAGCCTCTGTTTGATCTCTGATTTTACCATTGTTGATTGTGTTGGGATTTCCGCGGTAATCCCTCTATTTCACTTGAGCCTCGTTTCATTTTTTTTCTTCTTACTCAATTTATCCTCTATTGAATGTTTCAGATGTTTTTTTGTAGATCTTCAGTTTTCTAAGGTGATTCAAGACTCGTGGTTCACATATAGCGATCTCCTAACGTCGAGGTAGGTGGTTTGTGCCTTTTTGCAGGAAGTATTTGAGTTATATGTGCAATTTTTTCCAATACCCATGAACGAGGTATTGTGCGTGTACCATTTTAGCCCTATTGTTTTCATGCTATACTTATATTCTTGAGTAGATGAAAATTGATTGTGAATAGGGTGAATTATTGTGCTTTTCCTATGTTTCACATGCATGTTTTTCTTATTTTGACCCTTGGGGTATAGTTTTCTTGTCAGGCTATAGTTTACTTTCCAATTCCTAGTATTGTAGGATGGTGTTACTGTTGTTCTATTATGCTTTTATGTTGTATAATTCTATCCAAGTAGTTCATGAGGTTTACCTTGGCCGATACGCACTGCTACACTTTCTTGACTTACACAGGGTCGTTCGATCCTACGGTATAGACCATAGGGATAATGGACGTTGTTGTCTTCTCTAGAGTGTCGGTTTTATGTATGATGTGAGACCACAGGGGGAATTTACGTTGACTGCTTCCCTAGAGTGTATGTAGTTCCTCGACGTGGGACACAAAGGGAATGTGATGTAAGTGCTTCCCTAGAGCACATTCAGATACCGATATGAGACTATAGGAGGAATTGAAAGTGATTGCTTCCTCAAAGATTCTATGCTTTAGCTGAACTAGAGGGGTTAGACTGAGTGTACTACCTAGAGGGTTTCTTGTACTTGTTAGGTAAGACTAGAGGGGTTTGGCTCTGAGTACTTCCCAGAGGGTTACCTTGTTTTTATATGCTTGCTTGTGATGCTAGGTAGGACCAGAGGGGATAGGTTGTGGGTACTTCCCAGGGGTTACCTGATGTTTTTATCTGTTTTTATTAGCTTTTGCATGTTATGTGGTGATTTGAATGCTTTGAAACTATGGATTTTTTACTATTGAGTATATCCATGTTTACTATTTTTTAGTTCTTTTACCTTCCATATACTCATTGAATCTTAGGAACAGATCTCATTGTGGTTTCCTACTGGTATTTAGTCTCACACCATGTTTGAGCCATACTTTTGGGCCCAAATAGATTATATTGTTTCAGTTATAGACAAGTTCAAGAGCCCTTCTACTTCAGGTACTTGACATGCTGTGGAGCTGGAGAGAACGGGACCATGCTTAGGCTTGTGATGTTGTGGAGATAATTTCTGATTTATTGGTACTTGTTTTAGTACTGTATTTCATCATTGTGCTTTGTTTCACTGCTTTCCTAGACATATGTATCATGCATCATTTTATATATGTGCTCCAGTTTATTCTATCAGTCTTCCGCTGTTTATTTTACTTTTTTATGATATTATTACTGCTTTCTCTCTTGTATGTATTTGTTTTCTTCCACTATGTACTATTCAAATGAGGGAATAGTTTCCCCACTATTTCACCCAAGGCCCTCGTTCCTAGTCAGAAGCCTCTGGCGTTTATGGAAATTTCATTGAGGCCATGTGACCAACTGGGTACGGGGCGCCTCTAGGTGGCTTCCGGAACCGGGATGTTACAAAGTGGTATCATAGGTATTATTTTCTCTTGACATACTATTTGGAGCCTTTAGCTAGGGATAGGATGGAATAGGTACTTGGTCATAATTTGTGACAGGGATTAGCTAACCCATGTACAGGGGAAAGCCAATTTACCTTGTTAATGCAATATTTCTGGTATTGCAATTTTTACGGTTGATTCAATTTTCACTGTTGGGTGACTCAAATGTATCGTGTTGTTATTGTTGATGTTATAGAGTTTCTATTACTATCACAAGTCGATGGGATGAGGGTATTCTATCTCATGCATCATATAGACACTTTATAGAAATCACATGTCATGCATTTTTGCTATGCCATTTAGGGTGCATTAGCAATTGTAGGTATTTCTGATAAATGTTGTGCTGGATATGCATGTTGTTGTTATAGTTTCCTTGAAAAATACATAATTATTCATAGGGTATTTTTTGTATATTTTTTTGTTGAATGGTCTCCAAAATTTTATTCTTTAGGTGTTATGGGCACTCATGAACCGGAAATTGGTGGATCATTGTTTGTTTTACCTTGTTTATAACATGTATAGATGTCACGATTTGATTCGCATGGAATATGGGAACTCACGGATTAGAATATGGAACTTCAATGTTTGTTTCATTGTTTTTCTAGGCTCTGGAGTAGTTTCTTTGGCTTACTGTCCAGAAAAGCCCAGAATACACGCTGTGTAGTTTTGACTACACTCTATGTGTTCTTCTGTTCGGGAGGAAACTATTTCTCTTAAGTACACGCCATGTACCATACATACACACCATGTAGTCTCTATCCATTTATTAGGTCATGGGGGCAGGGACACAGAATAAGGAAAACCTGGAGTGAACATGTTGTGTACCATCCATACACACCAAGTTGTGTCGACCCTGTGCCCACCCGTGTCACTAACAACACAGGATGGATGAGTCTTATCTAATACACGTCATGTGCCGTCTAAACACACTTTTTAGTCTAACCCGGATATCCAGATATGTCATGAACAACACGGGTCAGTTTTATCCTTTCTCGTACACGTCGGGTCCATATGGATCACGTAGTGTAGGGTTAGCTGTGTGTTAGGTCGTGTCACTAACAACATGGTCTAGGCGAAGCTTGTCTAGTACATGCCATGTCTATCTTGGACATGACATGTAGTCTTTTCTTAGGATAGTCATGTGGATTATCCATGTAGAAGGACTCAGGAAAGGGAAGAGGATTCAAGTACATGTTGTGTATTAGGACAGCACACTATGTGGTTTGGGCATTACACAGCCAGTTTTGGTAGAAGTACATTCCCATGTGAATGGCTTAAGGGAACACACCATGTATAAATTATACACATCGTGTAGTCATGTTTTGTAAAACATGAATTCTTTCTTCCTCCTTTTCCCTTATTGAACTTCTAGTTTTCACACCTTGTTAACCTTGATCTAAGGTGTGTGCTTGACCATGCAGAGTCAGGCCACTAAGACGTCCTCCGGTTGTACGCCACTTGCTTGGGGGTGATCAGACACTAGATATGGCAGATCAAGAACTTCCAGTAGACCCTCCAGTTATTCCAGTCTTGGAACCATCCATTATACCTGACACAGATGCTGATGCACAGTTCAGGGAAGGCTTTATAAGGATGATGCAGACCTTTCAGGGGGCACCACCTCCTGCCCTGTGGTTAGCTAATTTGATGCGGGTCTTCTAGTAGTATCATCCTCCAACATTCTTAGGGGATGGAGGACCCCAGGCTATAGGGTCATGGCTAGAATTCATGCTTACGATCTTTGACCATCTGGAGAAGCCTCCAGAGAGGAGGGTCAAGCTCGCTACCTATATGCTTCAGGATTCCAAAAAGAGGTGGTAGGATGTGGTCTCACAGGCGGGACGCCAGCAGATCATGGCTTGGGATGAGTTTCATTGCATCTCCTTTGACTAATTCTATCTAGATACCTTAAGGGACGATCGAGCCCTAGATTTTATGAGTATGGAGTAGGGTACTCTTTCTGTTATAGAGTATTCCTCCCACTTTACCGAGCTACATCACGTCACGCCTATTCCATGAGGTGATCAGTTATTCATGGAAAGGAAGTTCAAGGATGGTCTAAGTCATGACATCCGATCACAGGTGACCATCTTTCAGTTGAATTCTATCACTTCTATAGTCAACCAGACACTGATCACAGAGCACAATCTGAGGGATTCTAGAGTTGTGAGCCAGGGTGGCTCAGCATCTAGAGTTAACATTCCTCCTACTGACTGCAGGGAGTGTCGTAGGGAGACTTTTCACGGTGATCCTAGAAGGTGAGACACTTCTTCTAGTATCCAGGTGGTGTGTTACTAGTGTGATCAGAGTAGGCATATGAGGCCACACTTCCAGAGAGACCCAATGGAGTGCTGATCTTGCGGCAGGATGGGTCATCTTCAATTATTCTATCAGATATTCTCACCAGCAGTTAGTGATAAGGGTTATTCTATGACTCCCTGTTTAGGAGCAGCACCACCAGTTTTTCACCAGTCTTGGAACTAGAGTTCTTCTAGCCATTCAGGCTGAGGTGGAGGTCATTTCCATGGTATCCAGTCGCCTGGTTTCTAGCGACATTAGGGAAAATCAACTCAGAGTGGTCAGGTAGGGTCAGAGGGCCATGGAGTAGGCCAGACTTTTGTAGTGGAGCAGACCCAGCAGTAGTAGGATCTCGGACATTCTACAGTTTGAGGTATGATCTTAGTTTCCTCAATTTTAGCTTCTGATCTTTTCGATACAGGGGATTCACATAGCATTATTGTTTTGTGGTTATGGAGAGCCTTGGGATCTGCATCTTTTCTTCTACTGATATCTTGACACTAGACACTCCATTGGGTACTAGAATGGAAAGTATACATCAGTGTAAGTAGTGCCCTCTAGGGGTTGGTGGGTGTCACATTCTTTGGGACCTCTATGTCCTAGAGATGATAAGATATGATGTCAATCTTGGAATGGACTGGAAATTTCCCTTCCAGGCAGTCGTCTAGTGTTATCACCGCAGGTTGAGTTTCACGTCACCAGTAGGTGGATCTTTTCTTTATAAGGGAGAATGTGATGTATAGACGAGAAGCGTAGGACCCAAGCATCATGAGTTGGGAGGAGTTACATACTAGATTTCTAGTTTATATCTGGAAAATCAGGAGACTTCATAGTTACACTTTCCTCCAGTGGTGGATCGTTTTAGGGACATCTTTCTTGAGGAGTTTTTAGGTTTTCCTCGAGAGAATGAGGTAGACTTTTCTATTGAGATTTTGCTAGGAGCAGCACCGGTGCCCATTCCTCTTTATAGGATGGCTACACCAGAGTCTCAGGGGCACAAGAAGTAGATGGAGGAGTTGCAGGAAAAGGGTTTCACCAAACCCAGTACTTCTCCTTGGGGTTTGCCTGACCTGTTTGCAAAGAAGGAAGACAGTACCCTCAGGCTTTGTGTGGACTACCATAAGTTTAACCAGTTGAAGGTCAAGAATTTATATCCTTCACCAAGTATTGATGATCTCTTTGATCAGCTTCGAGGATCTAAGGTGTTCTCGAAGATTGACTTGAGGTATGGATATCGTCAATTGCCTGTTAGACCATCAGATGTGCCTCTTAAAGCCTTCTGGAGTAGGTATGATCTATATGAGTATATGGTTATGTCGTTCGGTCTCACGAACGCACCTGTAGTTTTCATGGAACTGATGAGTCGAGTGTTCCATCCATAATTGGATTCCTTCATGGTGGTCTTTGTGGGCGATATCTTGGTGTACTCCCACACTCGACATGACCATGCTACCCATTTTGATATCATTCTGGGTACACTGAGAGAGCATAAATTATATTCTAAGCTCTCAAAATGACACTTTTGGATGGATCAAATTCACTTTTTGGTTAATTTTATCTCAGAAATAGGAGTATAAGTAGACCCAGAGAAAGGGAGAGTAGTAGTTTCCTAAGAGCAGTCAAAGAATTGTTTTGAGGTATGGTGTTTTCTAGGTCTTGATGGACACTGTAGAAGTTTGATACAGAACTTTTCACCCTTAGTTGTACCACTGACGGGTTTTACCGAGTAGGATGAAAAAATATTATGGTTATATTCTTGTGAGTTAGCCTTTCCGGAACTGAAGGAGTGGTTGACATTAGCACTGATACTAGGCTTTCCAGAGCTGGGAAAGAGCAATACTATGTATTGTGATGCTTCAGGTATCGGGTTGGGAGTTGTGCTTATGTAGGGGGGGAGTCATTGCGTATGAGTCTCGGTAGTTGCGACCATATTAGAGGAATGACCCGATGAATGATCTCGAGTTGGTTAATGTTGTTCATATTGTATGCTGTTGGAGACATTACCTGCTGGGAGAGTATTTTGTGGTTTTCATTGACCATTAGAGTCTCAAGTACATTTTCACTCAGTGAGATCTGAATTTGAGACAGTGAATATGGGTTGAGTATCTATTGTTCTTTGAATTTGAGCTTGCCTATATGCCTGGGAAAGGCAACGCAGTGGCTGATGCACTAAGCATGAGGACTCAGATACAGGCAGTTCAAAAGGACATCAGTTAGTGGCAGCTTATGGCTTTGTTCTCTGAGATGATTTTGGAGGTGTATGCTAGACAGGGGAAGATGATTCTTTCTTCTTTAGTTGTTACCTCTACTCTTCTTGATCGAGTGCGAATGAGGTAGCTATCAGATTCAGAAGGCATTTTCCTACTGGAGAACATGTCAGGAGAGGACATTATTCCTATATGGTCCATAGGCGGGGATGAGATCTTGCATTTCTAGGGGCGTGTATGGGTGCGAGTAGATATACGTGAGGAGCTGATATGGGACTTTCATTTCTCAATTTGGGAAGTCCGTCCTGGCATCAACAAGATGTATCATGATCTACACCGTCAGTATTGGTGGCCAAGTATGAAGAGAGATGTTGCTAGTTTTTTCATGAGGTGTTCCACCTGTCAGCAGGTGAAGGTGGAGCATCAGCGTTCAGTTGGGCTTTTGCAACAGTTACCCATTTCTGAGTGGAAGTGGAATGAAGTCGTGATGGATTTCATTACAGGTTTACTGAGGTCATCTTGAGGGAATGATGTATTTTAGGTTGTCATTGAAAGACTCACAAATATTGATCACTTTTTACTGATCAAGGAGACCTTCAATGTTGATGAGTTGGGACAGTTGTATATCTGTGAGATTGTACGTCTACATGGATTTCAACACTCCATTGTTTCAGATAGAGATGCACATTTTACTTCTCATGTTTGGAAGGGGCTCATGAAGGCTTTGGGTACACAGGTACTTTTGAGTACAGCTTACCATCCCCATACAGATGGCCAGTCCGAGCATACAATTCATGTTCTTGATGACATTCTCCATGCATGCATTTTTAATTTTGGAGGTTTTGGGATAAGCATATAACTCTTTTGGATTTTACCTAAAATAAAAGTTTTCAAGCAACTATTCAGATGGAACCTTATGAGGCTTTGTACTGTAGGTCATTCTGATCACCGATATGTTGGATGGAGGTAGGAGAAGAAGCTTTACGGGGACCTCACCTTGTTCAGAAGACTACAGAGTAGATAGAGTTGGTTCAGAAGAGGATGGCTACTGTGTAGTTGTAACGCCCCAAGATTTTATGAAAAATATTCTTTTTAATTTCATTAATGTCTTGTGTTGTACGCTACAACAAAAGAAGCTTTCACAATACGCATCCTTGACTTTCCTTCCGTTACACGCAATCGCGACCTTCCTCGATAGCGTGTATAGTACGCAATACTGAGTTTCACGAAACAACGATATGCTATTAAAATATTATTAAAACTAGCCGTTATGAATAGTAATAACCACTTTTTGGAAATTTTGTAAATTTTATTTTTCAAAATGGAATTCATTTTTGGATTCGGAGTATCGAATTTAGCCTAAGGTGAAATTTTGGTACTTTTCGGATAACTTTCATATTCTGATGAATAGTGAAAATTACTAAATTATAATTAAAAACAACTTTTTTAATCGAAATAATTAATAGTGATAAATCATTAATTTGAGTGGTTTTAAAGTATATTTAGAATATATTTTTACAATTTAATACAATGTTGGTCATTGGATGTAGTTTCACATTTAAACTAGACATAAACAAGTGTCAATCTTTTGATAGATATTGTTTCTTAAAAACACGCTATTTGTTTTAACAGCGGGATTTAATTATAAAATTAATTAATGCAACTTTTATGTTATGAATTTGGTAAAATAGACTTCATTTTTGAATTCGGAATATGAAATATAGCTTGGGATGAAATTTTGGCATTGTTCTGAAAAACATCAATTTTTGATGAATAGTGAAACTACTAAGTGGTAGGTTAAAAACTGAATTTTGCATAAAACTTAATTTTACCGCTTCTGTGAATGGAATTTCGAAAATCCGAGAGACACGGTTAATATCAAGGACTAAAATGTGGTTCAATGAGATGAAAATAATTTTTTGGTGAATAGTAACTTTTTACCTTTTTTTACCACGGTTAATAGTAAATAGGGTAACTAAGGGTAAATATGATATTAATATTACCCTAACAAATGTCCTAATTCTATTGGACAAGTGTAATTCGACCAAAAACAAACTTAGGAATAAAATATGACCATTTAGGCCCACTTGGATTAGATTAGGACATTTATTATTAATTTATTTAAAGAAGGGTTAAAATAGTTAAAATCGAAGTTTAATAAGTAAATCATTTTTAATATGGGGTTATACATGAGATAAATTAGATTGTAAATATTCATTAGAAAGCTAAAAAGATTTCCTACATGATGGTATTTTATTTGTAATTTTTAGACATCAAATAATTTAATTTATTTATGACACAACGATGATGCAGTAATTATCTTTTTAATGAAATATTGACATAATTGATGTTATAAGCACCAAAATAAATGTAATTTGAGATTTTTTATGAATTCCACTAATTTTCTAGGTTACTATGATATATTAATGTTGATTTAATCAACTTGGTTCGAACATTTAATTCTGTTATGACTTTCACAAAAATCATATATCAAATAGTGTCAAAATTGACACAAAAAAGTTTTTAAATCAAATATTATATTACTAATTGTTATTTTATTCCTAAAAATCTAAGGTTCGGCCAAATGACTTAGATAAGGATATATATATTAATAATAAACAATTTGGGGTTCGTTTGGCATGTTATAGTAAGTGTATTAACCATATAGTGAAAGAAAACAAAAAGACACGGTAAAAGTTAAATTATTTAACTTAGAGTTAAATCTAATTGATAAGGTTTAAAATAATATCCAAACATGTCTAAATTTGATTGGTTGATGAGATTACAACCCTATCTCATCTAATCATCGAATATGAGTCATTTTTGGAGGTTTTTAAGTGGGGTTAGATTTATTATAAATTAATATTTTTAAGAATTCCTAAGGTGCCCCTCTCCTCCCCTATAAAAGGACACCTCCTCCCCCTCCTCCTCACACCAATTTGAGCACTCAATCTCGGCCAACCCCTGCCAAAATCTCTTCTCCACTTCCCTAGAAACATCCTAGAGGTTCTGGTCTTCCTCAAAGACCAATTCTAGTGCCCTAAGAGGAGGTCTCAAAGAGGCACTTCAAAGAAGAGGTAATTACCGTTACCAATTCTTTCATCTTTATTTCTTCTTCCACTTCTTCTTCTTAGGTTGTTTCATTATGAAGTAATAACATCAGTATCACTCATATACTGATATGTTATTATAAGTATGAAACAACCATATTTCACCATCTATCCATCCTACGGAAAAAGAAATCACCGCGCGTGCGTACGTACGGAATACCGTCTCCACCCCGTGGTGTAATCTATTTTCCACCACCACCTTACATGGATGGGTATAATGGTGTAAATAATAACTATACATAGTTATTACAACATCATATTGATTCTGATATATTGTATAATCCACTCCAATTCAATTCAATATTTATAGAAATAATATCATCGCTCGTGCGTACGTACGGACTACCGTCTCCACGACGCGATGAGATTCATTCTCCATGATTAACCATTTAAGAATGATTATAAAGTATATATAAGAAATAATAATGAAATATATGACATTATAAAGCTACTGGATTTATGTATATATATATACATATGTATTTCATCTACTTACTTCCATTTCAAGACAATAAGGAAAGAAAAACAGCGTTCATGCGTACGTACGGACTACCGTCTCCATGAACGGTGTTTTTCATTTTCTCTATCTATTATATATATATATATACTGAATATATATGATATATAAATCATATTTTATATTCTGGAAGTAAGTAAATCATGATATAAGTAATAATGATGTCAAGAACAACAAGTCAAAACCCCTACGATAAATGAAACGATTTTACCCAAAACGCTTCTTTAACATGGAATTTACAAAAGAACGGGTAATATAATGTCATAAGTGAACCATATATGATATCATAACAATGAATATGATTCTGTAATAAGTCAATGACATTATTTAAATCATTATACAGGAGGTTCGGACACATACGAAGCAAATTGGACCTAAGGTAAGGGAAATATCACAATCTCATTTTTATCCGAGATTGTTTATTCGTAAGTATTTACTGGGGTGTATTTTATCATCCACATCCATGTTCCCTCAATATGTAATATTGTTTCCATCCACTTGAAATAGTTTAAATCCAATTTTACCCTTAGGTGAGTTTTTAGTAAAGAATAAGAAAGGAATCTTTTGTCGTTTTTCCGTACGAGGTACTTTTTGACTTTTCCGACAAAAGTACGAAGAATGTTTTTTTTAACTTATACGGCATGAATAGATTTTTAAAACATTATTTCCAAGAAGCTTCCTTTACAAGTTCTCAAGTTTATTTTTAATAAACTTCTTTTATTTTAAAGTTATATGACATGTTATGAAAGGAAAAATGTTTTTGAAGAAGAAAGGATATTTTCCTCAAGAATTCAATTCAAGTGTTTTATCAAAATTATTTTCCATCTAAGATAATAAAGGGTTCTGTTTCTATCCATATTTTTACATTGGTTTGACTATGTTGTGATGGAATTATGTTTATGAATTCCTTTATCATATATGAATTGATTTATGATGTCATGATGTTTCAAGAATCCCATTTTTGTTATATGTGTTATGCGATGATGTATGTTTTATGATTATGTGGCACACATAAGAAAGGATTCATTATAAGATGGGTGGGACCTATATCTCCCTCCAATGCATTGGGTAAAGATTTTATATCTCATGAGATAGACATGGCTGGAATGGTAGGTTATACCGGTTCAGTGAAACAGGACTGAAACGAGGATTACTCGATTCAGAAAGGGACTTTGTCCACTAAGATAGTCTTGGCAATGAGTCTTGACTAACAAGAAATGATTCTCTATGATTATGTGTGTATGCCACAATGAGTAATGTTTTAAGTTATGATTTCATTTCACTACTATGATTTATCCCATGTTATGAAATTATGCTCTCTTTTGCAGGTTAAGATTTCCAAAAATGTTATGTTCTTATGAAAATTATGTGATTGATATTTCCTTTGTTTACCCTTACTGAGCATTTGAGCTCACCCTTTTATGTTTTCTTTTCCCCAGGATATAAAGAAAGGTTTTAGGTAGAAAAAAGGGATGACCTTTATGGGAGATATTGAAGAACTTTCACCACGATTAGAAGATTACGTTCCGAGTTTCCAAAGACACTAAACTATTACGATCCTTTAGTGTGTGTTTTTGTTATGTACTATGTATTCCGCAAATGTAATGTAATGTCCATGTACGTCAAGATACGGGTCTCTACAGTTGGTATCAGAGGAAAGGTTTAGTCAACCTTTGGAAACTAGGATGCAAAAACGTTTGTGAGATCCCTAGAGATATTTCTAAGGTATGTCTAGGGATGTCTCTAAGGTTAAGTATACGTATAGGTTATAGTCCTAGAATTACGCTAACGATCTTCGAATTTAACCTAAGATGTTAGATATTGAGGGTACTAACCCTTTATTATGTTGTTTTCCCTAGCATGATTTTTGCCTCTCACACAATTCTTTTGGGGTTTTAGACGATGGCTGGAACCCGAAGGAACCGTGTTAATGCGGAATGTGATGGGCAATGCAATGATTGTACCCCTGAGCAACCAAACGATATAGGAGCTGGAATGCAAAATCTTGTAGCCATGCTCACACAACTTTCTCAAGCTATGAATCATGCAGGACTTCCAAACGAGCAAAGGAAGGAGCAACATTCTGTTGAATCCTTCATGAGGCAGCGTCCGCCTTCTTTCAATGGGTCTACCGATCCATTAGTTGCTGAACAATGGATTAGTACTACTGAAAAGATATTTTCAGTTCTTCAATGTTCTGAACATGATAAAGTCATCTTAGCAGTATATCGTTTGGAAGGTGAAGCTGATCAATGGTGGAATCTTATCAAGAATACGAGGCCAAGAGATGAAATTGAGTCCATGGAATGGGACGAGTTCAAGAACTTGTTTTTCAGTAAGTACTTCCCTCGTATTCTTCGAACGAAGATGGAAAAGGAGTTTCTTGAGCTGAAACAGAAGGATGATGAATCTGTTGGTATATACGAAGCGAATTTTACAAGACTTGCAAGGTATGCATCTGGCATTATCATCCAACCTGAAAGTAAAGTTGATCGATTTTTCAGTGGCTTAAAACCAAGTCTTCGAAGGGCATTAGCTATAAGAGACTTCAGTAGCTATGAAGAAATTGTGCGTTGTGCTATCAAGGTAGAAATGGAAGTTGGTGTTACATATCCATCTCATGGTTTTGACAAGAAACGAAAGATGGAGTTCAAGGAGAAATCTCAGAATAATGGTGAAAAGAAGATGAATGTTTCCTTATGCACAAAGTGTGGAAAGAAGCATGGTGGAGATTGTCTTAAAGGGACTAGAAAATGTTTTAATTGTGGAAAAGAAGGTCATCGAGCAGCTGAGTGTCGAAGTAATAGAAAAAGGGTTTCTAATGATGTGAATAAAGCAAACACTGCAGAGAACGCACCACCAACACTTCAATGCTTCAAGTGCAAGGAAATGGGGCATTATGCTAATAATTACCCTAATCCAAGGGTTAGTGATGATCAACATGAGCAACCATTGAAGGCAAAGGAAAAAGGGAAATCACATGCGATCACTATTGGCAATGTTGAATATGATAACGATGTGGTGGAATGATTAAGTGTTTATGTAATGGGATTCCAAAATAATGTTGTATCATGGAGTATTGGAATATTTATGTATTGGTTTAATGTGGTATTCAAAGTGATTGAGATATTTTTGGAAATAAGATGATATGCGCATAATGAAGGGAAAATAAGAAAATGAAATGTTTAACAGTATTCATGAGCTCATGATTGATATAAGGACTAAGTGATATCATGGTTTGAGTATATAGAATTTTGAGGATTTTGGTATGTGGAAAGTGTTAACTTTAAACTGCATTCATGTTTTCACTAAGGTATTCAAGAGAATACATGATTAAGGACTTTGAATGTTTAGAATGTGACCAACAAGACATATCTTATGATATGTGGGGATCAACGACAGTATTAAATCTCTGGTAATCGATATCACTATATTATGAGAGTGGACTGCAGTATTATGTATAAGCCTAAAGATTAGACTGGATTATGTTGGACATAAGTTAGTATTGTTTAAGGATAGAAGATTTTCGATATTATTGATGAGATGTTATAGTAACGTAGTTTTAGAAAAAGGACAACCTGCAGGACGGGCGACAGCCCATCGCTTCGGACAAGGCTGTAGGAATCGAACCCACAACCGAAGTGCGACTGGCCTTTATCGCCTACCACTGACCTACAGGAAGTCCCTGTTTAGTAGAAACTAGTTTTATTATATTAAGCAGTATGATATATGAAGTATAAGTCCATTTTAGGAACTATATATGATTAATCTCACTATAGAATGACTTATGCTTACCTTTTGTTTGAGACAAATGGAATGACCCGTCATTCTATCACATGATCTGCTAACACTTCATGAATAACAAATTCAACTTCATTTATTTAAGAGATGAAGTGGAAATTGTTCAAGGCACGAACAACAGTGAGATTGTACCAAAATAAAGTAAGTATTTATTCTAATTCAAATTTTCAACTTTAGGGAAATGATCTTGAAAACCAAAAATGTTGTCCTAGTGATCTTATACCTGATGAATCAGATGGTACCTTATATCATCACAAATCTATGGATTTGTGATTACTGGCTTTTCCATAGCCATGTTCTCTACCACTCTCCATCAGAACATGATGGTTAGATTTTTCTTCCATATCCATATTTTCACCTATGTGGAAACCCAGTGATTAGTATATTTGGGTAATCGTTACATTTCATACTTTAGTTTTTAAAGCCATGTTTTGGTGTTCCTTTTTACGATGTGGGTTTCTATCAAAGAAAATTTTGAATAGTAAACCATTTATAACCCCGACGAATTTCGAGGGCGAAATTCATTTTAAGGGGGGTAGAATGTAACGCCCCAAGATTTTATGAAAAATATTCTTTTTAATTTCATTAATGTCTTGTGTTGTACGCTACAACAAAAGAAGCTTTCACAATACGCATCCTTGACTTTCCTTCCGTTACACGCAATCGCGACCTTCCTCGATAGCGTGTATAGTACGCAATACTGAGTTTCACGAAACAACGATATGCTATTAAAATATTATTAAAACTAGCCGTTATGAATAGTAATAACCACTTTTTGGAAATTTTGTAAATTTTATTTTTCAAAATGGAATTCATTTTTGGATTCGGAGTATCGAATTTAGCCTAAGGTGAAATTTTGGTACTTTTCGGATAACTTTCATATTCTGATGAATAGTGAAAATTACTAAATTATAATTAAAAACAACTTTTTTAATCGAAATAATTAATAGTGATAAATCATTAATTTGAGTGGTTTTAAAGTATATTTAGAATATATTTTTACAATTTAATACAATGTTGGTCATTGGATGTAGTTTCACATTTAAACTAGACATAAACAAGTGTCAATCTTTTGATAGATATTGTTTCTTAAAAACACGCTATTTGTTTTAACAGTGGGATTTAATTATAAAATTAATTAATGCAACTTTTATGTTATGAATTTGGTAAAATAGACTTCATTTTTGAATTCGGAATATGAAATATAGCTTTGGATGAAATTTTGGCATTGTTCTGAAAAACATCAATTTTTGATGAATAGTGAAACTACTAAGTGGTAGGTTAAAAACTGAATTTTGCATAAAACTTAATTTTACCGCTTCTGTGAATAGAATTTCGAAAATCCGAGAGACACGGTTAATATCAAGGACTAAAATGTGGTTCAATGAGATGAAAATAATTTTTTGGTGAATAGTAACTTTTTACCTTTTTTTACCACGGTTAATAGTAAATAGGGTAACTAAGGGTAAATATGATATTAATATTACCCTAACAAATGTCCTAATTCTATTGGACAAGTGTAATTCGACCAAAAACAAACTTAGGAATAAAATATGACCATTTAGGCCCACTTGGATTAGATTAGGACATTTATTATTAATTTATTTAAAGAAGGGTTAAAATAGTTAAAATCGAAGTTTAATAAGTAAATCATTTTTAATATGGGGTTATACATGAGATAAATTAGATTGTAAATATTCATTAGAAAGCTAAAAAGATTTCCTACATGATGGTATTTTATTTGTAATTTTTAGACATCAAATAATTTAATTTATTTATGACACAACGATGATGCAGTAATTATCTTTTTAATGAAATATTGACATAATTGATGTTATAAGCACCAAAATAAATGTAATTTGAGATTTTTTATGAATTCCACTAATTTTCTAGGTTACTATGATATAGTAATGTTGATTTAATCAACTTGGTTCGAACATTTAATTCTGTTATGACTTTCACAAAAATCATATATCAAATAGTGTCAAAATTGACACAAAAAAGTTTTTAAATCAAATATTATATTACTAATTGTTATTTTATTCCTAAAAATCTAAGGTTCGGCCAAATGACTTAGATAAGGATATATATATTAATAATAAACAATTTGGGGTTCGTTTGGCATGTTATAGTAAGTGTATTAACCATATAGTGAAAGAAAACAAAAAGACACGGTAAATGTTAAATTATTTAACTTAGAGTTAAATCTAATTGATAAGGTTTAAAATAATATCCAAACATGTCTAAATTTGATTGGTTGATGAGATTACAACCCTATCTCATCTAATCTTCGAATATGAGTCATTTTTCGAGGTTTTTAAGTGGGGTTAGATTTATTATAAATTAATATTTTTAAGAATTCCTAAGGTGCCCCTCTCCTCCCCTATAAAAGGACACCTCCTCCCCCTCCTCCTCACACCAATTTGAGCACTCAATCTCGGCCAACCCCTGCCAAAATCTCTTCTCCACTTCCCTAGCAACATCCTAGAGGTTCTGGTCTTCCTCAAAGACCAATTCTAGTTCCCTAAGAGGAGGTCTCAAAGAGGCACTTCAAAGAAGAGGTAATTACCGTTACCAATTCTTTCATCTTTATTTCTTCTTCCACTTCTTCTTCTTAGGTTGTTTCATTATGAAGTAATAACATAAGTATCACTCATATACTGATATGTTATTATAAGTATGAAACAACCCTATTTCACCATCTATCCATCCTACGGAAAAAGAAATCACCGCGCGTGCGTACGTACGAAATACCGTCTCCACGCCGTGGTGTAATCTATTTTCCACCACCACCTTACATGGATGGGTATAATGGTGTAAAGAATAACTATACATAGTTATTACAACATCATATTGATTCTGATATATTGTATAATCCACTCCAATTCAATTCAATATTTATAGAAATAATATCATCGCTCGTGCGTACGTACGGACTACCGTCTCCACGACGCGATGAGATTCATTCTCCATGATTAACCATTTAAGAATGATTATAAAGTATATATAAGAAATAATAATGAAATATATGACATTATAAAGCTACTGGATTTATTTATATATATATACATATGTATTTCATCTACTTACTTCCATTTCAAGACAATAAGGAAAGAAAAACAGCGTTCATGCGTACGTACGGACTACCGTCTCCATGAACGGTGTTTTTCATTTTATCTATCTATTATATATATATATATACTGAATATATATGATATATAAATCATATTTTATATTCTGGAAGTAAGTAAATCATGATATAAGTAATAATGATGTCAAGAACAACAAGTCAAAACCCCTACGATAAATGAAACGATTTTACCCAAAACGCTTCTTTAACATGGAATTTACAAAAGAACGGGTAATATAATGTCATAAGTGAACCATATATGATATCATAACAATGAATATGATTCTGTAATAAGTCAATGACATTATTTAAATCATTATACAGGAGGTTCGGACACATACGAAGCAAATTGGACCTAAGGTAAGGGAAATATCACAATCTCATTTTTATCCGAGATTGTTTATTCGTAAGTATTTACTGGGGTGTATTTTATCATCCACATCCATGTTCCCTCAATATGTAATATTGTTTCCATCCACTTGAAATAGTTTAAATCCAATTTTACCCTTAGGTGAGTTTTTAGTAAAGAATAAGAAAGGAATCTTTTGTCGTTTTTCCGTACGAGGTACTTTTTGACTTTTCCGACAAAAGTACGAAGAATGTTTTTTTTAACTTATACGGCATGAATAGATTTTTAAAACATTATTTCCAAGAAGCTTCCTTTACAAGTTCTCAAGTTTATTTTTAATAAACTTCTTTTATTTTAAAGTTATATGACATGTTATGAAAGGAAAAATGTTTTTGAAGAAGAAAGGATATTTTCCTCAAGAATTCAATTCAAGTGTTTTATCAAAATTATTTTCCATCTAAGATAATAAAGGGTTCTGTTTCTATCCATATTTTTACATTGGTTTGACTATGTTGTGATGGAATTATGTTTATGAATTCCTTTATCATATATGAATTGATTTATGATGTCATGATGTTTCAAGAATCCCATTTTTGTTATATGTGTTATGCGATGATGTATGTTTTATGATTATGTGGCACACATAAGAAAGGATTCATTATAAGATGGGTGGGACTTATATCTCCCTCCAATGCATTGGGTAAAGATTTTATATCTCATGAGATAGACATGGCTGGAATGGTAGGTTATACCGGTTCAGTGAAACATGACTGAAACGAGGATTACTCGATTCAGAAAGGGACTTTGTCCACTAAGATAGTCTTGGCAATGAGTCTTGACTAACAAGAAATGATTCTCTATGATTATGTGTGTATGCCACAATGAGTAATGTTTTAAGTTATGATTTCATTTCACTACTATGATTCATCCCATGTTATGAAATTATGCTCTCTTTTGCAGGTTAAGATTTCCAAAAATGTTATGTTCTTATGAAAATTATGTGATTGATATTTCCTTTGTTTACCCTTACTGAGCATTTGAGCTCACCCTTTTATGTTTTCTTTTCCCCAGGATATAAAGAAAGGTTTTAGGTAGAAAAAAGGGATGACCTTTATGGGAGATATTGAAGAACTTTCACCACGATTAGAAGATTACGTTCCGAGTTTCCAAAGACACTAAACTATTACGATCCTTTAGTGTGTGTTTTTGTTATGTACTAAGTATTCCGCAAATGTAATGTAATGTCCATGTACGTCAAGATACGGGTCTCTACAGTAGTATCGACAAAAGGCTTATGCTGGTCATCGGAGATGACCTCTGGAGTTCGAAGTCGGGAATTAGGTTTTCTTTCATGTCACACAGAGGTTGGGACATGAGAGGATTAGGAGACAGGGTAAGATTTTACTGAGGTACGTCGGGCCATTTGAGTTGTTGGAGAGAGGTGGGCTGGTTGCCTATCGGTTGCAGTTACCTCATAGGTACTAAGCTATTCACGACGTCTTCCACGTTTCTCAGCTTCAACGTTACTTCTCATACCCGTCTCACATCTTCCATCATGAGGAGGTTGAGTTGGAAGTGGATGCATCCTTTGAAGAGAATCCTACCGAGATTTTTGATCATAGTACAAAGGTTCTTTGTGACCGGATTGTTCCTCCGATATGAGTGCTATGGCAGCACGGGGGGGTACTATGACATCCCGCCTTTTTGTTACATAACATTTCATTATATTTTACAAACATAGGATATTTAAAGTCTACGGTCTTGGAAATCCGGAACATAAAATATGAGAACAACATAAAACATTCTTCTAAAACACTATTAAGGCTTCATCATAGGTTCATACTATGTAAATTTACTGCATCTCATATCCTGGAGATAGACATCAAAGGAAAAGGTGAGCAGAAGGCCCAGTAAGGGTAAACAAGGGAGTCCATGTACTTGTGATATCAATAAGAACTTCAATAAAAACAAGAATACAAGAGAAATGGAAGAATAGGAATATCATAAAGAAAAGAACATGGAACATAACTTGAATATGTGTCTACAAAATTTCATTTAGACATTCATGAACATATCACCATGTTCTATCCCTAAGGTGTCCTAAATATTACCAAGGTTATTCACCAAGGTATCGTGAAACTTTTCATCTCTATAGATTAATTCTTTACCCAATGCATTGGAGCGATATCTGGTCACACCCTTAATATTTAATTATTTTCATGTGTTCCACATAGATCATAATCAAACATTTCATAAATAACCCAAATGGAATCAAATAAATGGGTTTCATGTCAAAATCATGACGTTTAAAAAGTGCTAAAAAAATAAGATCATTATGTCATTTATAACCCATGGAAAGGGAGTGAGGGTTATAAGGGTGTTAATTCCAGAATCAAATATATCATATTTATACATTTTTAAACGCCCATGGAAACGAAATAATTCTAGGTATTCACATAAATAAACAATAGAATATCTTGAGAGAAAGAGATATAAATTTTGAGATGAAATTTCTACAGCATAACGGCTATATAACAAGGAATTAGAAAACATTGAAAAAAAGGGCGAAAGGGTCCACCAATCATAAATAACTCATAATATAGTATGGGTACTAAATAAGATCATGGTATGGATATTTGAATGACATACCACCAGAAAAAAGAAACATGAAAGAAAAGAGAATATATGATTTCTTTTACGAAAAATTCAGCAGCCTAACGGCGTCACTTAAAAATTCAGAAAACAAATTGATGAGAGCGGAGAAGGTCTCCCAATAATTAGACATGAAATGGACAGAAATGAGAACATATAAGAACATACCATCAACATAAAGAGATTGAAATTATAAGACACAACATAAAGGAAGTCATGACTTAAAAGAGGAGGGTGAAAGGATCCCTTACCATGAAGAGTAACTTCGAAAACATGAAGGTCGGGACCTTGGGAGGCTTGAGGGATCTCTGGGAGGACTCTATGGAAGTTAAAGAGACTAGAACTTCGTTCGGGAGGATTTTTAAATGAAATGAATGAGGGAAAGGCTTGATATTTATATGAGAAGTGAGGGGGCAAAGCATTAATTACGAAGGGACACCTCATCGATGGTATTGGAAAAACCATGGGCTTGCCCATGGTATTGGCCACTTGGGAAACCTCATACCTTATCTTACTATTCATAAGTCGACCAGAATTATTGCATAATTATTACATCCTTAATGATGTCATTAAACACCCGAAACTCAAAAACTGTATTATCACAATTCATCGAAAATTCAACTTTCTAAAAAAAATCCCAAAATTTCACCTTAACCAAATATTGATGCTCTGATTTCAAAAATGAACTCCATTTTTTGAAAATAATTTTCTAAATATTTTTAATTTAATTTTTAAATAAAAACACTATTCACTGAAAATTCAATTGTTTAAGAAAAATTCAAAAAATTCACATTATCCAAATATCGATGCCCTAATTTCAAAAATGAACTCTATTTTATGAAAATAATTTTCTAAATATTTTTAATTTAATTTTTAAATAAAAAACACTATTCACCTGAAAAAAATAATACTTTCCAATAATTTCTGAAACAGTAATTTGTCTTTTTTATTAAATCACATTACTTAATAAAGGTTCCTAAATTATATTAATACTTTATTAAGTGAGGTTACTTAA
This sequence comes from Viscum album, assembly GCA_963277665.1. Taxonomy (NCBI): domain Eukaryota; kingdom Viridiplantae; phylum Streptophyta; class Magnoliopsida; order Santalales; family Viscaceae; genus Viscum; species Viscum album. Next base: position 2,067,105,867 of record OY728132.1, read on the forward strand.
TCCATTTGGTCACATTACTAATCAAAAGCATAAAATCACTATTCACATTTTACTATTCACCAAAAATTAAGTTGATCTTATTACAATCTAAATTTCATACTGAAGACAGTTGTAGAAAACCATTTTTTGAAAATCCTTACACTATTAATTATTTAAGGTTTAGATAAATATTTCAAAATATCCTTTTTATAGAGTTCATCAATAATATATATGCTATATTTATCTAGACATTTGAAAATTCACAAACTTATCCATAAGAATAAATTAAAATTTTTATTTAAATCAAAGGATTACACAAGGAAGTTACGGTCTCGTTGCATAACCCCTTATTACACCAGCATAGGACCTAAGAGTAAGGTGTGTTAGGGTGATAGAATCTTGGGGAGACTCAGCCAACATTGCCTAAGTAGTGATTTCTATCAGCATGAACTTCTCATGAAGTCGATTTCGTTCCAGCTTCACATGATGAAGTTCGGCTTGGGTTTGGTCCAGAGCAAAGCCCAAAGGTGCTACCACCTTCTCGAGTTCTGTCAGATGGGCTTCGATCAGCCTGAGACTATTGGATGGGGCCATTGAATCTTTTTTCTATATTAATTAATCAAGATCACTTGTATTTATAGACAATAATCGCAACATTTAGTTTACAATGGTCGTATTGACCAATAGTCATATAACAGTTGAATCCCAACGGTCATATTTTAATTATACTCATTTTATTAAATGAAATAGTTTTGTTGAGTATAAAATAAAACAACACACTAAGTTAGGATACAAAATTTATTCAAAATTTCGGGTCGTTACAATCTTCCCCTCTAAAGAAATTGCATCCTCACAATTTTAAAATTGGGCATGGAAATTTTGTTGAATGTCCCACATCAGAAAAAGAGTTAGTAAAACTATTACTTTAAAAGAAAGAAAGGGAAGTACAAAGATCACCCGAGTTAACCCATACTAGGATTTCATATTGGAAAACATGGATATGGAAGAGAAAACAAAGGTTCAAGTTCTGATGGAGAGTGATAGAAAACATTATTAGGATAAAATTAACCACAAGAAGGTCACAAATTTAAGATTTGTTAAGTGGTCTTTGATTACCTAGTAGGAAACGTAAACCAAAAACGTTTTTTTTACATTCATTTTCATAATTTTGAGTAATTCATTTACTATATAGAATAAAAACATAAGGAAATATACTTACATTCAAGTAGAGTTTCATCCCTTAATAAGTTTCCCCCAAGAATAATATTTTCTCCAAACAATGAGCATTCAAAAATACTTGGTCTCATTAAAAGAATGAGAACCATCTTCTAGAGAATCACATAATCCACAAAAGAATAACTATATTTTTCCCTTCTCTTTAGTCATCAACTAAAACTAAAATGGCTGGTATGAGATCATATAATCCCCAAAAATGATAATCCTTTATAAAAAGATATATGAATTTTAATATTCAAAATTCAACAAAAGTACCCAAAGTTCCAGAAAGACCATTAAATACAAAATCATGCTTAAAATTCTTCTGAATAATCCAAACTAAGATTAGAACCCAAAACTCAGAATGATTTAATCACATAGTCTCCCCCAATAAATCTTAACATTTATCTCCAAATAACATCGACTATTATTAAAGTATCATACTAAAGTGTAATTAACCTATTCACATATTCTCTATGCTAGGTTCATCATTTTCCAAAAATAACCTAAATCAACATATGTCTACAATAATATACATAAATTCTTATAAAAAAAATTCAACCATTCCTCCTCAATTTAAGTCATGTATTATTTTATTTCCCTTAGGCACATATAACTCCAAAAGAGAAAACATCTTCCAAAATAACCTTTATCATTTAATCACCAAATCATTTTCCTATAAAAAGGATATCCATTTGATAAAAAATAAGTTTCCAAAATCAAGTTATTCTTGATCCACAAAATAGCAGGTGCATTAGTCAGTCTGAAGGGCATAACAACAAAAAGATAATGCCCATATCTTGATTGGAAGGCAGTTTTTGGAATATCATTATTCTTCACCCTCAATTGATGATAACCAGAACAAAGATCAATCTTAGAGAAGAATTGAGCCCCATGAAGTTGGTCAAATAAGTCATCAATTCTTGGAATAGAGTATTTTTTCTTCACTGTGATCCCATTCAGTTCTCTATAATCAATGCATAGCTGCATCGATCCACCCTTCTTCTTCACAAAGAGAACTGGTGCTCCCCATGGAGACACACTTGGTCGGATAAACCCATTCTCAAAAAGATCTCGGAGTTGTTTATTTAATTCCTCTAGCTTCACATTTTCATTCCAATAGGGGGTCTTTGACATCAGATGAGATCTAGGTACGAGTTCAATGAAGAACTCTACCTCTCTTTCTGGGGTAGTTCCGGGTAACTCCTCAGGAAATACGTCAATGTATTCCTATACGATGGAGACATTTTCTAAAAGAATAAATCCATCATGAGAAACTTATTTCATTTATGAATATTTTAACTAAAAAGGATTTTATGTCTTAAAACTTCATGCTTAGACAATTACATTTTTCTATAATTCCTTCATAATGATTCATAAAAATCTTGTGATTAACCAAAAATATCCCCCGATAGTGTCGTAACCAAGAGTGTAGCAAGGCCAGTTGTCGTGTACTAGTTCTCGTTCGAGTCTAGCTCAAAGCGGTGTTTTCAGGTTTTCCCCTATGTACATCAGTGCCCGATCCACCTCTACCTGCTCGTATCCAGACAGGGATGTATTTTCTTGATAAACCACTTACTCAATACTCACAAAAATACCAAGAATATTTCCTATATTTAAACTTTTTTATAGGGTTATTCCTAAATTTTTAATATCCTAATTTCCATAAATAACTAAACTATCATTTGATACCAACTATGAAATCCTGCATTTTTATTAGATAACATTTTATTACATTTTACAAAGAGAGGATCTTTAAAGTCTAGTGTCTTTGAAATCCGGAACATAAAACATGGGTAAAACATAAAACATTCTTTTAAACCACTTTTAAGGCTTTATCATAGGTTCATACTATGTACATTTACTACATCTCATATCCTGGAGATAGACATCAAAGGAAAGGGTGAGCAGAAGGCCCAATAAGGGTAAACAAGGGAGTCAATGTACTTGTGATATCAATATACTACTTGAATAAAAACATGAAGACATGAGCAATGGAAGAATAGTCATATCATATAGAAAATAACTTGGAACATAACTTGAATATGTGGCTATAGCATTTCATTTAGACATTCATGAGCATATCACCAAGGTCCATCCCCAAGGTGTCGTAAAAATTACCAAGGTTATTCACCAAGGTATCATGAAACTTGTCATCTCTAGAGATTAATTATTTACCCAATGAATTGGAGTGATATCAGGGTGCACCCTTAATATGTCTTTACTTTCATGTGTTCAACATAGATCATAATCAAACATTTCAAAAATAACATAAATGGAATCAAAGAAATGGGTTTCATGTCAAAATCGTGACTTTTAAAAAGAGCTAAAAAATTAAGATTATTATGTCATTTATAACCCATGGAAAGGGAGTGAGGGTAATATGGGTGTCAATTCCAGAATCAAATATATCATCTATATACATTTATGAACACCCATGTAAACGAAATAAGTCTTGGTATTCACATAAATAAACAATAGAATTTCTTGAGAGAAAGAGATAGAAATTTTGAGATGAAATTTCTCCAGCATAACAGGTAAATAACATGGTTTTAGAAAACACTGAAAAGAGAGGGGACAAGGTTCACCCAACTATAAATAACTCATAATATAGTATGGGTACTGAATAAGATCCTGTTATGGATATTTTAATGACATACCACATGAAAAAGGAAACATGAAAGAAAAGAGAAGCTATGATTTCTTTTACGAAAAATTCGGCAGTCTAACGGCGTCACTTCAAAATTCAGAAAACAAATTGATGAGAGAGGATAAGGTCTCTCAATAATTAGAAATGAAATGGATAGAAATGAGAACATATAAAAATATACCCTCAACATAAAGAGATTTAATTTATAAGACACAACATAAAGGAAGTCATGACTTAAAAAGAGGAGGCTTAAAGGATCCCTTACCTTGAAGAGTAACTTCAAAAGCATGAAGGTCAGGACCTCGAGAGGCTTGAGGAAACCTTGGGAGGACTCCTTGGTAGATAAAGATAACATAACTTTGTTGGAGAGGATTTTTAAAAGAAATGAATAAGGGAAATGCTTGGTATTTATAGGTGAAGTGAGGGGACAAAGCATTAATTGTCGAGGGACACCTCATCAGTGGTATTGGAAAAACCATGGGATTTCCCATGGTATGATCCACTTGGGACACCTCATTCCTTATCTTACTATTCATAATTCAACCAAAATTATTTCATAATTATTACATCCTTAATGATGTCATTAAACACCCGAAACTCAAAAACTGTATTTTCAATATTCACTGAAAATTCAAATTTCTCAGAAAAATCCCCAAATTTCACCTTAACCAAATATCGATGCTTTGATTTCAAAAATTAACTCCATTTTGTGAAAATAATTTTCTAAATATTTTTAATTTAATTTTTAATTAAAAACACTATTCACTGAAAATTCAACTATTTCAGAAAAATCCCAGAAATTCACCTTAACCAAATATCGTTGCTCTGATTTCAAAAATTAACTCCATCTTATGAAAATAATTTTATAAATATTTTTAATTTAATTTTTAAATAAAAAACACTATTCACCCAAAAAAACTAACACTTAACCAATAATTTCTGAAACTGTTATTTATCTATTTTATTAAATCACATTACTTAATCAAAGTTCCTAAATTATATTAATACTTTCTTAAGTAAAGTTACTTAATACATTTGGTCACATTACTAATCACAAGCATAAAATCACTATTCATAATTTACTATTCTCCAAAAATTAAGTTGATCTTATTAAACTCTAAATTTCATACTGAACACCGCTGTAGAAGACCATTTTTTGAAAATAATTACACATTATTAATTATTTAAGGTTTACATAAATATTTTAGAATATCCTTTTTCTAGAGTTCATCAATAATATGCATACTATATTTATCCTGACATTTGAAAATCCACAAACTTCACCATAAGAAGAAATTATAGTTTTTATTTAAATCAATGGATTACACAAGGAAGTTACGATCTCATTGCATAATGCCTTATAAAAACAGCATAGGACTTAAGATTAAGTTGTGCTAGGGTGATAGAATCTTGGGGCATCTCGGCCAACATTGCCCAAGTAGTTATTTCTATCAGCTTGAACTTCTCGCGAAGGTGATTCCGTTCCAACTTCACATAATGATGTTCGGCTTGGGTTTGGTCCAGAGAAAAGCCCAAAGGTGCTACATCCTTCCTGAGTTCTGTCATATGGGCTTCGATCAGCCCGAGACTACTGGATGGGTCCATCTAATTTTATTTCTATATTAATTAATCAAGATCACTTGTATTTATAGACAATAATCGCAACATTTAGTTTCCAACGGTCATATTGACCAACGGTCATATAACAGTCGAAACCCAACGATCTTATTTTAATTATACAAATTTTATTAAATGAAATAGTTTTTTTGAGTATAAAATTAAATAACACACAAGGTTATGAAACATAATTTATTCAAAATTTCGGGTTGTTAGAGGTACAGGACGAGACTTGGGAGAGGGAGGTCGTTGTACGAGCAGAGTGGCCGTAGTTGTTTGGGTTTTCTTCTTCTACGCCACCCTGTTAAGGAAATTCGGGGATTAATTTCCTTAATGGGGGAAGGTTGTAAGAACCTGTATCTTTTTTTCAGGTATGTTTTCCTTTTCTGGTCATTTTTTAGGGAAAGAGTTTTTTCTGTAAATTTTCGAAGTACACGTTGTATACATTCTGAGTACATGTTGTGTGTTAGGTTATCGCGGGTAGCCTTGTGTTGTTCGTGTAGCGTCCATGCACATGGCCATGTGGGGATGACCTGGAAGCCGCCTAATGTGGGGTACATATTCGGAAATTACATGCCATGTACTTCAAAAGTACATGTCGTGTACTTTCTTTCTTTTCATTAAACGCACCAGGGTCGCGTCTGACAGACATAACACCCTTCTTCTAGGTATCGTTCGTCCGATAGAACCCATACGACCATGCTCCTTCTCCAAGCCCCCGAGCCTCCATTCGATCTCTAGTTCGACCTCCATTGATTGTGTTGGGATTGCCTCGGTAAGCTCTCTCTTCTGCTTGAGCCTCGTTTCATGTTTCCTCTTCTAACTCAATTCACCCTCTTTTTAACGTTTTAGACATTTTTTGTATATCTTCATCATTCTAAGGTGATTCAATTCTCGAGGTTTACATATAGTTCTCTCCTAACGTCGAGGTAGGTGGTTTTTACCTTTCTGTAGGAAGTCATTGAGTTATATGTGCAATTTTTCCGAATACCCATGAACGGGGTATTTTGTGTTTACTATTTTAGACCTATTGTTTGCCCGCTATGCTTTTATACTTGATTAGGTGATAATTGATTATGAATAGGGTGAATTTTTTTGCATTGGTTGTGTTTCCCATGTATGTTTTTTCCGTTTCGACCCTTGGGGTCTAGTTTTCCTATTAGGCTGTTGTTTATATTCTCATTCCTAGTATTGTAGGATGGTGTGATTGTTGTTCTATTATGCTGTTATAGTATAGAATACTATCCAAGTAGTTCTTGAGGTTTAACCTGGCCAATACATGCTGCTAAACATGCTTGACTTACACATGGTTGTGGGAACCTAGGGTATAGACTATAGGGAGAATGGATGTTGAGGGCTTATCCAGAGTGTCAATTTTACTTACAATGCGAGGCTACAAGGGGAATTGATGGTGAGTGCTTCCTAAAAGTGTCATTAGTTCCTCAATGTGGTCCATAGAGTGAATGTGCGTAAGTTCTTCCCTAGAGCACCATTATATTCCAATACGAGACTATAGGAAGAATTGAGGGTGAGTGATTCCTCAGAGAGTCTATGCGTAAGCTGAACCAGAGGGGTTAGACTGACTGTATTTTCCAGAGGGTTGCTTGTACTTGTTAGGTAGGACCAGAGGGGATAGGCTCTGAGTACTTCCCAGAGGGTTACCTTGTGTTTAGCTGCATCCTTGTGTTGCTAGGTAGGACCAGAGGGGATAGGTTGTGGGTACTTCCCATAGGGTTTCCTATTGTGTTTATCTATTTTGATTAGTTTTTGCATGTTATGTGGTGATTTGAATACTTTAAAACTGTGTATTTTTTAATATTGAGTAATTCCCTGTTTACTGTTTCATGAAATTTTACCTTCCATATACTCATTGACTGTTAGGCACAGATCTCGTGGTGGTTGCCTACTGGGATTTAGTCTCACACCATGTTTGGACCTTGCTTTTAGGCCCAAAAAGATTATATTGTTGTAGTTATAGACAAGGTCAAGATCCCTTTTACTTCATGTACTTGACATTATGTGGAGCCTAAGATCATAGCACCAAGCTTAGGCTTGCGATTTTGTGGAGCTGATTACTAATTTTTTTTTGTACTTGGTTTAGTATTGTATTTCATCATTGTGCTTTGTTTCACTACTTTCCAAGACATATGTATCATGCATCATTTTAAATATGTGATCTAGTTTATTCTATTAGTATTCTGATGTTTTTTTTATGATATTATTACTGCTTCCACTCTTTTAAGTATTTGTTTACTTCCACTGTGTACTCTACCAATGAGGGCATAGTTTACCCACTATCACACCCAAGGTCCCCACTGCTTAACTTCAGCCTCTGGCATTCGGGGAAATGAACTTGAGGCCATATGACCAACTAGGTACGGGGTGCCTCTAGGTGGCTTCCGGAACTAGAATGTTAGGAAGAATTCAGATCTTCTTTTCTGATATGTTTTCCTTTTCTGGTCGTTTTGAGGAAAAGAGTTTTTTCTAGAAATTTTCCAAATACACGCTGTGTACGTTCTGATTACACGTCGTGTACTAGGTTACCATGGGTAGTCGTGTGCTGGCCAGGTAACGGCCATGCACACTACCTTGTGGGAATGACCTGGAGGCCGCCTAATGTGGGGTACGGAAATGGAAAGTACATAATGTGTACTTCAAAATTATATGTTGTGTGATTTCTTTTTTCATTAAATGCACCGAGGTCACGTCTAATGGATAGAACGCCCTTCTTCTTGGTCTCGTTCATCCGAGAGAACCCGTACGACTGCGATCCTTCTCTGATCCCTCGAGCCTCTGTTCAATCTATGATTCGACTATTGTCGATTCTGTTGGGATCACCTTGGTAAGCTATCTCTTCTTCCTGGTCCTCTTTTCATGTTTCCTCTTCTGACTCATGTTATCCTCTATTGAACATTTTAGACGTTTTTATAGATCTTTAGAATTCTAAGTTTATTCGATCCTTGAGGTTCACATATAGATAACTTCTTACATTGAGGGATGTGGTTTGTTCCTTTATATTGGAAGTCTTTGAGTTATATGTGCAATTTTGTCCAATACCCATGAACGGGGTATTGCACATTTACCGTTTTAGACCTATTGTTTTCCTTCTATTCCAATATTCTTGAGTAGATGATAATTGATTGTGAATAAGGTGAATTTATGTGTTTTGGATGTGTTTCCCATGGATATTTTGACTTTTTTGACCCTTGGGGTCTAGTTTTCATGTTAGAATACTGTTTACTTTCCCATGCCTAATATTGTAGGAGGGTGTGAATTTTGTTCTGTTATGCTGTTATGATGTAGGATGGTATCCAAGTAGTTCTTGAGGTTTACCTTGGCAAATACATGCTGCTACACTTTCTTGACTTACACAGGGCCATGGAAACCTAGTGTATACACCATAGGGAGAATGGATGTTGAGGGCTTCTCCAGAATGTTGGTTTTACTTATTATGTGAGACCAGAGGGGGAATTGACGCTGAGTGCTTCCTCAAAGTGTTCGTAGTTCCTCTACGTGGGCCACAGAGGGAATGTGACGTAAGTGCTTCCCTAGAGAGCCTTTAGATACTGATAAGAGACTATAAAACATATTAATGGTGAGTGCTTCCTTAGAGAGTATATCTTTAAGATGCACTAGAGGGGTTAGACTGAGTGTACTGCCTAGAGGGTTTCCTGTACTTGTTAGGTAGGACCAGAGGGGATAGGGTATGAGTAATTCCGAGAGGGTTACCTTGTGTTTAGGTTCTTGCTTGTGTTTCTAGGTAGGACCAGAGGGGATAGGTTGTGGGTACTTCCCAGAGGGTTACCTGTTGTGTTTATCTGTTTTGATTAGCTGTTGCATATTTTGTGGTGATTTTAGTGCATTGAAAATGTGGATTGTTTACAATTGAGTACTTCCCTATTTACTGTTTCTTGTACTTTTACCTGCCATATACTCATTGACTATTAGGCACAGATCTCGTGGTGGTTTCCTATTTGGATTTAGTTTCACACCCTATTTGAGCCATTCTTTTGGGGCCAAAAAGATTATATTGTTGCATGTATATACTAGGTCAAGCGCCCTTCTACTTCAAGTACTTGACATGTTATGGAGCAGGCGAGAACGGGACCAATCTTAGGCTTGTGATGTTTTGGAGCTGATTACTATTTTTCTTTTGTACTTGGTTTACTACTATATTTCAGCAGTGTTCTTTGTTTTGCTGCTTCCCTAGATATATGTATCATGCATCATTTTATATATGTGCTCTAGTTTATTCTATCAGTATTCCACTGTTTATTTATTTATTTTTTTGAATGATATTATTAATGCTTTTTCTCTTGTATGTATTTGTTAGCCTCCATTGTGTACTCTTCCAATGAGGGAATAGTTTCCCCACTATCACACCCAAGGCCCTCATGGGTACTCGGCAGCCTTTGGCATTCAGGGAAATGCGCTTAAGGCCATATGACCAACTGGGTACGGGGCGCCTTTGGGTGGCTTCCGAAACTGGGATGTTATAACTATAGTTGAAGGTTTCAACATCCAACCTAACTTATTTTGTCGATGTGGTGAGACAAGTTATTCATGTTGAATATAATATGGCAGGAGTGCTTGAAGTAGTCCTCCCTCCTTCAATCCCTTTGAGCATTGGTGAGGATTCTGGAATGGAGATAAGGAAGAAATTGAAATTGGATGGACTAGGTCATGGAATCAAAAGGCCTAGGGATCTTTCATTAACCTCTTCGAAGCAAGATATCTTCATGTGTTAACAGTTTGGAAAGTCGTGTCACAAAAATTCATCGTGTGAAAATGCTTCGAAGCCCTACTAGGCATGTGGACACCTGAGTCACTTGCGGCGATTCTGTCTGGGCGTTTCTTGAAGACGTTGAGGAGGAAGTTCTCAGAAGAGATTTGTTGTTGGTTTTTGTTTAAATTTTCTTGTGTATGTTTCCTTTTAGTGTAGGGATATCTTATTTTTGCAGTGTACTGATGGTGTTTTGGGTTTTGAAATGTATGGTAATGTCATAGAACTTTGATGAACTTTGGATTTCAATACCATCATGGTTTTTATTTCAAAATTAGGTCCTTTCATATGTCAGATAAAAAGATGTGTGTTTCTTATTGGGATTATTAGAACCTAAATACGAGACAGGAGACGCTTCATCCATCATAGCTCCAAACCAAAGGCCTCATAGTGAAGCCGGAACATAGTCAGGAATGATGGGGTAATTATAAGGCATCTTGTTAAGGTTGCACCTCTATCGTTGTGGTGAGGCTGTTTTAGCGTGTCTGTATTTGTTTCTATGTCGTTGTAATTATATTCTTGTTGTGAAGAACTTGATGGACACATCCCTCATGCAGTGTTAATAATTGTTCCTTTTTATGCGAGTTTTTGATAAGTTGTCAGGCGTGGTCTACCAATGTGAGTCAGTTACGGCTTCGGTTTGTGTCTATCTCAAAGTGATGGGTTGTGAGTAGTTGTTTGTTGTGGTTTTATTGATCCAATACTTGGTCCCTCTCTCCCTTCTCATGGGGTGATGGTTTTTATTTGTATGGAGTTTTCAATTCATCTAATAACTCTTTTGGGTAGGAGTGAGTGGTTTAAATTTTCATTATCTAATTCCTTTATCTTGAGTAAGGTCCGGTTCAGGTTTAATTTGGATTTTCTATTGGCCTTGAATAGGTTGCTTCATTAGGGTGGTGAGACCCAACGTCTTTTTGGGTTTTATCTTAAGTCGTTACCTAATGAAAGTTAAATTCTTATGGTGGGGAGTCTGTTCAGGACTCCCCTCTACTGGTATTTTGTTTCATGAAATAGGGGAATTCTCATTGGTGGTTGAAGTAATGTCCATGATATTATAAGTTGGATTGTGTTTAGGATTAATCCTTTGCTTTTGATTGATCAGCTGGATAGTTTTGTGGCTTTCTAGGGGCAGAAAGCATTATTTTTGAGAGAATTTTCACACCCTAACCCATGTGTATAAATTTGTTTTATTAATTTTCTACCTTTAAATATTTTTTCCAGGGTCTGGGTGAGTCCCAGAAAAAAATTCTAAGATTTTGTTGAAAAGTGCGCATTTTAGGCTCGATGTCGTTGGGTGCATGATTGGAGCGTGTTTCAGAAATCTCGTGTGGCTCCACCCAGGTAACTGTGCATCCTGTTCATCATCATAAATTTGAAATTATATAATTTTGTATTTAAAACATGCGTTAATTTTTGTGTAGTTAAAATTTTATTTTGTCAAGAATTTTATTGATATTGAAATAATATGACTACTTTTATTTTCTTTATTTTTATCATCATGAACTAGTATTATTATGTATTATTATGATTTTTTTATTATAAATACTACAATTGAAATTAATTCTAATTAAAACAATTATCTAGGTTTATCTTATTATTATCTTATTAATATTATGATTTTTTTTTCTTATTATTGTTGTTTTTATTATTATTATTTGATTCATTACTAATTGGTTATTATAATTGAGATTTAATGTATATATAAATAAATATTTTTAAATATTTTTCCTTTTATTATTTTATTATCATTTTTATACCCTTTTTATTTAGGTTTTACTCTCTCCAATCCCCCCTCCCTTTCTATCTATTTCTGCGGTGCGAGCAACGCCCCCCAGCCGTCAACCCCCCTCAGATCCCTTTGTAGTGCAGTAGCGGACCACCTCCTACAAGTGGGCTCTTCCTCCCTCTCTCCCACTTGCACCATGCCGCCGACCTTAGCAAGCCCTCCTCTCCCTCAAGGTCTCCTTACCCTCCCTTGCATGTGGTGCACCCCCCCCCCCCCTCCTGGTTGCCTCCTCCATCACAGTAGCAGCCACCCCCCCCCCATGCGGCTCACCCACTCAACACCCCCCGGCTAAGAGGTCAGCTACCTTCGTTGCACACCCACCACAGTGCCACCCCTGTTGCACACCCCGCACAATGCCACCCCGTCGCACACTCACTGACTGTGCATCCTATACCATGACCTCCTTGAAATTTTCATAGCACCCCAGCCAATTCCTTCTCCCTTACCAAAGCACGTCCCCTTTCAGCACATACCCTGTTGGTGCACACCCTTCTCGTGAGCGCAGCAACCCGCCTTACCGGCGTTGCCCCGACCAGCCCTCTGACGGTATGTCTCCAATCACAACCCCCCCCCCCCCTCATTGGTATACTATTTTGCTTATTTTATTTTATTCATGTATTTATCCTTGTTTGATTAGGGTTTTTGGTTAATTAATTGGTTGTTTTTGGTAGGCTTGAGTTTTTAGGACCTGCACGAGGTGATTTCGAGTGGGCGTTTTGTCTTGTCATGTTTCCAAGGTAGAAATTTTCTTTCACTTTCCATTTTGAATTTAAGAAACTATAATTCTATTTTTTTCACTTCATATATATGTTAAATATTTCTGTGCAACCTTTTAGTCAGTTTCTTAGTATACGGTCGACGTTTGGAGTCTTGTTTGATATGGTCTTATTGTGCAGTTAATTTTAAAGTAGTATTTTTTCAAATAAATTGGGTTTGATTTGATATAGAACCTTCTTATGCCTCTTATCAATGTTTTATAAATTTCTCAAACATTTATTAAATTATTTTGGTAGTGTGAATTATAAAAGTGAGTGTTTTTGGGGTGTGTATTATTTTAAAAAATTTATTTTTATGTGCAATTTGTTTTGCATAGTTGTTAACACTATGTGTCTTATGCAGTTGGTCGGTAATGTCTAAACATTTTTTTAACAATTAAAATTAAAATTAAATAATGCAATTGGTTTCCATACATTATTTTGTATTAAATATTGGTTTGGTAAATATTGCATGCCTTGTGTTTATATATATATATATATATATATATATATTCCCGTTCAGATTTTAAGAGTAAAGTGTAATGTAAAGTAAATTTTTAAGGTTTACAAATGTGTCATTAGCATGCAGAAATATCTTTTTCAATTCTTTCTATGGTTTCCCTAGTGGTTTCGATTTTACAAACGTGTGTGTTGTGTTTTAGCTTGTTTTGACATTTTATTAAAAATGGTCGATTCTTTAGTGTGTACTCTGAATATAAAAAAATGAGTTTCATCAATGTTTGGATGTGATTAATGATATGTTTAAACCTCCTTTAGAAATGTGTAAATTGTACCTTTGATAAAAGTGGGTTTTTTAAATACTGTTTTAAGAGCCCGTTTGGCCACATTGAAATAAATGATGTAAATTGTTTGTCATAAAACCCCCATGGATGTTCCTTGTACCTAGTTGACATGGGATGGTTTGCATGTCCTTGGTACGGAATCCCCAAGTTCCGTTATATGGGTCCCTCGGTTAGAAACCCTTGGTGTCTTCTGACTTTAAGACATGAGAGTCATCCTCAGGGAGACTCGGGGTGAGTCTTTCTATGAATTATTATTAAATGTATGTGTTGTGATTAGATGATCGGTGATATCTTTTGGCTCACCACCTTTTATACTTCTTACATAAAAACCTAGCATATTAAGAGAATTGTCTGAGATGAGTACTACACTAGTAGGTTATGGTACTAACTAGTGGTCCATAGTAGGCGAATATGTTTGGTTTTATTACTATGGGATTTTCTCTTGGCCTTCCTGAGAAATGATGGACAAGAATTTTGGAGCATTAGATTTCATCATATGTGGCATGCTACTGTAGATGGAGTTGCATGTATTAGTGTCTTTTGGATTAATCTCGTTCTCTCAGGTTCACCAATGTCTAGTAGTTTTTAGCTATTGAACTGTTACTGAGATACTAGCATACTTAATTACATTTCCCTTGTCATATCTGATTGGGTACCCTTGTGTGGTGTTTTTCATGAAAAGTGAAATTTTGGTTTCTAAACTCCCATTAAAATGTTTTTTTTAAATGAAAATGTGTTTTGTACTCTTATGTTCTGGTTTTTTAAATGACAATGGGAAATGGTATGTACATTGTTTTCAACTAAAAATTGTATAAATGCATACGTGAAAGGTAGTGCATTGGGAATAGATATCGGTCTTGCCTACTGAGTTTCTTGTTTTTATATAATGTAGTTCAAACTTAGAATTGATGTTTCTTATTTTTAATGTTAGTGAATTGGGAATAGATATCAGGCTAGCATACTAAGTTTTAATACTCACACATATAGATCTTTTCTATTTTTATTGTTTGTGTGGGATCTATCTTGAGTTATCTCTCCTTGGGTGTCTCGTTGAGTCAGGGAGTGGCCTGTGGGTTCACACATAGATTCTTCGGACATCGGGTTTGGTTAGTTTTATCTTCTTCTTCTCTTTTGTATTTGTTTGTTTGGTTTATTTATTCTACGTTTCTCCTTATTATTTACTATATTTTTATTTATTTGTAATGGAAAATCATTCCCAATTTATCTATCGATGCCCTGGTGCTTTTCGTCTGCCCAGGAGGATCGGGAACACCTCTCGGGCCTTACTGCATATTGGATTGGGTGACCGGTTTAGGGTCGAACCAGGTTGGTTCGTGAAAATACAAATATATAAAGTAATGCACCAGCTCCGGGCTTGTGGGGTCAGGGCATTACATATATAACCTTGATTTCTGAATAGATCCCCAATTTGTTTTAATTGATATATCGACTTATAAAAGGTAATGGTTTGATTTGATGTTCTTGGAAAATTGAATTAAGTAAAGGAATGCATAAACCAAATAATTAAATAATGTATTTGAAATATTTGAATGAAAAACTAGTGTACCAATAACCATGTTATTTTAGGCCTCAACCTCATTCTTTATGATATAAAAAGCACCACCTTGATATATTTTCCTCTATAGGGATTGATTATGGTTTCCATCCACTATTCTCAAAGTCATACAGAAATTAAAGATGTGTCCATTCTCTCCATAGTTGAAGCGTTGAACTGTGGGATAATATTCTGCAATCATTCATTTAAAATTTTCATTATATTTTTATCCTTTTCATCTATATAATAGTTTTCTTGTAAGAACATAATATTTTAGAATGAATAATATCTTTGATAACATATAAGACATGTAACCCAAATCCAAAATGAAACATGACATGTTATTATTTCAATAAAATAAATATAGCCTAGAATATAAATTATTTGGAATATATAAGATTTACATATTTATAAAATTTAGATAATGTTCTTACTCAATATAAATTTTTTGATAACTTGTTAGTAAATAATCACTCACTTTTTTGTATTGTTATTTTATTAATAAAAAATAAATTTTCATCAAAAAATGATTTTTATTTCTTTTCATGCGGAAATATTTTAATTTATTTATGGAACATTAATAAAAAATTGATAAAGGTTATAATTTTAAAATCATCATATAAAAAATTATCTACTAGTGAAATTCTAATATTTTTCAGCAAATATTGATTTTCAATGAATAGTTAGAAATAATAATTTTTATTGAAAATAATGTTTTATTTTAAAGTATTTAAATAATAAAAATAAATTTCGAGTTAGTTTTAAATTTAAATTTGTTCCTTTCGATTAATGTTAATACAGTTATAGTTTTGGAATTGAATTTTTAATTTAATTTAGGTTAAAAAATTCTTGTACTTAAAAAGGGATTTTTATGGGAAAAAAATTAATTGCATTTTTCATTTTAAAATTAAAATAAATTTTACCACATCTATAAATTTAATCTTGAAAAATTATTCCAAATTCATAATCCTGAGGTCCAAATTTTAAAAATATGACCCTTTTATTTTTTGACATTATAAATAGTAACCATAGGTAATAATTATCACTATGTTAATGGTAAATAAGGTAATTAAGGTTACAAATAATATTATAAGTGATACAAAATGACCCTAAAACTTGAAATTATCCTATTTTATTATAGGATATTGTAAATTTCCATCCATTTTTTTAATATATGGAATCTCAATGTCATATTTCATTGATTTTTACCTTTATATAATTTTTTGTAATGAAATTCCAAAAATGTCATTCTCTTGGATTTTTTGTCCTTAAATTTTGGAAAAGGTTACAAAAATGGGTTATATTATATGATAAATGGGGTATTTGAAAGATAATTTATTTTTTCTTATGTTAAATTATTTTTAATTTTTAGGAATGAAATATTTGCCATAAATATTTACATAATGCAAATACATAATTTATTTAACTCGTTGAAAAATAAAATAAATGAGTATAAAAATGTTAAAAGTAATATTATTTGAATTAATTATTATATACCAAGAAGTTTTTAGATAAAAATAAAATATTATATGGGTGTTAATTGATTATATTTTAATTCCATTGTTTTTATTTTATTGGTAAAGTAAAATTAAATCAATTGTTCCAAAAATGGCATTAATGTTATCTTATAATAAAGAATATATTAATTGATGATTTAAAATTTCAAAAAATAATTTATTTTGAATATTTATTGGTATATATTATAATATATCATCTATGGACCAATTTTTCCTTTATAGTTACTATCTAAACCCCTAAATAGTATTGAAAACATTGTTTTCGTTGTAATTGTGAAAAAGGTTAATTGGGGCTAGAAATGATAAGGGTAAAAACATATTCTAAAATTCTCCATATTTTATTTAATGAAAATATATTTACCCACCCAAATTCTATATTATAATTATATCATTCAAGATACGTTTTTCTTGGAATATTAATTTATATTAATTTAATATTTTAAGTAATTTTGAGAATACACCTCCCCTCACTTATAAAAGGGAACCTATTTTCTTCTTTTATTCACACTTGTAAAACATTTTTGTTCAGAAATTACTTATGGAAATAAATTCCAAGATTCCCTTCCATAATTATATATCTATTCCTTTAGGCATAATACTAAACTTAAAATTCTTAAGGTGTAAATAAAATGAGATTCTATAAAAAATATGTTTAATTATTTTTGGTTTTATTTCTTCTTCCACATCCTACAATGATTATTCATACATAGTGATATAATAACATAATAATATAACATGTAATTATATGTTATAATGATAATTTAATGACCAAAATCTATCTACTCTTCCATCAAATGGGAAACAAAGCCATTATTTGTGGGTACGGAAGACTACAGCGACATGATCTAATGAAATTTTTATTCCCATCATTGACTTTCATGGTTTTTTAAGATAATGTATTTAATTTATAAATATGATATTAATGAATTATTTTTCATAATATAAATTTAATATGTTATATATTTTCTTACATTTCCATTTATTGAAAAATGATAACATCGTTGGTGTGTATGTGTGGGTTACCACCTCCATAAAGCGATGTGAATCATTTTTTATAACTGCATCACATGGATGGTATATGTAATTATAATTAAAGAAATAATATTATATTTGTGATATAATAATAATTTGTTAAAAATAAAACAATAGTTACCTTATTTCCATCATTAATGTTGAAAAATAAAAATGATACTTATGCATGCGTATGACCTACCGTCTTCATGATTATTATGTAATTAATTTTTTATAATTATATATCATGTCTAGTTTTAAAATTATAATTAGTGTATAAAATGATTATTATGCCATTATTATTATTATTGATATGAATAAATAATGACCTCCCTGACCATAGTTAACCAATCAAAGTCATTTTGGACATATGAGATGAATTTCATCAAAACATATAATGTGAACTTAATAGATTATGTAATTATTGATACCATGGTAATTAATTAAATTAAAGGAAAAATAAATGTAAAAAAGTTTATTAATGAAGTAAATAACTAAGATAATATTATTATTCATGAGCATAAGGAATTCGTGTGATGAATCAGGATCGAGGTAAGGGACACTTTACATTAAAAATATCAATTTAAATGTTTTAAAGATTTATTTTTGAAATATTTATCTTCCATGTCAATATTATTAAAATTATTTTATTGGTGTATTTATATGAACATAAATTAATTATAAAGATAATTTTATGTGTTTTTGACTTTATTTAAATGTTTTTTAAAGGTAGTGTTTTTATATATTTTATACAAAACATTTTGACGTTCTTTACAAAAGAAAAAAAGATCGTTTTATTTTCATATATAGGGAATATATTTTTATTTACACCACTATAAAAATTACTAGATTTTTATATTCCCATATAATATTCCATTTTTTATAAATTGAAAAACTCCCCTTTAACTTTGTTTTATATATTTTTCAAATGTGTTTTAAAAAAAATTATATTTTTATATCTAGAAATTTGTTGCTTGTGGGTGTAATGGAATTCTATAAACCACCTTTTTATTTGTTTTATGACATTTATCACTATAAATCACTTTAACAATCTCACTATAATGACATAGAATGGTTCTATATATTGCTTATATGACTCTCACATATATAATTATCATTTTCTCACTTCAATTGAGAGGGTAATACATACCTTATTTTCAATTATCAAATACATTAATTAAGAAATGTCTTTTGATTATTATATGAGGAAAGATTATTCAACCCATTTATTTGCATGGGTAATAATTATGTTCATGCATTATAAATGACTTAATTTTTTTTAACACATAAGAATTTACATGTTATGACGGGTTCACCCAGATAGTACTCCAATGTGATGGGAAATGTATTGTCTCAAGAGCCGTTATTTATGGGATATGGGAGTAAACATAATCCATGACGGTAATCTATATACAATTTTATATTGTCTTGGTAGTTATCCCTGACTTATTCTTATGAAATTTATTTTTTTAATTTCACATTTTATTTGTTTCCATTATATTATGATTCCATTTTCTTTATATTATTCTCCCATGTGATTTATCATGAGAATATGTTTAAAGGAAAGTATATGTTATAACATAACAATAAAATGATTAAATTTTTTGAAAATAAATTCTCATTTTTTTTCAAGATTTCAAAGGGAAACATATGAATTTTTTTTTCCTTTTATATTTATTATGAATTTTTTAATGAAAATACTTTGGAAGATAAGTTTAATTCTTGGGTAAGAAAATGTATTTATCCCAAAATTTAATTTTGAAAAAAACAAATATTCTAAAATTATTCAAAAATTAAATGGTTTCTTTAGTAATTTTTTTATGTCCCTTGTTAGTATTTTTTTACTAATACTACATTTTAAAATGTTGTTAATGGTTTTTAAGGTTGATTAGGTAAAATGATGATGTCAAGAGGAAAATCATGAAAATATGTCAACAATAGAACACTTTTGTATCATAAAATTATTATTTTGTTGTAAAATTTATACTGAGTTAAAGAGTCCACTTTGTGATTTATTATTTATTTATTTAAGGGTGATTCCATATTTATCTAAAAATATAAACCATAAATATCCTCAGATGTTATAAAAATAATTCTTGAATTAAAACTCATAACTATGTAATGTTTAAAGATAGGTCCTTAAAGATGGTATTTTAGGATGGGTTTTGATAACATTGGAAATCAGGATATTTTCATGTGAGGCTATCATAATTATAATAAATTTCATCATTGGTTTATAATTTAAATTTTTAACAAAAGATTAATGTATTATAAACCCCTTTTGAGGTGTTAAGTGATTGAAGTATTAGATTGTTATATTTATTTGAGGATACCTTTATGTTAATATAAACCTTAAGTTTAGTAAGGGTTTTTGTGAAAAGGTTATTTCAGGAAGAATGCCTTTATATTTTTTTCACATAAGTATAAGTATAAGTATATTGATAACCTTTGGGTTTTATATAATCATTAAAATTGAGATAATTAGGGTCATTAGAACTTGGTAACGTAACATTTATTGTATATATAACCAATGGATTTAAAATCGGTTTACTGATTATGTGATTAATGTTATTTTATAATAATATCACAATAATTTTGGGGAACATTATATGATTAAGGTAGATATAATATTATGGTATTTTATTGGGGGAATAAAGGTTGAATAATATCTTGGATGAATAAATTATTTTATTGTGTATTTATGGTTATACATTTCATTTATGGAAGTAATTATAATATTTTAGAGATTATAAGATTATGACATATTTATTTTTGTATATATGACTTTATGAGTGACTAATGTTGGTTGGAGATAAATTAAAACTTTCTCATATAAGAACGTGTAATCCAATCCTTATGATTTTTTATAATTTTAAGGTTTTTAATTTATAAAATGATATATGTTTATATTTGTGTGATTTTTTTTGAGGGGTTTGAGATTAATTTTGTATTTCTTAAATTGAAGATATATTCATTTAGAGAATTATCTTAGCTTTTAATAACTATTTTGATTTTGTTTAATGTATAAAGATAGGAGGAGAATATTGTTATTATTTTTTAGATTATTTTATCTATTATACAATGATTTTAGTGCTTTAGACATGAAAAAATCATCTTGAATATTCATTTTTTAGAGAAAAGTATGAGATTTCGGTAGAATTTGACTAATCAATGATATTCTACTTTTCATATATGTGTATTTTCATTATTATCTAGGTATAAATTATAAGTAATTACTTCACGCTATGATAAAGATATTTAAATATAAATTTTACCTTGTTGCCTTCATTTCTGATGAATCAATGGTCTTTTCATGCCTCTTTGGCTCATGGTTTTGTAGTTGTTTACTTTGAAACAATAATTCACTTTCTTAAGATCAATGATCTCTGTCAATCTATATAATTATTTGGACTTTACTCTTTCCTCCCATGTATATATTTTCACATTCCACAAATTTGAACTTATTTGAAAACCTATTGTGTGTTATTCCATATGACCTTCTTACTTCCCATTATATCTTTTCATGTATATGTTTAATTAACCCTTTTCACAATGTTTGACTTCAAGAAATGTATTTTCAGATGTCAAACCCTGGATAACTATAATAAAGTTCAAATTGTGAGACATAAATTTAGTAAATGTGTTTAGAAATTAAATCATAAAGATTTAAAAAAAAAAGTGTGCATGTTAGCGTATACAACACACAACATCGTGTCTAAACAAAGCATGAAATGTTATTTTTTAAGAACGACTATTATAACCTAGCCATTAAAATTAGCGGGAATAAATAGGATTAACTACTTTATGAATTATATATAAATTTCACAGTCTGTATGATTTTATTTATAACTTTTTACTAAATAATCACTCAATTTTTCATAAAGTTAGTTTATTTTTCAAAAATATGATTTCATCACAAAAATAATTTTGGTAATTTTATTGAGAAAATTTTATAAATAATTTTTTTAAACTCTATAAATTTTATTCTATAAAAAATATATAATTTTTTAAACTTTCATATCAATATTATCTTACTTTTAAATATTGATATTTTTTTAAAGTGTGATTTCTCAATGAATAGTTGAAAATAATGATTTTTATAGAAAATAGTTTTTATTTTAAATTATTTAAAAAGATAAATTAGATTTTTCTTATTTTAAAATTTTTAGAAATTCCTTTTTCTTAAAATTATTCCAATTATAGTATTTTTAATGAATTTTATAATTGAATTCGGTATAAAAATAATTTTATACTAAAAAATACATTTTTCTAGAAATAAAGATTTATTCTATTTTTCATTTTAATCTTAATTTATCTTCTTCCACTTAAATAAATTGAATATAAGAAAATGGATTCCATATTTTTAATTAATAGTTCTAAATTTTTTTAATATTTAGTATATATGTTTTGTCATTATGAGTACTAACCATACTATATAATCGTCACCACTGTAAGGGTAACTTAGGTAAATAATGTTAATGATAATATGAAAAGGAAAAAAATTTACAAAAAACATATTAAATTATCCTAATCTATGGTTGGATTTTAGCCATTTCTATCCAGGTTTCTAAAATATAGAAACATGGTTCCATATTCTATTGATTGGGACCTTTCTATTATTTTATGTAATGAAATGTCAAAAACTCATTCTCATTGTTTTATAATATCAAATTTTGGATATAGGGATAAAAAATTATATGTGTGTTTCTAAAAGGTTTATTTTAAAGATAAATTATTTTTTTATTGGTAATCTATTTTTCAATTTTTAGTGATGATATAATTACATTAAATACTTCTACAATTTTTTTACAACATTTATTCAATTAACAAAAAATGATTTAATTTATTTTAAAAAAGATAAAAATAATATAATATGAATTAATTTTTATATCTCATGATTTTTTAGTAAAACTAGGTTATTATAGAGGTTATAGTGGATTATATTTTTATTTTATTTTATTCATGTCGTTTTAAAAGTCAAATTAATTGAATAGCTAAGAATAATTACATAAATGTTATTTTATAATAAATAAAATGTTATTAAATGTTTTAAAATTCCTAAAATTATTATATTATTCCATGTGATTGGTATATGTTTAAAAATATCAACTATATTAAATATATAGACCAATTTTCCTTTTATAGTAACTATATTAACCCATCAAGAGTAAAAAGAATTTTTATCATCGTAATAGTTAAAATGACTAAGAGGGGTTTAAAACAAAAATATTAGTGTAAAAACTTAGCATAAACCTATATATATTTTATTTTATGATATTATTTTGACCCATTAACTACCTATATTTTAATTATATCATTTTTGATCCTTTTTCAATATAATTAATTTATATTAGTTGAATATTTTATAAAGAATGTGAACCATAGAGGGATTAAGGTGTAAAAAAAATTATATTATCCAAAGAAGACGTTTTGTTTTTAACTGAATGTTATGGTTTTATTTTTTATTCCTCCCAATTAAAATATAATTCAACCATAATGATATAATAATTCATTATATCCACTATAATTATATTTAATTAATATAATCGAATATCATACATCATTATCCACTTCCATTAAAATGGAAATGAAACTATCATTCACATTTTTGGTGAACTACTACCCCACGAACTGATGTAATTCATTTTCCAACATCACCTCCCACAGCTATTTATGATGATGAATTTAATTAATGTATGTTATATTCATTAAATATTTATCTTTCTGGAAAATTTACATATCATATTTTTTAATTCATTTATATATTTTTAAAATTATTTTATTTATATATTTATATGGATATATATGAATTATAAATTGAATTTTGTGTCTCTTTTTTTACTTTCATTCAAAGGATTTCAAAATGAATCTTTTTACATATTTTATACGAAACATATTAAATTTCATTAAAAAATAAAAAATAGTTGTTCTATTTCAATGTATATGGAATCAATGGTTTTCCCTACAACCATAATTGTTTTAAGATGTTTGAATTCCTTTATAAGCATAAATTTTCTCTTAAATGAATAAAACCCTCTTCCCAATTTCTCTATGTATTTTCTAAAAGGTTTCCTAATGGAATGGATATTTTGATATATGGAAATGTTTTGCTTACGGGCATATGGGGTCTCTCTAAACCACCACATTTATTTTGGTTCTGAACTTTCTCTATATATGTCACTTTATCTCTATCTTTAGTTTTATTTAATGCTTTTATATCCATAAAATATGTCTCTTATAAATATACCTATCATATTACCCCTTAATTTTATAGGTTAATACATGACTTTAGTTTTTTTCTCAAATTCCTTTTTTAGAAAATCTCTTTTGATTATGATATGAGGAAATATTATGCAACTCATTTCATTCCATAGGTAATTATTATATTTATTCTTTATGGATGGATTTCTTTTATGGAACACATAGTAATGTACATGTTATTTTTGGTGAAGTAATGAGTGATCCAATGCATTGGGTAAATTTTTTGTCACATGAGTCGTTATGTGTGGGATTGGGGAGTAAACCTAATTCACAATGGGACTCTCTCCACCATGTTATGTTTTCTTGGTAGTTATCCTTGACATATTATAACTTTTTATTATTTTTTATTTCATATTTTCTATGAAGACTTGATTTTATGATACCATGTTCTTTATGTTATTCCCCCATATGATTAATCATGATTTTATTTTTAAAGTAAAGTATTTTATACATTAAATGGGTGAAATGTATAAATTTCTAGAAAAAAAATCTATAAGTTTTTTATGATTTCAAATGAACCTTTATTTTTTTCCATTAATATTTCATATGAAATGTTTTATGAAAACCTTGTGTAAAAAAAGTTGATTTATGAGGTTATAAAATTTTTATTTTGATCCCAAAAGAATATTTAATAAAATAAAAATCTTCTTTAAGTATTCGTGAGTTAATTGGTTTCTTTATTTATTTTTTATGGCCCTTAATATTCTTTTTATTCTCATCCCATATTTTAAAATGTTTTTTACTGGGTTTAAGGACGAGTTGGGACAAGGATGAGGTAATGATTAAAATTTAGATGATATTTCCTAGAAAAAAAAGTTTTTTATATCATAATAGTTTTTTGTTGTGGGGAAAATAGGTACTAAGTGGAAGTTCCAAATTTGTGATATAATATTTTTTATCTAAGGGTGATGGAATGTTTTTCTTAAACAATAATCTATAAAGATCCCAAAACTATATGAAATTAAATTATTTACTTAAAACTCAACAATATATAATTTTTAAAGTTTATTCCATATCATTTTGAGAAATGTGTCTAAATAGTACAAAAATTTAACACTACTCAATTACTTTATGATAATTCCCAAAGTTCTTATTTCCAAAATTTATCCATTTGGAAAGTTATAGTTTCATCCCTTCCATTTCTTGATAAAAAAATTTCTAGAACTTTTTCTCAATCCTTATCTTCTTATGATTTTTTATAAGAGACTATCATGCTTCTACAAACTCCATTTTAACATTGAATGAACACCAAAGTATCTCCTCATAACTCTAAAAATCTAGGATTTCTAATGGTTTTAGTATATTGGGTTATAGTCCTCCAAATAATCATTGTATATTCCTATAAATATCAGATACATAGATGGAATCATATCGAATAATCCTTGTAAAATTATTCACATAACTTCCCACTGATTCATTAACCATTTTCTTAAGAAATTGTGTCTTACATTCCATTTTAATTTAGAGGGTTTAAAAAAATACTTTTAAAAAAATATCTTCTTGAAAACTTCCCACTCCATAGCATTGGATTTATACTTTGGTGTTGTTTCTTAGATCAATTTCCAGCATTGATCGAATTATCTCTCTTGGAGATACAGAGATATATATATATATTCTCTTTCCCATAAAAATAGAGAATTCGGATGGTATTTTGTAGTTGTGTATCAATTATCACCACTTGAACTATGTGACAGTGAGGAACTGCTATCCTCTTCCATGGATTGATGATTTATTTGATCAAATAAAGGGTGAATGTTGGTTCTCAAAAATTAAATTGTGGTCAAGATGTCATTAGATGTGTGTAAAGTATGAGAATATTTCAAAGACTTCATTTCATTTCCATCATAGGAATTATGATTTTGTTTTGATGTCGTTCAGTTTGATGAATGCTCCATCTATCTCCATAGGGTTTATGAACATTGTGTTCCATGAGTTCCTAGATATCGACAACATCCTTGCATACTATGTATCTAAGGATGAGCATGAAGATCATCTACGTTCCATTTTAGGAGTTCTTCTTCATCAACAGTAGTTTCATAAGTTTTCTATGTGTGATTTTTGGGCTCAAGAAGTCTATTTTTTGGGGAATGGTGTATCCCAAAATAGAGTAGCTTTGGGTAAATAGAATATAGAATCCTTTGTGTCTTGGGTAGCCCCAAGATATTGGTAGTGTTTTGAAGTTTATTTGGTATTTCATGTTATTATAGGATGTTCGTAGCTTATTTATCTTGGGCTTTAACTCCTATGAAGGTTTTGGCTAAAAAGGATCTGGTGTTCTTGTGTGATGATCATTTCTAGATATCTTTTGAGTGTCTAAAGGAGAAGTTGGTTAGTTATCCAGTTCTTTGTCTGCTAGTAGAAGGAGTCCAGTTAGAGGTTTTATGTGATTCTTTTCATCTTTGGTTTGGTTGTGTTCTAATACATCAAATATCTATCATTTGTTATGGTTCTAGGTAGTTACATCCCCATTAGTGTAATTATTCCACCCACAATCTTGGGTATGTGGTAGTGGTGTTTTACTTGAAGTTGTGGAGATATTACCTCATTGGTGATCGATTTGTGGTCTTCACTGATCATAAGAGCTTGAGGAATGTTTTCTCCCAGCATGACTTTAACTTGCGTCGAAATCAGTGGATATATTTCATATAGGATTACTACTTTGATATTTTGTATACAATTGGAAAGGGAAATGTTGTGGTCAATGCATTGAGCAGGAATTCATGCAGTGATGTAGTGCGTGAATCTGGTGATTCCTAGAGAATAATGGAAGAACCTTAAAAATTACATCTGGGTATGGAAGAAGTTGGGTGAAGATGTTGTATTTTTCAGATGATGGTTACTTCATTTCTAGTGTAGTTGACGGTGGAGTTCAATGTAACACCCCGATATTTTATGAAAAATATTATTTTAATTTCATTGATGTCTTGAGTTGTATGCTACACCAAAATAATCTAGTTCTATACGCAAAACTTTATTAGCTTGCAGTATACGCAACACTATTCTTGGCTTGTGTTATACACAATTTCAAGTTCTTTTTGTGGGAATTATTCTACGTGAAATTAAGTATAGATTTTGTTTAATGTATAAATGAAATAAGTTTTCATTATGATATACGCAACACCAAAGGGAGCTTGCACTACACGCATCCCTGACTTGGCTTGCATTACATGCAATCGCGACCTTCCTCGATAGCGTGTGTAGTACGCAATACTGAGTTTCACTAAACGAGATATTATTATAATATTATTATGAACTAGCCGTTATGAATAGTAATACCCACTTTTTGAAATTTTATAAATTTTTTCTTTCAAAATGGACTTCATTTTTGGATTCGGAATATCGAAATTAGCCTAGGGTGAATTTTTGTTATTTTTCTGAAAACATTCAATTTTTGATGAATAGTGAAAACACTGGGTTACTATTTAAAAACCTACTTTCTATTTAAATAATTATTAATTTTATTTAAATTTATTTTAGGTCAAAATATATACATAATACATATATAAGTTCAATGTAATTCATTGGAGTCATTTTATAATAATTTTAGATATATAAAAATTTTATTGAACTTTTCACCATCTTTTTCCCACCTCCTAGGAGAATTTACAAATTTACATAAAACTTAATTTTACCGCTTTTGTGAGTGGAATTCCAAAAATCCGAGAGACAGGGTTGATATCAGTAAGTAAAATTTAGTTCAATGAGATGAAAATAATTTTTGGTGAATAGTAACTTTTTACTTTTATTTATCACAGTTAAAAGTAAATAGGGTAATTGAGGGTAAAAATGATATTATTATTATCTTAACACATGTCTTAATTCTATTGGATAAGTTTAATTCGACCAAAAACAATATTAGGAATAAAATATTACCCTTTAGGTCCACTTGGATTAGATTAGAACACTTATTATTATTTTATTTAAAGAACAGTTAAAAGAGTTAAAATCAAAGTTTAATAACTAAAACATATTTAATATCAGGTTATACATAGTATAAATTCGACTGTAAATATTAATTAAAAATCTAAAAATATTTACTACATAATGGTATTTTAGTTATAATTTTTATACATTAAATAATTTAATTTATTTATGACACAATGATGATGCAGGAATTGTCTTATTAATGAAATATTAACATAATTGATGTTATAAATACCCAAATAAATGTAATTTGAGACTTTTTATGAATTCCACTAATTTTATAGGTAAATATGACAAGTTATTATTGATTTAATTAACTTATTTTGAACTAATAATGCTTTTATGATTTTCACAAAAATCAAGTACCAAATACTGTCAAAATTGAAATAAAATAGTTTTTAAAAAAAATATTATATTATTAATTGTTATTCTTTTCCTAAAAAACTAAGATTTGGTAAAAATGACTTAGATAAGGATATATATATATATTAATAACTAACCACTTGGGATTCTTTTGGCTTGTTATAGTAATTTTATTAACTATATAGTGTAAGAAAACAAGAAGAAACAGAAAAGGTTAAATTATTTAACTTAGAGTTAAATCTAAATGATAAGGATAAAATAGTAACCTAAACTTGTCTAAAATATGTTGATTGAGAGTATTGAGACCCATACCCACTTTATCTTTGAAATAAGTCACTTTGGATCCATTATAAACCATATATGATTTTATTATAAAATAATATTTTAAGTTTTTCCTAAGGTGCCCCTCTCTTCCCTTATAAAAGTACACATCCTCCCTCTTCTCGTTACACAACTTTGAGCCTTCATGCTCGGCCAAACCCAGCCCATTTCCCTTATAAGCTTCCCTAGAAACATTATAGATGTTAATTTCTCCTCAAAATACCTACTCTAGTGCCTTAAGAGGAATCTTAAAAGAGGTACGTCGAAGAAGAGGTAATCTCTTCTACTGATTCCTTCAAGTTTCTTTCTTCTTCAACTTCTTATTCTTTAGTTTTTTAATTATAAATTAATAACATCAGTATAACTAATATACAGATATGTTATTATAAATATGAATCAGCCCCATTTCACCTTCTACCCATCCTATGGAAAACAAAATCACCGCGCGTGCGTACGTACGGAATACCGTATGCATGTCGTGGTGTAATCTGTTTTTCCACCACCACCTTACTTGGATGGGTACAAAGCTGTAAAGAATAACTATATATAGTTATTATAACATCATACTTATTCTGATATATTAAATCATACACTCCAATTCAATTCAATAATTATGTGAATGATATCATCGCTCGTGCGTACGTACGGATTACCGTCTCCACGACACGATGAGATTCATTCTCCATGTTAACCATTCAGGAATTATTATAAAGTTTATATAATTAATAATAATGAAATATATGAAATGATAATGATACTGTATATATATATATATATTTCATATACTTACTTCCATTCAAGTCAATAAGGAAGGGAAAACAGCGTTCATGCATACGTACGGCCTACCATCTCCATGAACGGTGTATTTCATTTCATTCATCTATCTATTATATATATGTATATACTGAGTATATATGATATATAAATCATTATTTACATTCAGGAAGTAATTAAATCATTATATAAGTAATAATAATATCAATAACAACAAGTCCAAACACGTGTGATAAATAAAACGATTTTTACCCAAAACACAGCTTTAACATGAAATTTACAAAAGAACAGGTAATATAAAGTCATAAGTGAACCATATATGGTATCATAACAGTGAATATGATTCTGTAATAATTAAATGACATTATTTAAATCATTATACATGAGTTTTGGATACGTACGAAGCATATCAGACTTAAGGTAAGGGATAATTTTTCAAATCTTATTTTTATCTGATATTGCTTATACCTAAGTATTTACTAGGGTTATATTTTTCATCCATGTCCATAAAAATGTTTTCCCTAAAGTGTTTAATATTATTCCATGTATTTTTAATGTCATTTTTACCCCTCTTTGACTTTTACTTTGTGTTATGGAAGGAATGTTTCTTTTTTTTATCATACGTGGTACTTTTTGACTTTTCTGACAAAAGTATGAGGAGAATGTTTTTTTACTTATACGACATGAACGGATTTTTACGGTTTCATAATGCCTTATTTTCATGAAGCTTACTCTAAAAGATTTAATGACTATTTTCAACAAAATCCTTTTCTTTTAAAATTGCATGGCATTTTGTGAAAAGAAAATGAATTTGGAAAAGAAAGGATATTTTCCTCAAGAATTCATTTCAAGTGTTTTGTCAAAACCATTTTCCATCTAAGATGACATTATCTCATATGTGTATGTTTCAAGTATGATGTCTATATGATTTAAATGGTTTCACTTTTCTTATGATGAAATGATATCCATTTGTTTTATATGGATTATGTTATGATGGGATGATGTTTATGAAACCCATTTTATTCTTTGGGTTATGATGAATGATTTATGTTTATGTTGTGGCACACGTAAGAATGATTTCATCATGAGATGGGTGGGATATATATCTCCCTCCAATGCATTGGGTAAAGATTTATATCTCCTGAGAAAGACATCGCTGGAACGGAAAGTTAATCTGTTTCAGTGTTACAGGACTAGAATGAGGAGTGAACTCGATTCAGAAAGGGACTTTGTCCACTAAGATGGTCTTGGAAGCAATGCCTTGGCTACTATGGAAATCATATCATGTGCTTAATGGTTTCCACAATTACATGCTTTATTCCCATTATATTTTATCAGGATTGATGTTCCTTTATGATATATGCCTTACGTCCTTCTAAAATTTATGTCATTAATCAAGATTTTGATGTTTAGATTTTAGGTTCAAGATTTTGCATTCAAATTTTTATGGATTGTTTTACATTCCCTATGTTTACCCTTACTAAGCATTTGAGCTCACCATTTTTATGTTTTCTTTTCCCCGGGATATAAAGAATGGTTTTAGGTAAGAAAAAATAGGTGAAGATCTTTATGGGAGATGTTGAAGATTTTTCACCATGATTAGAAGATTATATTCTGAGTTTCCAAAGACACTAAACTATTATGGTTCTTTAGTGTCTTTTTATGTATTAAGTATTCTGAAAGAGTAATGTAATGTCTATGTACGTCAAGCTTTGGGTAACTACAGTTGTTATCACAGGTTCATTCTAGTTAACCTTTAGAAACTAGGATGCGAAAACTTTAGTGAGATCCCTAGAGATATTTATAAGGTATGTCTAGGGATGTCCCTATGGTTATGTATAAGTATATCTTATAGTACAAGAATTACAAAAACGATATTATAATTAAACCTAAGATGTTAGATATTGAAGTTACTCCCACTTGATTATGATTTTTACCTCTCACACTATTCTTTTTGGGTTTTAGAAAATGGCTAGAAACAGGACGATTCACGAAAATAGAGGATATGTTGGACAATGGAATGATATTCTTCATGAGCAACCAAATGAAATTAGATCTAGAAGTTCACATATATTTATTATGCCTAATCAGAAATCTCATAATATGATCAATAATCTCAATTTTGGTATGTTTCCCGAATCAACTAATAAGAGAAATATAGAGTTTTATGATGATCATAGAGGAAAGAAAGTTAAATTTCCCTTATGTAAATATTGTGGGAAGAGGCATCAAGGAGAATGTTTCAAAGGAACTAGAAGATGCTTTGGGTGTGGAAACGAAGGACACAAATCCAGTAATTTTAAAGTAAAAGGTTCAGCTAACACCATGGAAAAAGATAATGGTATTCCTAAGGCATCAACAACAGTTAAATGTTTTAAATGTGGAATGTACGGGCATTATGCAAACCAATGCCCTAAGGTAATGTCTCATGAAGAGAATCAGCATGGTCATATGGGTAATATTTATGTTGATGATGATAAAGAGACTACAAATGATATATGAGATGAAATAATTGTTGAAGCTCGGTCAATGGTTTAGGAAGGTAGTGGAATGATTTTATGTTTATCAGGAGTAATGTTGTATAGGTAATGGTACTATGGAATAAAGACACATCTAAGGATTGTTACACTATTGTTTTTTCTAATGTATTTGAAAGTATATGTTGAATGGTACTGGTAACCATGAAAACGTATTCAGATATTTTTGGAAAGAAGATGATATGCACATAATGAAGGGATAAAGAGATAATGAAATGTTTAATAGTATTCATGAGCTCATGACTGATATAAGGACAAAGTGATGTCATGTTTTGAGTATATAGAAATTTTGGGATTTTGGTATGTGGATAGAGTTAACTTTTGACAGCATTCATGTTTTCAATAAGGTTCTATGGTAATTCATGTTTCAAAAGAATACATGATTAAGGTATTCACATGTTTGGAATGTAACCAACAAGATATATCTTATGATATATGGGGGATAAATGATGGTATTCACGTGTTTGTTATGTGACCTTTCAAGTAATCGTTTTATTTACACTATGATATTTGGACAGATGTATTTTGGATAAGCCTAAAGATTGGAATGAATAATGCTGGACATCAGATAGTATTATTTCAGGATAGAACTTGTTTTTTGATATTATTTCTGGAATGTTATAATAGTATTGTTTTAGAAAAAGGACAACCCATAAGACGAGTGACAACCCATCTTGTCGGACAAAGTAGTGGGAATAGAACCCACAATCGAAGTACGACAGGCCTTTATCGCTTACCTCTGGCCTACACAAAGTCCCTGGTTAGTAGAAACTAGTTTTATTTTATTAAGTGGTATGATAGATGAAGTATAAGTCCATTTTTGGAATCATATACGATTAACCTCACCATAGATGGACTTATGTATATTTGATAACTTTTGATAACCTTTTGTTTGAGATAGATAGAGTGACCCATCATTCTATCACATGATCTGCTAACACTTCATGAATGACAAATTCAACTTCATTTTTTTAAGCGATGAAGTGGAAATTGTTCAAGGCACGAAAAACGGTGAGTTTGTACCGAAATAAAGTAATTATTTCTTCTAATTCAAATTATTCAACTTTAGGGAAATGATCTTGAAAACCAAAAATTTCGTCCTAGTTCCCTTATATACGATGAATCAGATGGTACCTTAGATCATCAAAAATTTATGGCTTTGTGATTATTGGCTTTTTCATAGCCATGTTCTCTACCACT
Source organism: Viscum album (assembly GCA_963277665.1). Lineage (NCBI taxonomy): Eukaryota > Viridiplantae > Streptophyta > Magnoliopsida > Santalales > Viscaceae > Viscum > Viscum album. The sequence continues at coordinate 2,067,138,918 of OY728132.1, forward strand.
CTCCATCAGAAACATGATAGTTAGGTTTTTCTTCCATATCCATATTTTCACTTATGTTCTCCTATGGGGAAATCCAGTGATGATTTAATTTGGGTAACCGATATGTTCCATACTTCACTTTTTAAAATTAAGTTTTAGTATTCCTTTTTATGATGTGGGTTTCTATTACAGAAACTTTCAAGTAGTAAACCATTTATAACCCCGAGGAATTTCGAGGGTGAAATTCATTTTAAGGGGGGTTGAATGTAACACCCCGAGATTTTATGACAAATATTTTTTTAATTTCATTGATTTCTTGTGTTGTACGCTACACCAAAATTATCTTGTGCTATACACAACACCGTATTATCTTGCAGTATACGCAACACTATTCTTGGCTTATTTTATACACAATTTCAATTACGTTTTCTGGGAATTATTCTACGCGACATTAAGTATAGATTTTGTTTAATGTATAAATGAAATAATTTTTGACTATGATATACGCAACACCAAAGGGAGCTAGCACTACACGCAGCCCTGACATGGCTTGAATTACACGTAATCACGACCTTCCTCGATAGCGTGTGTAGTACGCAATACCGAGTTTCACTAAACGAGATATTATTATAATATTATTATTAACTAACCTTTATGAATAGTAATACCCACTTTTTAAAATTTTATAAATTTTATATTTCAAAATGGACTTCATTTTTGGGTTCGGAATATCAAAATTATCCTAGGGTGAATTTTTTGAATTTTTCTGAAAACATTCAATTTTTGATGAATAGTGAAAACACTGGGTTACTATTTAAAAACCGACTTTTTATTTAAATAATTATTAATTTTATATAAATTTATTTTAGGTAAAAATAGATACATAATACATATATAAGTTCAGTGTAATTCATTGGAGTAATTTTATAATAATTTTAGATATATAAAAAATTTATTGAACTTTTCACCGTCTTTTACCAACCTCCTAGGAGAATTTGCAAATTTACATAAAACTTAATTTTACCACTTCTGTGAGTGGAATTTCAAAAATCCGAGAGACACGGTTGATATCAGTAAGTAAAATGTGGTTCAAGGATATGAAAATAATTTTTGGTGAATAGTAACTTTTTACGTTTACTTACCACTACTAAAAGTAAATAGAGTAATTAAGGGTAAAAATGATATTATTATTACCTTAACACAAGTATTAATTCTATTTTATAAGTGTAATTCGACCAAAAACAACCTTATGAATAAAATATTACCCTTTAGGTTCACTTGGATTAGATTAGGAAACTTATTATTATTTTATTTAAATAAGAGTTAAAAGAGTTAAAATCAAAGTTTAATAACTAATTTTTTTAATATAGGGTTATAAATAGGATAAATTCCACTATAAATATTAATTAGAAAGATAAAAATATTTTCTACATAATGGTATTTTATTTATAATTTTTAGACATTAAATAATTTAATTTATTTATGACACAATGACGATGCAGTAATTACCAAATTAATGAAATATTAACATAATTGATGTTATAAATAACCAAATAAATGTAATTTGAGAATTTTTATGAATTACATTTATTTTTTAGTTTAATATGACAAGTTTTTATTTATGTAATTATCTTTTTTAGATCTAATCATGCTGTTATGAGTTTCACAAAAATCAAGTACCAAATAGTATCAAAATTGACGTAAAATAGTTTTTAAAACAAATATTATATTATTAATTGTTATTCTATTCCTAAAAATATAAGGTTCAATAAAAATTACTTATATAAGGATATATATATTAATAATGAACCACTTGGGGTTCTTTTGGGTTGTTATTGTAATTTTATTAACTATATAGTGTAAGAAAACAAGAAGACACAGTAAAAGTTAAATTATTTAACTTAGAGTTAAATATAAATGATAAGGTTAAAATAGTAAACTAAACTTCTCTAAAATATATTGGTTGAGAGGATTTTGACCCATCCCCAATTTATATTTTAAATAAGTAACTTTGGAGGCATTATAAACCGAATATGACTTTATAATAAAATAATATTTGAAGTTTTTCCTAAGGTTCCCATCTCCTCCCTTATAAAAGGGAACCTCCTACCTCTTCTCTTTACACAACTTTGAGCCTTCAATCTCGGCCAAACCCTGACCATTTCCCTTCTCAAATTCCATAGAAACATTATAGAGGTTCTGGTATCCTCAAAAGTCCAACTCTAGCGCCTTAAGAGGAAGCTTAAAAGAGGTGTGTCGAATAAGAGGTAATCTCTTCTACCGATTATTTCAAGTTTCTTTCTTCTTCAACTTATTCTTCTTTAGTTGTTTCATTATAAAGTAATAAAATAATTATAACTAATATACTGATATTTTATTATAAATATTAATAAACCCCATTTCACCTTATATCCATCCTATGGAAAACGAAATCACCGCGCGTGCGTGCGTACGGAATACCATCTCCACGTCATGGTGTAATTTTTTTTTCCACCACCACCTTACTTAGATGGGTATAATGGTGTAAGGAATAAATATATACAGTTATTATAACATCATACTAATTCTGAGTTATTACATCATCCACTCCAATTCAATTCAATAATTATGGTAATGATATCTTCGCTCGTGCGTACATACGGATTACCGTCTCCACGACGCGATGAGATTCATTAACCATGTTAACCATTCAAGAATGATTATAAAGTATATATAATGAATAATAATGAAATATATAAAATTATAAACCTATTGGATATATATATATATATTTCATATACTTACTTCCATTCAAGTCAATAAGGAAAGGAAAACAGCATTCATGCGTACGTACGACCTACCGTCTCCATAAACGGTGTATTTCATTTCATTAATCTATCTATTATATATATGTATATACTGAATATATATGATATATAAATCATGATTTACATTCTAGAAGTAATTAAATCATGATATAAGTAATAATAATATCAAGAACAACAATTCCAAACATGTGCGATAAATAAAATGATTTTTACACAAAACACTGCTTTAACATGGAATTTACAAAAGAAAGGGTAATATAAAGTCATAAGTGAACCATATATGATATCATTATAATGTATATGATTCTATAATAATTAAATGACATTATTTAAATCATTATACAGGAGGTTCGGATACGTATGAAGCATATCGGACCTAAGGTAAGGGATAATTTTGCAAATCTCAATTTTATCTGATATTGCTTATACCTAAGTATTTACTGGGGTTATATTTTTCATCCATGTCCACAAAAATGTTTTTCATAAAGTGTTTAATATTCTTCCATGTGATTTTAAATTCATTTTTACCCATTTATGACTTTTAATTTGTGTTATGGAAGGAATCTTTCTTTTGTTTACCATACGTGGTACTTTTTGACTTTTCCAACAAAATAATGAGGAGAATGTTTTTTTTACTTATACGGCATGAACGGATTTTTATGGTTTGATAATTCCTTATTTTCATGAAGCTTACTCTAAAATATTTAATGATTATTTTCAACAAAATCCTTTTCTTTTAAAATTGCATGGCACTTTGTGAAAAGAAAATGATTTTGAAAAAGAAAGGATATTTTCCTCAAGAATTCATTTCAAGTGTTTTATCAAACCCATTTTCCACATAAGATGACATTATCTCATATGTGTATGTTTCAAGTATTATGTCTCTATGATTTACATGGTTTCACATTTCTTATTATGAAATGATATCTATTTGTTTTATATGGATTATGTTATGATGGGTTGATGTTTATGGAACACATTTTATTCATTGGGTTATAATGAATGGTTTATGTTTATGTTGTGGAACACATAAGAATGATTTAATTATGATATGGGTGGGACCTATATCTCCCTCCAATTCATTGGGTAAATATTTATATCTGATGAGATAGACATGGCTGGAACGACAAGTTAATCTGGTTCAGTGTTGCAGGACTGGAACGAGGAGTGAACTCGATTCAAAAAGGGACTTCGTCCACTAAGATGGTCTTGGCAGCAATGCCTTGGCTACTATGGAAATAATATCATGTGATTAATGGTTTCCACAATTACATGCTATATTCCCATTCTATTTTATCAAGATTGATGTTTCTTTATGATATATTCCTTACGTACTTCCAAGATTTGTGTCATTGCTCAAGATTTTGATGTTTATATTTTATTTTCATGATTTTGCATTCAAATGTTTATGGATTGTTTTATGTTCCCTATGTTTACCCTTATTGAGAATTTGAGATCACCCTTTTTATGTTTTCTTTTCGCCAGGATATAAAGAAAGGTTTTAGGTAAGAAAACAAAAGGTGAATATCTTTATGGGAGATGCTGAAGATCTTTCACCATGATTAGAAGATTATATTCCGAGTTTCCAAAGACACTAAACTATTACGGTCCTTTAGTGTTTGTTTTTTGTTATTTATTAAGTATTCCTCAAAAGTAATGTAATTTCTATGTACATCACGCTTTGGGTCTCTACATTCAAATTGGAGGATCTTGAGGTAGAGGTCTTGAGATACCGAGTTGTTTGTGGTGAGGCCCCTAATGGTTGGTCTGAGGATGAACAACACCGAGTGTTATTTTAGAGAGGATTTTTGTTTCTTTGGTGACAAGTGAGAAGGTTCTAAGAGAGTTCTATATTTCACCTTTGGCATTACATGATGGCATGAAAAAGATGTACCCGGGCTTGAGACGAAAGTTTAGGTATCCTATTTTGAAGTTTGTGGTTACAGAGTTTGTGTCTTGATGTTTAGTCTTCCATAAGGTGAAGGTCGAGCATCGTGTTCCCGGTGTTTTTCTCCAGTCATTGGATGTTCCTCAATGGAAGTGGGAGGACATATTGATGGACTTTGTAATCAGTCTACATCGATCTCAGTTTGTCTTTTATGCTATATGTTTGTTATTGGATCGTTTGATGAAATCATTCCACTTTATAGCAATTAAGGAGTAGATCTCAGTGGAGGTTTTGTTGATGCAGTATCTGGACGAGGTGGGGAGACTCCACAGATTCGTGAGGATGATGATTTCTAATCGAGATCCTCGTTTTACCTCCTGGGTGTTGAGAGGTTTCCAGCAAGCTTTTGGTTCTTAGCTATTCCTTAGCACTACTTTTCATTCGTATTTGGATATTCAGACAGATCAGACCATTCAGACTCTTGAAGACATTTTACACTCTTGTATCCTATATTTTGGGGGTCTTTGGATGAGGCACCTTCAATTCATAGAATTCTAATACAATAATATTTTTTAGTCCACCATCGGTGTGGTGCCATTTAAAGCTTTTTATGATCGACCATTCCATTATCCATCGTGTTGAACAGGGTTTCAATGATTCCTCAATTCTCAGGGTGGAACTTGTAAAAAACATGATAGAGATGGTTCAAGTGATTTGTGCTAGGATGAAAGTAGTTCAGGATCATCGAAAATCATATGGAAATCACATGAGATGACTTCTAGATTCTAAAATTGGTGATCATGTGTTTCTAAAGGTGACTCCACATCATGGGTAGTGATGGTTTAGTGGTGGGAGTAACCATTCTCCCTAGTTTTTTGGGTCTTTTGAGGTGTTGGCTCATTTTGGAGCGCTGGAATATCGGATAGAGCTTCTCCATAGATGAGATATATACATGATGTTTTTCACTTGTCTTATCTGTGTAATTATCTTCATGATGACTCTCACATTATCAATTGGGGAGAGATAGCTGTTGATGATGATGTGACCATTGAAGAGCGACTTGTAGAGATCCAGGACCACCAAGATAAGGTAGTATATGGGAGTACTATACCCTGGGTTTGTGTATTTTGGAAGCATAGTGGCATGGCGGAGAGTACCTAGGAACATGAGTCGTAGATATTCCTTTAGTACCTGTATCTGTTTGATTGTTAGCACTTCTCTTGTAAAATTTTGCGTTTTGTGGATATAGAAATATTATGTTTATGAGATGGATTTCCCTTGTTTCTTGTTGTAGATTTCCCTCTTCTGAGATGTATCTCCCTAGGGAGATTTTTTAGGAGATATTTTTAGTTTTTTTGGGTTTTTTTCTTGTTCCTCTAGTGATCTGGTGAGCTCCTTTGGTGATGAGAGCTTTTGAGTGGTATCTCACAGGTGGATATTTAGATAACCCCCTTTTTTGTCCTCTCTGAATTGGTTTTATATTCTCTAGGATGAATTTTTTCAAGATTTATCTAATTTAAGGGTCTGTAATTACATTAATCAATCCATTACATGTTTCCAAATATCGAGGCACTCGGAGGAGGCCCAAAAGAAGTCCGGAGGTACTCTGATTCTAAAAGCTGGAAGCATGGGAGATTTCATGACATGAATGAATGTTACACAATGTGAATATGGGTTTCACGATGTGTAATATTTTGTGGTCTAAAAAATAAAATATATATAAATGGCGATGGGTTTTTCAGTATAAACTAACCTTGAGGCATTACACTATGTGAAAAGGTATTACATGTTTTGTAATCTCCCAATGCTATACTCTTTGAAAATCATTTTACATCCACTCATAATGTCAAACCCTACGACTGTAGAATCCGTCCCTCTCAACCCCGATGACCCAACAATCTCCTCTTTATTGGTTTGGAGATCCCCTTGAAGGTGGTCGATCTTTGTTTTCCATCTTCAATATGTGGTAACTTGGCTTGATCCAAGGTGGGTTTTCCTTCGTTTTCTAGCAGTTTATCCTGGTTTGATTTCATTTTATGCCTATTCTTCTCACTATTCTATGACGGTTTCTTACCCATGTTTCTAATGGGGTTTCTCTTAGTTGTTGTCATTGCGATGGTGTCATTGTGTCCCCATATAGATACAGGTTTTACAGGGGGTGATCAGAGATCCATTGTGTGGTGCGTTCTTGTGCAAAGAATGTCGATGACCTTTTAAGGTAGGGGATTCATTTCATCTATATTTATTTATATGGAATAATATATTTATAATGATTTATCCCCTTGGATCACAATGAAACTGACCTAACTAAATACATGAATTGTATTAAAGAATTGGTATCAATCACATAATAATCTTGATGCTTTGCACCAAGATAACAAGTTTCCTCTTGAGTTTCTAGATAGTGTGATATATTTTCCTTGATTGGTTTAGCATGTTGTTCTTGATGGAAATTAGTAATGGACATAAAGGAATAATTAATTTATAATTAATTCGATAATGTAATTTAATATGAATGTTTAATGAATCCAGTTGTTGTTTCAAATTTGTGATAATAAAATTAATGTAAGTGTGCATGTTAAAATTAATTTGTTAATGAAGTGAAACAATGTTGATTATAGTTGTTAAAATTATTATATGAATGTTAAATTAATGATTTAATAAATTTTTGATAACATGTAATTTTTTTCATAGGTTACCCAATTTAGGAACATATGAATAATAAATCGGTTAATTGAAGATGTAATAAGAACCAGTGGTGTGATAAAATATAACGCCTTTGTAGAGACTGATTTTTATCCTTTATGGTATCGGCCAAGCTCCTTATGCTTGGAGCCATGAGATCTTGTTGTGTGTGAAGTATAAATTCATTTCCATGGGGACAAGAGCCTAGTTACTGTGTTTTTCCCTACAAATTGTGATATGGTTTGGCCTGGGGAATGTTCTTGTTTATGGGGGAAAGGAGGATAAAATGTGTTGTGATCCTGGGAGGGAAAATACTAGAGGGTTGTTGTCATTTCTGGGGTAGGGAGGCCTTTTTTTTGTGGCAGTAGTTGACGTTTGGGGTGGAGATATGAATTGGTTTATGCATTTAGTGTCTGGGAGGACACCAGAGATGACGGAATGGGTTGAATCTTGGCTTACTCGTTATTATGAAAGTTGGATGCTTATATGAATCTATTTTTTATCTATGTGCTTTACATTCTCTACTAATTCAGGTAGATATATATGTTTGGTTACTCCCATTCCATGGGGGGAAAATATGCAAAGGGTATGCCATGGGATTTCTGTATCTATATCTTCATAGTTGGATAAATTTACTCTCCTTCTATAGGTGGAAAAGACTTGACATGTATTTCATCTACACACCATGTTAATCCCGTTGTGTTTGGGAGTTTCGAGTGTTTCCCTAGAAAACTTGGTGATATGAAACGAAATGTTACATAAATGAATAAATGTTTAACCCACGGTGTTGGAGCTTTTTGGGATACAATGAAAAGGTTGAATCCTGAGAATACATGGACTCTATGTTCCTATGACTAGAAGGCATGGATCTTTATTGAGATGCTAATGAAATTTAGTGTAGAAATTTTTAATGGGTAATTAATGGTTAAAAACTAATTAATGTTAGTGAAACTGAAGAAAATAAATGAGATAATTTAATGTATCTATTTAAATGGTTGTGTGATTATAAGATATTTATTCTTCGTAGTGGTAAATAGGAGTCTGAGAGACGTTATATGTAGTAGTGTCTAAGAATATGATATTCCTATAGTGTGGTTATTATCTATAGTATATCCTCTAATTTTTGTGTTTCTATATGTTAATCTACCATGTTGGTAAGGGAAAATGGAACCACAAGGATTTTGAGACCTGGGGGTGTTTTCCCTAATATCTCGGTGGGAGGATAGATGTCTAACTACCACCTTTTCCCCACTCTCATATCTTGGCAGTTACTTGTGATTGTATGCATGGCAGTTAGTTTCCCCATATATGTGCCTAGATAATTTTAAAGTCTTGTGGTTACTTCACACACATATAATCTGGATATAGTTTCCTAATGACTACTATAGGTATAATTTTTATAGGATATGATGGCTTGAGGATCCTTAGTCGGTGTATGGGCTATGATGGCTTGAGGAATAATACCCAACATATGATACACATTATGAGATCTCTAGTGGCTCTTAAAAACTACTTGTTTACTTTTGGTTATCTGGTAGTAAAGGTGTGTTTCATGAGTTTCATGTAGTGATGCTTCACATAGGCGTCTACGGAATAGCCTTTTTGGAGAGTGATGTGACAGACATTTGATGTTGGGGAAAAGTGGAAAACCAGTGGGGAACTGGAAGTGGGTACCTTTGATGCTATATATTATATTATATGTTCTTCAATTTGATACATGGTGAGATTAGTCGTGATGTGGCTGGGAATATAGTATTGTTCTTTAGCTGACAAGTTATTTTCACTTTTCAGTCACGATTCTTTAGCATGATTTCATTACATTTTCATTAGATGATCTAGGAAGGATCCTATTGATCATACTGTTATACTCACCCTACATATATATAAACAGTTTTCAAGTTAGTTGGAGCAGGTTAGATATTAGGTTGGTTACTACTAACTTGTGGGTTGCAAGATCTATTTGGGAGTTGTGGTCACTACCATCTTTACTTTATTTTTGTACTTGTAGTTTTTACTTCCATTTTTAGTAGTTTTTGTATGACATTGTATTTTTGAAATTTGGTTTTTCTCTATATTCTAGTCTGAGTAGGAGTTGGTTGGTGTTTTTTATATATGTATCTTTTTCATGTGTTTCCATTAGAGGATAATGTCTCCCATATTCATCTTTATTATACCCACGATTCTAGCCATCAACTTGGGGCCTATTGGAGGAAGGAATCGGGGGGTCACTATCTCTCTTCTCCCATTACCAGCCCAGGATGGGTACACTTTGTGGGGATGGGTTCATGATAGTGTTAATTCTGAGTTTATGATAATCAACTTGTTAGGTCCCTTGGTATTGTAGTAGTGACTATAGGGGGTGAATTGTATTTTTTTGATAAATTATTACAAATTATAAATTACCAGAGTTATTACAGTGTCAAAATATTCAAGGGAAATAAAATAGTTAAAACAAGATGTTTTTATGGAGGTTTGGATCACCATGATCCTAGTCCTCTCTTTAATATCCTCTAGACATTGAGGAGATTGGTACGGACTATATCCTCACTTTTCAATGGGAGTGATAACCTGATTATATAAAAATAAAATCTTCCCTTTTTCACACCTATTGGAAGAAACCATCCTTACTTTTAGATGGTAGTAACAACCTAATGACATATTTTGGAGGGAAATGTGTAAACAAAAACTCTATAGGAAAAATAGTTGATAAAAAGAATTAATATAGCGGAATAATAGAGAACAAATTAAATATTAATTGAGCAGATGATGTGTAAATTTGTCGAATCTCATGTTCATTGATCAAATCATTAAAGAAAGATAAAGGTGATGAAGATCCTTAGTGATCAGAGTAGAACAACATAAGTTGAGGAGGTTTCTTTATAAAACATGAGAGCAGCAAGAAATATATTATTTTATCCTTGTAGAATTAATCATCTTCATCGGTACAAATGTTATTATCCTTGAAGTAATCTCTTGAAACAATACAACAATGATATACTTGAGTGTTTCTGTGACCAATGTCTCTGTGACACATGTAAGTATTTAATAATAAAATGATTTTTTTGTTTCCTTATTTTTTTGAAGTTGTAATGTAAACAAAAAAATGATCAGACTAATATTTATTTAGTAAATATTAAAATGAATATTTAATATATTAAGAATAATAATTCAATAACAAATCATAATTAAAAAATAATTTAAATAGAAATATAATTCGGTGAATTATACTTGCATCAGAATGTTATAAAAAATAGATAATCGTAAGAAAAATAATCTACATGAGCTCATTTCATTTTAAAAATGCTTCAAATTATTTTTAAACAATGCTTAAATTATAATTCAACATTATATAATAAAAATTTTTGAAATAAATTTATTTTAACAACATTAACAAAAATAAAAAAAATAAAAATTATGAAAAGATATTTTAACTAATAGTGGGAAATTTCTTATAGTTGAAAACAGATAGTGGTGAGACATTACAAACCATTAAAAATTTCCAAAGGTGGAAAATATAGTATTTCCTGCAGTTTCATTTTAAAAAAAAATGAATTAAAAAAACTAAAAGCAGATCTATGCATCTTAACACCAAATGCCTCCATGATAATAATAATAAATAATCTACCACTAGATGCCCTATAGTGAGTCAGTATCAAACAACATAATCAATTTAAAGAAGATGAACATGTACAATAGTTTATCAAATATACATAAAGTATGAAAAAAATCAAATATAATGTATTGAAATAAGAAATAATTCCATAATTATATTATGCTAAAATAATTAAAAAATATGAAGAATCATTTGATAAATAGAAATAAAACTGTTGAAAAATAGAACAATATTTTTCTAATAAAAATAAATACTTTAAATAAAATACTTTAAATACTTAAGAAAATTGCATGGAAATTTCACATAAGAGGAAATAGATTATTTAAGAGCTTTTGGTTGAAACGATCACAACAAAGATCAACAAGTAGAATCAAACATAGGGTGTAAAAATAACAAACCCTTAATATTTTAATAGTGGGTAAATTTTCATATAGTTCAAGTGAAATAGTGAGTAACTATACTCATGGTTGATATCATAGTGGTGAGTCAGTGACTCGCCATTGGGCTCCAATGGTGAGTGAATATAGTCATTGTTAGAATGTTTCTATGGGTGAAAAATTACTCACTAAGGGTCAAAACCAAAGGTGAAATAAAATACTCACTCCAAATTGGTGAAGACCAATGGTTATAAAAAAAACACTCAACATTTTTAAAAACCTACATTGATAAGAAAAAATCACCATTGGTAGAAAAAAATGATAACTCAACAGAGAAGAGAAACCTAATAATAGGGACACCAAAACATCTGAAACAAGCTGTGAAAAATAATTCAAACGTGAATCTTGAGACGGTGGAAACATAAAAATTAGATTTAGAAGAATAAGTTGATACATAATGATACTTCTATCGGCTCAAGGAAAACGGTTTAAAATATTGTGAAAATCACATGTGAACAGTTGGTCCAGATGATAACTGAATAAGATAAGGAAATAGAGACACTATTAGCTCGAGTAAAATGCCAAAAAAATAACGAGATTAAAACAAAAGATAACATACGATATATTAATAAAAAAAATAGGAACTTCGATGAAATCTGGTGAACTAGAGGTACTTGGTAGACTGTGGAGGAAGACAAAATAGTGAAGAGGAAATGAATGGGGGAGAAAACTAGAGTTTAAAAAATATTTCATTGGAGAGAAGGAAGACTCGGAGAAGTGATCAGATAGATGGTAAAAATCCAATTGATAACTGATGGTCCTTATTGAATCTTAGCAGAAAATTTGTATCGTAAATAAAAACCAACATGTGGGGTATCACCAGTAAGTAATCCATAGCACGCTGAAAAAATACCAAGAAAAAAAGACATAACACACATGGAAACCTGGCCAACGGGTCATGTGGGTGGAAAAAGCCCAAATTATGTAGGAGCGCACCTATGGGCCTTATACATTGGCATGAATTCTCAAAGTGTGAAATATAGTGGACTTTAAACTATGAAAGAATCAATAGCTGGACCTCCCTCGAGGGTAGAACTCTGCTCCCCTTAAAAGAGGTTGAAGTTCATCATGAAGTCTTTCACAGATTTTCTTACTTTTTATAAATAAAAATATAATGTAAAAAAATATAAATTAAAAAAACATGAATTAATTTGAAGGATAAAAATTAATTTTTTTAAAAAATAGAATTTAATTAAATATAATTTATGTGTAATTTATCAAAACTAAAAGGTATTTGAAATAGTTAATACCTAATTACAAACACAAATTCCTTTCAATTTTTCTTTTTTTTCATCATCTATGTTTTCTTCTTAATATAATTATGTATTTTTGTTGGAAATTTCACAAAGACATGGTGAAATTACATCCAAACATAGGCCATTCTATTCTCATGTATAAAGGGAGATAAAATTGAGTATTTTGCTTATGTACATCGCTGTTTTGATGGGGATTTATTAGGGTTACGTTTTTCTAAGGATTTCATGTTTTTTGGATGAAAGTAATAGATAAATAGGATGTTTAGACTATATATTTTTCATATGATTTTTTTTAGTGTTTTCATGGTTATTTCCCTAGATTTCCATTAGTATTTTAAATCCTATATCTATGGAGGTTGGTTTATTATGATAATTTTTTAATAGGGTGTTGCCTAATTTTTTATATTATATATTTGGAAAGAATTTATATATGATCAGGTTATTTTCAGGGTGAATAAAACTATCAAATTCTCATGGTAGGTGGTATTAACTATTTAGAAGAATTTTCATGTTATTCTAGGGATACACCCGTTACTTTTTTCACTAAACTAATAATAATGTAAAAAACTTTTTCTTCAAGATTATGAATTAATGGTACTTCAATGGTAATTTGATATAAGAATTTACACATTCTATTGGGTATTTCATTTAATTTATGAATTAGTATTGTAAAATAAATTTTTGTTGTATAAAACTTGTATTTTACATTATATTGAGTTGATTTTAAATAAGCCTTTTGTCAGTTATGTTAAAGTTCAATTTGAGTGACCATGATTTAGTACATTTATTGATTTTTTACATTGGTTTATTTATATATCAATTCTTAAAATATTTTTATACATGGACATATATTAATTTTCACTAAAAAATATACATATCATTCTTAGTTTCATTAAGTAAAGTTATTTATAAATTTATGTCATGAATATGTATTCCTTAGTGGTAATTGTTTTCCCAAATATGCAGTTAATCATTACGGTTGTTTAATATATTGGGTAAAATTCTATAAAAATGGGATGGTATATGAACTAGATGAAAATTCTATAGCCCTTTGTTATATTTTACAGTGTGAGATCATTTTGTTCCAATAAAACCTAAATTAATTAAAATTAGGGATTAATGATTTAAATTTAGTTATGAGAATATATCAATGATTTGTAATGGATGGGTTGTCAATGTGGGGAGAAATGGTTTGTGTATCAGTTATATATTATACCATAAATGATATCATAATTCTATCTACATAAACTAAGATCAATTCTTATAAAATATATGAAGTTCCTAGGAATGGGTGTTGTATCCTGAGAGGTTTGGGGTGAATCAAAGTGAATGTTTTTTTATCAAATTATTATACTATAATATTTATACCATCTAAGTACACTCAATATTAGAATCACTATTATATATAAATATAATAGTGGATCAAATCTGATTACTCAACATGCATATACCATATGTATTTATTGTAAAGAAATGAAAGAGATAACAACCCAATATTATTATAAGTTTTTGTCTCGAAGTGAGTACTTACTCTTTGTTATGTTCAAGTCATGTTATAATACATAAATTTTATCACTAGTGTATAAAATCGATTAAAATTAGGTGATTATGTGTCATCATATACTCAACACTAAAACTATTTTATTTTAGTCTATATTAAACTTTAGGGTAGGTTCAATATCCACTTCCCTAGAAAAAATCATTATCTCTTGATAAGTTCTTCCTACTAACCCTCGATAGCCTTTATTCTAGTAATTATTATTATAAAATAACCAAAACCACCCAAATAAGATAACCAATGTGATTTGGATATCAAAAAATAAAAACAATAAGATACTCTTTCTTAACATAGGATTCGACTATCTATATATATTCTACTAAAATCCAGGAAACTCGGTCTTTGTAAACATGGAAGCTCTCGGATCTTTCAAACAATAAAATCATCCCTTTATCTCAATAGAATCCTCAAGTTCATCAACTATGAATCTATAGTCAATATGACTCCATTCATGTAATCCATTCTTGACCATTCTTCTTCCTATTTCATCATTGTTTTTTACTTATAAAATACAATGTATAATGGGATAGGCCTTTAGTCTTATTTATCCATATTCTCCCACTTCTTATTATTATTTTAATTTGATTCACATGATCTTATATAAAATTCTAATCTTTTTCTTCTTTTTCTTCAAAACCTAGAAATATTTTCCTCCCAAAAATATTGTCTCAGGTTCCCAATCTACTATATTATTATTTCTTTTTTTATCCCTTTTATATTTTAGAATCAAAAAAATAGATTTTGTATATTTTGAAAATAGATAATTTCCTTCAATATCAGTGGTGTGATCTCTATCTCATTATCATAACTAGACCATGTCACCCATGATATAATGAATTTTTATACTTCTTTAAATGCTTATATACCATGGTTTTCTAACAATACCTTTTATCACTTTTAATTTCTCATTTAATATTAAATTAATTTAAAATCCATTTCATTCATCTAAAAATATCGATAATAATTCCTTATAAATTAATTACACAAATTCCCATATTAAATCAATTTTCACAAATATATTATAAAACATATAGTAAGAGTTATCTTGCATCATAACCATTTATTTTCTTGGAATGAGATAATTCAAAATTATAGTTTCATCTTCAGCTTGAATTTCATTTCAATACTTCCTTATAGTATGAGATTATTCTTCCCAATGTGAAGATCATCTTCATGATCATTCATCTAGAATCGTATTCTATTTTCTGATATTTTACTCTCTAAATAATAGTCTAAGAATTATGTCATTTTATTTTCAATATTATTTAATATGTAATCTCTCTATCTTTGGAAAAGTGATTTTCTATATGTGTAAATGCATACATAAGATATATAATATCTTACACATCTTATTGAGGTTTCTGACATTATTTAGTTTATACATCTGATGTCTCAAACATATTTTTTTAAATCATATGTATTACATATGATTTTAGACATGGACATATAATAACTTTATCTCAAAAAATATATCATGTATGCATCCATAAAATAATTCATATCAGACAAAATATTTAGCATACTACCAAATATCATATGCATTTCATAATATTTTTTACCATTGAAAATTTAGAGCATTATCTTAATATTTTATGACATATTAAAAAATATATTATGTATTAATTTCCGAAGAAACATTTTAGAATAACTTTAGGCTGATTTATTAGATATCATCATAAAGAAATAACAACAAAATGTTATCTATCATATTATGCTCTAGTCCTCTTAAAAAATTCAACACTCTATAAAAATATATTACCTATCATATCACATATCTTATATATTAAATAAAATACAAGGTATTTACATTATTTTTATCAATAGAAAATATTACATATATATAACACTTCAACTACTTCTAAATTTTTTTATTTTATGAGCGAGATAAAGATATTATTTATGAAATTAATATTTCATTTTCATCCTTAGTCATAAAATTATAAAATTTATTTAAATCAATATAGAAAAACATTACTTCATCTCATAACTTCTCAAAAAACTTCAAAAAATACCTTTAAATAATATTAATGAATTTTCAAAATATATGATATTTTATAAATATTTAGTTTCAAAACAAATCTTTTTTTCAATATATAAACACTCATCTTTGAGTGTTTCAATAAAATTTAATGCCTCTTTTAATTCAAGCTTCATTTCAACATTTTCAAACCATAATCAAAGTGGTATTCTTTACTATATACAACAACCTCCTTACTTAGTGATTCTTAGATTGTTCCCCTAAACTCAATATATATTTTATCTTTTTAATCATGAATCAATAATTTTGTCTCAATTAAAAAATCCATAAAGTTTTCTCAATATACAACCCAACCAACTCCATTTGAATCTATTATAAATATTGATTCCAACATTAACTAAACTTTTCTTGACCAAGAGTATTATCATAATAATCATCTGATGTGTGGATACTACCTTGAATCTCTCTAATAAACTCTATATAGTAGAACATGTTTATTTTATCATTAATGTATAATAAAAATCTACACACATCAATATATAGCTATTGATGAATCACTAAACATGCAATTTAACATTATTATTGATAATTTGTACAACCAGAATCCCTTGGGATCTTCAATATCCCCCTTTGTATTTTCTTTTAATACCTTAAATTTCTTCAAAAATGATATCTTCAATTATTATTATATAGTTTTACAAATATACTTCTTATTTATATATATAAATAGGTATTTGTAAAGTAAAAAATCATCTAAACTCCTTAACTTCCTTGATTTGAAAAAAAATCATATTGCACACTTAGTTTCCCCCTTTCTTTATTCTCCAACTTTATCGAGTGGTACTTCTTAAGGGATATATAAACATATTTTCATGAAATATGGTTTGATTAACTTATTACATAGTAATGGGCCATCAATTAGTCAACATTAATTCTATATAAAAAATGATCAGTATAGAAAAAAAGAGTTACTAATATTGACTATATATTTTTCTAAAACTATCAATAATGTGACATTGACTAAAAAGTATTTTCCTAGGGGTTTTCTTGATAAATTTTAAAATAATTGTAATAAGGTAAGTCATATACAAATAACCCATAAAAAATACTAAATTTGAAGAATATATATCCACTTTTGAACATTTTTTTAACACTCACTCCCCCTTAATAACCAAATTTAATATAATACAAAACATGATGATAAAAGTAATCATCATGCCTTAATTTTCATTTTCTACAAGTTTTTTTTTCGTAATTCAATATTTTATCCTGAAATAATAAAATGAAATAATATTTTCCTCTTTCTTATATCCCCTTAAATATATTCTATTCAATAAAATTCATCATGGCTTTTTTTATCTTCGAAAATAAACTCTAATTATATTCTTTTTATATAAATTAATGTTCTAAAAGGAAGAAACATTAGAATAATATAATTCAATATAAACATCGTAATGATAAATATTTGGCTGAGACTTGGATCTCAACCAAGAAACTATTTTATTTATATATCTACATTATGAGAACTCTTCATAGTAGCTTCATCATTTTTTTCTAAATATTATTTTCTTTAGGAAGCATATAATTATTTCTATTTTAATCATTACTCTTAGAAATAATATGTTTCTTACTTCAATAAGAAAATAAATTTCATTCTTTTCATCTTTGTAAAATTTATTATCCAATTTGACTATTCAAGACCGATGTTTAGGAATTCTTTAGTTGAAAAATCATCCTTATTCTTATATAAGGAATCTTATTTAGTAGAAGAGGACTTAAACATGTATCCACTAGTGATTTATATTTGTTTATAAATAATTCATCTTATTATGGTTTCCATTTTATGCATTTCTTGTATAACTATATTGTTTTCACCTTACACACTACTCTTTTAAAAAATTTGTGTTATATTTTTAGATATCTCTCATGAAATGAAAATTATTTATCTTGTTTTTTTTTCTCATCAAACCAATATTTTTATTCCTATATTGGATTAGTTTTTCATATGACTATCGATTTATTTCTTTTTCATTCAACAAAAATGATTTCTAAAATGTTTCCATGGTGTCACATCCATAATAGAATAATATCTTAATTTTGTATGATACATAATTCTCTACATTATTTTGGGAAGTAATTTTCTTATCATTATTCATCTTATTATACCCAAAGGGTGACATGTATTTTTTTCACTAGATTCATTTTCAGATGTGTTCTTATTTTTTAATTGATATTAGAATTTTTCTTGATTGTCATATTCTTTCACTCATCATAACAAATACCACATATATTATAATATTTAAAAACGTCTTCAAGATACTCATATTGGTTTTTACTAGACAATGTCATCTTATTTTGTGAAATATTCTTCAATACTATAGGTGTTATCGTCATTTTAGATGTACTCCAACTTAATATAAGCCTTATATTGTCTTAATATATTGAAATATAGTGCCAAACTTTAATATCCTTATTCCCAAAACATCAATAGCTCCATCAGTGGTCTATAAACTTTCTTATTTTTCATTCTAATATAGGCTATCTATATTTAACCATTTTATTTTTTTGGAAATTATTATTTTATCTTGAACTTTATTTCAGAAATTTATTCTTTATGTTTTATTAATATCCACCCTAGATTTTTTTATGGTTATAATAATAATTTTACTTACCCATATTTTTTCAGAATATAATTTTAAACCTACAATAGTATATGACTTTTCATTAATAAAAATTCAATTAACTAGGTCATGGGTTAACTTATTCCATGTGGTTTTTATTAGTTGTCTAGGAGATGATTTAGTGATTTTGGTTTTTCTAGAGATTGTCCTTTTAGAAATAAGAATATTTTAAAAACTCATATGGTAGAAGTTCTTTTTTCATCTAATTTTGAAGATTCTAGATGGGTTTTTTTTATATTTCTTAGTTTCTCATCCAAATCATAAAATTTCAAATTAATAGTGTACTTTATTTATTTAAGTGATTTTAACCTATCTTTTCGTTTTATTTTGACTTTTACGATATAATCATCATGTACCAGAATTTAAAATTAAATATAATTTCCAATATCCTTTATTCTTCTATCTACATTTTATAATTAATCATATTCTACATTCATAGAGGTTTTGTGAAGTTCTTATATTAAATGGATCACTTCCGGAAAAAATTTATTAGACATAAATTTATCACAAACATTTCTTCTCTATCAGTGAAAACCGTTCATCGAAAATGGATGTAGATTATTCCTTTGCTTCAATATATTTGATAAGAGTGTCACATTTTTATAGTTTTTTAACCAATTCATTATTCATTTCATTGTATTCTAATTTAAACTTAGTTTACTTACAATATATTCCCTTGATAAATGGAAATATTTGAGTGAGAAACTCAATGGGATATTTCTTTAAAAATCCTTAACCTCATTATATAGATCTTCGACAGATTTAATACAATAATCATCATCATAGATAGAACTTGTTTTATAAAAAAGGTCAAAAAATAGATATATCTATTTATGTACTACCCTAATTTCCCTTTGGTAGTGGTGGTAGATTCCTTTTCTATTCTAAAAATTTTCCTCAATTTTTTATCCTCTCATTTCATCATATTTTTTTGGGTTTTAGCCAAAACATTCATTTATGTTATAAGATGGAAGAAAAATATTTTTTTCATATTATAATCATGTAAAATATCTTCAAATTTTGACTTCATATTAGTATGAAAAATCTTACTTGGAAATTAAAATAGATCCTTCCAAAGGGAACATGGTTTTCTATTATAACAGTTGAAGTTACCATGAATTGATGTGGTAACTCGAGAGGGGGTTGATTAAGGGTGAATGATTTTTTAGCGAATTTGTACACTATAAAATTTAACCCTTTTAAATCTCCTCTCAATATCCAAACCTTTGTTATCTATATAGATAATATTGGACCTTTTTTGATTACTCATAACACATATACCATATGTAATGGGTTTAAATAAATAGATAATTATGTGTTAATTCTTACAACATTCGGTCCCAAAGTGGGTACCGACTCCTTGATATGTATGGTTAGAGTTCCTAGGAATATATTTTACCACTTATTCATAAAAGGTATTAAAAAGGGTTTAGTAGGTATCAGCTTATAATCAATACCTACACTATTTAATTTAACTCTAGAGGAAACTTCAGGGAAGGATCAAACCCCACTTTCTTAAGAAAATCATTATCAACTTAATGGTTCTTTATAATTGCTATTGAAATTAATTAGTCTCATGGAATGTATTAAAAAACAAAACCCTATTAAATAAGACTACCAATCCACTTTATATGTCATAATATCACAAAAATAATATTATCTTCTTTAATAGAGTCTTCAACTTCTGTTGGATAGTCTACTAAACAACAAGACACTCAATCTATTTAAAAATCCAATCTATCATATCTTTAAATGTTGTAACTATGAGGTTAATATTGGATTTTTTTGATAATATACATAAGGCATCAATGACTTAGAGAAGTGTTAATGAATGGAGGATTGTTAGATTTTTAGTTTATTTTATTTTATCAGTTGATATTCTATTGATTTGATGGATATGATATTGTATTTTACATATGTATCATCATGTAATATGTGGTATTTTCAAAAAATATATAGTGCAGACTCAATGCTATCTAAGGGAAGTAATAAAATTTATCCACCTATTGAAGGAATTCATAGGAGTACCGCAACTAAGTAACACTCAAACAGGTGTGGTGAGAGGCTATTAAAAATGTGGGTCTATGCGTGTATGGTGGGAACATAAAAAAACAAGGGTGGAAGTGACACCGCCCAAGGGGATGGTGTGGTAGCTTAGGGATGGTTAGAATGGTGTATCTGGGATTTGATCCCTAGTTTTGTGGTAATTTGAGGAGAAGGGAATATGATTATTAAGCTTCATGAGGTTTATGGAATAATAGATGTGGGACTCATCTTTTATAGAACTATTACACTGTGTTATAATGATATTCTTAAAACGTTATTTTTCAGATTCAATTGAGTTTCACCATTTATTCAATGGAAAAGTTTTATTCTAACTTAGGCCATTAATGACTCTGGTTCTGCATATTTTGAGGGGATCTTTGAGATGTACCTTGATATCCTATAGAGATGTCTTGATTATTCACTCAATTTCATTAAATTATTGATAAGTCACGTAGTTAAAAATTCAAACTGAATGAGTGATGATCAGAGGTCAATCAGGCGCATAATCTTCTGTTGTCGAGTGTTAGAGTTCTGCATGAAAAAAATATAATGACTCTACAAGCATGATTAGATGACACCTCTTTTTCTAGAATCTTCTTATTATTATGGACACATGATGTGGGATATTTTTATAATTAGTGAAATACATATTTTTCATTTTTAAAGGAGAACATCTATCACCTGACACAACCAACTTTGAGTTATTTCAATGCTCATGATTGATGTAGGTTGGTGTGTGTAAGGGATTTAGGTAGTAGATAAATGCATATAAATACCCCCTCAACACACTTATTTATGAGATACATTATAATTGAGATTCAATGGAAAAAAAGACCATAAAAACATAGATATTACCAAAGGCATAATTAGTTCTCAAAGATCTCTATTGTTTCACAAAAAAAAGTGTATTGTTATGTGAAACACTTACTAGTATCATAAAAAATATATGATAGTGAGATCCATGTAATGTGATAAAATGTTTTCATGAAAGTTTATCCATGCATGTATACATGTAGGTTGAAATAAGACTATTAATAAGAAAGATATAATGATAGATAATAGCATGATGAAGGTTCACATGATTTTTCATTTTCAAGAACATGGATCTACATAAAGAACTCATGTTATATATTAATTTTCAATTATACACGCATGAAAAAGTATAAAATTCCTTTAGTTTGAGGATTTTTGAATGAGGAAACATAGATCACCCACATACATGAAGTTATAAGATGGATACTTTGAAATGGTTGATGCATGTGATTACAAACAAGCATGTGATAAGTGATGATGAATTGTGATATTTGAGTTATGTGAAGAAGAATAGTTGATGCTACTTGAAGATCATGTAGGCTTATTTCATAATGTAAGGTTATGGAATAATCTTTTTGGTTTCATAAAGATAATAATTAATACGGTCATAAATACATAACATGAAGAAGTAAGTGAGTATTCCAAGCATGATCTAAAAAAATAAATCTGTGGAATATAGTGAAATGTTCATGTAATGGGACTAACATGAAGAGGATAAATTTAGAATATCAAGATCCTATAAAATATAAAAATAATTATTTTTTTAAATGAAACTTTATTGGGATATCAAAATAATTAATGTAAATGTAGTGTAGTGAATTTATCTGAATATAGTGTAGTGGATGTTTCAGTAAAGAATGTGTTCAGATATTATTATAGTCTTCTAGATAAAGTGAGTTTGATATTTATCTTTCCTATATCGAGTGTTAAAAAAATATATTTACAAAGAAATTCCAATCATGGTGTAAAACCTTAAACTGAATCACCAGGTTCGAGTCGGACTTCCACATAACCTCAAACATTCCTCCACATATTCCATATGTTATCGACTAGCAGTGAGCATTTTAGATGGGTTCATGGGTAGAATATACTCTCAATAAATGTGTAGAGTAACAAATAAATAACAAACATGTACAATATATAATTAGATCGTGTGTAAATTGATAAACATACCATATATAAGGAATGAATGTGGTAACAACAGAACTAAATGGCCATAAATGAATACATAACACTAATATCTCACCAGGAAAATCGTTTACCCAATATAGAAATGCAATAAGTGTACAATAGGATCTAGACCCAACTCTAATCCTCACCTCCTCTTGGTCCCAGACTTGTAGTGATCTATCCTACTAGACAATCAAACTGTATCATTAGACCAACTTATACCTACAAAAAGTGAAGGATTTTTGGGTGTTGAAGTAGCATGGATACCAAATAAAGGTGTGAGTACTATCCAATAGGGCACCACCAATATTTTCTAGTGCCTAACTGAAAAATTTTGTGTATATTCATGTGATAAGCTCAGAAAACTTAATGGAGAAAAACCTAAACTCTATAAGAATATCATATAATTAATAATTCACAACTATGAAACAAGCACCCATATACTGAAAAGTCATGTTCTTACCAAAACTGTCGTGGAACCCTAACCCTACATATTTCAGATCCATGCTAAAAATTTAGTCATATCAGATTCGTGAACTGGCATCGATCAAAAATTTCTCTTTATATACCCTATTGTAGCCACATGGTTAATGCATCTCATGTCAAGACACAAGGCTAATATTCATGTCTCTTACATGGATCAGGACACAATTTTGGTGAACATATCTTTCAGCAGTCACAAAGTATAAAGTCAGATCATGCCACAGGTTCATTATATCTTAGGTCCATCATGGACTAGAGTACAATCCTTCATAATATGTGGTATTCATAGGTCAATCCTCAAGCTCGTCATATCATAGTTATTCCTCGAGTCAAACCATAAGGACATCATTCCCATACCATGTGCATAATTCTAACATCTTAATAATCATAAGGCGTTCACACTCTCATATAAGGGTTATTCAAATCACAATGGTCTGCCTAGCTGAAATCATGACCAACCACCCATGGATGCTTCGTAACACTCCAACAACATCATTTTAGGTAGAACCATTATTGTGCTTAAAAAAGGAAATATTAATATAATTAAATTTTATCCTTTAGAGAAAACAACCAAACAACATACCTTATCCACCAAAACATCCAATTTCATTTTGGAACACTTAGCACACTCTTGATTCTAAGGTATTTAAATTCCTGAATTCATTTCCATGATTTGATGGAATATTTAGATAAATTAAACTAAAAACCATGGAATATAACACCAAGGGAAATAAATTCAATGAAATTTCCATCAACACTATGTGTTCATCATTACGGGACATCCTCATGCCAATCCAATCTAAATCCACACCATTATCGGACATTTCCATCATGGACCAGCTGAATTATCATCCAAAATATTTTGTAAGGATATAACCAATGATTAATCTATTATCAATATAATTAAGGAGAATTTAATTAAAACATAATTGATAAATTATTATAATTAATAGTTCAGGACTTACCAAGAATAATTAACCACAAAAAATAGAAAAATGATCCACCACCATGCGAGGACGAAGAAGGACAAATTCAATGAGGAATGAATGATCTTTCACAAATTCACCCATGGATCTCACCTAGATCCAAAATAATTTAAATGAATATAATTAATGGAGGAAAGGAGATGGAATGACTAAATGACCATCAAAATTTTGAATCATGACAAATAATTCTTAAGGGATCTCAATTCCCAAAAAGATAAAAAGGCCCTTAGTATATCATTTCCCTTCATGCCCTTCATGCTAGAAAGTGGGCTAGCAGTCACCTAGTATTAGATCACTATATGGTTAGTGATTCATGTTGGAATGTATCTTTTTTTCATGAAACTAGTTATTCTATGGCTATAGTAGTTTCCCCACACCTCCTCCACTCAAAACACAAACTTTGAGTAACCCACCAAGCTTCCACCTAGGACCAATTTTTTTGTTATTTTCAAATGGAAAACATCTTAGTTCCATTATGGGTTTTTTGAACTATCTATCTAGTGTACATAAAATCAAATTCCCTTCATAATATTAATAGGTAATGATGTGGTCCATTATAATCTCCCCAGAATATTTCTTCTCGTCCTCAAGAAGTTTTTTTATCATGTGAACCATGTTTCCCAATACCACTAGATCATCATTCATAAGGATTATTTATTCCATCTTCATATGCCAAATCATCTACTTAAATATTTACTTAATCATAAAGACCCATCACACTCACACTACATGACTCTACGAATGATGATTAGAAGATGATCCATACACATTCTATTATCTAAACATCGAAATTTTCATCACTAAAACTATCTAACTTGATATTTCATAGTGTCTTGAAAATATTTCTATTAATGAGTCAATGTTATACTAACCATGTAAATCATAATACACAAAAATTTTATAGTCGTCTGATGACACACTTTTTATAGTTCAGTTTCATTTCCCTTGATCAAATGCAAGGCATGGGTTTAAGGTCAAAACTGAAATCTCATTCATGTTTTCGAGCCAAACCAATGTGTCTCTACAAAACAAAGAAACGAAAACACACCATACATTCCATAAGTGCACCATATATTCATCAAACATATCTTTAATGCTTGATATACTAGGAATTATGTGGTTCTAACCACCACTTACAAGTTCATGTGGAAACAACAATCAATATTATTCTAAGAAAATTCCAACAACAGTGCCCAAACTCAATAATCAATGATCCAAAATACATTGATCACGATACCTTAAGCCTCATAATAATCATTAAATTAATCAAATATCCTTAAAAAATTAAATCCAACAACAATTGTATTTACTGAGTTGAATCACTAACCTATTTCATGAGCCACAGTGCTCTCAGACATGCACCAACACATTAATGACCCCACTTCAACTCTAATCACACTAATTATACATGAGTCTGATTTCCACATCTGATCTCTATTATATGCAACATTTGAATGAAATATCTTAAATTACCCACATAAACAGATAATCTCAGTTTCATTTCACATTGTCCTTCTTGAGTAATTGTCATTTTTAGATGGTTATACATACATAGAACTATGAACCTTCCCATGAGTGTTTCATTCACTCATGGCCAAATTAATTCTCCCCTCCATAAGTGTATCATTATCATAAATTGTAATGAATAAATCAGGCTACTTTTCCCTTGACTATTTCTTCACCAAATGTGAAGAATAAATTTTAACGTCCATTCATAGCCAATTTTCATGAAAACAACCAAGCACTAAATACACCTCGTTTTCTTATAACACAGTTCACTACATCCAAAGATCCATTCTCAATGTGCATAACATCCAACAATAACCTAGGATAAGGTTATGAAAATCATCCCCTAAATTAACTAATACATAATCCATTAAATCTTCATTACATGAAAATAATTGGTAAACTATATAATAGTATCTTGATCCATTTTTAATTCCATTTCCTTCCATGGAGATATATCCACAAAAATCGGTCACGACCCATCCCCCTGGGGCCCATGCCATGAAGAACCCAAGCCAACCTTCCATAGGCCAGGGGTTGGTGACTAGCACCAGAAAGGAATTTCCAAAAAAATGGGAAGGCATTTCCTGAAAACCTATATACACAAAAGCATGGTACACTACTCAAAAGTAAAACGCAATGGAACAGTAAGGTGAAACCACAACTATGTGTAATAGTAAGTATTGAAAGTAAAGGGCCTGAATAAATGCCCAACTAAATGGTACAAATACAACTGAAAAACAGAAAACAACTCTTGGAATCATCCACTGAGGATCCAACCTGAAGTGTAGGTACAACTCATCTCCGCTGCTCTCCACATCAGCCAATCTCCTTCATGTACCACCTGGTCCTAGATCCCTCAAGACTCAGCCAAGCTGCTCGTCATCTGCACAATACACAATAAAGTGCAGGAAAATCCCATGTAGAGGTGAGATTAACAATACCTAGTAGGGACCCCAAAACCCCAAAGGTGTATCAGAATTCTACAAGGAAAACCACAAAACAAGATCCCAATTACAAAGAACAAAGAAAAAGTCTCATCTCAAACCAGGTATAAGTAAAGCACATAAGTACATATGATTAGTCGAGAAGCTAGATAATATTATTCTGTCAATAGGCATAGCTGCTAACCATACGGAGTCTGACCCACACATGATCGATAGGTACTAACCACCATAATACCCACATAGGATCCGACCCGCCCAGAGTCGATAGGTATTAACCCTCACTGACCCACACAGGATCTGTCCCACATAGGATTGGTATGCGCTGAACCACACAAGATCGATGAGCACTAACCCACACAGAATCTGACCCACATAGTATCAGTATGCGATATCACACACAGGATCGTCGAGCACTAAACCACATAGGATCTGACCCACATAGGATCGATAGGTGTTGACCCACACAAGATCACTCGGTACTAACCTTCGTATCATATGTCTCCAACCTATGCCTCACTGCCAGCCACTAGATTCCCTCTCATACCATGCTTAATTCTGGAAGAATAGATCCTCAAGCCATCAGTCATATTTCAATTGGGAAGAAGTCCCACAAAGAAGTAACTCGATGATCCGCCACGTCATAAGGGTTCCAACTAAATAGACTGTACATCAACTGGATGCCTGATATGTAAGTTATAGGAACATTAGTGTCAATGGCCCGATAGAATTTGGTGTCGATCCAACCCAAATGTACTCTAAATTTCTCCAAACCTCTGGTGGAGTACCTCAAAAGGACTGTCTCACTCCAAGGATCTTAGAACTGTGGATGGTTTTCCAAAAGGATGTTTGGTTTGCAAGATATGCACATTTAAGCTTTTATGGGCCCGAGAGGGGTTTGGGTTTGGTCCGACCCAATCTTGGTATGACCTGACCCGGTGGGGATGGGTCGTGGAGGGATAGGCCCACTGGGCCATAGACCGGCCCGGTCCACTGGCTGGGTGCGGATTGCTGGGTGGTCTGGCCTGCTGGCCAGCATGACCCGAGTGGGTCGCATAGTCTGTTGCACCCGAATAGAACAAAGGAGTCGTTCTGATCCTTTAATTGGTGACACCAAATGGTGTTTAATCATCAACCACGGGACCTTCAGGAGTGGGACACTTGACAGCTCCATCATGTCTATGAAGTCACAACTACCTTCAACACGGCCCACGACGGTGCGCCGCCTCTGCCTTAGCAACTAACTGAGGGCCGGTCACCTTCTACAGCCATCGTGGCATGATGTCGTGACTCCCCTCTGCAACACAGGATGACACACCTCCGAAACCGATGGATCTTCCGTGGGGCTTCGGAAATGCTTTGGAGCTCCATTTCCACCCACGTCTGTGCCTACGGGCCTCCCGGACAACCTCTTTCACAGTGTGACCCTTTGTCTCGTGTTTCCTTTAAATTTGGAAAACTGTCCTCAAAAAATGCAATGAAAAACAAGCATCGGAGGGTCTGGGCCATGTTCATTTAGCCCATGCCCTTTACATTTTCAGGATAACTGGTGGGATAATAATTCTTCAAAGATATGATTTATTAAAATAAACCCCTACCTCAAGATCCATTGGAGGTGTCGTAGTTGCAATGAGAAGAGCGTCCACATTGGATGGAGTCATTGGCATTTTTCGATCCCAGAATGTTGACTCCCATGCTTCCATCCTCCATCGGTGGATGTTGTCATAATACTACACCATAGTTTCCTCACTTGGAGAAGTCATGCCAAAACCCAACCCCGAGCTCCATTTAAATAGGAGGGGGAAAGGTGAGTAACATATTGAGAAATTAATGAAGTTTGGTAAATGAATTAATGAACCTCTTTTAATTTACAATGGTGGAGTCATGTAGTTGATGAGTCAAGCAATTAATTGGCATGAAAAATAACTAGTACCCACCACCACTGCTCATCCTTTATAGAAAAATAAATAAAATAACTTGTTATGTTATTTTATTTTATTTTTTTAATTCCAAAATTTAACTTTTTCTTCCAAGATACTGCGGTTGAATTCAATATTCCCTTAAGAAAATATCAGTGCTATGGATTCAACGTTGTCCTAGGATTTTTAAATCGAGTACCAGTTCAATAGATAGAAAATTTCACCCACGCGTTTACTGAACGTACCTTAAAAAATGTTCCAAAATTAATTCTAGGAACATCAGGCCTCGGAATCACGCGCCGTCAACATTCACAGACTCGTAATAATCCCCAACAATTTAAAAAAATAAATGGAATTTTTATGTCTTTACATTCTCCCCATCTTAGGTATTTTCATCCCCAAAAGCTACAACAAAACTAGGGGAACAAATGGAGGTACTAAGCATGCATCTAAGCATCCCACTCCCATGTGCTCTCCTAGAAATTATCATGCTTCCAACGAACTCACACCAGAGGAATCGACTATCCATGAAAGACCCACTCCTATCGATCCTCTATCTCCCCTTGTAACTTTTAAAAATGTTTCCCCATCATTGATGTCTAGCTCACCCTAGTAGATAATGTTTGATGGATCATGTACGTATCTTCTCAGTTGCGAAATGTGGAAAAAAATTATGCTCCCAGGGCATTTGTTGGGGAAGAACTAGACAGTATGCCACATCGCCTAATCTGCTAAGGATCTAGAAAGGCCTGATGAACCTCAGAGATAGCTTGCCACCCTGGCCAAACCTCTATAATCCTCATTTGGGTGAGACTCATAGGAAGACATGGTCTCCCTCCTCAAACACCAAGGGTATCCTTCTCCAATCAATATAAAAAATTTTCAAATCTGTGCAGTCTTCATCTACTCATAGATGATCTGCATCTTTTCTGTGGTATCTTGTACCAACTCTAGACCCATAATTGTGGACTCCCATGGGTCTGTCCAGCAAAGAGGTGATATGCATGGTCTTCTGTACAAAGCCTCAAATGGGGCCATACAGATGGGGTAGTGATAACTATTTTTGTATAAAAACTCAACTAGGGGATGGTGGTCCTCCCAAATGTCACCAAAATCAAGGACACAAGCACGAAGCATGTCCTCAAGTGTTTGTTTGGTCCGCTCCATCTATCCATCTGTTTGAGGATGAAATGTCATACTCCAGCATAGTTGTGTCCGAAATGCCTCCTGTAATCCCTTACACAAGCGAGATGTAAAACTTGTGACGTGATCTAATATGATCGCCGATATCACCCCATGTAGTGGCATAATCTCTTATATGCAGAGACGTCCTGATCTCTCTAATGATCCTTTCTATCAGATGGTTAGAAAGTGGGATAACATGGTGAGTCAGTCAACGATCACCCAGATGGAATTATGGCCCCTGGACGTACATGGTAGCCCTATCACTAAGTCTATGGATATACCATCCCACTTCCACTATGGTACCCCAAGTGGCTGAGCTAAGCCTGCTAGAACCTAATGCTCAGCATTCACTTATAGACAAGTGAGCCATCAGGATAGAAAGTTTTCCACTTCTTTCTTCATCCCTTACCACTATTAAAAACGTTGAAGGTCCTGGTACATCTTCTCCACTCAAGGATGTACCGCTAAAGGGGATGTGTGGAATTCCCTAAACACCTCCTCTTGAAGCATCACTAGTACCATAGAGAATCCTCTGAAGAGAAAGATGTGCTCCCCACCTTCAGAAAATCTTTCAAGAGACCATCTTGAGGATATCTGAGCATGTCAGGGCTCGTAGTCAACGTCCCCACTTTGTGCCTCCCAAACTCACCGTAGAAGTGGGGGAGTGATATCCATAGACTGGAGGTAAGATGCTCCATCTCTATCCATGAAGGATAACTACAACGTAGTTAGATGCTCTGTCTCCTAACTCAACAGTTATAGACCAGATCTTCTACTAAGTATGTCTGCTACTACATTCCCCTTCCTAATAGTGTAGACTATCTAAAAGTCATGGTCCTAGAGGAACTCTAGCCATTGTCATTGTCTCAGGTTCAGGTCCTTCTGCGAGAAGATATACCTGGGAATCTTGTTATTAGAGTAAACAGCAAACACACAGGAGCCTCAGCCCAGTTGGTGAGGACTCTCTAGGTGAATCCAAGAGACCCTAGATCAAATCCTAGTGGAGGAATATTTCCAGGTACTGTAGCAGTACTGTAGTAGACATTGTAGTAGTACTGTAGCAAGCACTATAACAGGAACTGTTCAGCACTATAGCAGGCACTGTTCAGTACTGTAGCAGCTGGAACTATTCATCCACCTGGGCCTTCGAGCCACCGGTTTGGTCCTCGGGTCCAGCATGTCTTTTAGGCCGCCCAAGGCCTTCAGTCCAGTTGATTATCAAGGACTTCGGGCCACCTTAAGGCCTTAGGGCCACCCCAAGGCCTTTGGTCCACATGAATGTAGGCCCCAGGCACACTACAAAAAAAGAGCATCCCCAAAAGATGATTCAGAGCAGCTGCACTCACCAGAGCAGAGCCAAATGGATTGTCAGAATAAGAGGGAATGACTATTCCATTAGTAACAACCTATTCTTGCACGGGAATCCTAGCCAAACGATCATGAAAAGGTAGAGATCTATTATCAAGATGCAAATGATGGGGAGGGGCAGATCCTTGTAGATAGTCTGGTTGAATTTTCTAAGACCTTCGGGTCATGTAATCTTCTAATCCTACTTTCCATGTAATCTTTGAGACTACAAGCCTTTTAATGGTTACCCCTCATCCCTTGAAATGGGGGTTATCAAAAATCAATAAAAAGGATGGCCTTCAGGCCATTCAGGCAGAGTAAACAGCAAACCGTTCACCCATCAAGTAGTGATTCCACATCTTCAGCATAAAGACCACTACCGGTAACTCGAGGTCAGGGGTAGTGTAGTTTTTCCCATGTTGTCTCAACATCCATGGTCCATCGAAGATCACCTCTCACTTATTCATCATAACCCAACCTAGTCTGGTCCCTGATGCGTCGCAGTAGACTACGTACCCAACACCCTCTTCTAGTCACCTAAAGATGAGGGCACTCAACAAACTCTACCTCAGCTCTTGAAATATCTGCTGACACATCTCCATCCATAAGAAATGCTACCCCTTCTTCATCAAAGTTGAAAAGGGTTCTTCTAACCTAGAGAAGCCATGTAAAATTCTCTGATAGTACCTAGTAAATCCTAGTAAACTCCGCACCTCGGTCACACTCCTGGATGGTTCCCATGGAAGTAGTTCCTCTATCTTTTTCGGATCCACCTAAACTCCAGACCCTGAGATAACATTCCCTAGGAAGTGGAATTCATGTATCTAGAAATAGAAATTCAAGAAATTTCCAAAAATCTGGTGCTCTCAGAGTGTATCCAGAACTATCTGCAGGTGTGTGTCGTGCTCCTCCTCTAATGCCGAGTATATCAAGATGTCATCAATGAAGACTGGAACAAATCAGTTGAGGTATGGCTAGAAGATATTGTTCACGATTTCCACGAACACTTATGGGTCTTTGTTCAGGCTGAAAGGCATCAACAGGAACTCATAATGGCAATACTGACATCTAAAGGGTATCTTCGATATGTCCTGGTCCCATACTCTGAGATGATGATAGCCTGATCTGAGGTCTATCTTTCAAAACCATTGAACTCTCTTTAGCTGGATGAAGAGATCACCGATCCTTAGGAGTTCATACTTGTTCTTCACAGTCACCTAGTTCAGGCACCAATAGTCCACACAAATACTCATGCTCCCATCTGCCTTTTTGGCGAACAAGATTGGGGATGCCCATGGAGAAACACACGTCCTTATGAACCCCTTTCCCTATAATTCCTCTAGCATTACCTGCAAATCCAGAAGATCTATGGGATCCATCTAATATACTAGTGTAGATATCGGTGTTTTCCTAGGGTACAGGCTGATGTGAAAGTATATATCTCTATGAGGAGGTAGTCCCAGAACATCATCAAGGAATACATCAGCATATTGGTCCACCACAACAGGATATAATTCACTCTTCATGTCAACTGGTCTGAGGGTAAGGCTATCCAACTGATGAGTGATCAGAAGCACCCTCCTCCAAGAAATCCCATCTTATGCTACAAAGGTTTCCTTCTCACCAGTGAAAGATAACCTGATCCCATCCTCATGGACACACCACACTTTGCACCTAAAAATTCAATCTGACCATAGACTGTGGATAGCCAGTCCATACCCATGATGACGTCGTAAGGCCTTGATGCAGCTACTATGAGATCCCAGCTAAAGCCCTCACCTCCTAGAGTAAGCTCACACTACCGGGACAAGTGTTTAATCATCGAATCCTCTCCTGTGGGAGTCTTTTATCATAAGGATCGAGCCAACGGCTCAATATGAATCTCCGAGCTCCGAACGAGTGTCATTGTAATTAAAAAGATATTGGAACCTGTGTCTATAAGTACTGAAACAAGGGTGGAATAGACACATATCATACCTATAATCATCTTCTGATCACTATGGGCGTAGGCCTCTACTTTCTGTAGCTATGCTTTCCCATGTCTACTTAATCTCTGTGGTCGGGGTGGATCTTTTGGTGGTGGTGGTAGTAGAACCTCAAATCAACACCCACCCTTTACTACACTACCAGCTCCTCTACCTCGTCTGCTACCCTGTAGACCTCCAAGCTTGAATCTCTACCTCTACCTTAGTGGTCCCTTGACCATCTGCTGATTGTCGGTATGGCGAGTCAGGATGTCACTAGCCATGTGGCCCTACACGCCGCACGTGATGCACAGTCTACCTTCCTACTGAACTTCTCTGCCTCGTGAGATCCGCACTTCCAACCCTACATCCTGGGGTCATCCACCAGTGGGTCTATCCAGCGTGGACCTCTGCATCATGTGTATTCTACCTCTTGAAGATGACTCATATACTTGTCGTTAGGTGGTGTCTCTCACCATCGGTGCCTCCTCAGCTATGAAGCTCTCCACAAACAATGCTCAATCGAGCACTCTAGCATGCATTGGGATATTCAGCGATATCATCGACGCTCTGATCTCCTGCCAAAAACCCTGCTCAAATGTCTGGGCCCTAAATAATGGATCTCATACCATGACGGTGAGGTAGTGTGATAGGTCATTGAATCATTCTGAGTAATGGGATACTGTCTATATTCCTTATTGTAAGTGCATGAGCTCTTGAATAGGCACTGAGCGTTGTGTTGCTGGAATAAAATACGCCCTGGAGATGCTCTCAAAGATCTTCCAGGCAAGGGTTGTGTCACCATGTGTCTAGAGTTTCAGTATCCACCATCTCCTTGTTGTTCCCTAGAAAAGGATAGTAGCTAGAATTACCATCTTCTCTGCTGTTGTCTCAAACAAGTGAAAAACTCTAGACATAGCCTCCAGCCAGTCCTTAGCTGCCTGGGAATCTGTCTTGGATCAAAACCTCATTGGCCTCTATCTCAAGAACCTATGCAATGTACTCAGTCGGCATGCATGGTCTGTTGGTGGGGCTGGTGGAATCATCTTCCCAACGGGTGGTGGTGTTGTCGTTGCACCACCTGAAGGTGAACCATAATTAGAGGGCCCTGCACCAAAGCCTCATCGCTTGATGGGACGTCATCAGGTACTGTCTTAGAAATACTGGCTAGCTATCTATCCGGAAACATCCTAAAAAAGAAATAGGTGTCCCATGGTCAAAATGTTATACCTTGTGAGTTGACTCTAAAGATATCAAAGAAAAAAATTTCCAAAACACAAGCAATCGGTTTTTCTGAGCATCGAGTAGGAAATCTTAATTATGGGTCCTGGTGTATGGATACGTCAACTGCCACACCAACACTGGACTCCCCAAACTAAAAACCACAATCAAAAAACTTAACACTATTTCTCCATTTAAAAGATCAGAGTCATAGTTCTTTGGTTTAACTGACTCCTCTGATACCACATTATCAGGACCCGTCCCCCCGTGGCCCATGCCGTGACTACTCCATTCCCTCCTTTAAAAGGCCATGGGTTGACAACTAGAACTGAAAAGGAATTTCCCAAAAATGGGAAGGAATTTCATCAAAACCTATGCACTCACAAGTATAATACACTACAAAAAAGTAAAACACTATGGAAGAGTAAGGTGAAACCGCAAATAAGTGTAATATTATCTATAGAAAGTAAAAGAACCGAAAAACTAGACCAGATGAAAGGTACAACTACAATTGAAAAATAGAGAACATCTACTAGAATCATCCACTAAGGATCTAACCTAAAGTATAGGTACATATCATCTCCACTGCTCTCCACATTAGCCAATTTCCTTTGTGTATCACTTGGTCCTAGCTCCCTCTAGGCTCAGCCAAGCTGCTCGTCGTCTGCACAAGACACAACAAGGTGCGGTCAAATCCCATGCATGGGTGAGTATAAAAATACCCAGTAGGGTCCTTGAGACCCTAAAGGTCTCTTATAATTCCACAAGGAAAACCAAATAACCTGATCTCAATCACAAATCATAAAGAAAAAGACTCAACTCAAACCAGGTATAAGTAAAGCATGGAAGTATAGATGATTTGTAGAGAAACTTGATCATCTTATTCTATCAAAGAGGCATTGTTGCTGAGCATGCTGAGTCTGACCCACACATGATCAATAGGTACTAACCCCTGCAAGACCCAAACTGGATCCAACCCTCTCAGAGTCGATAGGTACTAACCCCTGCTGACCCACACAGGATCTAACCCACATAGGATCGCTATGTGCTGAACCACAGAGGATTACAGAGTGCTGACACACATAGGATTGGTATGCTCAGACACACATAGGATCACTGAGCGCTAACCCACACAAGATTTGACCCACATTGGATCAACAGGTGTGGACCCACAAAGGATCGCTTGGTACTAACCTCTGTATGATCTGTCACGAACCTCACCCTCACTGCCAGTCATTGGATTCCCGCTCATGGCACGCTTGATTCTAGGAGAACTACTGCTCAAGAAATCGGTCATATTTAAACAGGCACGAATTCAAATTAAGAAGTAACCCAATGATATGTAACGTCATAAGGGTTCCAACGCAATAGACGGCGCGTCAACCGGATGCCCGGTCTGTAAGTTATAATAATTTTAGTGTTGAGGGCCCAGTTGGATACGGAGTCAATCCAACCTAGTCATAATCCAACGTTCTTCAAAACACTCATGGTGTATTTCAAAAGGACCACATCACTCCTTGTCTGGTTGATACTGTACACCACCATCACTCGCCGTCACCAATCGCCGACATCGCCGGATCTTCCACGGGGCTCTGGCGATGCTCTGGAGCTCCATTTCCACACTCGTCTGCACCTACGGACCTCCCAGACTGCTTTTGTCACAATGTGACCCTCTGTCTCACATTTCCGTAAAATTTGGAAAACCATCCGCAAAGAACGTAATGAAAAAAAAGCGGCGGAGGGTCTGGGCCTTATTCATTGGGCATGTGCCCTCCGCTTTAGCAAGATAACAGACAGGAGAAGAATTCATCAAATATTATCTTTATTAAAATAAACCCCCTACGTCAAGATCTGTTGGAGGTTTCACAGTTGTAGTGGGAGGAGTGTCCACTTTGGAGGTATTCATCGGCATTCGTCGATCCGGGATCATTGACACATGTGCTTCCTTCCTCCGTCAGTGGATGTTGTTGCATGAATTCACTAGAGTTTCAATACTTGAAGAAGTCATTCCAAAACCCCACCATGAGATCCATTTAAATAGGAGTGGGAAAGGTGAGTAACACATTGATGAATTAATGTGGTTCATTAAATTAATTAATGAACCTCTTTTAATTCACAATAGTGGATTTACCCAGTTGATGAGTCAAGCCATTAATTTGATTGACAATTCACTGGTCCCCACCACTGCTGCTCATCTGCTAGAGAAAAAGAAATAAAATAACTTGTTAAGATCTTTTATTATTTTACTATAAATTCCCAAATTTAACTTTTTCTCTAGACCTACTAGGTTGAAGTGAATATTCCCTTAATCAAATCCTGACACTGCAGATTAAATGATGACCTCAGATTTTTAATTCGGGCACCGGTTCAAAATATAAAAAATTCCACCCATGAGTTTACTAAACGTACCATAAAAAAAGTTCAGAAATTCATTTCGATCACACTGGGCCTCAGAATCACGTGCCTTCAACTTTTGAAGACTCTTAATATTCCCAAATAATTTAAAAAAATTACAAGGAATTTTTGGGTCTTTAAAAAAACAACCTCATGATGCCAACCATTGTTAGCTTCACACTGAAAATTTCGTATTATAACAGTGAGGGTGGCCCTAAACCGAAAACATCAGTGAACCACAACCACATCCATTTCATGGTTTATTTATAGAACCTAAAATTTTTCAATAGTCTTATTATAACCATTCTTCGACCAATACAAATGACCCATGGGTAACCATAGCATGAACTCCCCTATAATAATCATTTTCATGTAAGTCATGATAACACTGCCCTTTAATCCCAACCGAGTGATTTTACCCTGATTCATGAACCTCCGAGCTCAGACTCACATGTCTCTTCAATTGTCAACACAGTAAGGTTCCAGCACCACCAAACCTATAAACTCTTAGTTCTGCTCTTTATGATTGAAATCCGCTTTCTTCTAGATTAAAAACACACATCCCATAAAACAAGTTTCTATTCAAGATATAGATAATCCACCCATTATCTAACCATCCTAGGTCTGACCACCTAGGATCCCCACTCAAAATCCAATGACATTTTTATTCTAAACTAATAGAAAAAGAACCCCTAGCCCTACCCTCGATGCCAAAAATATCTATGAACATCGAAACACATCCTTATATCATGATTATTATCACTCACTATGGTATATAATCTAGGGGTATATAGAAATTTGAATAACCTCCCTCAAATAAATCACAGGGACATTTACATGAATAGGTAATTTTCATCAATTAAAACTACCCATAGAGAATTACCCTTGACTATCCATTCACAAGGTTAATCACCACTTGGGTTTCCTTTACGCAGCATGAGGTGTCAGATCACTATTAACAAGATTTTCACCACTAAGGCCACAAGGTATTACACTCAACCCACAAAAATATAACACTAAGTGTTTAAACTCACAAAAACATTTCCTGGAATATCTTTAATGATGTGAAATAATATCGATTCTCTTAGACTAACCACATTGAGTGGCTATAGTGACTAGTTTTGGGTAAATAGATTGAAATTATGTGCTTGAAGGATAACTCAATATAGGCTATAGTTGGAATCTTAATCAACAAGACCAATCTAATGGATACTTAAACAAGATTCTTACCAAGGAAATTAATTTAAATAAATGAACTCAAAAAGGTATGTTACACTATTGTTTCATAGAGGAGCTATATCATCATCAATGTCATCATTTCAATTATCATCATCACCTAGGTGAACCACACTGTAGTATATGTGACATTCTATCAAAATTAGAAATTCCTAGGGGTTCAAACAAATATAATGTCATCAATAACTCATATGTGAAAACAAAGAATAAGTTACTAACACATAAATAGATGAGTCCTCCATTGTCATTACTATGACACACAAGCATCATATACTTAATGTGAAACATAAGTGCCAAATATAATTCATGTAACACCTATTGCTGATATATCCAAGATTCAAATCCAAATGAAAATTTAAACCTAAAAAACTATGTGCATCATGTGGTGTTAAATCATATAGCCATAATAGTATAAATCATGAAAATAAATATCATTCCCTACAAACTAGCTCTTCCATTTGGGAAGGTGTTTGGGATTCACTAGAATGAGTTTCATCAAAATCTCAAACACATTCCTATTTCACCTATCTACCATCTCTCCAAATTAGAAAAATAATATGGGTATGCTAAAAAAATTTACACCCTCCCTTGAAACACCATGTTCGACCTAGTGTCTCACTAAAACATAGGAACATCACCCCGTATGCTAGAGGCTACCGACTAGAAGTGAGTGTATAAGGTGGAATTATGGGGAGACTATTCCCTCAATCAGAGTTCACAATAATATATAAGGAATCCAGTGTGAAAATATAAAATTATAGTAAGAGGAAACTGATAATCATACAATTTTTAATTAAATAATACAAAAAATAATAGACCATAATGGTCATTCTGGGATATAGGACATTAGTATCCCACAGTTCCAATCACATACAAAAGATTGGAAAGGAATAAAATTATTAGAGTCTTTTTACTCAACTCCAAGACTCACATCCCCCAGGTCTCATGAATAATAGAAAGTTATACTTCTAGATGATAAAACTTGAGCCTCATCTAAACCTATAACTAAAACTTGTGGGAGATTCTTGGGCACCCATGTTTCATGGCCACCCAAGAAGGGTGTGATTAAAACTCAATAGGGAACCACAAATTTTCTATAGTACCTAACTAGTAAATGTATTGTGTGTGTGTGTGAATGTGATAACCTCATGAAAAATTAAATAGGGAAAAAATTGTGGAATCGTATCATATAATTATCATTGAAAATGTAATAAATAAACACAAATATAAAAATCATTTTTTCACTATTAAATATACCATAAACCCACAATTATACCTTATTTTTCTCCATGAAAGAAATGTATTCATAATATAGTCATGAACTAAATACTACTGTAATTTTAAATCATTTACACTATTACAACCACAAGGAGAATGTGTCCCAGGTCATACCATATGTCTACTATTCCTATCACTCACATGGATCAGGATACAAGGCTAATGAATATATCTCTTAGAAATCAAAATACATCAATTAATATTAGGCTAAAGGTCCATCATATCCTTTAACCACCATCAATTATACTATAAGACATCATAATATATTGCCTTTGCAGGCCTGGACTTAAGGATTTCATGTATTGTTTAAGCCTTGGGTCAGGCCATAGGGTTTCTATTCTCTTACCATGTGTCTAGTCCCATCATTGTTATTGTCACAAGACATGCACATCCCCTCCAAGGGGTATTCATATAAAAAAGGTACACCTATTGTTAAATACCAAAATAACGTCTCTAATGAAAATATGATAAATCAAAAAATAGGGTAGTGAATACATTTCAATAGAGAATATCATATCATCATATACATCACCTAAAAACAATGACAGCACACGTATAGGTACAAGAAAGTAATTTCAATCCTGAGTAAAAGTTGACATATACACACACATGTGATCAAACATCAAACATGATCTCTCGGTTAATACAAACACTCACACATGTGATAAATTTCCAAACATGGTATCAGGACCAACACATGAACACAAAGATATGATCAAGCATGAAACATGGTCACATTGGCTACAAACACACACATGATCAAGCATCAAACATAGTACCATGGGACACACACAAACAAATATAACACAAATACACATCTAAGGATAGTCCATGAAATCCAAGGAACTCATTAGGGATCAATCCTCGACCATTGATAGCTAGCACGAAGCCAATACAAAAGGGTCAATCATGTTCCTTGGAACTTTATTCATTTACATTAGGCATAGTTCCCTTAATTAGTTAAGACATTTGGATCAATAAATAAATAATAAATACTTATTAATTATAACATATCTATGAATTAATGTTAATTCTACAAAGATGGAAAATCCCATATCATATGCCAATAAACTATACATTATACTATAGGGGTATAGTACATGGGAAAAACCAACCTCAAACAGAGTCAACTCCAATCCAATCAAAACCTAGCCACTTTTTCCAAGTTATCCAAGTCCATTTGTCTCCATCGATCCCCACAAGGTCTAAAATCATGCTCAAGATTTTCAATTTAATTAATTATAACTATATTATAATTAATTAAATCATTACAAAAAAACTTACAACCAATAGAAAAATTAATTCTTTCCTAAGGGAATACTGGATATCACCACCTAGCTGGAACCTAGACTAACTTTCCATGGAAGGTCCCTAACAATCCTCTGAAATAATTTTCATAAAAAACCCTATAGTGTAGAAAAACCAGAGTTTAGTTTAATATAATTAAAATTTATCCTTTATAAGAGAAAAAACTAGCGACAAACCCTATCTACAATATCCTAAAATGGATTGCAACCATTCTTGGAACACTCATGATTATATAGCTTGAAAATTCCTTTATTAAATACTAAGATCTAATGTACTATTCAACTAAAATTAAATTAAACCCATATAATAGCTCACTAAGGGGTATAAATTTAACAAAATTACCATCAATGGAATGTGTTCATCATCATGTGACATCCTCTAACCAATTCGATTCAAATCCCCTCCATTAAAAATTATTCCTTCCGTGAAAGATGAAATTTCATCCAATTCTTTAACCAATAAATATGATATGACCAAAAGATGGTCAAGATAATAAAGTATAATAGGATTCAATGAAAATTGAGATGTCATGGAATCCAAAATGATATGATTTACCTATAGTATTCATCTTTGATGAATGGAACAAAGATCTTCCATAACATGAGGATTAATGATGCCATGATCGATGTATACTAAAAGATATTTTCTATATTCACCAATGTATCTCACCTAGATCCATCCCACATCAAAGATCTCTCATGGAGAGTAGATTTGAATAATAAATTGTTGAATGGAAATTAACAAATTGAACCATCTCATTTAAATAAATAAGGGGATCAATGATTGAAATGACTAAAAGGCAACTAGTATGGACCACATAACATGCCACAACATCTAGTCAGTTAGGTACTATTAGCTAGATGGTGGTCCATCAGCCACTAGGTATTGGATCACCAGCTATTCATTGAGTCTTTCTAGGTAGCAAGGCATGTTTTCACTCAACTAGTTATCCAATGGTTTTAGATGTATACTCAAGACTCCTCCACTAAAAACAAGAGCCTCGATTCACCCATAAATCTTTTTCATAAGTCTAAAAACACCACTTTTGTATTATTTAACCAGAAAGATCTCGGTTTTACACCTAGTTCTCTAAACAACCCATCCACCAGATGAAAAGTTCAAATTCCATAAAAAATAATAACATATAATTACATGGTTTGTTACATTAGGAATTACCAAAATTTGGAAGAAAACACTACTATGGTATCATTTTGAAAGACCAAGACAGAACTCAAAAATTGTGTAGTTAGTGGCATACAGATCGAAGATGACATAGGAAAATCTAATTGGCGTTCACAATTTATTTATCAATAGATAAACATGTAATCAGTTCATTCTTTCCTTGAAGTTCTTAGAGATATCCTCAGGTATATAAATCAAAAACATCTTTCATTGAAGCAATTTTTAGAGGTGAAGTACAGGGAGTAACACTTTTGTGATAAGTGACTAAACCAAAAATCCTATAAAGGTAGTGTAATTGGAATAGATTGGCCATTTATTAACCATTTTAAACCATATAACTTTTAAATCTTATTGGATTTTTGCACATAGACATATCACTGGTGAGTGCACCTTGGACATAGCCCTTTATGGTGAACCAAGTAATATCTATGTGTTCTATGTGTGATTTACTTTCTATCATGTTTGAGATTTTTTTAGTGATTGTGTTGAAAAGAAATACAATTTGAACATTGTTCTTATTTACATGAGAACAAGACCCTTATAGATAATCAAACTTCAAAAATAAAACTTCTAACCTGTTCTACACCCTGATTAACCCCCCCCCCCCCCCCCCCCCCTCCCCAATATTGATATCATTATATCATTATATTCTATCAACAAAATATTCAATGTCTTTGACTTCCAATGAAAGATTGGTATAACTCCTTGTATACTGACCTTCCTCAACGCTTCTTATGTTTCCCTTTTTTTTGAATATTTTAATAAAAGGTATCATAGGATAGGTCATAAAATTTGTTTCAGCGTATCTTACAACTTATTCTTCTTATACTTTGGTACAAAAG
Organism: Viscum album; assembly: GCA_963277665.1. Taxonomy (NCBI): domain Eukaryota; kingdom Viridiplantae; phylum Streptophyta; class Magnoliopsida; order Santalales; family Viscaceae; genus Viscum; species Viscum album. Next base: position 2,067,181,624 of record OY728132.1, read on the forward strand.
ATCTTTTATTATTTTCTAATCAGCTTGTTCTCCTTCCTTAATGCGTATAAATCTTTTTAACTCAAAATTTTGTATCAATATCTCATCCTACTATAGTATTCCCACTCTTCTTAAATATTTAATATTTTGGAATCACTAGAATATAATTCATATATTTTAAATATATAAAAATCCTGTAATATTGGTTTTGTAACCTAGGACACTTTTTTATAACTAAACCAAATTGGATTTTTTCCATTACATATTCCTTATTCTCTAACATATTATTTCCCAGGTTATTTGGAAATTACACTTTATATTTTCTAATTTCTCATTTTATCCTATAAGAATAAAAACACTATTTAATTTGGTCAAAAAAATGTAATAATTCCACAAAAAATATTTTCACAAATCCCCTCATGGTGACAAAATTCGGGACATAGAAGAAGCCAAAAAGAAGGAATCAATTGACTACCTCGTGAAGCCACTTCACGGAGTCCCCCCCAGCACTGCGACTGCTGCGAAGCATGGAGGCGGGCCACTCCATGAACACATTTCTTGTTTGCATTCCCACCAAAAATCAAGGAGGTGGGACACTCCATGAATTCATTTGACGTTCACGAGCCCGCCACAAAGCAAGGAGGCGGGACGCCCCACGACCGCATTTGACATTCACGTTCCCACCGTGAAGCAACCAAGCCCCTCTTCGCACCGCGTAATCTCTGATTCACAGTGCCTCTTGACTATAAATACCAATCTCACCTTGAGTCCAAAGTACGGAAAATCAGACCTTTCGACTACCCAGCTCCCGAATCGCAAATCACCTTGCTACTCGGCGAACCATGAGCTGTGCGAGGTACTTTTTCTCTACGAAGTGCCTCCCCTTGTCTCATTTTGATCCCCTCTTCTGAGAGGGATCCCTTTCACAAAGCCTAAGGGCCTTCGTAAAAGAAGGGGATCCCCAAGGAGACTTGGGTCATCACAGAGCATTTATGCTTTGCGAAACACCTTTCATGTACACATGATCCCCGTGCTAAGGCAGGGTCACTACACTTTGCGAAGCACATTTTTTCACGAAACATTCCTTCGTGAGGCACATTTTCTCTGTGAGACAGTGCTCCACAAATGCCTTTCTGATTTGAAAATCACCACCCATATGCACCTCTACCCTATGCTTGGGCTGAGGGACCCCACTTCACGAAGCACACCACTTCACAAGTGCCCTCTGCCACGCGGAGCAATATAGATTCACAAGGCCCCCGCCTATGAACCCCTCTGCTTGGAAATTCCTTTTCCCGTGCGACCCTCCGGGTTTGAACGATGTGACTTCAATGTCCCTCGGAATATATTGCCTGTTGCGTTGCTTCGCCTCATGGTTCTTCTCATAGGCACGCTAATGGTTGTTGCTTCTTCGTATAGCCACGCTAACGTGGGCCCCTCGATGGTTCTCTCTTTGAAACACCCTCACCGTGACTTTTCATGTCCCTTCTCTACACCAAGGAGCAGAGGGTACCAGTTATCTAAGTCCTATGGGTGTGTAGTGAACCCACCTCATCCAAGCTGGAAGACGTTAAACTACCAAGAACCTTCGTCCTTAGCACATGACGTTAAACTGTGACCTTTCCACGTGCCTCGCACGCGGGGTACACCCACGTTGGACATTATCCATGCCCATTGATCTCCACAGAGGATGATATCCTCCTAATCAGAGTGGCGTTTGTCTATGGGGAAAGGGAAACCATCTCATTGTAAGCCTCTAGGTTTTCTTTCCAGAGGCAGCATACCTACTTCTCCTTTCATCTTCAGTCCCCAGGGCCAGCAAAGGGCATGGTGGGAAACGGTGCTTCTCCTTTCTTCAATACCAAGTCCCTCTCATGATGTGCGTTGTTTCCACGGGACTCCCTCTCGGAGTAAGTCCTAACCTCTTCGGGCCACTATCCATGCATATGCCCCTGTTTCCTCTTTGGGCCATCCCATGCATAAGCCCCACTTCACTTCCCACGGACACACCTTTTACGACGTGACCTTTGGGTCTCTACTATCTCTTGTTTCTCACACCGAGCATGACTCACATGGGCTTAGAGAAAGCACTGACCATGACATAATCATTCTACGCTGCCTCAGAATGTAAGACCCAAATTCCCCCATATTCTGAACTACGTGGAATTTGATCTTTTCTAAGGCAAGGTACGTAGGAAGCCTCCACGAGGTTCAAGCCCAAATCCCGTCGATCATTCCGACCATCTTCACGTCGGTTCACTAACACATTGGGCAGCCTAGAGTGTAAGCACCATGCCCCATTTTGAACTATGTGGACTTTGATCTTTACTAAGGCTAGGTACGTAGGAGGCCCCCACGATGTTCAATCCCAACACCCATTGGTCGTTTCAACCATCTTCACGTCAGTACACCAACACCTTGGGCTGCCTAGAGTGTAAGCCCCACACCCCATTCCGAACTATGAGGACTTTGATCTTTTCTATGGCAAGGTACGTAGGAATCCTCCCACAGGATCAATCCCACCATCCAACTGGACCCCAGGTGCTTATTCACGTTGGTTCACCGACTCCTGCCTCATCCTGGGAAGTATAGATCATAAGACCCACACCCCATCCTGAACTACGTGGACTTTGATCTTTTCTAAGGTAAGGTACATAGGAAGCCTCCACGAGGTTCAAGGACAACACACATCCGTGGTTCTGAACATCTTCACGTCGGTTCACCATCACCTTGGGAATCCTAGAGTGTAATCCCCATGCCTCATTCTGAACTACGTGGACTTTGATCTTTGCTAATGCAAGGTACATTGGAAGCCTCCATGAGGTTCAATCCCAACACCCATTGGTGGTTCTGACCATCTTCACATCGGTTCACCAACACCTTGGGTATCCTAGAGTGTAATCCCCACACCCCATTCCAAACTATGAAGACTTTGATCTTTACTAAGGCATGGTACGTAGAAATCCTCCCTAAGGTTCAATCCTTCCATCCACCTGGACCTTAGGTCCTTATTCATCTTGGTTCACCGACTCCTACCTCATCTTGGGTAGCCTAGATCATAATCCCCACACCCCATATTGAACTACGTGGACATTGATCCTCGCCAAGTTAGGGTATGTAGGAAGCCTCTCTGAGGTTCTATCCCACCAGCACCCAGTAGTCCGGACCCCAATCACATCAGTTCCCAACCATCTGAACTACGTGGTATTTGATCCTCGCCAAGGAAGGGTATGTAGGAAGCCTCCCTGAGGTTCAATCCCACCACCCATCGGACCCCAGGTCCATCTTCACGTTAGTTCACCGACACCCCCTGAACTACATGGTCTTTGATCTTTACCAAGGCAGGGTATGTAGGAATCCTCCATGAGGTTCAAGCCCAAGAAGCATTGGACCCCAAGTCCTCCTCCGCATTGGTTCACTGACACCCTGGGCCACCTCAGAGCATAATCCCCAAACAACACCGTCTGAACTACATGGTCTTTGATCCTCACCAAGGCAAGGTACATAGGAAGCCTCCATGAGGTTCAATCCCATCACCCGGTAGTTCCGACCCCCTTCACATTGGTTCGCCCCCGTCTCGCATGACGCTAAACTGTGGACCTCTTTCAAAGGTAAGCCATTTTTACTCCATCCATTAATAAGTCGTTGAACCCCAATTGCCGGTAAGCCATCGTCAGATGAACTACGTGAACTTTGATTCCCTATCACATGGATAAATAAGAAGCCTCTTCAAGGCTCAAGCCCAAAACCATCATCGTCCTCATGAAGATTCCATACCATTCACCCTCCACTTCATTCAACCGCTGCATCATCCATCCTGATTCTTACCCGGTCCGCCACATCGTGGTGGTATCATGCCACCTCATATCTCATTCCCTTCAACAGTAACTGGGAATTCAGCCACACGTTGGTCCCAATATTTGTGTTCCCTCCAGGGGTTCTCCTATCTAATAAACTCTAGTTAGTGTCTTGATCAGCCCGATCTGTCTTCGCTGGATGTTAAACTTGCGGCATACCCTGTGTTAAACATGGTAATCTGAGGAAAACCTCAGATACATGCCCATGGAATATGATTACCTACATTCGATATGGTATTCCTTGGCCTTCCATGCCCTTGAGAAGCCCTATAATAAGGGACAGAAGATAGACACACCCATCCCCCAATGTCCAGACATGCCAGTGATGCCCTGCGTGACTACTCCCCTAACTGAAGGTTGCTCTCCTGACCGAACCCCTTGGAATGTCCTGACAGAAGCAGCATGATAAATGGTGTCCATGGAAATATGGCACAAGGAAGATTTTCAAAAACAACATTTTAAGTCTATGAGGGAGACCCAGACTAGGTGACGATTTCCAAGGAGGAATCCACAGAAGTAAGAACTGATATCCCATAATCTCGTTTCGATCAAGGAGCAGAAATCCCTAAATAAGAAGAGGATGTAGCCAGAATTTGAAAAGAGGGAATGTGGGGAAACAAAACTTTTGTCTCTCGTCCCCGAATGAGATGGATACACGTGTGCTGGCGAAAGCGTCAAAAATAGAAATGGAGAACATTACGTGAAATTATTCTCCTTGATATGGAGATTAGTAGCGCTCGGGGAATCAATGGATTGATGTGTCACCATATCCAGTTATCTAGTGTTGGGTCCCACCAAAAATATAGCGAGCCTGGCCTGAAACTCACCAGAAGTTGGGGCAGTAGAATGTTGGACATCCCATTCTGCGACATTGTCAGTGTGGATCCCTCTTACCGGTCAAAGAAGTCGGGATGGTGCTGGGGCATTGGTCGTCAGTTCCTTTTTATTATTACACTGATGGGTTAATCTCCTTGCTTTTCAAGAATCAATTTTCTACCTCAGGAACGCGATCACCTCCTGCGCATCTATACAGGGGCAGGGGAAAATCCAACACAGTCCTCCGCATGGATTCACCGTTTCTGCAACGGCTACTGCATCCACAACTGTGGGGCGCCCACTCCCCATCTCCCCATCGGAAGTTATCCAATGAAGGGTAATTAACAACCTCGTGTGTCGTTACGAGGAGGAGGGCATAATCCCAACCTGGGATATGGAATGCCTAGATCTGGAGGCATCCGCACCTCGTTGTCAATGCCACCCTCGAGGGCCGCGCAGGGAACCATTGCTCCCCACCCCGATATACAACCGCTTCGGGAGTGTGTCCCCGGAGCGCCTTGACAACTCCCTACCTTATGATGACGAGGTAGGTGATATCCGGCTCAGCTCGGTCAGAGTCCCAATTCATGGGCTCCCAGCGAGGGATCCCAGCTAGCCTCATCAGTGCCACTGCCCGGTCTTGATGGATGAAGAGAAAGTAAGCTATTCACCTGCACCACCAGCCCCAGTTCGTCCAACCCGATGCCAGCATCAGGCGCAAGCGGAGGATGCCCGCCAAGGGGCGTTAACGTCGACAGTTACTGTGGCCCGAGCCACTACTGACGCATATCATCAAGTCCCTATACGCACTGATCAGGGAAGCTTATACGCCCAACCGGGATCGAGGCCCCAACCGCCCCATAGGTAGGTTCGGTAAACTCTCCTAGTCACAGGCACAAACAGTGGTCGTCATGAACCAACCCGCAGTGATGCTACCTCGTACGGAGGTCCTCCTTGTACCACTACCACATAGAGTGTGGGCCTTCCCCACTTCGAGGATCCACATGGAGGTCTGCCCCATGCTACCCCCTGTCCGAATGAAGGTCTTCTCCGTGGTAGTGATACTTGGAACAGAAGCCTCCCCCATGAACATTACACTGGGTATGGAGTCATTCCTCCTGCCCTGACTGCCGATGTAGGGACATTCCCCATCCGATATCTCTCCAACATGGGGATCCTCCCTACGTCCTCTCCGCAGCTACTGAAGGTTCACCTCGCCCTGACAACCAGAGGGGTGAAGGCCAGCCTCGCTCCACCTGCACCAAGAATGGAGGTCCTCCCCATGCTCATGCGGGTCCCAGCGCAAGTTTTTCCCACTCTAGTGTCATTCAGGGAGGTCCTCCCCATGTCCCCTTCGATATTTGTCCTGGTGCTCGTCGCACCCCGGCTTTCTCGGGTGGAAACCCTCTCTGTTCCAGCACTAGTGCGGCTGAAGGACCCCAAGTTAGAAATCATCCCTATCCCAAGGAGCCACCCAGGGACATGAGGGCAGGTCGTCGCCACCATAAGAAGAATTCTGAGAAGGTCCAGATAGAGATCAAAATGGTCCAGTTCTCATACATTGAATCGGAGTATGACTCAACTTGGGAACCCTCCCCTCACTCATCTGAGTCATAGGTCTAGCCATGGATGAGGCGCATCAGCCTGGTGCTCCCAGAATGAGAGTTTTATATGATTCCCGCCTCCCTCCGCAGGTATATACAGGAGAATGAAAATATGGCGACCCCGTATGTTGCGGTCATGAAATCACCACCATCATCATTGGAAGCGCTCTCAAACTCCACAAGAGATCATAGAGAATTATTTTGGGGACCAATGGAAGTTGAGAAGCATCACGACCTATCATCAGGAGCCCCAGCCCCTAAGCTAGGAATGGTGGCCATCATCCCCTCTTATCATGATGTAGTGTCCAGGTCACTACACTCTTCAGAGGACAGCCCAATAATCGGCATCCAGTCAGCCCGCTCTCCATATTCTCCACCGGACAGCCTGTCGTCCCAGCATTCTGCCTCAGTACCATAGCCATTTCCTCAACCACCCCTTATTGGCGAGTGGGGAAGTCAAGGGCCAGACCCTGAATTTGAGACGAGGAGCTTCTAGAGAATCCTCGCAACGGATCACTTCCCCAACATGTTCTAGCCTATGGCAGCACAAAATTATTGCATACCAGAATCCCTCTCCCCAGAAGAAGTTGAGTGTTTCTGGTACACCCTCTAGGAGATGCATTTCAGTCTTCGTCATTAGAATGTGTTTTATCCAAGGACCCAAACGCATTTAGAAGACATCAGCGAGCAGTGTCCTCTAGTCGATCTGGCCACACTCTCTGTGGCCTAATGCCCCAAGTCACCAGGTTTTCGTGAGGCTCTCCAGCAGAAATGCATTCAGAGTATTAATGTACTCCTCAAAATTGTTGGGGAGGTTATCCCCCACATGAAAATCTATGGCTGGGGGTAGTATGTTTCCCTCCTCTTCAGTCTTATCCATCTGCCTCAGTGCATAAGACAGAGGAGGACCCCAATAAGGCCACGTTGCACCAACAACTTGCGGAGAAAAAGAGGTTGGTCGATGAACTCCTGGCTAAATGCATTATATAGAGACGAACCAACTACGGTGATCTTAGGTCGGGGCAGCCAGGGCAGGAACAACTAACCCTCAGCGAGATTCCCCTAGGAAACCCTAATCATGCCACTCCTACGGACAGGGATGAAGCTAGAGCTCGAGGAAAGAGGGTGTGGTATGTCTCGCCATACCCTCCTAAATGGCACAGAAATCCGAAGAACCCCACTTAGGCTCCCCTAGCAGTCCCAAGGGTCGCTCCACCAGCCACTCCACGAGCTGTTGAGCCCATCTACCCTGTTGAAGAACCCGACAACGTGCTCGTGGTTAGGGATCCCTATCAAGATAGGGACCCCCACCTAGATGATTCTACGGCAGTGCTTATAGCCTACCTTGAGGAATTAGAAACCCAAAAGGTGGCAATACCACTAGACGACAAGCCATACCCGGTGTGGGTGGATGATATGTCGGTGCCTCTGGGGTACAGGAATCTCACCTTCTCCCTCTTCAATGGTACGGGAGACCCACCACAGCACCTAGCCCACTTCAACTCAAGGTGTGGGCCCATGTTAGGGACTCCAGCGCAGTAGGAAGCTAGCAAGATATGTTGTTTTGTTCATACATTGGAGGGTTCAGTGTTCGTCTGGTACAACCAGCTCCCCATCGAATCTGTGACCAGCTAGGAGGACCTTCATAGACAATTCCTCTACCGATTCGGTTCCACAAACTGGAAAAAGAGCATCGCAGACCTCTTCATGTGCAAGGAAATTCCAGATGAACGAGTCGCAGACTCCATCGCCCGGTGGAAGGGGCTCACATACTCCCTTGACATGCCACTGACTCAGGAGAAACTATTGACGATGTGTGTAGGGAACGTCAAGACAGAGCTTTTTCCTTCTCTAATCACCCAGAACTACCCTAGAGGATTCCAAGATTTCTTCGGTAAGTCCCATCACCTAGAGGAATCGCTGCAATAAGCCAGTCAACGACGTTCATTTCCCCCTTGTAATTCCAGTAAGGAGAGCTGCCAGAGCTAAGCCCACCGCGGTGGCCCAAATAGAAGCCCCTAGAAAACTATAATTTCTACCAGTGGCACCATCCATGGAACCTCGCAGAGGCCCTCCACCTCAGGCTTAGTCTCTGGCTCAGCAGCATCCTCAAAATCAGCAAGCGCCTCCGCAGAATGTGCCGCCACCATCCAGGCGGGACAATCGGGGTTTGCCTCCTCGACAAGCCCCTCTGAATCCTCATTAGGGCCAGGCTTCAAGGGCCCCCTTTTTAGATAGAAGAAATCAGACTTACTCATTCAGGGAGAATCAGGTACCATGTTACTTCTGTAGTGCCCTAGAGCAGAGGATTGTACGCTTTCTTGAGTATAAAAGGCCGGAAGAGGCGAATCTCACTGATCACCCCAACTACTGCCCCTATCATCGGATTCTAGGGAACACCCTCAAGTAGTGATATGTGGTTAAATACTGTCTTCATGACTAGGTCGATGAAAACATAATCAGGCTAGGCCCAGCCCCGACACAAGTTGTGGGTGTTTTGTAGGTACAAATAGCAGTAGTGAAAGTGAAGGTGAGTGGAAGAAAGTTTCTAACCGTGGGTCCTAGAAGTACAAAAACTAGAAGGCTCGCAAAACAGTTTCCCATGCACATGGTGTCATTAGAGAATTCCTAAATCAGACAGAGCCTTCAGAAGTTGCGGCCACCACTTCTGCATCACCATCTCAACTGGCCTCTTCCCAGAAGAGCAAGCATCAGCAACGCAAGAATAAACAATGCGCCCTGCCAATTCCATCTTCGCCCCGCTCTCTCGGCGTCTTCATGCCCCCTAATATTGGGATCCCTCCCAAAATCCACCCAGTAGTGGATGACTCTTCAAGTGACAGTCAAGGGTATGCTTCGGTTAATACCGTGGAGTTGGTAAACCCCTATATGACTCTCGATGACGGGGAGTTCCAGGGAAACCTCTCCAACATCCCTAGATGATGCCAACATCGGCGGAGCCACGACCATATGGGTTGTTGAGGCACATAAGTTGGTACCTACAACCAGTCTATGCATGCCACCAGGACCAGACAGAAGGCCCAACACAGAGCTCAGCACGCACAGCTTCTTCATCCGGTGTCGTCAGGACCACCTCCACCATCGTTTATGCTACTGGATCAGGTAGAGCTACCTCGTCCAAGCCATGACCAGCCTCACCTAGCTACACGATGATCTCAGTCATCTGATCCTCATCTGACAGCTACTCTTCAGGCCTCGACTAGTGAGCAGTGGGATATGCCCAGCACCATCCAGCCGTCGGCCCAGCCGGCGGCCCAACCGGCAGGGCCTTCCATGCCTCCTATCACAGAGCGGACTCTTGTAAGCAGAATTTCATGCCTGGAATGAAAGTATGATGTTCTCAAGAACCTCTTCGGCATCCCTGTGAGGCTTTCCATCCTTGAAACTCTTCTCCTGTCGTCAGAAATGTGTGAGGCCCTTGCTGAGGATTTAAGAAGCCCCCTCTAGTTTGAGATGGAGGTAGCAGCTGCAGAATCCTTTCATGCTAAAGAAGTCGAGAATGCTGAATTCCAGGACATCATTTATTTCTCTCGATAAGAAGAATTATCTCCCATATAGGGGCACATCCGCCCGTTGTACATCACTAGCCAATTTATTGGCATGGAGGTTTGTCGTTGTCTTGTTGACACCGGCTCTAGGATCAACCTTATCCTGACACGAACATTGCAAAATATAGGGTTATCTGAAGATGACCTGACTCCCTCCAATTTAAGGATCCAGGGATATGACATGACATAGCAGACCCCAGTCGGTAAGATCTTCTTGAAGACCCATTTCGGTGGCCTAGTTTCCAGTACCGAGTTCATGGTCGTCTCCCAGGACACCGCATACAATACATTAATGGGCAGACCATGGATCCACCTGCACATGTAGGTCCCCTCGTCATATCACCAATGTCTCAAGTACTCCCTAAATGGTCAAGTAAGCATAATCCAAGGTGATGAATCTCCTTCTCATGGTGTCATAGTCGAGGCTGAATTTAACAAGATCATCAGAGCCAACTTCTTCAAGGAGGTCTAGTACCCCGAGTGGATATCCAACGTTGTGCCAGTCAGGAAGAATAATGGAAAGATCAGAGTCTACATCGACTTCTGAGATCTCAACTGTCACCGTCCGAAGGATGATTTTCCCCTTCCAGTGAAAGAATTATTAATCAACACTATGGCTGAGTTCCAATACCTCTTCTACATGGATGGTTAATCCGGATATAATCATATCTCGATGGCCCCTGGAGGATGAAGAGTCCACCACTTTCAAGGTGTTACAAGGTAATTTCTTTTACCAGGTTATGCCCTTCGACTTGAAGAATGTCGGTGCCTCCTAACAGCAGGCCATGCATCGCATATTCAAGCCAACCCTTGGGAAATTGGTGGAATTCTATGTGGATGATCTGGTGGTCTAATATCACCAACACCAAGACCATCTCAAGGACCTTGAGAAAGTGTTCAACTTCCTCCGTTCTCTCCATATGAAGATGAAACTGTTGAAATGTGCCTTCAGGGTCACCTCCGAGAAGTTTATTGGATTTGTTTTTAGGTACCGAGGCATCGAGATCAACCCAGAGAAGATTAAGGCCATCAATCAGATGCCTCCCCCGAGAAATATTCAGGAGCTTTGAGGTTTCTAAGGCCACATAGCCTACATATTCCAATTCATTGTGAATCTGGCTAGCAAGTGTAAGCCCTTTTCTTGGATCATGAGGAAAGGCTCTGCTTACGAGTGGGACGAAGAGTTCTAGACCATGTTTGAGAAAATTAAGAAGTATCTGCTCCAGCATCCGGTCTTGATGTCAACCATCCCTAGAAATCCACTGATCCTGTATGTGAATTCCCTAGAATGGTCTCTCAGCGCCTTCCCCACCATAAATAACAATGAGGGGACAGAAAACAGTCTCTACTACCTCAACTTCATGCTCCTCGATACAGATACTAGATACTCCCCCATCGAGAAAAGCTATCTTGCACTGGTATTCACAGTAAAAAAAATTGTCACACTACCTACAGCACCACGAGGTACTGCTGGTGTCTCGAGTAGACCCGCTGAAGTACATTATGAACCGCCCCATGCTGACCGGTTGTCTAGTGCGGTGGGCATTAATCTTACAGAAGTTTGACATCAGGTTTGTACCTCAGAAATATATCAAGGTATATGCATTGGAAGAATTTCTAGAATCCCATCCAACCCCCACAGACCATTTCCTGGACTTTAATTTTCCCGAAAAGGCAGTCCTCTCGGTAGATCCTATGATCCCATGTTTGAAGATGCACTTTGATGGTGCCTCCCGGAGCCGCACTGGCAGAAGACTCAATGATACTAGGATCAACAGATTGGTTCTGGGTATTGCCTTTATAGCCCCGGAGCAAGCCATTCTGTAGTATTCGTTCATGTTGTTGAAAGGCTGCACCAACAACAAGCCAGAATAGCATGCTCTTATCACTGGCCTCGAGCTGTCCTTCAAGATCGATGTGCCCCATTTTCATGTGAAAGGGGATTCCAAACTTGTTATCAAGCAAGTAAAAGGTGGATATGTTTTCATAAATCCATAGATCGTACCATTGTTGGCGTGCACCCTCCAGCTAATGGCCGAGTTTTCATCTTGGACAGAAGTTACTCATGTCCCTCGATCTCAGAATGGTCGAGGTGATGCCCTGGCTGGCCTGGATGCATCACTTGTAGAACCTAATCAGGATGATCTGATTATAAATGTGTAACACCAGAGATTAATTTCCCCCGTCACCCCAAAGGATGAAGAAAGCATGCGAGTAAGCCATCTTACCACAGGATCCTCCACTTTAGGACCCCCAGGTTCTCCATATGAAGTGGTTGAAGTGACTCCCAACTGGAGAGCCCCTTTTGTCAAGTATCTCCAAAGTGGTTTCCTCCCAGCTGATCGGGACAAGAGCGAGCGAATCCGACACCACGCACTGCAGTTTACCCTCTAGAGTGGTCCCAGTATTGGGTAGATCCTCTACAAGCACGGGTTTGATGGTGTTATCCTCTATTGCATCCAAAGAGTTGAGATTTCTCAGGTCATGCAGGAGGTTCATGCTAGTTTCTTTGGGGCCTACTAGGCTGGGCCGAAGCTCTCCCATCAAATCTAGAGACTCGGGTACTTCTGGCCCTCTATGATCCATGATTGTATCGAGTTTTCCAAGAGATGTCACGCATGACAAGTTCATGCTAACTTCCTACATCGGCTGCCAGGACCTCTCCACTCCACCAAGTACTCTTGGCCATTCGCAGTATGGGGACTCAATGTTGTGGGACCATACCCATAGGTGATAGCTTTCCAGTGCATGTTCATCCTGACTACCACATATTTATTTTATAAGTGGTAAGAAGCAGTTCTAATCAAGGAGGTCAAGGCCCATTCTATCGTTGACTTCGTGAGCTCCAACTTCATCCACCGGTTTGGAGTCTCTCAGGCTGTCCTCACCGATAACCGCCCTAACTTCTGAGCAGCCAAGCTGAAGAAATTGTACGCCAAGCACAATATTTGTTCGAACCATACGTCCTGATATCACGTGCAGGGGAATGGCCAGATCGAGGCATTCAAAAAAACCCTCTCTAACATTTTCCAGAAAATGGTTGGTCAGAACAAGAAGAGTTGGCTGGAAAAGTTCCCCAATTCCCTATAGGCCTATAGGAAGATGAATCATAATTCCTCCAAGGTGACTCCATATTCCCTGGTGTACAGATATGAGGTCTTCTGGCCCATCGAGATCTAGCTTCCCTCGTTACGCACATTGGTCTATGACCAGTAGGTGCCAGATAAGGTAGCCGAAATTCATCAGGCTGAATTGTAAGTGCTTTATGAGAATAGGTTTCGTGCCCTGAACAATCTGGAAAGGCATCATAATAATATAGCTAGAGCCTTCAACAGGAATTTTCACCTCCTCTCTTTAATGCAAGGTGACGTGTTATTGGCCTTCAGGGAACCAATGATCCCCGGTCGGAGACCACCCAAGCTAGAGCCCAAATGGGAAGGACCTCACATAATTCACAGGGTTTACCCCAATGGTGCATACTCCCCGGTGATCATGGATGGTGAGCGTATAAATCCTCCCAACAATGAAAAGTTCTTCAAGAAATAAATTTCGAAAGCCTACTGTTCCAGAATGACCCTAAACTGCAGGCTGGTCCCGCATGACCCTAAACTACACGCCAGTCCCACATGACCTTAAACTGTCTGGTCCTAAACACTACATGATGTTAAAATACATTTTGAGAACTACATATGGCTTGATTCCCATCCTTATGGGATACGTAGTAATGCTCAAATGCCTCATCTTGAGCCGATCCCCTGAACTCTTCTCTTTGACTATCCCCCCTGGGTATAGTTCTCTCGGAGGATCCTTACATAATATGGTGTAGGATTCCTTAGCCCCAATCATACCAGTATCATAATATTCACACCATGTGCCCACTCCCATTCTTCTATCCTCCCATGTCCTCACCTCATGACGTTAAACTGCAAGGATTTCCAAAACTACGTATGGATTGATTCCCATCCTTATGGGATACGTAAGAATTCTCGGACATTTTGTCTACTGGCCTAGCCCAAATGCCAAAATATTCCCCTTAGGTCAAGACATATGGTGGGGGTGTAGACTTTTTCCCCAAATTCATGTCGAGCTAACCTTGATCTGGCCATACGTCCCACTCGCTGGAGATATTCTCCTCTTTCATAGATGGGTACAACTATGCTTCACCCACTCCTTTGATTGGGACTTCATCATTTTCCTCATCCAAAAGGGCCCCCAAATGTTATGGTTACTAGGACTAAGGGATCTCTTACCACTTCATGCCAACACCCTCAAGGATGTTGAGAAACAAGCTGATACAAGTCCTGCATTGTGAATATGGTCAGTGAACGATGCTCATTTGTTGCTCCCATTTTAGGTCACTATAGAGACATTATGTTTTGAACACGGTCAACAGTTGTCCTACGACATTGGAACCACCCCAAGATGTCCCAAACATTGAGTTTAGTGGTTTATTCTCCCTCGTTTTATATCCAAGTGATGAACTCCCTTCGGGAAAAGCTAGGTTTTCGTCCCCCCATATGATGGGGAGAGCCGAGACTGGTACCTTGTTTTGCACACCGAGCACTGCTCACATGGTCTTAAGAGTTGTGATGAGGCGGTTACCATATAAGAGGATGTATGGACTTCCATCTGAGGCAAAGCCTCAGGCCCCTTGGCCTTTTCGGGCCCTCGACCTAGGTTCTCTCTTATGGGATTGTACGGTGTGGTATGGGATTATGTCCTCATTCACGTCGGGTTACTCATCGTGTCGTACACATCCCCAGATGAGATAGCTTACTCCTCTCTTCGTTCTCACTGCAAGACGTTAAATTGTAGACCTGTCAGCCCTTTCAGACCAAGGCTCAACCTCAGGCCCTTTGGCCTTCTCGAGCCCTAACCCAAGTTCTTACCCAGAGCCTACGATGTGGCATGGGATTATTTCTTCATCTACGTTGGTATATTTTCCGTTTCGTACACCTCCCTTATGTGGGAAATCTTCTCCCCTCTTCATCCTCACAGAAATACATTAAACTGCAGACTGGTTGGGCCTTTCTGACTGAGGCTCAGCCCCAAGCCCCTTGGCCTTTTCTGGCCCTTGTCCCAAATTACTATCCGGAGTGTACGGTGTGATATGGGATTATGTCCTCATTCACGTCGGGTTATTCACCATGTCATAACCCCCCCCCCCACCTTGTTAGTGTATCTTACCCCTATGCACCACCAGGAACTATGTGTGGCTTGATTCCCATCCTCATGGTATACGTAGGACCGCCCGAATGCCTAGACTTCGGGTCCAACCCCATCTCTCGGAGATCTCCATGTTATCTGGGCCCCTTAGCGTACCCTTTCCCAGGGAGAGGATTATATGGTGTGGTATGGGACTATGTACTCATTCACATCAGGTTTGTAATGACCACACCATTTACCTCCTCCTATGAATTCCCTATCCCTTTATTCAATACTCATCCCTTAAAATCAGTTTCTCTCAAGTTGAGAACCCTCTTTGACCATCTTCGGCGATTCACTAATGTGCCTAAGGGTACTCTGGTTTAGTACTTGGAATGTTGGATTCTACTTGGACATGATTTCAACCATTTATCAGGCATCATGTTCCCATTCATGAGGTATTCCATCACCTTTCACACCTAAAGGGACCCCCAAGTGCTGTGGATGCCTGGTCTAAGGTCTCTCCTACCAATACGAGCCAACGTCCTCGAGGGTCTCGGACAAAAAATCAATAAAAGTCCCAATTTTATAATTTGTTCAGTGGTCGACGCTCATTTGATTGTCCCCATTTCAGGCTAACATGATACGAATGTTGTGTTTCAAACATGGTCAACAATCATCCTCAATTGTTACACCAACCCCATTAAGCCCAAAAATTTGGCTACATAATTCACATCCTTCCCCACCTCATCATGTCCAAATAAAATCTCGACACTCCTAGAACTATTCCTCAGTGCGCATCCACACGTTAGGAGGAATAAAGCTATGATAAGGGCATTATTCGGGGCTCCGCACTAATTTCCCTTTGGCTTGTGTTCCAGATATTACAATAAACATCTTCCTCCCTTGTTTCCCATACCATGTTTGAATCACTTGGGCTTAGGGATCAGGTTGAGGTCTACGCTTACTTGGAATGTTTTCACTTCTCTTTGGTCCGAGCTCTAAGACTTTAAACTATGATCTCCTCTAGAATTATCTATAGATTGATTCTGATCCTCATGGGATACGTAGGAACACCCATATGTTTTGTTTTCGGGTCTAGCTCAATTGGGAGTTAGTTTATTCTACCCCTTACCCTATCACCTCTATTTAGCCCCCTTTTCCCGAGGCTCCTTTCTCATAATTGCATACAGTGTGGTATGGGATTATGTCCTCATTCACGTAGGGTATGTTTTATTGCATCATACACATTACCCATTTAGCATCGTATCTACTACATCTGTTCCGTGTGACATTAAAATGCACGCCTGGTCTTATCACATGACCCTAAGCTGTGACATTATCATCGTGGCCACATGATGAAAAACGGCACTGCATCGTGATGTCCCCACTCAAGGAGATGACATGTTTAGTATCGGTCACATGCCATACCATATGTTAATGCCTGATACAGCTTGATTCTTTTGGTGATGTTGGGACTTTCTAACCTAGTCATGTGGATTCACAAAAAAACCATTCACCTTAAAGGACATACAAGATTTATCAAATACAGGTTTTTTGGTGTGAGGGCCACACCCGCACGCCCCTTTTTATCCCTGGCACTGGTACCTCACTATGCCACCTCCAGAACTACGTGCAGCTTGATCCCCATCCTCATGGGGTATGTAGGAATGACTGTGCACCTTGCCTCGGGCCCAGCATAACTCTCGTTTTTGGTCCCTCAACCTAAAACCTCTCCCAGGAACACATGGTGGTTGGAACCCTGGTTCCCATTAACATCGGTTTTTATAATTACCCCACCATGTGTTTCCCGCGTTTCCTACAATCCATGGTCTGAATTCTATGACCCTAAACTAAGATCTCCCTATAGAATGTGACTCGACTCCGTCTATCTAATATTTATTGTTGTTGTATTCAGATGCATTTTGACAAAGAACCCAAATTGTGGAATTTTCATGGGGACATTCCCATCGTTCTGTGTCTAAGATTCGGGAGCTTGCTATTTGGATCTACATCCTCTTCCCCAATTGAGGAGATACCCTTCATGGCCTGGTATTATGCCACCTTTGCTCACCTACCATTTCGGGACAACATCTATAAAGATCTCGGACAACATTAGCGATAGGTCTTGTGTTTTGAACATGGTCAGCGGTCGACCCTCATTTTTCTGTCCTCATTCTAGGCTAACGTGATATAGATGTTGTGTTTAAAACACGTTCAATAGTTATCCCTCATCATCATGCAACCATCATTGTGATCCAGATTTTGAGCATCATGATCCACACATTTCCACTTCATCATGTTCAAGTGGAATTCTGACGTACTTGGCCTTACTTCTTTGTGCATCTAGGTGTGCTACATGGACGGGTTAGAATCATTGGGCTGACATTCACCGAGCATCCCTTTTCCTTAACGTGTTCCTTCCTGTGTCGGGAAAGTCTAACCACTACTCCTTGTTTCCCACATCGAGCACGACTCACGTGGGCTTAGTAGTTTTGGTAGGATGTGCACCGGCATAGCCAGGCTTTTCATCACCCCGCATGTCATTAAATTGTGATTCCAGAACTACGTATAGAATGATTCCCATCCTCATGGGATACATAGGGACACCAAGGAATTTCACCTAAGGTCCAGACCTATGAATCATAAATCATGTTCTTTCTCATTTCTATCCCCTGGCCTGACCCCTTGTGGGGAACCATGTAACTGTAATTTTGCCCTGAACAAGTTCAGGATGCCCCAAGATGACATTGGGAAGCGACAGATCCCTTGTTAGAGAGGTCCTGTCTAAAAGAACAAATGATCCATGATCAAACTGATGTGTCCATATAATTTTCTCCCACCATGGTGGCGTAATTTTGAGAGTGTTGGATTCTATTCGAACAAACCATTACTCCACATTCCACACTTTGTGTTCCCCTTATTCAGACCCTCGTCCTCTTTCATGTCTAAGGGAACCCCATAACAGTATGGATGCTCATCCTATGGTCCACCAATTGTACTGGTCCAACTCTCCGGAAGACTAACATATAACATTTTGAGTGAGGGCCCGTGTTTCGATCATGGTCAGTGGCCGTCCCTCATTTTCTATCCCCACTACATGATAATACAATAATAATATTTTGTTTCAAATGCGGTAAACAGTTATTCATTATTGTCATGACACCCCCCACAATGTTTTGAATCCTGGGTATCATGATTCACACCTCCCATTCCCATATTTTCGGATTGATTTCAGCGCCCCTGGTGTTACCCCATTCGTGCACAAGATCACACTAGGAAAATGGTAATTTGGCTGTTCTGAGAGCTTCATTCTCCAGTCAGGTCTCTCCCATTTCCTCCTAGAAATCCAAACAGGTTTTTCAAACCTTGGATGCCCGAATCTTTGTTTGCACTCCTAGATTTGTATGGGGTTATAAGGTTGTCATCCCTTGTTTCTCACATCGGGCCAGACCCATGTGAGCTTAGGGAATGATCTTTGAACGCTCCGCGAACATCACGAGGATGCAATAAACCAATGTAAACAATGGAATTCATGCATGCTATGGTATAAAAAAAATGCATGAAATTAATTTTAAGGGTTTGTAATCTTTATAGTACCCAGGGGTCGACTCCCACCATGGATGGATTGACCTCGTCAAAGGAACATTGCAGCTCCGCCACCCTATGGCTGGTGAAATCCAGGATTTTCTGCTGCCTGTTTGCCTCTCGCTCCTCCTCGACAGCGAGAGGGCATAGTTCACCGGCCACAACCTGAGCCTGCTCCACACCAGTCTGGATAATGACCATCTCTTCAAAATATCACTCTATGCCCTCTTCAGCCTCTGTGAGATGGGATTTCAGTCGAGAGACGAGCTCTGATTCCACATCAAGAGAAGTGGAATTCTCATCTTCGTGGGCCTACAACCGTTCAAACTCATTTTCTGTCTCCTGGAGTTTCTTGATGTTCACCTCCTTCCTCCACTACCAACCCACACTGTGACCACTGTCATACTCTTGAATCTTTTCCGCCATAAGATCTCGGATGATCATGTGAGGGCATTGGGCATCTACTCCCTCATCGCACAGTTCACCTAGCCGCAAGTGATGTCTATCCATGTCATCCAACCATAATGCCTGGGGGTGTTATTGATGAAGCATGTGATCAGCTTCCATAATCGGCGATAGACTATTTTGTTTTTCTCCTTGTTAGAGGTCGTCTCATCCCTGTTGGTGCGATTGGCAGGCTCGTATGCAGGGAATTCCCCCAGGAACTCCTCAGCCAGGTCCATGTCTGGCATTGGATCAGGCGTGGCAGGGCCTGAACTGTCTAGTTGATCCTCATCATCTGATCCCACCTTAATAACCTCAGGCACAGTCCCACTACCGTTCCCACTAGAGATCGAGAGCGCTGCAGTTCGGTGAGGTTGGATGTCCAACTCCACGACCATTGGCATGCCTTTGATAAGGGTGATACCAGAAGTCCCGACCAACTTCGTTGCAGCATCCCAGGCCAATTGAAAGACTATAAACACCAAAAAAGGGTATGTTAATGTCATTTAACATGGTCAGGGGATGGCAGTTATAAATTCGATAGAGTAGACTTACAGAGATCAAATACTTGGTCTCTCTCTTGGGATGATGTTGACGGGACCCTAAGACGTGGCCCTTCATATATGGTTGGTAGGTCTAGAAACTCCTGGGGAGCCGCCTCAAGTGTCCTAGCCCTGCCAGACACGAAAGTTGATGCAGCCATGAGTGTGGATCTTGAAGGTCCCGCATCGGCACCCACTGAAGGGTGAGAACGAGGTCTATATATCAGGTCCTCCTATACAGTGTAGATGCTGATAAGGAATCTAGAGTAACCTAAGAGTAAACCCTGAGGAAGGAAATTGGGATTTTCCCTCAAGGGCCACCACGAAATCTTTGTGATCTGAGGACTGATCGCCGACTTCACCCTCCTCTAACGGACTCCCTCTACCGGCATCATCTCCCCAGAATGACTCGTCCGATACTTCCGGCAGAGGGAAGCGCTCCCTCATGTCAGTAGTTGATAGTTGCGGAGGGACCGTACGATCCAACAGCACCCTGACCCGGTCTGTCATCGGGTGTAAGGCACCCCGGGAGTGGATAAATTCTTCCAGTTAGGCCCAGTATTTCTCTACCTCTGCCTGGGATACTGTAAAACTAGCTCTAATAGGGCCAATCCCTGGAAAGTCCATCCCAAGGCGTTTAAGGTGCTTCCATAACTCAAATGGGATGAGGAATTTCTGGTTTACTTCCCATATGTCCTAGGCCTCTGGGAAGACAACATTCTTCGACATGTCAATATGGCACAACCGTTTCCCCGTGGCCTGAGTAGAAATCTTGCAGAATCCTCTCAGTGGCCTCACCTCCGGATGACTCTGTTCTCCTAGGACCACCAGATCTGCAACTGCTGCCGGATCCGCTACCATTTCCTCCCTCTAAACTGGTGCGGGCGTCACTGCTATAGTAGCGCTTCCACTACAGGATTCCCTTTTCTAACTTCTGGCCTCGACCCCAAGGTCGGGGAGGCTTACAATCACCGACTAGAATGGTTGGCTGCTTCAGCGTCTCCCCTGGGTAGGCTGCCTCCCAGTATTTCGTGCATTCCTTTACCAGCCCAAGGATGGCTTTCGACAGAGGCAGTTAATTCCTCATCTTCTCGTCTTCCCATGCGAACATGAGCCACATCTACCTCATCCCACACGGGTGGTCCTTGTGAAGCACCTCCAAGTAGAACTGTGGGGTCAGTCACTGCAGGCACCAGAATTGCCTTGAAAATCGGTGTGGGGTTTATGGCTCACAGAGATTCTCGCGGTCCACCCTGTTCACCAAGACTCCACCTCTAAAGGCTAGTAGATAGTCCTGGTGCTCTTTCATCCCCCGACCATCATCAGTAAATACCCCAGTTGGAAACCAAAATGGGTGGATATTGAATTCCTTGACCCTCCACACTCGGTTTAATACCGATGATACGGTCAGCTTGGCCGGAAAACTACCCATGGCATTGAGAATCAAGGGGTGGATGTTCGACCCTGGAGAAGATATGGGGTTCAGATACTCATAGATACCCCTGATAGGCACCACTATCCACCCGTACAGGAGGTGGAACAACCCGCATACCCTCTGTGGCCTCTTCCCCTCACTGATGTGCCACAACATTTTATACAACTTGGAGAGCATCGGTATTCCTTGGTTGACCCGCCCTCCTGTCACCAATGTGGACTCCATGATGAAAGTGATTGGTCGCACTACCATGTTGGTATCCCTCACCAGCAAGATCCAACCGTAGATGAGATCTACGATGAATGCTGCCAGCCTAACTATTGGTTATTGTTAAGTGATGACACTGAACCCCCATGTCTTCCACTGTCTATTCTCTAACAGCTTCCAGTACGAGTGTTCCTTACTCTAGGCCCCCTTTAGGAAAGTTCAAGGACTCACCTGGAACTGATGGTCTACCGGGAAGTTTAGAACCTTTTTGAACCAATGCTTGAAGTGGACATCCCTCACCACCTCCTTATCCTCCCTTAGCACAAGCTCCATCAATGTCATCGCCCGACATGACATCTGCTCCAGATCCTTCCATGCCCCCATTTCAGGGAGGAATTCCTCATACATCTCCCCCAGTATCGGGACCCCCGAGATCTGATGCACGTCCCATAAGCTGATGATGACCTCCCAGTGATGCAGGTGGAAGGTATTGGTCCCCGGTGACCACCATCTCAACAACTCCAGCATTAGATGCTTCGGCTGGTAGATGTGAAACTGGGAAACCCATGCTACCTCATACAAGACCACTCTTCTTAGCTCTGTTCCGAACTCCGCACATGAGGCACCTACCCAGTAGGCCAAGGCCAATCATCCGTGAAGTTTCCGCCCTGGCGTAGGTCTCATTCCTCAGACCACCCCTTACTTAGGTTCCCCAACACCACCTTGAGGATAGTTCAGTATAGAGTAGGGGATATATCTGGCTACAATTCCTTCTCGCCAACGTTGTTCAGATGGTTGTATAAGCAGTCAGCAATGACGGGTGTGAAATCCTCCCGGGCATGGCCATCAGCCGCCCTGAACCATCGACGCTGGCACAGCATGCTCCTAAACCAGTAAGTTGGCTCATCCCTACTTGCTTCAGGGATGAAGATGTCATCCCTCAGCCTGAATCCATACAAGGGAAACCTCCTACACAACCTGTAGATCTTCTGGATCTCCGATATAAACTCCACCAATGAACTGTGGTATGAGTGGATACGGACTAACTCTCCTAGTCCTAGAATGATCTCTATCTCATCCCTCCGGGTGGCATCCGCAAGGACCCCCTGGGCAGCTTCTTGGTGGGCCATTCAGTTCTGGTACTTGGACGATTTTCGGGCTGGTTCGTGAAGCTCATCCGTAGAGCACATTCACGAAGACTCTTTGCACAGACTGTTCGTTAAGTGCTACCTAGGTGTTCAAGCGCCGGATCGAGGAGAACAAACGTGGAGTCAAGGACTCACTCTGTGCCACGAAGACTCGATTCACGGATAACCCTCTCGGAGCACGTAGAGCTTCAGAAATCAAGAGCACAAAAGGGAAAATTCGTGGAGAAGGGAAATGAAAAAAGAGACATCCTCCCCCTATTTATAGGTGAAGGCCTTCGAAGCTTCGTGGCGTGCTCAGCCAGCGCATTCCCTCTCCGCCTCGTGAGCCCTCATCATGAGTCGGCATCACGAACGGCCAAGGATTTTGGTAATTACCCTCAGACTTCAACCCTTTATCTCTCCGTGGCTCCAAGTATGAGGGGGCATTTGTTGGCGCCAAAATTCGGGACAAAGAAGAATCCAAAAAGAAGGCACCAATTGACTGCCTCACGAAGCCACTTCGTGGAGTCCCCCTAACACCGCGACTTCCGTGAAGCAAGGAGGCGGGCCACTCCGCGAATGCATTTGACGTTCGCGAGAACGCCGCGAAGCAAGGAGATGGGACGCTTCACGAACACATTTGATGTTTGTGAGCCCACCACGAATCAAGGTGGCGGAACGCTCCATGACCGCATTTGACATTCGCGAGCCCGCCACGAAGCAAAAAAACCCCTATTCACGCCACGTAAGCTCCGCTTCATGGTGCCTTTTTCCTATAAATACTAGGCTCGCCCTGATCCCAAAGGATGGACAATTTAACCTTTTGGCAACCCATCTCCCAGATTGCGAAGCACCCTTCTGGTCTGCGAAACATGAGCTGTGCGAGGTACTTCTGCTCTGCGAAGTGCCTCCCCCTTGTCTCGTTTTTATCCCCTATTCTGAGAGGGATGCTTTTTGTGAATCCTAAGGGCCTTCGTGAAGGA
This sequence comes from Viscum album, assembly GCA_963277665.1. Lineage (NCBI taxonomy): Eukaryota > Viridiplantae > Streptophyta > Magnoliopsida > Santalales > Viscaceae > Viscum > Viscum album. Next base: position 2,067,204,920 of record OY728132.1, read on the forward strand.
AGGGTGTCCCCATGTGAACCCGAGTCATCGTGGAGCATTTATTCTTCGCGAAACACCCTTCATGTACACATGATCCCCATGCTAAGGAAGGGTCACTGTACTTCGCGACGCACATTGCTTCACGAAACCTTGCTTTGCGAGGCACCTTTCCTCCATGAGGCAGTGCTCTTCGAATGGATTTCCACTTCACGAAGCGCATCCCATATGCACCTCCTCCCTATTCTTAGGATGAGGCACCCACTTTGCAAAGCACACCCCTTTGCAAGTTCCCTCCACCATGCAAAGTAACAGACCTTCAAAATGCACCTGCCTATGAACCCCTCTTCTTGGAAATTCCTTTTCCCATGTGACCCTCCAAGTTTTTACGATGTGACTTAAAAGTCCCTCATACGATACTACTCGTTGTGTTGCTTTGCCTCATGCTTATTTGCATAGGCACACTAATGGATATTACTTCTTCGTATAGTCACGCTAATGTGGGCCCCTCGATGGTTCTCTCTATGACAACCCCTCACCACGGCTTTGCCTATCCCCTCTCTGCACCAAGGAGTATAGGGTACCGGTTATGTAAGTCCTAGGGGTGTGGAGTGAACCCACCTTGATAGAGCTGTAGGATGTTAAACTGCCAAGCATCTTTGTCCTCAGCACATGATGTTAAACTATGACCTCGCCACGTGCCTCACACGTGGGGTACCCCCACCTTGATCATTCTCCATGCCCAATGATCTCTACAGGGGACGATATCCTTCTTATTAGAGTGGTGTTTGTCCTCGGGGAAAGGAAAACCATCTCGTTGTAAGCCCATAGCTTTTCTTGTCGGAGGCAGCATCCCTGCTCCTCCTTTCATCTTCAATCCCCAGGGCCAGCGAAGGTCATGGTGGAAACTAGTGCTTTTTCTTTCTTCAGTACCAATTCCATCTCCCGTTGCACTTTCTCTCCACGAGCCTCCCTCCTGGAGTAAGTCCCAACCTCTTCAGGCGGCTAACCACGCATAAGCCCGTGTTCCCTCTTTTGGTCGTCCCATGCGTATGCCCAACTTCACTTCCCACAAACACACCTTTCACGACGTGACCGTAGGTTCTTTGCTATATCTTGTTTCTCACACCGAGCATGACTCACGTTGGCTTAGAGCAAGCACCGACCATGACATCATCATCCTGGGCCACCTCAGAGCGTAAGCCCCAAATTCTTCCATATTCTGAACTATGTGGTCTTTGATCTTTACTAAGGCAAGGTACGTAGGAAGCCTCCATGAGGTTCAAGCCCAACACCCATCGATCGTTCCGACCATCTTCATGTCGGTTCACTAACACCTTGTGTAGCCTAGAGTGTAAGCCCCACTCCCCATTATGAACTACGTGGAATTTGATCTTTGCTAAGGCAAGGTATATAGGAAGCCTCCACGAGGTTCAAGCCCAACACTCATCGGTCGTTCCAACCGTCTTCACATTGTTTCACCAACACCTTGCGCAGCCTAGAGTGTAAGCTCCACGCCCCATTCCGAACTATGAAGACATTGATATTTTCTAAGGAAAGGTACGTAGGAAGACTCCCTGAGGTTTAAGCCCACCATCCACCAGAACGCCACGTCCTTATTCACGTCGGTTCACCAACTCCTGCCTCATCTGCGGAAGCCTAGAGCATAAGCCCCATGCCCCATCCTGAACTACGTGGACTTTGATCTTTGCTAAGGAAAGGTACGTAGGAAGCCTCCATGAGGTTCAAGCCCAACACCCATCGGTCGTAACGACCATCTTCACATCGGTTCACCAACACCTTGGGTAGCCTAGAGTGTAAGCCCCATTCCCCATTCTGAACTACATGGAATTTGATCTTTGCTAAGGCAAGGTATGTTGGAAGCCTCCATGAGGTTCAAGCCCAACACCCATCGGTTGCTCCGACCATCTTCAAATCGGTTTACCAACACCTTGGGCAACCTAGAGTGTAAGACCCATGACCCATTCCAAACTAAGAGGACTTTGATCTTTGCTAAAGAATGGTACGTAGGAAGCCTCCATGAGGTTCAAGCCCACCATCCACCTGGACCCTGGGTCCTTATTCACGTCAGTTCACTAACTCCTGCCTCATCCTCGGCAGCCTAGTGCATAAGCCCCACGCCCCATCTGGAACTACGTGGACTTTGATCCTTTCCAAGGTAGGGTACGTAGGAAGCCTCCCTAAGGTTCCATCCCACCAGCACCGGGTCGTTCCGACCCCATTCACATCGGTTCCCAACCAACTGAACTACGTGGTCTTTTATCCTCGCCATGTTTGGGTACGTATGAAGCCTCCCCACGGTTCAAGCCCACCACCCATCAGACCCTAGGTCCATCTTCACGTCGGTTTACCGAAACCCCCCTAAACTACGTGGTCTTTGATCTTTTCCAAGGCAGGGTACGTAGGAAGCCTCCCAGAGGTTCAATCCCTACAAACATTGGACCCCAGGTCCTCCTCCACGTTGGTTCACCGACACCCTGGGCCGCGTCAGAGCGTAAGCCACAAACATCACCGTCTAAACTACATGGTCTTTGATCCTAGACAAGGAAAGGTACATAAGAAGCCTCCACAAGGTTCAAGCCTAACACCCGGTAGTTCTGACCCCCTTCACATCGGTTCGCCCCCATCCCGCATGACATTAAACGGTGGACCTCTTTCAGCGGTAATCCTTTGTCACTCCATCCAACGGTAAGCCGTTGTACCCTAATTGGTGGTAAGCCATTGTCCGATGAACTATGTAGACTTTTATTCCCTGCCATGGGGATACGTAGGAAGCCTCTTCAAGGCTCAATCCCAAAACCATCATCATCCTCATGATGATTCCATCCCATTCACACTCCACTTCATTCAACCGCTCCATCATCCATCCTAATTCTTACATGGGCCGCCAAATCCCAATGGGATCATTCCACATCATATCCCTTTCCCTTCAATAGTAATCGGGAAGTCAACCACATGTTGGTACCAATATCGGTGTTCCCATCAGGGGGTTCCCCTATCTGATCCACTCTAGTCAGTGTTCTGATCAGCCCGATTTGTATCTGCTGGACGTTAAACTTGCGGTATACTCTATGTTAGACATGGTAAGATGAGGAAAACATTTGATACATGCCCATGGAATATGATTCCCCGTGTTAGATGTGGGATTCGTCGGGCTTTTGTGCCCTTGAGAAGCCCTATAATAAGGGACAGAAGATAGACACACCAATCCCCCAGCGTCCAGACATGCTAGTGATGCCCAGTGTGACTACTCCCCTAACCAAAGATTACTGCCCTAACCGGACCCCTTGTAATTTCCTGACATAAGCAGCGTAATTAACTGGTGTCCATGAAGATATGGCACCAGGGAGAGTTTCATGAGCGACGTCTTAAGTCTATGAGGGGGACCCAAACTAGGTGACGAGTTTCGAGGAGGAATCCACGGAAGGAAAAACCAACATCCCATCATCCTATTTCGATCAAGGAGAATTCTTCCCTAGATAAGTAGTGATGTCACCCGCCTTTGGAAAGCAGTAATGCAGGGCAACAAAAACCACGCCTCTCGTCCCTGAATGAGACAGACGCGTGCGCCCTGGCGAAAGCATCGAAAACATCCCCCAATAAACCAACCTTCACAACTATACCAAAAAATATATTGAAATACTATTTTTGTGGCATTGATTCTCATTATCATATCATAATATAATCAATTATTCCATAATGATATTCATCTTGAATTTTATTCACATACTTGATCACAAAAATTTTTATTCTTCTCAAGGTATAGATCATCTTATCAATTATTAATTTTTAATAATAGTTTGATTTTTGATATTTTATACACTAGAGAACAGTCTAAGAATCACCTAATTTTATTTCGAAAAAGTATTTATTTTTTAATTTCTCATTCTTTATAAAACTCAATTTTTTCTATGTATAAATTAATGTTTATGATATAAACTATATTAAAAACCTTAGTGAGGCTTTAAAATTTGTCATGTTTTAGTCTCTAAAGAATACACATAAGTTTTTTTTAATTCTTATGTACTACATATGATTTTAGACTTGGACACACTCTCACATGATTTCAAAATATATATCTACCATGAATCCACAAAATATTATTTATCAAACAAAAGATGCTACCACATATCTTATGAATTTTATAAGATTGATACACTTTGAAAATATAATAAAATTTTCTAAAAAAATATCTTACATGTTCCAAAATATCATACAGAGTCCTCTAAAAAATTCCAGCACAACTCAAATAAAATTTATTATGTATCATCATAATAACTTACATAATAAAAATTATGTCACATATCACAATGTCTTCTTGTCCTTTTGTAGAATATAATAATATATAAAATATATGATGTATCAGATAAAAGACCTAAAATATTATTAAACTTCTAGGGACTATTTCATATTTATTATCGCAAGAAAATATTACATATACAAAAAAATTCAAATACTGATATAATTTTATAAATCTAAGTTAAACATATATATTAAATTCGAAATTAAATTTTCATTTTTAGTTTCAATTATATAATTAATGAATTTATTAAAATTAGTCAACTAAATCATTAATTCATCTCAGAGCTTCTGAAAATACATAAACAATATGTTCAGCTAATTTTAAAGACTTGTTAAAATATAAAATAATTTCAAATATTAAGAATTAAAATGAAAGCCTTTTATTTATTATAAATAATGATATATGTGTGATTTAGGAACCTTAACTTCCAATTTAAATGTCTACTTAATTTTAGATTATTAAAACTATCATCAGACTGAAATTATTCTCTATATATAATGACCTTCATGCTTAGTGATCCTTATATAGTTCCTCTATATCCTATCCATCTTTTATCTATTTAATCACTACTCAACCATGTTGTTTCAATAGAAAAATACATTATGATATTTCAATATCAAAATCCACCCACTCAATATTAAACTATTGTAGATAATTATTCTTATATAAAAATCACTTTTTATGAGCATAAGTATCATCTTAAAAATCATATGATGTGTGGTTTCTACCTTGAATCAATCTAACCACCTCCTAAAAGTATAATAGCTTCCATTGGTCATTTATGTATAATTTTCATCTTCAATAATGTTCATCAATGTCTTACACTATCACCCAACACAAATATTAGTATTCTTCTCAAAAAAATCAAACAAAAATCCACTGGTCTCCTCACGTTGAAATAGTTCTTGGCATGGATCATTGATAACATTATTATGGTTATTAGACCTCATGAAACTTTGTGAAAAAGGTAATGATTTTTTCAATAGGAAAACCTGAATAATAATTTCCTCTTAATAGAGACCGTATGTTTTATTGAGGATGAATCCTTTAATAAAATTAATTTATAAAGTTAAAATACATAATGGAAAATGAATCTATCATAAGTTAAAACCACTTAACTGATATAAATTCTAATTATAATTTAAAATAGTTATGTAAAAAATTCTTGTAGTATTTGATAACAATCTAAAAAACACTAAAAGGATATTATTACCAAAATATTACCATCAAGGGAAATATGTTATTTTATCCCAAAGTTATAGGATGTTTGATAACTTAATCTATGATAACAAAATTTCATACACATAAATTGTTAACTAAAAAATCTCATTGTATAAATTTTTCACCAATAATTACCTTTATAGAACATCAGTGGTAAGAAGATATATCCCTAAAAACATCTTAGATCATCCTAGAAAAAATATTGTACAATACTTTGGTCTTCATCAAACTAAATTTTTAGTATAAAATAGGTTCTTATACCTTGAACCTCATCAATCACAGTGATGAAAAGTATAATATTCCACACCTAGAATCTTATTAATCAAGATTCTAAAAATAAGAAATTATAAGTGGAAAACTAAAATCTTTTACAATAACTCCTTTTAATAATTTATATGTTAGTAAACATACTAAACATAAATGAAATCGAATATTGAAAAAATTATTTAGATGATGAACAATAATTTAGTTGATTTTTTCCACTATCTCAATTTATGTATCATTCCTCAAATCTTGGCCTAATTTATTTACAATTTTTAATTAAAATCCTCAGATATTTTCGTGTTAAGATATAATTACATTATAAGTAAATATATCTTCAGATATATGAATTCACAATGTCTTTCCAATTTTATGGAAATTATATTGATCAATTATTTATCCAGTATATAGAATCAGATCTTATGTTTTTATGAAAAACAAAATGGACCAACGAAAAAAATAAGTGAATGTAAGTAAGTAGTGTGTTTTAATTAATCCAAATAAATATATAGAAGATGAAATTTTGGGGAAAAGGACACATAATCTCCCCCTTTTTTTCAACCAGAAAACATGAAAGGTGAAAAAAATGATATGAAACAAAATTAAGTAGATAAATACCTTTAAAATCCATATAAATTACTATCCTGGAAATATAAAATGGAAATTAAAAAAATCTCTCCAAAAACACATATATTAGACCCATTATAAGGTAATAGTTCTGAACCATGAATGTATTAAAAGATATTTTATCATGAATTTATACCCCCATGATCCATTTTTATTAGTCATATTAGTACAAGTCTAGCATTATTTAATTTATAAAAATTGATGTTGAAAAGAAAATATATTCATATCCTCGAAACATCATTCATTATGAAGATCAAAATCTTCAAATTACCCACCTAATATCTCATTGATCACAAATATCGGAATAAATGTTTCTAAGAAAATGTAAAAAGTTATTTTTCTCTAAATCCTCACACATGAAATATCCTAGTAATCATAATGAAAAACACTACAGATGTTAGAACTGAAACTAGTGAGATGATGCATAAATTCGTGATTTAATAAAATGGATTTTAATTTTTATCATTTGTTACATAAATATTGGTTTGATTTATATACTACATTATAAAAAACTTCACATTGTAAAATCTAATATTCTTAGGCTCATTTTTAATGATATTGAACTCTATTAAATCCTCTACTTAATTTAGTTTAGTTTTGATTATTCATGTAAATAGTTTCTTCAAAATGATTCATAAGTTATGTGTATAATTATATTCATAGAAACATAGATAAATGAATGTCTAAGTAAACATGATAAATAACATAAACAAAAAAATCTTATTAAGTAAATTTTAGTTTAAAATGTATTTTTTGTCTCAAAATAAAGGATATGAAGGAAGTAATTTGACTAAAAATATCCCCCTTTTTGAAAATCACATGTCATAAAAAAGAAGATATGTTTCATTGAAATTTTATTAACATTAATTTCTATAACTTCCAATAAAACTCCCCAATTATTTAACTTCTAGAATACTTGAATTCTTAAAAATATCCAAAACCTCTTCATTTTCATTCTAAACAACTCATCAGGATCCTTAATTTAACAAATGAAGGATTGCACTTCTCAAATATCTCCCCATTTTTATTTTAAAAAAGATAAACAAAAAATAAAAAACACTAATGAATATGAAAGGATTAGTAAAAAATATACTAAGAAGAAATGAATTAGAATACCAAACATCCTATAATTTTTGAAAGACTTAATCCTTAATTTGTCTAATAAATACATTAGAGTAACCTTTCACCCCCTACAATCTTCTAGTAGTGTATTTAAATCATAATTAACAGAAGTATGAGAATTTATTTAGATTATCTTTCTTTTATATTTTAAATGAATTATAGGGGTAAAAACTTTTCATACCTTTAGATTCTAATTTCCACCCCTTTAATAAATTAAATTAATTCAAAAAAATTAATCCCCATTTATGAATATAAAAAAATGGTGATGGGAAATATAAAATGATATAATATTATATTAAAAGAAAATATTCATCAATAGTATAGTTATCCATTATCAATTGTTAAATATTTCATAAAAAATAATAAAAAAATTCCACTATGATCTATATTTCTAAAAATAATTAGAAGATAGAATGAACATTGAAATTTATTCATTACATAGAGATTTAAAATTTCATTTTCTATAACCTCTTCATCTTATTCTCCAAATCCTCTAAATATTTCTTCACTTCTATTCGATTTTTCTTCTAATCCTCTAATAAAAAAATTTAACTGTTAAATTCCAATTATTTATTTCATGAATGTAAGTTAGCATGCTTAAATTTTTTTCTTGAGTTTTAATGTAATTTAAGATAAAGAAAATTAGGGTATTTTATTTTTATATATTTCTCTATTTTATTCATGTTTTGAAACTACAACTAGCATTTATCAATAAATTAAATAAATATAGATTAACCATGAAACTTTCATTTACAATTTTTCTTAAATATTTGTACTTTTTTAGATCATGTTGTAAACATTCAAAAAAATCTATAATTCATATTAAGTTAAATTAGATATAATTAAATAGTCTTACAAACTCTTTTGATGATATTTCCATTAATTTTCTAGTCTCTCCTTATATATTCCTAAAAAAATATTATCCCCGCTCTTAATTATTAATTTCCCTCTAAATAAAATTCTTATACCCTCTAATCATCTTATAGATAAAAATTATTATTGACATTCAAAATATTATCATAGAAACATTATTCTTTTTATTTTTCCATTAATTTAATTTATATCCTTAATGATTATAGATTTATACTTTTTAGTTCCATGTACCTCCACTGACTTTTTAAAATATTGATCTTATTCTTGAGGTGTAAGACCATATAGTTTATGATGATACTTGTATTTTTCTATGGATTATTTATGATATATTTAGTTATAAATAGTTATAGAGGTTGAAAAGGTGTTCCAGGTTCTAGAAATAGCTTGGGATAGGGTTAAGAATGATTAGGAGGTGCGTGTAGCTAAATGGTACATTTGTAGGTCCCCACGTTGTGGTCAAGGACTATATATATTGTCGTGATGGTTTGGTGTGCCTGAAGTAATTTTTGGTGCACCAAGAAGGCTGTTATGTTTTGGTCCACAAAAAAATTTTCTAAACATGGAATGGTCTATGTTTTGGAGTTTCCCGTAGTGCAATGGGAGTGTCACATATGTGAATTAGTAAGGAAACCCCTCATCATTGTTTCCCTTGATCTGGAAATTTTATCTGCCCAAGGGGAGATCCAAGCCATGAAGTTTCCCAAGGTTATAAGGTGGATTATTATATGTAAAAAAATGACAAAACCCTTCATAAAGGTGTCATCAATTAACCCTAATGGGTATTGTTCTGTATGGGGGGGCACAAAATCATGACCTCCATTAGCCACATTGTGGTGAATCCTAGACAACCCTTCTAAAATTTGTCATTTCCCCATTTTAACCATACTATAATTAAAAGTTATCAAGAAATATTATCATCTCATATGCTCAATAAACAACATATCCATGCATGAATTCCTCCTTCCCATTCCATATTTTCTTAAATTATCTATTAATTATTGGTGGAATCGATCTCTTTTAATTGTGATAATGAAAAAGAGGTAATTTTATCCTTCTATTTCTCTTATTTTTTTTATTTTCATTCATCAACACTTTTTATTTAACCATTTTAAAATATTTATCTCATAGTTAATGGTGTCTATCTTATTCATAAATTTACATCATTTTAGGTCTAATTATATGTCGGTATCTAAAGATTAGACATTGTCAAGAATATGTATGTAGTCTTGGAGATATACATAAAAGTATAGTCATTTTATGTATGTGTTTGATGTGTCTTCTCACTAACTTAACTTACACTTGACCACCTAAAAAAATTAACACATGTTTCATAACCTTGATTCATTAAATTAAATGTGTCCATAGTCTACGAGTAGTTTTTTGAATAGTGGAAACCAAAAAATTTTCCACTACATGAGGTGTGTGAAACATTAAAACTTTTTATGGAAATTAGGTTGGGAGCCTAAGCATGTCGTGGAATTAATATAAGAACCATTTGTTTCTTTAGGGATGCCTAGGATATTCTCTATGATAAGGTTTTTTATTATTATCATGGAATAATTTAAATGGATAAACTAAATAAATTTTTTTATGACTTGGAATGCCATGGATGTTTCATTGAATTTATCTAGGATACCCCTATAGTTAGAATTTATATGATGTTCTCCTTGGATTCAATCATGTGCATTATGTTTTTTGAATGAATCATATATACTCCTTGGATTTAGAATGATCCTAACAACATGTTTTGAGAAAAAAAAATTCATAAAAAAAACATTACATCCGATTATATATATATATATATATATATTTAATACATTTCACAGTAATACTTCCAAGGTGAGTGTAGATGTTTAGCATTTTTGGAAACATAGATACAAAATCAACTGATACATAAATGATTTAAGTTATTTCACTTTTATTTTTTCCCAAATATAACCCTTATTAGATATAGAAAAAGTAAAACCTTTTTTTTATAGTGAAACAGAAGAAACAGTAAGATCATATGCTCAGTAAGGGAAAACATAAGAGATATCAATAAATGATCATAATTGGGAATAAGATAAGGATAAGGGTATGAGAATATAATCTAAAAATTTGAAAATAAGACCTATCAATATATATATATGTGATAATCATGAAAAATTTTATAAGGTTTTATCAATAAAAAATACAAGACATATGTGTGCAGTATCCTCAATAATCAATCATGAGCCCTGAAAACATATCAATATGATGAGACTGAAGTTTTTAGCATTAAAATAAGTATATAAAATCATTTCATTAGTTAAGGATCACTTAAAATATTATTATAATGTATTGGGTGCACACCCCATTTTTTTATTTTCTTAGTCAAGGTTCAATCCCAAGTCTATTTTATTGCCCAAAGCCCCTTATTGAATTGGGTTCACACCACAATACAGTCCTTATTACCCCATTGGATATCCTACTTTACCAAATTCATATGAGAGATATAATATACCCACTTGACCTTGGTTTATAATGCAACCACCCATACTTGGTTTATAATGGAACCAGAAATCACATAATAAAAATAATACATTTGTGCTCCACAAGATCCTAAAACATCCATAACATCATCATTTCATAACCAATGGAAATAATTCAAATTTCATAAAAATTTCACAATAATAATCCTAAACCATACAAAAGAATAATAAAAATGGTAACAATAGATCACATCCGCTTTAAATCACGTGAAACATCATAGGATGTTTTAATAGCTAAAAATTCTATTAAAATATCATGAAAAAATTTCATGATGAAAATACCAGTTTTATTTAAATTAACTTTTTTTTAATCTAAAAATTTCTTCAAATATTAAGGAAAATATTTTTTGAAAATATAAAATAAAAATTATAAATTAATATTTAAATAAAATAGAATACATAGATGTGGGGAATTTTTTTAATGTGGTTTATACTAAAACGCAAATTCCTTTCATATTTTTTTCTAAAAATTAAAAAGTTTCATGTTTGGAAAATGATAAGAAAATTTATTTTAAACCATGGAAAATTAAAAAAAATTGCTAAAATTATTTTAAACAATCTTTTTATAATATTAAATACATTCTTGAAAACATTTTAGATCAAATATAAAAATATAATAAAATATTTTTGACCAAATATATAAATAAAATCGGTTTTCCTTAAAAACATCCTTTTGGACTTTTGAGTACATAAAGAGAGGAGAATGAAATAAAAACACATAATATCCCAAAATAACCAGATGATAATAAAATATATAATATTTGGGATATATATCATATAATTGCATTATAATAAATTTAATCCTAAATAATCCTTATAAAAATGAAATTGTAACATAAAACTATTACGGCTTTATTAATCTTTGAATAAAAATACATTCGATGGTTGAAAGTATATGGATATATAAATATAATGAATTAAATCATTTAGTATTCCAAAATAAATTCTTATGAATTATATATTCCATAGATATAATAAATTAGTGTATAACATTAAAACATGTCTCAATGAAGAGAAATTCAAATGAAAAACCCTAACCTCGAGTTCGTCTTTCTTAGTGAGTGATCTAACCCCCTATATAATAAATTTAATTTTAAATATATAAAATAACCATATTAATAACTATAATACTATACATGGTTCAATTATAACATCTTACCACACGTTCATTAACAATCCCTTATTATTATCTATACTTTGGGTGTTGACTACTATGTTTGTCATATATATTTTGGTTTGGAAGTTATGGTCCTTTCACATTGATCATTGTTCATTAATATAAATATTTTAAATAATTATTTAAATATAATATATATTTATTATATACATATTTATAATTATTCATATAAATATTTGATGAAAAATGAATTATGTCACAATATGGAGACAGTGGTTTGTTCGTACGCATGAGTGGCGTTTCCATTTTTCGATGGATGAAACAAAATAATGTAAATATAAATTCACATTTTTGAATTGTTATTATAAAATGAATATCATATATAAATATTAAATATATTTCAACAACCAACCATAAATTATGGTGGTGTAAAATGATTCATATCGCTACATGGTGGTAGTAGTCCAAACGTATTCGCAAGCAATGCTTTCATCTCCCATTGGATTGATAAGAGGTGTTAAATGGTCACTATAAAATAAAAATAACGTCTTGTTATTTTTATGATAATTTATTAATCATTTTTTTATATATAAAAATTATAGGAATTAGAAAAATAAATAAAATTTAAAGTTTTTGGTTAAGATCAATACCACTTATTTGAGAGAACTCCTTTATCGTGGTACTTACGTCTTGAAGGATTAGTATTAGAAGAATATCATGATATCTAGAATAAAGGGACTGACTCTGAGAAATATTTTTATTAGTTATTGAATTATATATAAGGCTAAAGTGGTGTTATTAATATTGTAGAATAAGTTCCCTTTTATAAGTGAGGGAAGGGACACAAATGGAATTTCTTAAAAGCATTCAATGATTTAATGTCACTTTCATGGAAAATTGGCTCCAAATGGAAATTTATTAGAAGGTATAAAAATATAATTCTTAATTATATTTATAAAATAATAAATTTATAGGTGTGGGTGGAAATAATACCCCTATCTCATAGTTTACACCCCTCGGTAAACCTATTTTAACCTTAACCATAGTAACAAAATTTTACTATTTTTACTATTCACTATGACCAAAAAATAATTTGAACATAATAAATTATAAAAAATTATTATGATTAAAAATATATAATCCATTTTACCTGAATCAAATTCTATTAGTTGTATAATTTAATTTTAATTAATCATGAAAAACACAACATAAATCTGTTTTTGAAAAATGGATTTTTAATCGTAAAACATAATTCACTTACATAAATTTCCTTGTAAAAACCATAAAATTATTTAAAAACTGTTAAATTGAATATATAATATATAAATTTCATTAAACCCATTAATATATAAATATTAAATTATTTTTTTAAGATAAAAACACATTGTGTGAATAAAAATAGTTTTTTCGAAAAACAATTTTAAGCTCAAAAAATAAATTACATGAAAATACATTATAATGATTATTATTATATAATTAATTAGATTAATTATAATTAAAGGTGTATTATCTTACTTTAAGATAAAATTAAAATTATAATAGATCATTTACTTTATAATAAATTCCATTTTTTGCAAAAATCTAAATTTTCACAATTCACTAAAAATTTAAAAAAAAAAATTAAAAACCTAAATATTCACTATAAACAAATATTGAAAATATGGTTTTCAATATGGAATTAATTTTTTCAAATAAATTTTTTAATAATTTTATAAATTAATTATAATATTTTTATATAAAAATTAAATAAAAAACAATTTTGAAGAAAATATATTTTTTATGTCGAAAATGACTTTACTGAAAATTGAGTACTTATTTACTATGAATTAATAAACAAATATTAATCAATAAAATAAATTTTACATATTATTTATGAATTGATTATAACTCTTTATATCTTCCAATTTAATATCTAGGTTATAATGGTTTTCCATATTGTAGTTTATAAAGAATCATGTTTTCATGTAAGGTATGATATCTTGTTCCTCAAGTTTTATTTCAAATCAAATATATAAAAAAAATATGGGGGTGTTAAATTATAAACTATTAAAATGAATATCACCATCAAAATTTATTCACTATAGTACAAAAAATGAGTATATTAGTTCTTCATTACATCCTATTGCTCCTAATTAGATTCCTCAAATTTCTATTTCCTCCAAGGAACATTAACCAGGTGAGTAGTATTATTCCCTAGAACTTTATCTCTAAGATCAAAGATTTATAAAAAAAATTATTCATAGTAAATATCATGATCAATTGTTATAATATTTAATTTCAATACATGTTAAAGATCAAGTATGTATTTTCTTATGAGATATACATAGAACACATCATGAACTTGAGAGAGGTTTGGTGGGAATTTCAAGCGATAAGATATAGTCCCTATTCGGTCAAGAATATCAAAGGGACCAATATATATAGGATTTTGATTCCATTATTTCTAAGTCTCATAACCTTTTTCAATTTTCAAATTTATAGGAAAACCTTCTAACTAACATCAAATTCCACATCTTGCTAAAAATTATCAGGATAACTATCACACTAACTCTGAGCTTCCTCGATGTGCTATTGAATAACTATAACAGTATCTATCATTTACTCATCTAGATATGGTCCCAATATATTTATTTCAAAAAATACATAACATTATTTTAGTGGTTTAAAAATATTTCTATACAGGTATTAGTTAAGAGGAATTAGATTGCTCGAGTTAAATATATAATTTAAGAAAACTCGACTAGAGGAAGGTATTTATCCCAACCAAATTTCAAATATAGAGAAAATGATCATAAAATATATTCTAGGGTTTGAATGGTATTTTAAGTGTTACCATCTATCATAGGATGATAAGATTTATAGAAACACATGTCTTTATCTAGATCTCTCTGAATACTTCTCTATAATGTCAACGTAAATATAATATCTTAATCAGATATAATAGAATATGGTGCCCCATGTAACCTTACCACTTTTTTAATATATATCCTAAAAATATGATCAACATAAAAATCCTATCAAATTCTAATGAATTGAACTGAATTTTTAAGTAGATAGATTAAAACCCAAATAAAATTGGGTACTTTAGATGTTTTGGTGAGTCAAAAAATAAAATCCATAGTGATGTTTTTCTATTTTCATTCCTATCACAATCCATACAGATTTCAATAGTACAATGATACTTGAATAATCCTAACATAGCTCGAAGGGAATTCCCAATCACTATAGATTGGAAACATACACATAATCATATTAAACATAAAAGGGAATATTTTTTCTACAAAAAAACCAGTTAATACATAATAATGGAATAAAAAACAAAATCCATTTTTTTATGAAAAACACTCTTAAATAGAAAACTACCATAAAATGTAAGATTAAAATCCTTATTTATAATCATAACCCAAGGATAACACTGTATCCATCATGATGAAATCTGGGAAACCCTATGTAGTAAGTGGACCACAGCTCCACCAGTCACCACCATCTCTCTACAGTCTCACGGATCAAGTATAAATACCACATCCAAGTTCTTACATCCATTTACAAAGACCTAGAATATAACAATATATTAAATAATGATGAAAAATTTAGATTGTAAGATAAAATCCTAGTAGTTTCTCACTAAGTGTTCCATAATCAATTCTATAATAATTAACATTTATGTTTTTAATTTAAATAATATAAGGGATGGAGTAACATTTATATATTTTAAATCAGAACCTAATTTGAAATCATGTGATGGAATAGATATCAAATTTAGTCTTAAATAAACATTATATATATATTTATATAAAATGGTTGGAATGACTAAAATATATCTTTAAAAAATGGCATGCTTAGTCAAGTCAAAACAAACACTATAGTCATATTCCCTATGTTATGTTAGTTCCAAACTCTCAGATACTCTCACAACTCAACCATCAATATCAAATCAAGTATGTGTATACACATATATAAGGCTCAGGACAAAAAGTCTAACCCATCATTATCTACTTATGGAAAGTCATATCAAACTAGTTTTAGTTATAGTTTTCATCATCAATTTATTGCTAGGGAGTTAGAGTCCTATTGTGATTATCATAATCAACCACTAACTAATCAGTCTAACACATGATTTAATCAATAAATCAATCATCATAAAATTATTCATTTAAAATCAATTCATCATTCAAAATTCAAATGTAAAATTTCATGATAAAAATTTATATTCAATTTCAAAACCAAATCATGGGTATATTCATCAAATTCATTCCTTTTAAATCAAATTTTTGCATAAATTTTTTTCAAGAATCCACACCAAATAATTTTATCCAATAATTTTTCATCTCAATGCATCGTTTTTTTTTCAAAATATAACCAATAATTTAAATAACATTGAAATCGAATATTTTAACAATTTGGGTGCCCTTTTTAAATCAAACATCAAATCATATCAAGTCCAGGTTTGATAAATAAATTGAAAACTCATTTCAATTCAATCAATTTAAGGTTTCAATTTTAGGTTAAATCCTTATGGAACCACCAACTTTTAGTTGCATGATCAAAATAAACACCTACATTGGGAACTTCCAATAAAGAATGAAGATAGAGAAGATCAAGGAACCAAACCTAGAATCAGAATCCATAAAATCAATTATCTAATGCACTAACAATGTTAGGATTTACCACTCTAAAAGGGTAGATAAAGATATAATAGAGAAAACCCAAAATGAAGGAAAAATAAAATACTAGAGAGGGATCATGATCTTCCATCGGCACATCAATTCACAACGGAAGGGGCTTGAGGAGCCAAAGAATCCACTTGAGAGCATAAAAAGACAAGAACACCAATTAGGGTTAAATAGGGGTTGAATGGATGTTAAAACATGGGTGTTATGTTTTTAATTAATTTTTTTGAAGGATTAAAAACCTACATTCATGGTTTCCAAGTTAGGATGCATGGTTAGTAGTAAATGTGCGTCTTTACTTAACTTCTATAAAAAGTGAACATTTTGGGCACATAGTAAAATAAAACATGCTCCAACCATACATGCCCATTTTTCTATGGGTGCACTATTTGAATGGTGAGGCCACACTGTTTGTACAAGTTTCATACTCCCCACCAATTAACTAACATAGGGTTCATAGTTTGTGGGTCCAAAACACATAATTTTCACTAACCATGCGCAAACCACGAAATGTCCCCAGATCGTAAAAAAATCGAAATTCACCAAAAACTACTCAAAAAAATTAAAAACAAAACAAGATCAAAACATGGGTTAATAAGATCATGAAATCATATAACATGATGTTACAACCTCCCCACCATAAAAACTATCTGTCCTTATAAATCCTTTCAAGAAGACTTAATGTCAAAGAGATGAGGATGCTACTCTCTCATCAGTGGATCACACTCTACATAATCCTTTTATTCAGAACCATGCTTCCATATAACACAAATCAAAGGTATAAACTCCTCATGGGGATCATTTTTCTAAGAATCAACAATCATGACTGGATGCACAGTTTTGGAAAATTCATGTTCTTTATCAAGGTCTTACTAGATCAATACATGATAGGTTTTAGAAATATACTTCATGTATTATGATACATAAAGAATATTGTTCATCAATGTCAATTATGGTGTAAAGGCTATGTGGTAAGCCACATTGACCACACTCTCAATAATATCCAAAGGAACCACAAATATTGGCACAGACATTCCCTATTTTCTAAGATGTTGATGACCCAACCATTGTGAAAATATAAAAAACACCTGGTCATAAACTAAAAACTCGAAATTTGTATATCTAAAATTAATAATGGATTTTTACTGACTCTAAGTTGTCACGATTCAATAAAAAATCAACTAAATCCTCATTATCATCTCTTTAACTAAACATGTTTAAACCCTAGAACCTTCACCAATCTCTGACCAACACGACAGAGTTCTACAAGTCCAGTAATACAAAGACTCAAAAAGATCCATTCAAATTATAGAATGGTAGATATAATTTTATAAAAACTCCACTAGTGAAAAATGGATATCTTAATCTCCACCAAAGTTGAGAACACGAACGTTAGGCATGTCTTCAAGGATCTATATATCTCATTCTTTATGGACATCAATTCGTGGATGATACATTGTGATCAATCTAACTTGGGATCCCATCACATCTTGGAGTCCCCTCAAAAAATGAGACATAAAATAGGGGTGTCTATCATAGTATATAATAAATGTAACTCCATGAAATATGAAAATAATTTTCACATAGAGACTTACCAAATCCTCATCTTTGGTTGTATCTTGAATGTGAATAAAGTGATTTCATTTGGTAAACTGATCAATCATATCCCATATCACATTCTTCCCTTGATTTTATGTAGAACACTAAAAAAATAATCCATATAAATTTTAACCCACATCTAATTCAAAACTAGAAGGGGATGAAGCAACCCTGAAGGTTTTAGGTGCTTCTCCTTGACGTAATGATAACTATAACAATGATAAATAATATTATCAATGTCTTGTATCATACCGAGCCACCAGAATCATTTAAAAATATCATAGAAAATCAATGTGGAACTAGGTTGAACCTCTCACTATGAATTATGTGAACCCCAATCAAATTATTTCTCACTAAAAAAGGCATAGCATACCAGTTCGAGAATCATAGGACACAATCATAGTAGAATGATTATTCACCAATTCTCTCCCACCATAAATAGATTCCATAATTTCATATAGTTTATCATCAAGATGTTTCTCCTGAATAATCATCCTGAGAAGATAATATGATAATAAAACATTATCCAAAACAATATAATTCTCATTCTCTCTGACTCCCATGTGCAATTGAGCAAATAGATCTATCAAATCACACTCTTCTGATGATTTTTTCATTGGCTAAGTCAAAATTTTCATAATTAAAGAGTCATCAACAACGTTCCTCTTACTAGGGGTGTTACAAATGTAGAAATAAATAGACTCCAGGAACTCCACCAAATGTCATACCGAAGGTTCAAATATTTTTGAAAGAAGAAATAATTTAGTATTTTATGGTAAGAATAAATAGTAAACCAGTATCTAAAAATTTAAATCCAAAAAATATTAAGAGAATGCCTCATGGTAGTGAGCACAAGATCATGGGTCAGATAGTTTTTCTCATGTGTTCTAACATTTCTAAAACTACAGGCTATAATAAGATCACTCTATAGAATAACATAGCCCAAAACCAAACCAAATGTTTCAAAAAATACCATATAGCCCTACCTAGTGATGGGAAGAGTAATCATTGATGATTATTTAAAGATAAATTTCCAATGATAAAAATAAATATAACATTTTGATTACTATAAGGACATCACCACATTATGAGTGAGAAAAATCATTAGATATATTGTATTTAAGAAATATCTAATAAACCTGTTTTAATACCCAACCAAATCCAAGAATCTTCAAGTCTTGAAAACATTATGTGTTTTCTCCAATGTCATAATAGCCTTAATATTCTATGTATCAATGGAAAAATTGTGTTTTGAGACTACGTGTCCCAAAATAATCACTTCAAAAATCCTTAAATTACATTTTAAAATATTTTTGTAAACTCAATGATGTCTTAATGTTACTATAACTTCTCTTAGATGGTGTACATGGTCTTCCTCGGTTTTAGAGTAAACCAAAATTTAATCCTCAAGAATCACCATTAATGAATTGATATACTCATGGAATATCATTTTCATCAACACCATAAAAATAGAAGGATCATTGGTGAGACCAAAATGCATAACAATATACTCATAATTCCTACAAAACCCCTGAAATTGGTCTTTGGGATGTCCAATTATTTGATTATCAACTTGTGGAAACCATATTGAAGAGAAATCTTCAAGAAAAAATTTTCCACTTTCAACTAATAATAAAAATTATCAATCCATAGAAATTGACACTTTTTCTTTACCATAAACCAAGTGAGTTTTTAGTAATTTACACAAAAGGGAATGGCCTCATCAACTTTCTTTGAAAAAAACAAGAGTCGCCAAAGGTTTCACACTCGAGGGGGCATAAATAATTTTTCCATAAAAATCATCCAACTAAGTATTTAACTCTTTTAATTCAGATGATTTTATATGGTAAGAAGTAATAGGGATATGTTGGGCACTTGGTAACTAATAAATAGATAACTTTACTTACCTCATCAGTGGAAATAAAAAAACAGATGGAAACTTGTTTGGAAACCCAATGATAACAAGAGGAAGATCACCACTCAAAGATTATTACTCAGGATCCGAATAAAATACTAATATAACCCTTCAAGAATTTGGAAAACAAAGTCTATATCTATTCAACCTTGGGTACCATTCTTTCTAAGAACATGACATGCCCCATCAAGTGATGTAAATGAGACCCACAAAATATAACAATAAATTCAGGCCTTATTAGTAATAATCCAATCCATATCAAGAATAATATCAATATGTTTCAATTTGATAAGTATAAAGTCAAAAGTGATCTCAATTTATGATAAAGAGAAAACACAAGATGGGAATCTAAGACATTACTCTATTTTCCTTCCATGGGGATTTGTAATATATATCATATAATAAATAATATTTATATAAATGATTATTAAATTCACAACATGAGTTGATATGAGAAAATGAGATGTATGAGTATCAAATAAAAGTAGCCACTAAAGATGAAGTAATAGTGATGGTAACTCTCACAATCATCGGACCCATATCAGCTTCCTCTAGAGACTCCACTACTATATAAAGAATATTTTTCTAGTTCATTTGGATAGAATGCATTAGTTCAAGAATAATCTTATTTAATTGTGGTACTCATAGGTGCTGAGGAGACTATGACACTATGTGGGGTATAAAAGACATTGAATAACTTTTTCATGTGGCTTGAATGACTGCACATACCACAAATCTTGAGTTCCTTAGTAAAAAACATTTTGATTTCCTCACCATGGCATATTGGATGAAATTAAAATTGACTCTTCCAGGCACAATGGGAGGTCTGAATGAATTATAATCTTGAAAAACCCATGAGACTCAATGTGATTCCTCTTTACATTAATGTAACCAACCAAACTTCTTTTGAGTGTAAGAGTAACTCCCATTAACCCTATATTACAATCTAGTTCATTCTCAACTATCAATGATCTATAAAAAAATTTATATAAGACATGAGTTTTGACATGAAAACCTGAGATTTTAAGTCATATCTAAGACCCATATCATATTTTGAGGCCTTTCACATATCATTTTTCACTACCTAAAGATAAAAAAGAATATGTTTGAAAAAGAGGTTTTCATACTAAGTCAAAATTTTATAACATTTTTTAAGGATTAGAAATTCTATATACTGTTCCAATACCATTTATTTCGGATATACTCTCTCCATGAAATGAACTCTTAAGTCTTTACACTCTAACCTATCATGTTTATTCACTATAACCATTGAATCCCACCATATCCTTCAAGGTACTTTAAGCTTAAAGGTATCAAAATTCCCCTTTATAACATCTCAAATTTATATGAACTAAAAAGGAATATCAATCTTATTTCATTAATCATCATCATTTTGATAATCATTCAAGACATGGAAAAATGTTTGTTTCTATCAAAGAAAAAGTCAAAAATAATCTCTAGTTTCATCCCTTTGAGGTTCCACAACATGACCCAAAATGGTAACCAGTGAAGCTACATGTCCCAGAGATTGGATAGTTTTCACTACAATCTCAACAAGATTTTTGAAAACTAGATGATCCACTTGTTTTTGTTCACCAACATCTTCCTCTGGTGGTCTATTCAAACTTCTCCTCAAAGGAAATATGCTGCAAAAAATAAACATGCAACTTGAAGACATTTGAAAAATCGATCTTATAATCTCACTATAAAGAGATACAAAATTATTAATTAAATAAAATAGAATTCAACTATATATAATTTCAAAACACTCAGATCATGATTGGAAAAAAAGTAGAATCGAATCAATTGATTCCTCAAAGGCATTTTCCCCAAGCACCTTTGGTGACTTAAGGATCACTACAATTATACACGTCCATGAAATCAATCATAACAACCTCTAAAATCCAAAAAATCATACCTCATATCTGTTAGGACATCCCAATCTACATACTGACATCATAGAAAGACCCACAGACTTTAAATGAACCTTTATTTGATACCATTTTATTAGGAAAAAACCCGAATACCCTAATACATTGATACCTAATCTAACCTTCATATATTCCAAAGGGAATTCCCTATCCCCATGGGTTGGTGTCTAACTCTTAGCATCTTATTAAATATAAAAGGGAATATTTTTTTTCAAAATAAAAAAACCACTCGATACATAATGATGGAAGAAAAAATAATAACCAATTTGTATTCCAAACACTTATAATGCTGAATTTTACCACATGTAGAATGATAAAAATACCAAGGTAAAAACCAAAACTATAGTTAAAACCAAATCCTATGAGACGATGTATAAAAATTCTTGTGCAAAATGTGGAACATATCTCCTCCAATCACCACTATCTCTTTATAGTCCTACAGATCAATGACAACGGCCACCTCTAAGTGTATATTTCCCTTTCCCTAGACTTGGCATAACAACATCTACAAATGGATGAAGGAAAAGGTAGGGTGGGATCCCAATAGTCAAGTAGGGTCTCACCAAGTTTTCCAATATCAATTCCATAATAATTAAACCATTTATTATTTTAATTTAAGTAAAACAATTCATAGTGTAAAATTTACGTATTTTAAATCAAAGCATGCTTCCAAATTATTTTTTGGTAGAAATATCAAAATTATGCTTAAATGGAAATTTTATATATGAATTTATATAAAATATATGGCTTTAATAAATTAGTTCTATAAAAATGTCATGCATAATCAAGTCAAAACCAAGCACCATAGCCATATTCCCTGAGTTTCATTAGTTAAAGGCTCTCAAATCCTCACACAACTCAATCATCAATCATCACTCAAGTATGTGTCCATGTGTTCCTAATTCTCAAGCCAATGGGACTAATCAATCAACATCCCATCAAGGACAATCATGCTGAAAGATATGTTCTTATATTTTTCATCATCAATACATTGATAGGGGTTCAGTGTCCTAGAATTCATTTACTAATCATTGACTTACTAATCAGGCTCACATGTGTTTCAATAAATCAATCAATCATGCTTAAATTAGTAATTTCATATAAATTCATCATGTATAGTTCAAATGTTCAATTTCATGTTCAAAATTCTTCTTCAATTTCAAAACAAAATAATGGGTTTTCCTCAAAATCATTCCACTCAAATCATCATTAATATTAATCTAATGTTATAAATAATCAACATAAAATCATTTCATCAAATCATTTATCATTTCAAGTAGCCATTTCTTCCAAAATCAACCCAATAATTTCAATACCATTAAAATTGGGGATTTTCATAGTTTTAATTCACTTCTTAAATAAATCATCAAATCATCTCAAATAAATGTTTTATAAATCAATTGAATGTTCATTTAATTTCAACCAAGAAATTTAGTGTTTTAATCATAGGGTAAATCCTTATAAAACCACCTACCATTAATTCAATGATCAAAATCAATAACACCAATGGGAATTTCCAGTGAAGAATGGTGGAGAAGAAGATCAATGAAAAAACTCTAGAATCAAGATCCATCAAATCATAGATACAATAAACCATCAATGTGATGATTCACTACACTCAAAAGGGAGATAATTAAGTATGATATAAAACCCATTCCAAGGGAGAAATCACATACCATAGTGGGATCAAGATCATCTTCCACCACATAAATTCAAAAGGTAAGTGGTTTGAGGTGATAAAGAATCCACTAGAGAGCCTCCAAATGCCATGGAGACTACTTATGGTAAAATTAGGGATGATTATAAGTTAAAACTAGGGTATTTGGAATCTCATTAAATTTTGGGTGGGATTAAAAATCAGCACAAAGGATTTATTTTTTTGGGATACATGATTAGTAGTAACTATACACCCTAACTATGTTCCCTTATTGGGCTTCTGGAAAGGGTGAAAGGTTTTGATGCAAGGTTAAGATAACCAGGACCTTCAAAAAACCCATATGTCTAAGGGTTTATGGTTTGAAGGGTGGGGTTTCATGGTTTTGAAAAACCATTCCTCCCCCCTAGAGAACTAACATAGGTTGATTGGTTTTCTAGGCCAAATAACACATTTTGACCTAACCATGTTCCCTCTGTAAGCATTCTACAGAACATCCAAAAAATTTAAAACTTCAAAAAAAACTCCTTGGAACAATTTCAAGTAAAATAATGATCAAAAAAGGGTTAATATGTACCTATAATCAATTAATGGGATTTTTCAAATCCAATATAGTTAATGCTCATAACATCCCCTTAAACTTATATCTCTTTTCCTTTACTTGCTAACATACAAGCACCAAGATACATACTCAAAAATATCCCTCTTCAGGTTATCCCACCAAAAATACTCTTTCAAATATATATACATCATCATAATTCTGGGATTAATAGTAAATTATGATCTATGAGCTTCTTCCAATAGCTCCATTTCAAGGTTTGGTATTGAAAAGACACATACTCAATTCCTAAACCATATCATTATATCACAATAATGGTAGAACTCATGCATATTTATCACCTTCTATTGAAGATAAATACTCTTATTTTTCAAATATTTAATATTTACAAGGATATATGGTTGAATACTCATTTGAGAAAGTTGATATTTCTCCCCTTACTTTAATATTTCATGGTATATCCTTTGAAAATCCATAAATATTAGATCTTTTTTTATCCTTGAGAATTATAATATAGAATGATACAACTCAAATAATTAACCATAATGTTCACTTTCCCATGGTGGTATTTTATTAAGGAGTCATAATTTTTAATCAACTCCAATAATATTATTTATTACATATTTAACTCTTTCTAGTTGAATTATACATTAAATTTTAATGATCAGTATATATTTTACACCTTTCTTTGTAAATATCATTCCTTCATAGATTTGACCTATAAATAATCAGTGTTAACTCAAAATCATGAGTTATGTAATTTTTCTCTGGATTCTTCAATTAGAATGATGTATACTCTATCTCCATATCAGTATGTATAATAAAACATCTCATACTTTTATTTTATGAATCACTATAAATCAAGAATCCATCTCTATTTCAAGTTAGTGTACTCATAGGTTCACTGACCAACATTCTATTCAATTCCTTGAAATTTTATTCACATTCATTAGTACAATGTAACTTAAATCCATTTTACGTTAAAATGGTGAGTGCATTGTATATCCCTAAAAAATCCTTCATATGGAATTTATCATATCCATTAAATCCAATAAAGACATGTATTTTAGTCATAGTGTTTGTTCAGAACCAATTTTCAATAACATCTATCTTTAAAAGATCTATAAATATACCCTTGGTTGTGATTATATGACCCCAAAAATGAAGCCTTATATAGCCAAAATTCACAATTGTTAAATTTTTCATATAAATTATCCTTCAATAGGGACTTTAATTAAATTCTATAGTGATATTATTACTCTTAATTGATTGTGGAATATATATTAATATAATCTATAAGTACTACCAAAAACAGATCAAGGTAATCTATGAAGACTTTATTCATTAAATCTATGAATATAGTGAAGAAATTAATAAGGAAAAATAGCATATCTATAAATTCAGAGATTCTATACCTAGAATGGAATTATATCTTGGGTATTTATTTACTATTGGACCTTAAAAGATAGTATTATATTGAATATCCATCTTGTAAAAATATTGAGCTTCTCATAATTAATCCAAAAAATCATCAATATAGGGAAAATGATATTTATTATTGATCACGGTATGTTAGATAATAGATAACAAATATAGAGACACATTGATCCATATTTTTTCTTAAACAAAGTATAATTGTTCACTATGGTGACACACTTGGACAAAGGAATCCCTTATCAATCTTCTCCTGTAGTTGATTCATTAATTCCTACAACTCAAACTAGAACATTCTATATGGATCCTTAAAAATTGGTGTAGAATTATAAATTAGTTCAATTGAAAATTTATCTTCATGATTTGGATTAAAAATATTAATATCCCCTAAAAAGGCATAAAAAAATCCCATACAGTAGGAATATCATCGATGTTGAGTTTCTCCCCAACCATCTGAGATATAATACCCACTTTTAATAATAATAAAGACTCATGAAATGGATGTAATTTACATTTTAATTTTATATTTATCCTATCACTAATATTAAATAAAAAAAAATCAACATATAATTTTTTTTACTTATTCTAGGAATTTATAAGGTATCTAAGAAGACTAAGATATTAGTGAAAAAAATCACCAAAAATTCTACAAAAGTTAGAATAATAAAATTTTTATGGGGAGAATTATTAAAAAAAATTAAATTACATCCCTATCTCTGGAGTATAGGATAAATTTTCTTTAAATATCATAATCCACTTTAGTTACTGACATATCATGGAACCTTCCTTATTCTAGGACTTAACCATTAAAATAGGGAATCGACTCAGATAATTCCCAAGTTATCCCTATATAAGACATAAACTTCCTTTGAAATTAAATGCTTTATGACTTTCATTTATATATAGAAAAAATCTTACCTTCCTTTGATACATTCTATGGGGTTCATCTTCCCACATTATTGACATAAGTTAAATTATACATGCTTTCCTAGATGATCATTTCCACCTAGAATTCCATAAGTATATTTTTCTATTATTTGATATCTTAAGAAACACAACTAGGTTAATATTCTTAATCATATATTGTGATATCTAAATATGAATAATAAAAACATTTCTCCCTGTAACTCCTTTATCAATCAGTTTCTCACAAGGAAAATCATTGTATTGTTCTTCATATTTAGTATTAGCA
Organism: Viscum album; assembly: GCA_963277665.1. Taxonomy (NCBI): domain Eukaryota; kingdom Viridiplantae; phylum Streptophyta; class Magnoliopsida; order Santalales; family Viscaceae; genus Viscum; species Viscum album. The sequence goes on from OY728132.1 coordinate 2,067,231,905, forward strand.
TAGTTCCTTTGGGTTCCATCCATTTACTATAACCAAAAACCATAGTTTGAATAAAAATAATCATAATGTAAAATCATATATCCATGAAAATCACTATTAGGATGCCTAAATTATGACACATTCTTCTTAATATATGATACCGTAGGTTTATCCTACGTTATCCATGGACATTATCTATTCAATTACATCATAATTGATCTTAAAGAAAATGTGAAAAAAACTAATAATATCCTCTCAGGACTGTCGAACCAAGTTTTTGATAAGGGACCATTTTCCAAGCACTAGAATTATAGTCAAGATATACTTGACCAACCATTTTTTGGGTTATTACCTCTAGATGAAATAGTTCCCAAACTATGTCCACTTGTTTATATCCGTTCTAGGATATATTGTATTAGGTATCCTGGAAATAATTCATTACCATAACATAGTATATTCTCTTATTTATAGTGTTATCCTAAAGTTTCTCACTAATGATTCCTCATCCTAGTTTCCAAAAGACACTTATCCTTTCCTCTGATACTGACAATAGTGACCCATACTTTTTATAAAAAAATATTACATCATTTTAGATGAATATTAAATAAATTTTACAACAATACATGCCTAAGTACTATATAGTTTTATTGTCTTTTGAATATTTGATACATAAATAACATATACATAAATAAATCTACATCATTTCCCTTTTAGTTCATCATAGCTAGAATATTTCTTAAACATAACATAGATAAAATCATTCTCCATTACATGGGGAAAGAAAACACAGTAAATGGTGAACTCATATGCTTAGTGAGGTAAAAATAAAACATATAAATAAATTATCATAAGTGAGAAAATATAGGCATAACTGTATGAAAAAATGATACAAACATTATAAAATCATACCCATCAATCCATATATCATAATTATGGAGTATTGAATAATGTTTTATCAATAAAAAGACATACCACATGAGAGTATTGAATCATAAATAATCTATAATGATCCATGAAAACATATCATAAACATAGGAAATAAGTTTGTTTACATGAAAATAAGAATAGAAATTCATGTCCATAGTCAAGGATTACTGCCAAGACTATCATAGTGAATTGGGTTCACCCATCATTCCACCATTTCCTTAGTCAAGGTTCACTCCCAAGACTATCCTACTAGGTAAGGTCCCTTGATATATTGGTTTCACTCCCTAATCTAGTCCTTATTATCACATGATATATCATTCTATACCCAATTCATTGTAGGGATATAAAAGACCCACCTGAACATAGTTTATAATGTAACCACATTTCCTTAGATTGTAATGGATCCACCCATCACATAATAAAAATCATACTTTTGTGTGCCATAATATCATAAAACATGCATCTTATCATCATGTCATATCCCATGGAAAAGTTATGAGTTTCATAAAAATTTCATAATAATAATCATAAATCATCCAGAGAAAAAAATAAATATAGAAATGTTGGATTTTTAGAGACCCAAATTCTTCCTTGTAAGACATTAAAATATTTATATACATACATACATATATATATATATATATATATATATATATATATCAAAATAGAGGTGTAGAAATGGAGTGTGATTCTGATGCTCGGTGTTCCCGAAATAAATTTTATAAAAATATGAAGTGTATTTTTTATTGCACACACACATATTATTAAAGAAAATGTGTTAACTCTTAAATGGTTGATTGGATCAAAAATATTAGACCATAGTTTAGTCTAGAATGTAGTGTTTACTCTATATGAGACATAAAATGAGTTGGGGTGGGATGTTTGGACCCCTATCTTGTTAGAGGAATGATCGGTGAAATACTTAATTATTAAATTAATTAATTAAATCACTTTTACCAAGATTAAAATTCGATAAATCCACAATTGTGGTAACCATTCTAGGGTAGGCCTCTTAATTTAAAAATTATCGATGAGATCTATCTTCCTTCTTCATTGGTGGATCTCAATGAATAATGAAAGAACTCCAGATCAGATCATATCAGGACACAAAGAATTCAGAATCTCCTCTCAAATAATTATTAGATAGGTTCATTCTCAATGATCGATCTATAATCAAGGTAGAATTATTTATATGTGGTTTTTCAACCTTATAATTAAATTTATTAAGTAGACCATTCTTCATTTTTCAATCTTTGTTATGTTTTTGTCTTTGGATGAGCCTATGTACTATATTTCAATTTTATTAATCAATTTTATAACCCCATTATTCTTGTTCTTGATCATTGGCCAAGAATTATAGGAAAAAAATGTTTAAACCATGTTTTTGGTGATTTTCTCCCTCTTTTCTTCATGTTCTTCACCAATAAGACCCCTTGGTCCCAGTTTGACAATTTCAGGAAGCTACTGAGCCCACTCAGACCCTTGGATTCATAGATGATCGACGAAACAACAATGGATCGATGAGAAAATCATATATTTGGGATTTCTTCAAGGATGGGATGTTTTTTTTTTGTTAGTTTTAGATCATTATATTGCACATTAAAGCCCTAGAGATGTTTAGAATGAGTGGTGGAACCATTGATAGTGACAGAAGGACATTTTCCAGAGAACAAAACTTGATATCTATGATATAAGGCTATATCTACCATTTTAGGCTAGATATTGGAAAAAAAGGCAGCATGGATAGATTAAAGGTGAATTTTTGGATCTAGGATTTCTGGTGAAAACCTGACTATAGGCTGTGTTCAATGAAGAGAACATGGTGTATACCCCTCATGTGGTGGTGGCTAGAGTTAGAGAAAATTTTAAGGATAGAATCGTGTGTACATTACCAACATGTTTTGTACCACCTTCCAATATTATTAACATGTTTTATGGATCACACAACCATGCAGACGTTGTATACTTTAGTACATGGACATGACGAGAAGCACATGACCCCGATCCATGTTATCTCGGACACAATATATAATCCACCTACACGGAGTCTACTATTACATGGGATGATCCATGTTCCATCCAGGGACACAGCTAGGTGGGGGAATGGGATAACAAACCATGTGGGTCCCCTCACATGTTGTGTACCTTTCGAGATCATCTGAGAAAAGTTTGATCATATGTATCTCCTTCATTTGAACTTTAATTTTTTCCAGTGAGTAGTATATCATGATTATTTTTTCATGTAGAATGATATTTTCCCTCAGTTGTGTATTTTGGGATACAATGTGAAATATTTTGGGCAAAACACCTTTTTAGGCAATTCTTGATGAATTTCATGCTCAGGCGAGATCACAAATAGTTACTTTCCAAGTGGATTCTTCCTATGGGATAGGGCATGGGTCCTAAATGACCTATAGTGGAACCCTACATGTGGGATGGGAATGGGTCCTAGAATTTCTGAGTGGAACCCTCCTGCAGGACATGGAATGGGTCCTCAATGTCTTATAGTGAAATCCTCCAACTGGGTTGGGCATGGGACATTAATGACACAGAGTGGAACCCTCCATCCAGCTTGGGCATGAGTCATCAACTATCCAAGTAGAACCCTACAACAGGTTAGTCCATCAGTCCTCTTTGAGGTTGAGAGGAACTCTCTAGCCGGGCTATGCATAAGTCATCTACATTCTGAGTGGAACACTGTTTCAGGGCAGGTCATGGGTCCTAGATGACTTACAGTGGGACCCTCTATCCGATCTGGGCAGGGGTTTTCGACCTTTAAAGTGGAACCCTCCTACAATTACAGGGAATGGGAACTCTACAAATAAACTATAGCCCCTTTATTTTGCAACACAGTGACAAGACATCATTTGAAATAGCTTTGGACTCATGAAAAAGAGGGACGCTTTACCCGATATGACACATTTTTTAGACGCGAGGAAAATATATGCAGGCAAGTTAGTACTACCCAAAGTGGACATTGTCAAGTTGTGTTGAATGATTTCTTTATACTTATATGTTTAAGGAAGCTGTATGAGATGATGGCCTCATTAATGGACTTTTGGAACTATTGTATACTCTTATTCTTGGGCTGAGCTATGAGATGGAGATCCCCTTACTCTCCCGTTTGGGCTTCTTTTTACTGAGCACACACACACACACACTCACACACACACACACAAATATATATATATATATATATCATTATTTTTTATGCAAACCATGGATTTGGATACTCTTCTTCCAAGAGAGTCTAACATGTGTGGGGTATGCCACATACTTTCTATGTTTAGCATCTCATGGTTATATGAGTCCATTCTCCTACTATAGCTGGAGAATATTCAATCGGTAATTTATCTACTCATTGTGTTTATCCCCTTCTGTTTTGATGGTATTACTTTCAATATTTGTTGGGTTGAGCCTTACTCTTTCACTATAACTTGTTTTATCTACTATTTTCATCTTCTATTGTATCCTTTAATGATATCCCTTCATCTTTCAGGTATCCTACTAGTATGCTTATACTCACCACTGCATGGAATTTTCCTACACATGTTGTGTCTTATGAAGATGACAGACAGTTCGACCATGACTATAGATGATCTTAGTGATACTGGGTGATTGAAATGTGTACAATTGTCATGGCTTGGGATTCTAGAGTTGGGATCTCTCATCTATTTACCCATTCTATTTTTCTGTCAGTTTGGGACACATTACTAGTAGGGTGTGTATTTTCACATTTAATTTTCAGTATACACTACCTTAATTTGGCATTGTCTAGTGGTTCGGGCATTCTTTGTTTACATTATAGCATTGTTTCATCTCTTACTATTCCCCTATGTAATTTTTCATTGAGTTAGTTTGGTGTCTATAGGTTTTTAGGAAAATTAATCCTAGATTTTGTTATGTGTTCAGAACCTATCACCACCCCCTAGCCTATAAATGCGTTCTTGGGGTTGTTGTGGCTCAAGCCTTGGCTTGGGTAGGGTCACGAATGATTGGTATCGTAGCATGTTCATTCATTATTACTTTTTTGGGTGTATCCCTTTAATAGTATTTTTATGGGTTTAGAGAAATAGTTTCAAAGTACCTTGAGTGTGTCTCTTGAGCCGGTGATTCTAATGATGGTGCGGAGGATGACATATCAAATCACCAAGACCTTGAATACCTGCTTGTCAACTCGGCATACTAAGAAATTTGTTACATGGTTAAAAGGTACATGCATCATGTAGGATTGAGTCTTTGACTATTCTTCTTGATTCATATCCCCATTTTTGTTGGAATATATATATATATATATATATGATCATCTAATTGAGGTCATGCTTGATATCTTTTAGGATGCCACTGTGATGACAGCCATCCAGGATATCTGTCCTAGTTTGTGAAGACAACCATATGAGTGATGAGGCCCCAGTTTAGGGCCCATCCCATGATCCCCTTCCCCTATGTGGGTATGTAAAATAAGCACCCCTATAAATAAGTAGATATTTCTATCAGAGTAGGCTGAGGATGTGCACAGTCTTAGCACCCTTCGTGAGTTCCAGAGTCAGAGACTGCTAAAGTTTCATAGATGGTCAGATCCTTAAGCAGTATAGGATTGGATATGGTTGTTGGAATATATATTTATGAATTTTTCGGCCTCAAAGTGTCATGTTATTTTGTTGGTATATATCCTCTTTCATAGAGCAGTTAGATATTAGTGGATCCTTGTAACACATATGTACAATGAGTTGATACTCTCATGGACCGACATCTAAAAACTATTTCATGAGGATTATTACCCCTCCTGGTTGTGGTAAATATGAATCTATGCGATTCTAGAGCTCCAATGGGGATGGATGATATTGGATAATTATGTGGTGAGGTTCAAAGACCATTCACATTACCCCCTTAACAAGATCTCGAATGACTACATCTAAGAATGGGAGTTTGATAATGGACTCTATGGAGAGATATGAGATATTTTTGTTCCCTAGTACATCCCCACCTATTTTTCGGTGCTATAGAGGGAACTAGTGATAGAGATATTTCTATTAGAGGGACTCTAGATTTCTATATATGGAAATGGGAACCATGCAGCTGAGCAGACTGCATCATCTAGTGGATGTTAGACACCAAGATCTTAGTATAATAGATCCATCCATGATCAAACTTAGTCATGTGTCCAGAGAAATCATAGAGTTCTAGAGTATCCCAGAGATGGGTGGTGCTTTAATTATGATGGTAAAGGTCACATGGAATGAGACTATCTGACCATAAATGTAGATAAGTACATGTAGATAGCGAATGGACTTACATGGTAGAGGTATCATTGTTATCAAGAATCTACCAGGTGCATATAGGGTGGTATCCATAGAGGCGAAGCTATTATAGGATCATGAAAATCTATAGGTGGTGGAAAATATAATGATTCTTATTCACCACCATCACCAGGTGGCCAATGTCAGGCTCACAGAGCTGGCAGCCAGGGCCGTAGGCAGTGACATGCTTTGGATGTCTATGATATTGCATCACATGAGATGATTAAAGGAAAGATCAGTGTGTTTTATACTATTTATACAGTATTATTAGAAATAGGTTTCAGTAAATTTTTTATCTCTATACTCGTGGTGTGAGATCAGGAGATTTTAGTTGAGTCCCTAACACAACATCTTCATCTTGAGGTTCCTAAAGGGAATGCTTATTATATATCTTTCATCTTCTGTTAGTGCGAGCTATAGATTTTTTGGAGAGAGGTTCACCTGGGACATTTTGGTCTTGAATATGGAAACTTATGACATAATATTTTCTATGGATTGAATTTCCATGGTCTGGACCTATATTGATTATCAATGTAGAAAAGTTAGTTGCTTATGTGCTGATGGGATGAAATTATCCATTCCTGGTGAGAGAGATCTCGGTGAAGGGAAATGAGTTCTACAAACACGAGGCTTCATACTATAACCCATAAGTTAGTGAGTATAACCCTTGGTGTAACATAGTCCTCATGAAACTGGGTTCCTTTAATTTTGGAGTATTACATGGATGTATTCCCTGATGATGTTATGGGACTACCTCTAAGGCAGGAGGTGGAGTTTTTCATTGACTTAAATCCTAGAACCACTCTAATATATTCTATGTAATATCGGATGGCACCTATCAAACTTCAGATGATATAGATATAGTCTAAGGATCTTCATGAGAATGGTTTCATTAGACCCAGTATGTCTCCCCTACTCAGCTCATGTCCTATTGATGAAAATGGTAGACTAGATATTACAGCATTTTGTGGATTATCATCACCTGAACCAAGACACGATAGAGAACAAGTAACTCGTTCCATGGATCTAAAATGTATTTGATCATTTACAAGGTGAGAGATGGTTCTTGATGATCGATCTTAGGACCAGATACCACTATTTTAGTGTTTATGAGGCTGATATTCCAAATTTGGCATTCTGAAATCGCTACAGACACTATGAGTTCCTAGTGATTTTCTTTGGTGTGGTGAATTCCCCCTCCTTGTTTTTGGTTTTAATGAACTATTTTTTCTATCTATACTTTGACCAGTTTTTATTGTATTTATCAATGAAATAATTTTCCACTTTGCAACATATGAGGATCATATAGAGAACGTAAGGATAGTCCTTGAATTTTTTTTTGCGAGAACTAGCTTTAAGGGAAACTCTCTAAGTTCCTATTATGGATACATTAGGATCACTCTATGGGGTATGTCATTACTAATAATGATTTAGTCTTGGATAGAAAAATGATCAAAGCAGCGATTTATTAGGATCCACCCAAGAATGTGTCAGAAGTGTGGAGAGTTCTTGTCTTGGTTGGGTACTATAGGATGTATGTGGAAGAATTCTCCAGAATCATAGCTACTTTGACGAACCTAACAAAGAAATTGAATCTTTTTACATGGTTTGGTTAGTTTCAAAGGGAGTTTGAGGAGTTGAGGAAATGGTTGATGAGTGATACAATCTGGATACTGTTAGAAGAGGTTATGGAGTTTGTAGTGTATTGTGATACCTCAAGAGTGGGCTCATATGCATATTGACGTAGTAACTGGCAGTTATCGCATATGGGTCAAGGTAGTTGAGACATCATGAAAAACACTATGTAACTAATGATCTAGAGATATAATTGATAGTTATAACCATGAGGATGTGGAGACACTACCTTTTGGGAGAGTGATTTATGGTGTACTCTGACCACCATAGTCTCAGGTACGCCTTCATGCCGAGAGACTTAAACCTGAGACGTCGATATAGGTAAGATTTACTACAGGACCATGAGTTAGAGATAGAATATACTACATTCAAGGAAAAAAATTTAGTATATACCCTTAGAATGAAGCCCCAAGATCGCTAAGTGCATGAAGCATCAGAGTAGTTTGGTTCCCTATTATTGACCCTGATGGGGAAAGAGGATATAGCTTTTCAACAGTCGAGAGTGTGGACTCCTTCACCTCTCCTATGTGTGAGAGAGTTTCATATAGGAGACATTGACTATTAGGTATTATATTATTAGATATTCATATGTGACTCTCCATATAGATATTTTAAAGGATAGAATCATGTTATATTATTCTAGGGGAGAATAGTGATTCCAATCTTTTTTGGTAGGGGGTGATGAGGGAGTTTTTCACTTCTTCTCTAGTTGTACATCCCGGTGTGGGTATGTGTATAGAGACATTCAGTAGTAGATTTTGTGGTCTGACATAAGATGAAGCATAGGTGATTTTGTCTCTTAGTGTCTCACCTATATATAGGTAAAGGCTATGTACCAAGTTCCAATAGGTCTGTTTCATCCCCTTAAGATCCTAGAGGGAAAGGGGGATGGAATACCCATGGACTTTGTTAGAGCGATTCCATGTATATTGAATATTTCTAACACCATCTAGGTGATAGTTGGCTGGCTCACAAAGTCATCACACTCCCTTGCTATCAGGGAGTAGAGTTAGGTGGAGATTTTTGGGTATTTTTACGTATAGAAGATCATTATCCCTAATGGGGTACCCTCAATGATTGTCTCTGATCATGACGTGTGGTTTACATCATGATTTCGGAGAGGCCTCCATGAGTAATTTGGGACCCAGATATAGACGAGTACATCCATTAACCCCAAGAATGATGGGAATACCAATAACAGTATCCATGTGCTAGAGGATATGATAAGGGAATGCATGTTAGACTTTGTCTGGATCATGGAGGATCACCTACCTTTGGTAGAGTTCTCGTACAACTACAAATACCACTCTACCATCAGTATGGAACCTTTTGAGTTGCTATATGAGTGACCCTATAGGTCAACCTTGTGCTAGACAATGATTGGAGTGTTGTATATTATGGGCCCACAGATGGTTCAGGTGACAATAGAGAAAGTCCATTTCATCCGTGAGTGGATGAGGATATCCCAAAGCAGAAAAAAATCATATACATGTCACCATCGTATGCCCTAGTATTTTGATTAGACAAACCATATTTTCTGGAGAGTCTCCCCATGATGAAGATTGAGGTGTTTTAGCTGGGCAGTAATGTTATCCCTAAGATTCATCGAGTCATTCGAGATCATGCATAGTGTTGGTGAGGTTGCTTGTATCCATTCCCTACCCCCATAGCCAGATCAAGTGCAAGGAATAATCAATCTATCATAGGTGAGGCGATACATCAAATATCTCACACACATCATCGACTAGAGAAAGCTACACATCAAGAATGGAGCCACCTTTGTGGAGCACCTAGTGACGATTGAGGCTCGGTAGGAGAGGACCCTGCATGGATAGTCTGTCCCTTTGTTTCGCATGTTGTGGCAGCACAAAAACATGTAGAAGAGTTCTGGGGAGTGGGAGATCCAATATTGGGCTAAGTATCTCGAGTTTTTTCCCTAGTTTTTCTATTTAGGGATGAAAATATTGAACAAGGGAATAATGTAGAGACCTAGTTTTTTCCTTGTGAGATTTTGAAATATTTATATACATATTTCTAGTGCTTGGAGTTAAGACGACATGTGATTTTGAGGCCTGGTGTGCCCAGACATAATTTTATAAAAATATTTAGAATATTTTATATTTCTCGCATGAAGATTCTTAATGAAAATGGGATAACTATTAAAATATTGATCAAACAGAAATTCGAGACCACTTTGGAATAAAAAATAAGGTTTTTCCTTAAGAATGATATTAAATGACACGCCGTTCTCATTGAAGAAAAAACAGTGTGCAGCCCCTCCCACAGTGTTTGATTAGGTTGGGGGAAAATTAATGATACAACAACATGTACATATCAAAGACACTGCGTACCATCTTCCCATGTGAGTAATATATGGGGCAGATCCCACATCCAAATACACGTTGTATACTCCAGTACATGAACACAGTGATCATCACACGACTTCGGTCCCAGTTAGCTAGGACACATAGTGTAGTCCACCTACATGGTGTTTACTACTACGTGGGATAGATCCATGTTATGGATAGGGAAATGGCTATTTGGTCGAATGGGACCACATGTCATGTGGTTCCCCTCACTCGTTTTTACATTTTAAGCTCTTTTGAGAAAATTTCAAGTCATATCCCATTAGTTTGAACTTATATTTTGGCCTACGAGTAGCATATCCTGAGCTTTTTTTCACATTGAATTTGAGTATTCCCTTGGTTGTGTATTTTGATATATGAGGTGTAATATTACAAGAATGGAACATTTTTAGGCAACGCTCGATGATGTTCGTGATCAGGCGAGATCACCAATGGTTACATTCTAAGTGGAACCCTCCTGCGGGGCAGGGCATGGGTCCTAGATAACCTAGAATGGAACCCGTCTGCTGAGCTAGGCATAGGACCTAAACTTTGTTATTGGAACCCTACAATAGGAAAGGGAGTGGGTACTTGATTACATTGAGTGAAACCCTCTAGTAGGGTAGGGAAAGGGTCCTTGATGACCTAGAGTGAAACCCTCCAGTCGGGCTAGGCATGGGTCATCGAATTTCTAAGTGGAACCGACCTTTGGGGAAGGGATGGATCATTGATTATCAAGAGTGGAACTCTTCCACCAGGATGATAATTGGTCCTAGATGTTCCATGTGGAACCCTATTATGGGGTAGAGCAAGGGTCCTCAATTACTTAGAGTAGAACCCTCCATCTGGGCTGAGAATGGGTCCTAGACCTTCATAATAGAACCCTCCTTTTGTAATAGGGAATGGGTCTTATACCTATAATTTTTCCCCTGGACGATATTTCATAGTGATTATATGTGGTTTGACGTACCTTTGGACTCATGGGGAAGATGGATGATTTCCGCACTAAGATGTGTTTTTGAGACATGACCAAAAATTGGGTGGGTGAGTTAGTGCCGCTCAAAGAGGATACTATCAAGGTGCGGTGAGTGAGTTCCTTAGACTTGTATATTTAATGATGACACATGATATTTTGGGCATCATTTATGTAGTTTTGTAACTATTAGATACACTTATTCTTGGGATGATCTATGATATGGAGATCCCCTTACTCTCTCATTTGGGTTTCTTTTGATTGAAGATATATATATCATTATTCTATATCCACACATTGGATTTGAATGCACTTATTCCATGAGAGGTGAAGATTCATGGGGTATTCCACATGCTTCCATTTTAATCTTCTCATGGTTGGATGATTCTACTCTCTTATTACAGGTGGTGAAGACTTGATGAGTAGTTTATATACTCAATATGTTGAACCCCTTAGGTTTGGATGAGATTACTTTCACTATTTGTGGGGTTGATTTGTACTCTTTCAATATAACTTTTTTTATCTACTATTTTTCTCTTCTATTTTATCCCTTACTACTCCCCCTTCTATTTTCAGGGTTTCCTACTGGGTTTTCATATACTCACCCCTACATAAGATTTTCCCACACATGTTGTGTCTTATGCAGATAATAGACCGGTCGATCTTGAATACAAAGGATCTTATGGATAATTTCTGATTGGACTTCATACAGTGGTAATATCTTGGTATTAAGGAGGTAGTCTCTCTCATTTGTTTACACATTCCATTTTTCTATCAGTTTAGATAACATTTCTAGTTGGGCGTGTATTTTTCCTCTTCACTTTCCAGTATACACTACCATACTTTTATACTATCTTAATGTTCATGCATGACATGATTAAATAATTATAGTGTTTAATATTTTACTCTTTTCCAGTGTAATTTTTCAATGAGTTGGTTGTGTGTGTGATTAAAGGTTTTTAGGCAAAGACCTCCCTGAGTTAGTTATGCCTTTGAGGCTTATCACAACCACCTAACCTATGGTGTCTGGTTTAGGGTAACTTTTCATCGATCCCCAGCTTGGGTCAGTTAGTGAAAGGATAATATCCCTATAAAATCATAAGAAAAATTAAAACATATTATTATATGTTAGATACCATTAAAATATTACAAGAGTATTACTTCAGGAAAATGCCCTTTTTATTTGAAATCACTTATTTCATATCTAAAAATTTCAAAAAATGTTAAGGAAAAAAATTTCTTTGAAAATATAAAATTAAACTTATAAAGTAATATTTTTATAAAATATTATTCATGGTGGCAGGGAAAGCTGTTTAGGAGGTGTGTGTAAAAAAATTATTTCACATTTTCAGTGAAAAATAAAATTTTCCACATTTGGAAAATGATAAGAAAATTCATTTTAAAAATAATTAATGAAATTAAAATATATTTAATAATTAATTTCACTAATATTTTTATAATATTAAAATTATTCTTAAAAAATATTAAAGAAAATATTGACATTGAAGAAGCGATTCTGGACTAAAGGGAGAAAAGAAGTCGGTTTTATTTAAAAACAACAATTATTTGGATTGTGGAAAATGAAAGTAAAATATGTAATCTATAGAAATAAAAATAGGAAAATAAATTACATTATATTTTTTATAAATATATCCTATTATTTCATCATTTTAAATTTAAGCATAAACAATCTCTGTAAAAATTAGATTATAACAAAAATCCCTTGCAGCTTTTGAAATATTTGAATCAAAAGTCATTGGATGATTGAAAAAAATATGAATCAATAAATACCATGAAATAAATCATGTATAATTAAAAAATATATTATTTGGTATTATATACACTATAATGATAATAATTTTTTTCATAACATTAAATCATGTCTCAATGAAGAGAAATTTACATGTAAACCCCTTACCTCAAGTTTTCCTTGCTTCATAAGCACTCTATCCTCCCGTATAATAAATTTAAATTTATAATAGGATTAGAAGAACCAAAATAATACCCATAATACCATAAATATTTTAATTATAACATCACATCACCCATTTATTAGAAATTATTCATTATCATCATTATTTTGGGTGTTAACTTCTCTGTTTTTTAGGCATGTTTTGGTTTGACCGTTATAGCCCCTTCACTTTGATCATTTTTTCTTCACATATATAATTTTATTAATTATATAAATATCATATATATAAATTATAAACATATTAATAACCATTAATATAAAGTGATGTTGAAAACTGAATTATATTACTATATGGAGATGTTAATCTGTACGTACTCACGAGTAACATTACTATTTTTTGTTGAATGGGATGAAATAAAGGTAAATATTAATTCACATTTTAAGAATAATTATTATAATATAAATATAATATATATACATTAAATATATCATCATTAAAATTAATTTTTAATGCCCCGACCCCAGTTACTCAGAGTCTATCCATTATTTTAATACATTGGCAGGATACAAGGAATCATGTCCCAAAGGACCGATCATTTTAGCAGTCTTTGAAATAGATTACACAAAAGAACATAACATTAAAATTTATAAAATTAAATGCAAAAATAGATAGTACTTTTATGATTCTATTATTACCCTATCTTAACCCCTCCTATCAATCATAATTCACTTCTTGGCATCCTGGGAAAAATAAAATAAAAAAAGGGGGTTAGCTCATATGCTCAGTAAGGGTAAATAATTCAGTAGAATCTATAAAATTTTAAGGAAATATGAATAAAAAATTATTATATAAATAAATCATGAACATAATATGGTTAAAATAAGTCAAAAATTACCATATAAACATGTACATGGATATTCTACTAGTCCAATAATCAGATGTAATAACTAATTTCATAACGAGGGAATGCATAATGTCAGACATAATAACTACTAAATCTAGGACTTATTCCAAGACTATTCACAAATATTCTGTCAAGGCCTTTTAGAAAGACACTAGTTTGTCTCATGAGACCTACTGATGCATCGAGGGGTGATAGCAAGCCCCACCCATCACTTACTAAGTCCAATGCATTCCTCATATGAAAAGGTTGAAACATAACAGAAATATTCATATTAAAACTAGCATACAAAAGGTTTATTGTAACAGCCCAAGTAGTTGTACATTAAGGACATTGTCTGAAGATCGGTTCCATCAAATGGTTCCACCAAAATGGTAGCACCAGTCACGGTGGCACCCTGATAGTGGAACCGGTCATGGTCGCACACCAAAACGGTGTCACCATGATGGTGGCACCACTTACAGTGTTATAATGAACTGGGGGCACCGTGACGGTGACATCATGACGGTCACACCGTGACAGTGGCACCGTAACCGTGGCACCATTACTGTGTCTCACCAAATGGTGTCCCTCACTTCGTTCTTTTTCTAGTTCCACTCCCCCAACATATCTTTTGATGTAATAGTGTTTTAATAACTCTTTTTAAAGCCTTTTAAAGACCATTAATGATATCTAAAATCCCCCATGTTTTGGGTGACCCTTGACTTACCAAAACATGTGGCTTTTCCTCAGTGTCGCACCATTTTTCCCATACTTTCCAGTTCCACCCCTATTGGAATTTTACCCTATTTAAAGGAAACCCTTTAACTCACAGTCATTATGGCCACCTCTCTGATGAGAATTATTAAATTAAAATTAATTCCATCATGTGTGACCACCCAACTTCATGGTGAAACCACGATCTGCCTCTAAATTGGTTCAAAATTCATATTCTATAACTCCAAGATCTCGCCTCTTTATCACACGAGAATTCTTTCTTTACGTATTTCTTCTTCTTAGTTGGTTTTTTTTTCTTTCCTCGATGCATTTGGAGTCCCCCCTTCCCAAGGCAAGTGGTTCACCTGTCCTAAAGTGTTTCTGATCACTCATAGAGGCCTCGGAGTCTCTCCCCTACAGGTTGCACATCCCCAAGACTTGGCATGTGGAGAAAAACTTCGATCATTGATCATCTAAGTGGGGTTCTTCTTTCGTCTATGTTTACTATGTATTGTGTAAGGAAGGTAAGATATTGTTTCTATGGGTATGGATGAAACCAAACCATAATGAAGATAAAAAATGGACTTTTAAAGAATGATGGGGTGTGATTGATGATGTTGTTATACTCTTATACTTTTGCATATATGTTTTTAATTATATGGGCTTATGTCTACTGAAAATCATGACCATTGGTGGTTATTCCTTGTGCACTAATGAACCTTTGTTTTTTGGATAATTTTTTTATTGAATGGCTATAACATGGAAACTGGTTAATCACGTAAACTTGGCTGATAAAAAGGATGTCTGATGAATAAGAAACCTTGTGTGGTCACCCCGATTAACCAAACGGAGAGGCGAAAATAAAGGAAAGGTGTGTCTAAATCTAGAAACTCTCTTACTCTATTATGGTGAAGATTATGGTTGTTCAGCTTGATGCTTGTGAGGTGACATGAATGGGTATGGGATCCTCTATTGTGCAGTTGTTAGCTTGTGGATTTAGGGGCCGTGTGGGGTCATATGTTGGGTCTTGGTTTGGTTCCTATACTTTGTGGGATCTCACGGATCCCCTTTATTGTTGTGACTTTACAAGAGAACTGGGTTTGAATGCCTATATTTTTGTTTGGCTATTTTTATTTCTTTGGCTTGTGGCTATGCCCATTAGTTTCCCAGTAGTGAATAACTATCTAAATGGAATTTGTTGAATTTTAAAACAAGAATGGGTTCAGTGGGGAATTGTTTCTTGAGAATGGGTTCTGACATGGTTGTGGATGTGGTGCTTCTTATGAATGAATAATAACAAGGGTGTCTATGTATGGGATATTTTTGGAACCCCTAGCCTGGGATGAGTGCTTGTTACCTATATGTATAATTTAGTTTTTATGATTCTTATTCGCACCCCACCCAAGTTCGGCACTTCATGCCGAACACCCCCATTTCATAGGGAATGGTGTTTTCCCAACACTCCTATGAGTGGATGGTTATTAGCTCCTTTTATGCTCCCTTTCTCGAGTATCCTAAGACTCTTTGGGTAGGATGTGATAGCCTAAGGTCCATTATGGAACAAGATTCTTCGGGCAGGGTAGTAGTGGTGGTCGGACCAGGTGTGTGCAGGAAGGTTGTTTCCCAAGTGTCTTCGGGATGAGGCCCATGTGTCTTCAAGCGTGGCAGTAGTTGTTCAGGAAAAAGTGTCTTCGGGCATGGTGGTAGTTGTTCTGGCCTAGGTGTCTGCATGCATGGTTACGTTTGGTTGCGTCCTAGGTTTTTGTGGGTAGGATGTGTGGCTGCGGAAGCCCAGATGTGTGTGGTCGTGGTGTGGTAGTGGGACTGCGGTGAAAATGGCGAGGAACATCTAACGCATAGGATGTCTTTAATGACCAATGGGGAAGTGGTGTGGGGTACCCAAACATTGATGTGTTATTACTATTACCTTACTAGTCTTTCATTATTTGGAGAGTGTGCCTTGGTGAGGATTGGGTGGATAGTTTCCTTGCTAGGTGCATTGTTTATCTATTTTTCTCATGGGGCATTAGAATGCCTCCCCAATTTTGCACGAGAGCTTTTGGGTTTTATCTACTGATTATACCTATATAATCACCCTATGTATATAAAACTGCTTTTAGGTTTCTAGGAGGAATTTGAGGACCGTGCAGGATGGTACTAGTTCAGACGTTGGGACAGTTTTTGTTGCAGTTTTCATTTTTTGGTATCTAATGTTGGAGTTTTCTTGTATTGTAGTACTTATTATTTGAAACATGCATATGGTAAAGGATTTTTTTTGGATTTTCTTTTACTTCCAGTTTTGGTGTGGTTTTGGACTTACTATCTTATATCCTCATCATACTAATTAAAAAAGGGTAATGCCTTCCATTTTATATGTGATTTTATACCCTTGGTGCTAGTCTCTGCTCTGGGTTCTATTGAGGGTGAGTCTCGAGGGTCATTATCTCTTCGTCAACTTGAGGAAGGAAGAGTTTGGAAATCTTCTAACCATTTCCCTCATCTTGGTGAATGCAGGTCATGACAGAATGGTATTAAAGGCTGGAGGTTGGGAGATAGAATGAAGTTTGGAGTTAGGAATAGTGAGGATTGCATGGTATGGTAGGGAAAAGGTGTTAGGAAATCTTGGTGCGTGAAGTAGGTTAGGGAAGACTGGCTAGGACACGGGTCTTTAGCCCCCCCCCCCCCCCCCCGTGATCCGATGCAAGGACTCTGGGCCTACCAAACGACCAAGTGAGGCTACACTGATTTCAGGGTAGAGACCCTGGAAAGGTACATGCATCATAATGACTTGTGTTCTGGTGTGTCATGGGTATTTTGGGGTTTTAAAATGAAATAAAAAGTCTAATAAAATTTAAAATCAATCTTCAACACTACACAGGATTTGGAATTCCTTGTTTACCTTGTAGCTCTAGCACCTTGATGACGGCCACGAGTAGTGCGGGCGATCGAGGCCCAATAGGTTGATTTGGATAATAGGAAAAGGGTTGGCTGAGAGGAGGAGGAAGATCAGTGATTTAGGACACTTAGTTCCTTTCAGTGGAAGACCCTTAGGAAGTACGAGGGCAACATCTGGTACATGGAGACAGAGAGATTGATCTAGGAGTTGGTGATAGCTTTCAGCTTGATTCAGGCTCTAACAGAGTATTGGGTTCCTATGGCCATGATACAGATATGGGGAGTAGCACGTCAGTGGTGGATGCTCTATATTAGGAAGAAGAGAGAGGCTGGGGTTACGTGGGCTGACTTCGAGAGGGAGTTCCGGGAAGAATTCCACTCTTCCACGATGAAGGCTGAGAAAATCCAAGACCTACTCTCCCTTCAGTAGGGGAGTATGTCAATGAGGGGGTTGGGGATCAAATTCAAGGATCTCCTTCACTTTTATCAGGACCTCTTTCCGGATAAGGAGTCTTGGGAGAGATGTTTAGAGGAGTCTCTCTGACATTCTCTTCATTGTTTTGTTACTCCCTTTACCATACTGACGTACTTGGAAGTCCAGAAGAAGGATGAATTAGTGTAGATGATACACACGCTGGGAGGTGTGCTCTGAGAGGGGAGCCAGTTGGACTTGTCAAAGGAAAAGTTCATTAGTAGTTGGCCTCCAGCGTCATGGCCTTCTAAGTTTCGGCCAATGGAGAGCAGGCCCTAGCAGTTCCAGTTTCGATCTCTTGGTCCTCGCCCCTTCTTTTCCGGCCTAGGACCGAGATGCTTCATATGTGGCAGCTATGGGCCCCTTTGGAATTAGTGCCCGGAACGAGTACAGTACGGTGGGGGTGGGCCGGTCCAGCACCCACCTCAGCAGTAGTAGTTTTCAGCCTGGCCCATTCAGTATCAGCAGCAGGGACAGCGAGCTCCCGCTCCTCCAAGTGAAGATGTTGCGGGTGGAGGACGACCTTAGGGCGCTCCTCTAGGACCTTAAAAAGGGCGTGGTAGGGGAGGTGGTCAACAGTCAAGGGGCAGAGCAGCTAGGCATTGGTAGTTACACATCGCAGAGGCAGTAGCTCCAGTAGGGCCAGAATTCGTTCGAGGTACAATCTGTCTGTTCAGCACTCTTGTATCTGCCTTATTTGATTTAATAGCTTCACACTCCTTTGTTTCACCATGTCTAACTCGTTATTTGGGTCTAGAAGTAGACAGACTTCATGTACCCATTGTTTTGAGTATGCCAGTCGGAGGTATGACCCGCTTGTCTCATGTTTTCCGAGAATGTAGACTGATGTTGGGACCACACCAGTCTAGTGGGGACCTTCTTTTGCTGCAGATGAAGCCGTATGATGTCGTTCTAGGCATCAACTAGTTGTTCTATGTATGTGAAGTTATCTACTGCTTCGAAATAATGATCATGTTTTTAGATGTGGGTGGACAACATGTGACCTTCATTGGCAAGAGGGGTTTCCAGGAGGGCAGTCGGTGATTGAAGCCCCTCCTTTCTTTGTTAGTCAAGATATCAGTAGAGTCGGCTGATATAGAGATGGTGGATGTTTTGGGGATTTTCAGTGAGTTCAAGGACGTCTTCCCTGAGGAGGTGGTGACTCTACCCCCTCAATGTGACGTTGAGTTTGGGATAGACTTGAAACATGGTACCCGTTCAATTTGGATGGCTTCATATCGGATAACACCTTTTGAGTTGTGTGAGTTACAGATTCGGATTGATGATCTGGTGAAGAAGGGTTTTGTTCAACCAAGCAAGTCACCACGGGGCACTCTGGTCTTATTCATAAAGAAGGAAGATGGTGGTCTCAGGCTATGCATAGACTACCGGATAAAGAATCATGTAACGGTCAAGAACTGTTACCCTCTACCGAGGATAGATGACCTCTTTAACCAATTCAAGGGGTCGTGATGGTTCTCCATGATAGAACTATGGTCAGGATATCACCATTTGAGGGTGAATGATGGTGACATCTCGAAGACTGCCTTCAGGTGTAGATATGGGCACTTTGAATTCATGGTCATGTGGTTTATCATTACTAAATCACCATCCATGTTCATGGGGCTCTTGGACTCCATATTTCGGGAATATTTGGACTGGTTCATAGTCGTGTTTCTTGATGACATCCTGGTCTTATCAAGATCAGAGGAAGATCATGCTGAGCAACTGAGGATGGTTTTAAAGGTCCTCCGAGAGAACCATCTCTACAGGAAATTGTACATGTGCAAGTTCTAGGCATGATAAGTGCACTTCTTTGGAAACGTGGTGTCCGAGAGGGGAATAGAGGTTGATCTGTCAAAGGATGAAGTAGTTATTTCTTGGGAAGCACCCAAGAACGTGGTGTAGATTTATAGTTTCTTGGGTCTAGCGGGTTACTACCGGAGATTTGTGCCCAACTTCTCTGGAGTTGCAGCACCTTTGATATCCTTGACCAAGAAAGATTGGTATTTTGAATGGAGTGAGCAGGGACAAGAATCCTTCAGTTATCTGAAGGGGAAATTAGTTAGTTCCCTAGTGCTGAGGTTTCGAGAATAAGGGGTGACGTTTGAGGTATCCTGTTATGCTTTAGGCCAAGGCTTGGGTTTTGTACTGATGCAATAGTAGGGGTTATCTCTTACGGGTTTAGGCAATTATGCCCCCATGAGCATAACTATGCCACCCATGATTTGGTACTTGCAACGGTTGTGTTTGCACTAAAGTTGTGACGATACTACCTCATTGGGTATCACTTTATGGTCTTCACAGATCACAAGAGTTTGAGGTATATCTTCTCCGAGTAGGACCTAAACATGTGGCAGCGGAGGTGGATGGAGTTTATTCGGGACTATGACTTCGAAATTTTCTACACCTTGGGAAACGAGAACATTGTGGCTGATTCCTTGAGTAGGAAGTCGCAGAAGGATGCAGTTCAATAGTCGGAAGATGCTCTGAATATAATAGAGGAATTGGCTGCCCTACACCTAGATGCAAGGGTGGATGGTGGTAGAGGTTGTATATTTTAGATGGCACTGCATTCCACTCTGTTGCGGAAGGTGGAGGAGTCTCATTGGGGAGACTTAGAGGATAAAGTGTTGCGTGATCATGTTAGTCAGGGAAATGCTCTGGAAGGATGGTCGGAAGACAGGAAGAATTAGATGATATTCCATGGGAAGTTGTTTGTCCTGGTGGAAATGTGAAAGAGAGTTCTTGATGAGTTCCAAAACTCACCCCAAGTGGTGCACCCAGAAGTTTCCAAGATATACTGAGGCTCGAGGGGTCGGTTTTGGTGGCCCATGGTGAAGTGGGTAGTGGCAGAGTTTCTGGCAAAGTGTCTCATATTTCAGTAGGTAAAGGCTGAACATCGCATCCTAGGAGGTCTGTTACACCTTTTAGATGTCCTCAAGTGGAAGTGGAATGACATCTCGATGGATTTCATCACTAGACTACCCATTGTTCAAGGGGGTTGTGATGACATCATGGTAGTGGTGTACCAGATGATGAAGTCTTCTCACTTCCTATCAATCAAGGAGTCGAGTGTGATGGATTCCCTAGAAAAGCGGTACATGGATGAGGTGGTGCGGTTTTAGGGAGTTCCGAGGTCCATAGTTTCCGATCGGGATACCTGGTTTACCTCAAGGGTTTGTAAAGGATTAAAACATGCTTTTGGCACCCATCTCTGCCACAACACTGCTTTCCACCCTCAGACAAATGGGATGACAGAGCGCACCATCCAGACGTTGGAAGATATATTATGGGCATGTGTTTTAGAATTTGTGGGATCATGGGCATGAAACTGGCCTCTAATAGAGTTTTCCTACAACAATAGCTATCACTATACCATTGGCATGGCTCTGTTCGAAGATTTGTATGAGAGGTCATGTCACTCACTCATGTACTGGATAGAGGTTGGTGAAGAATGTTTTCTAGGACTAGAGGTGGTGCAGAGTACGATAGAGAAGATTCAGCATATATGAAAGAGGATGAAGGTATCCCAGGACCGGTAGTAGTCATATGATGATAGTAGGAGGAGACACTTGGAGTTCGAAGTTGGAGACCATGTGTTTTTGGAGGTCTCCCCTTGGTGTGGACAATGTAGGTTCGGTAGGGGGATTAAGATTTCTCCCAGGTTCGTCGGACCCTTCGAGGTGTTGCGGAGGGTTGGTGAAGTGTCTTATTAGCTAGCGCTACCACCACCGCTACTGAGAGGGCACAATGTCTTCCATGTGTCTCATCTCCATCGGTATCTACATGATGATTTGAACGTCCTCGACTAGGGAAAACTAGATATCAAGGACGATGGGACATTCATAGAGTGTCCAATGAGGATTGAAGGTCGTGAGGAGATGGTACTTCATGGATGAACTATTCCCTTGGTTCGTGTGTTATGGAGGCATGGTGGCCTCTAGGAGAGTACCTGGGAATAGAAGGCACAGATGTGCGCCCATTACCCAGAGTTATTTTGAGTTTTGTTCTGTTTTGTTTTGTACTTGTTTGTGATGTAGTGCTTAGCCTCGTTAATTAGGAATGTGTCATTTTCCTTGTTCTCTGAATGTGTGTGAAGGTTCCTAATAGTGGGTAAGGGAGGACCTGATACCTAATCAAGATGCACTAGAGTGGATGAAATTAAACCTATACGGGCGAGTGAGTTCCACTCAAAGAGGACAGTATCTTGACATAAGAGAAAGGACTCGTTGATCCATATGTCTAGAAAGTGACACCTTTATATTTTCATGTGGTTACTTGAGGGAGAGGTGTTCCTAGATGTCGAGGGGGTTTACTCCTGAGAGGTATCTTTCGAGTGGTTGTTCGGACCCCACTCTTCTCTTCGATTATAGTTTAAATTCTCGAGGGAAAGAATACTTTCAGAGTTATCTGATGTAATGTCCTTGGAAGTGTCTCATTAAGGCTGTTTCCTTATGCTCGTTTCCATCAAACCGTTGCACCTAAATGGTGGCACCGATCATAGCGGCACCGTGATGGTGGCACTGCTCACGGTGTTCCACCGAAACAGTGGCATCGCTCACTGCGTTCCACCGAACTGGTGGCACCGTAATGTTGGAACCGCTTATGGTGTTCTGTCAAACTTTTGGAACCATGTCGGTGACACCGTGATGGTGACACTGTGATGGTTTCACCATGATGGTGGCACCGCTTACGGTGGCACCGTGACCATGGCACTGTTACGGTGTCTCACTAAACGGTGTCCCATTCTTCGCTCTTTTTTCCAGTTTTTCTCCCACAATGTATCTTTTGACGTAAGAGTGTTTTAATACCTCTTTTCAAAGCCTTTTAAAGCACATTAATGATATCTAAAATCCCCAAAGTTTTGGGTGACCCTTGACTTACCAAAACGTGTGGAATTTCCTCGGTGTCACACCCTTTTTCTCATACTTTTTAGTTCCTCCCTTGGTGGTGTTTTCTTCTATTTGAATGAAACCATTTAACTAACAACCATTATGGCCACCTCTCTGATGAGAGTTATTAAATGAAAATCAATTCCACCATATGTAACCACCCAACCATGTGGTTAAACCATGATCCGCCAATAATGATGTTCAAATTTCTTATTCTGTAACTCCAGGATCTCACCTCTTTATCACACATGAATTCTTTCATTATTTATTCTTTTGGTTGGTTTCTTTTCCGTTCCTCGGTGAATTTGAAGCCCCCTCTTCTCGAGGCAAGTGGTGCGCCTATGCTGGAGCTTTTCTGCTCACTCTTGGAGTCCACGGAGTTCCTACCATGCAAGTCACGCATCCCCAGTTCATGGAGCGTGGAGAAAAACTTTGATCTTTGATCATCCATGTAGGTTTCTTCCTTCGTCTCTTTTTACTATTTATCATGTGGGGTGGGTATGCTAATGTTTCTATGAGGATGGATGAAACCAAACCATAATTGAGATAATAAACGGACTTTTAAAGAATGATGGGGTGTTTCTGATGATGTTGTTTTACTCTTCTACTTTTTCTTATATGTTGTGAATTATTTGGGCTCATGTCCACTGAAAATCGTGGTCGTTGGTGGTCGTTGGTGGTCATTACTTGTTCACTAATGAACCATTGTTTTCTGGAAAATTCTGTGATTGAATGGATGTAACATGGAAACTGGTTAATCATGTAAACTTGGATGATTAAGGGGATGTCTGATGAATAAGAAACCTTGTGTGGTCACCCCGGTTTACCAAATGGAAAGACAGAACTAAAGGAAAGGTGTGTCTAAATCTGGAAACTCTCTTACTCTATTCTGGTGATGTGTATGGTTGTTCTGCTTAATTCTTGTGTAGTGACATGGATGGGGATGGGATCCCCTGTAGTGTAGTTGCTAGCTTGTGGATTTGGGGGATGTGTTGGTTTGTATGTTGGGTCTTGGTTTGGTTGTTGTACTTTGAGGTATCTCACAGATCCCCTTTGTTTTTGTGACTTTACCAGAGAACCAGGTGTGAATGCTTAAATTGTTGTTTGGCTATTTTTCCTTCCTTGGCATGTGGATATTCTCATTAGTTGCCCGGTAGTGAAGAATTATGTAAATGGAATCACTTAAATATAAAAACATGAATGGGTTCAGTGGGGATGTTTTTTTCTAGGAATGAGTTGTAACATGGTTGTGGTTGTGGTGCTTCTTATGAATTAATAGTAACAAGGGTGTTTGTGGATGGGCTAGTTTTTGAACCCCTAGGATGGGATGAGTGCTTGTTACCTATATGTATAATTTAGTTTTTATGCTTCTTATTCATGCCCAACCCAAGTTGAGCACTTCATGGTGAACACCCACATTTCATGGGGGAGGGTGTATTTTCGAACAATCCTATGAGTGGGTAGTTATTAGCTCCTTTTATGCTCCCTTTCCAGAGTATCCCAAGTCTCTTCGGGCAGACTGTGATAGCATGAGGTCCATTATTGCAGATGAATCTTTAGGCAGGTTAGTTTTGGTGGTCGGCCCAGGTGTGTGTGGGCAGGTTGTTTCCCAAGTGTCTTTGGGATGATGCTTAGGTGTCTTCGGGCATGGAAATAGTTATTCGGGCCCATCTGTCTTTGGGCGTGGCTGTAGTTGTTCTGGCCCAGGTGTCTGTGGGTGTGGTTACGTGTGGTTGTGGCCCAGGTGTTTCTGGGTGGGATGTGTGGTTGTGGTAGCCCAGGTGTGTGCACGTGGGGTATGGCAGTGGGACTGCGGTGAAAATTTTTGGGACAGTCTGACCCATAGGATGTCTTCAATGACCTGTGGGAAAGTGGTGCGGGGTACCCAAACATCGATGTGTTATTACTATTAGCTTACTTGACTTGCATTGTTTGTGGAGGGTTCCTTGGTGAGGTTTGGGTGGATAGTTTCCTTTCTAGGTGATTTGGTTATCTCCTTTTCTCACGGGGCATTAGAATTCCTCCCCAACTGTGCATGAGGGCTTTTGGTTTTCCCCTACTGGGTATACCTTTATACTCACCATATGTATATAA
This sequence comes from Viscum album, assembly GCA_963277665.1. NCBI lineage: Eukaryota > Viridiplantae > Streptophyta > Magnoliopsida > Santalales > Viscaceae > Viscum > Viscum album. The sequence continues at coordinate 2,067,256,930 of OY728132.1, forward strand.
AACTGCTTTCAAGTTTCAAGATGGACTTAGAGGATCGTACGGGGTCATACTAGTTCAGGCGTTGGGACAATTGTTGTTGTTGTTTTCCTTTCTTTAGTATTTACCTTTGTAGTTTTCTTGTATTGTAGTACTTATTATTTGAAACATACATATGGGAAAGGACTGTTTGGGAATTACTTTTACTTCCAGTTTTGGTGTTGTTTCAGACTTACTATCTTATCTCCCGATCCTACTAAATAAAAAGGGTAATGCCTTCCATTTTATGTGTGATTTTTTACCCTTGGTGCTAGTCTCCACTCGAGGGCCTATTGAAGGCATGTATCGGGGGTCATTATATCTACTTCAACTTGGGGAAGGAAGGGTTTGGAAATTTTTTGTCTCTTTCCCTCATCTTGGTGAATGCGGGTCGTGACATTAATAATTTAACCATAAACCATGAATGTTATAAAAATATCACATCCATAGTCAAATATATCACAAAAACTTTAATACAATATGGTATATTGTGTCATAATAAATCATCCTCAATCAAGAATAATATCCAATAAAGGATGTTTACATAGTTGAAAATAATTAGTAAAAGTCTTTGAGAGAAATATCTTCTTTTCACGAAATCATTTAAAAGTATCGCAATTTATAAAGAAAGTCATTTAAAAGATATTTTTGAATCAAAGTGTCCCATACCATTTTTAAACATTTGAAAGTAATTATAATTTTAAAAAAATCATGCTCAAATTATTAAATCCTTAAAATCATTTTGAAAACATGGACATTAATTAAATAAATTTAGAAAAATAAATCTTTAAAAAATTTAAAATGATGATTTAGTTAAATAGTCCCTTCCATAAAACCATAAAAAATTGTATTGAATTTTTTTTATGAAACCTGGAAATGGATGATAAATAAGTCCTTGTAAATACTTACACATAAACAATCTCAGATAATGATGAGATTGATGAATTAACCCTTACCTTAGGTCTGATACTCTTCGTACGTGTCTGAAACTCATGTATAATGTTTTAAACATCATATTAACTTATATTAGAATCATAATAATATTTATAATATCATATATTAATCTTTTATGTCTTTATATTACCCATTTTTTAATAATTTCTTCGTTAAAGTAACATTTTTCGTAATAATCGCTTCCTTTATTGTACGTGTTTTGACATGTTATTCTTGATCGTATCACTTAAATCATGATTTAATTAATTCTAGAATATAAAACATGATTTATATATCATATATATATATATATAATTATATATATATATATATAATAGATAGATATATTAAATAGAATACACCATTCATGGAGATGGTAGGCCATACGTACGTAGAAACGATGTTTCCATTTTTATATTGAATTGAATGGATGTAAGTGAATGAAATATACATATATATATATATATATATTCTTAGTAGAATTTTTATTCCATATATTACATACTTATTAATAATATATACTATAATAATCATCCTTGAATGGTGAACGTGGAAATGAATCTAATCACATAGTAGAGATAGTAAGTCGTATGTACGCACGAGCGATGATATCATTTACTTAATGATTAAATGATGTGGAATTTATTGTATATTAACTATCCATAAAAATTATAATGTTATTTTAATTATCTATATACATAATACTCATCATTATATCGATCCAAATAACATAGTGTTGAATAACAATTTACACCACATCGTGGAGATAGTAAGTCATATGTATGCACGCACAGTGGCTTTTCCATTCATAGGATGGATTGAATAAATAATATGATTGTCCCATATGTATAATAACTTCTGAGATTGTATAATGTACTGGATTTATTATTTATCATGTAAAAAATAGAGAAAGAGTAAGTAGAAAAGAAAAAAACTTTGAAATAGGTGCTAAAATAATTACCTCTTCTTCAGGTGTTTCTTTTTTATTTGAACAAAAGGGCTTCTTATGTTGGATTTCTGGTCAACGTAAGGACTATTGGATGAATTTAGAGTAGTTGGTATGATATTTGGATGGGTTTTGTCTGAGACAAATGGATTTGGAGGTGTGAATTAAAAATAAATGCAGGTGCCCTTTTATAAGAGAGGTGAGGGGCGCTTTAGAAAAAATGTTGAAATATTTAATTATTATAAAATAATTTTCAGTTTATAATATCTCAAAATTAATTTATTTTGAGGATAATATGATAATGTTTTGACATACTCTCTTAAAATAGGTTTTAGACCTGTTTATGCCGTCATATTAACCTTATCTCTTAGATTTAAACCTTAGATAAATAGTTTAACTCTTACCATGTCTTCATGTATTGTTATACTACATGGTTAATATAGTTACTATATGTTTTCAAACGAACCTAAAGTGGATCATTTATGAAATTTTAACACTATGAAATTTATTTTTAAGAACCTAATATTTTTATGACTTTTATATTATTTAATAAAATATCATTTATTTTAAAATATCATTTATGTCAATTTTGATACTATTTTATACTTGTTTTTTGTAAAAGTCATAAAAACATGATTACTTTAAAAAAATATTGAATCAATCCAAACATATAATAGTCACCTGGAAAATTAATTTATGGCATAATAAGTTTCAAATCACATTTATTTTATAATACCATTTATTTTAATCATTCAATAATAAGGTAATTACTTCATAATCATTGTGTCATAACTAAATTTAATTTTTTAATGTCTAAAAATTATAAATAAAATACCATGATGTAAGAAAGATTTTAAGATTTCAAATTTATATTTATAGTCTAATTTATCTTATGTATAACCATGTATTAAAAAATTAGTTATTAAAATTTTAATTTAACACTTTTAACTCTTCTTTAAATGAAATATAATAAATGTACTAATCTAACCCAAGTGGATCAGAAAAGAGTAATTTTTTTTCCTAAGGTTGGTTTTTTTCAAAAAAAACTTATCAAATAGAATTAAGACTTGTGTTGGGGAACTTTTATATTATTATAATATTATATTTACCTTTAAATCCATATTTACGTTTAACCATGGAAAGTAAAATTCAAAAGTTACTATTCACCAAAAAATATTTTGATCCTATTGAACCATATTTTACATACCTGTGAAAAACATGTATGTCATATTTTCAAAATTAAATTCATATAAGTGATAAAATTAGGTTTTATTCTAATTTACAAATGTTCCTAGAAGGTAGGTAAATGTGCCTAGAAGGTGGGTAAAAATATGTTAAAAAAGTTCAATGAATTTTTATATCTAATTCTATTATAAAATGACTCAAATGACATACATTGGGATAATATGTATTACGTATCTATTTTGACTATAAGATAAAATTTTATTAAAAATAATTATTTAAATGAAAAAGTCAGTTTTTATGTACTATGGAGTATTTTTCACTATTCATCAAAAATTGAATGTTTTCAAAAAAAATACCAAAAATTCACCCTAAGATAATTTTGATATTCAAAATTAAAAAATGAAGTCTATTTTACCAAATTCAATTTTCATGAGTGTCTAAAATTATTTTTATTATTGTTCACAAAAGGACATAAAAAGTAGTTCTTATAAGAAAATAGTTTGTCTAAATATAAAACTATTTTAAAAAAAACATATACATTTCATAAATATGATTTATTTATGTGAAAAAATTATAAATAATATTTAAAATTTACTTATTACTATTCATATTTCAATATTTTATTGATAAATAAATATATCGTTTAAATAATTAAAATACTAATGTGTTATTTCACATATACTCAATCTTGTGTATAACGCAAGCCATGTCAGTGTTGCATGAAATATAAGTGATTAAATTACATAAAGAGATAATGTACTAGGGAATCTTGGTGTGTTACATAATTAATTATGGTGGTGGAAAATTGTTTTTATCCCTACATAGAGGCGGTAGTCCCCACGTACGCATGGGTGATACTTTTATACCCCATTAGATTGAGAAGAGGTGGTAAATGGTTTTACCATCACTATAATGACATATAATTGTATTTATGATACTTGAGTCATAATATTTTTATGTATATAAAAATTATATAGTAATTATAAGAAGAATTAAATTTTAATGAGCTTTGTTGATATCTATACCTCTTATTTGAGAGACCTCCTTTGGCTAACTCCTTAATCCTTGAATGATTGGTCTTAAGAGAATAAAAAAGATCTAGGATTAATTTAATGATTACATGATTCTTATAAATGTTTATTTGAAGATATATAAGGATAAAATGGTGTGAATAATGGAGGATAAGAGATTCCATTTAATATGTGAGGGGAGGGAAACACATGGAATTTCATTAAAGATTTCAATGATTTAAGGTCACTTTCAAGGAAATGTGGATATGATTTTCTATGGATTAAAAGTTATGATACTATAAGTCTGAAAATATATTCAAAAAATTCTATTTTTATATGTTAATGTAGAAATTATACCCTTATCTCATCATTTCACCCCAACCCACACCCCCTGGTAAACCCAATTAAACCTTCATAGTGGTAACAATTGTTTTTGTTTCTATTATTCACTATGACAAAAAAATATTTCAATCCTATTAAATAATATTAATTTTGATTATTATAAATATTTAATCCATTTTACTATATTTAATTTATATAAGTGATAGAATTTAATTTCAATTTTTTGTAAAAATCGCAGTGTAACACAGTTCTCAAAAAATAAATTTTTAAACCGAAAACATAATTTAATTCCATTCCTTGATAGATTAAAAATTTAAAATTATTACTAAAAATTTATATTGGATATATAATATATACATTTCTTTGAAACCATTAATCAATAGTGATTAAATTATTTTATAAATTTAAAAACACATTGGACGCATACAATGAATTCATTATAAAAATTGGTTTTTAAGCACACAAATTAATTTAAACCAAAATCATGTATAATGATACTTACTATATAATTATTTAGATTATTTATTATTAAAATATTATTGGATTAATTTAAGATAAAATTTAAAAATATTATTGTATATTAGTTTAAAATAAATGATAATTTTTATAATAATTGGTATTTTTCCTTATTCACTAAAAAATAAATCTTTTTTATAAAATCTTGAAAATTCTCCATCAGATGATATATACATGATGATTTTAAAAATTATATTAATTTAGTAAAAAAAATAAGAAAATTTGTATAAATTTATTATAAAGTTTTTCATGAAAAAAATTAATAAAATAAGTTTTTTAAGTAACAATATTTTTGAAGAGTAAAATGACTTTACTGAAAATTTAGTCCTTGTTTATTATTAATTAATCAAAACATTCTCATTAATAAAAAGATTTATACATATTTTTTATAGTGTTTTTATTACTTTTAATACCTACCAAATTAATGTCTGGGTTATAACGATTTACTATATCGTGGTCTATAAAGACTCAGGATTGCATGTAAGCCAAGATAAAAAATAATTTATGTTTTTTCAAAGGAAATGCATTTAAATTATGGGGGATTTAAAAAATGTAATACCTTGAATATGTCCCTTGGGTTTGGTAGTGATCCTTTTAACTTAGAATTCATCAAATTTTATCATTGGATTTAGCCCTAATTCGAGATACATGGAATGCCTTGGATGTTTTCTTCAGATTCATCCATGGTTTTATTAATTGTGAATGACTTCTATATACTTTTTATATTTGGATTGATCCTCTTCATATGATATATTAGGATCAATAAAATAGTAAACTATCCATAGTAGGTATAATCTATAACAAGGGTAACCCTAGAACATAGGGGGTGATGAATTTTCATTTTTATAGTTGTTTCTTTATTTTATTATATACATAAACATGCACTAGAACCAAGATTGGATAAGTTTATAGAAACCATTGGTGGTAGATTACTATGTCATATTCAATCCCCAATCAGGCCATCATTTTTACTCAAGGAGACTTCATCGTTGTAGGTAAGAACAAGGTTAAGGGACTTATGGTTGATGGGTAGTTTGTTTTGATTAGAAAGGAGCAATGAATGTAAGACCAGGCTGGACCAGTGAATAATTTTGAGATTTTTTTTTATTTCTAGATATTTATACCTTTTGGGGTTTTGATATATCTGATCCTCCATGGTGAATCCCTTTTGTATGTGTGACTTTTCTGTTATGTATATAAAAACATTTTTGTATTGCACAAACTATGTTATTATTGTCACTTCTCATGATGTATATATTCCTTCTTCATCAATTGTATTATATGGGTCTAATTTGTACTATTACTTCTCTATGATATGATATTATTTTTTCCCCACCACACTACCTTAGACCCTCTCTACTATTAGGCAGCAAGCATTGTATGGGGATGTAAGGTTGAGGTCACATACCGACTCTGGCCCAGACACCTATTAGTGGTCGAAGGTCATGGGTTGTTTCAAAGTGGGTTCAAAGTCTATTATTTTTGTATACCTATTTGGGTAAGGTGTATAGGAGATGGGTAATTTTTACAATGTGGTATAGAACCCATTCGTGGGATTATTTTACTGACATACAAGAAAATTTTACATTTCCAAGGATGGGATTGTTGTTTTTGTTTTTATTTTTACTATTGACCTATTTTACCTCATTAACACACATGGTTTGCGAGTTAATGGTTTATAGGATTTTTAACACATGAAATAAATGGAAATATTATATATAATCATGAATTATATCAATAATGTAGGATTAACATATAATTTTCTTGATTTATTATCATCAGATACATTCTATATGACATAGATTCTCTTATTTAATGTTTCAGTAACAATTTACATGTATTTTCCCATATAAATTTATGTTGGAATCTTAAATTTTTTTAAGGTGGCTAAAATATCATTTAATAATTATTTATCTTGATAATTATAATTCATTAGTAAAATAAAATGATAAATACAACATATAAATTATTATCCTCTATATGTTATAATTTAAATTTCATTAAACCTACACTAAATTATTAAAACAATGGTTAAAGTAAAATGAAACCAATTGTCATAATGTGGATATTATATGTATCCTTATGTGTATGTTGTTATAGCCATGTGTATTGGTACATGGGGATAGTGAGTGTTTCCGAATTATAAGTTTCTTGTGATGTGATATATAGATAATAGTGGTGTGTTATGCCATTTATTTCTTTCATTAAAATGTGATATTATGAACTATGGAAAAAAACATGTTTGGGGGTGTTTTTTATGGATTATAGGAAAATTTCTCGAAGATTTACTTCTATAAATAACATTGAGAGTGGTGATGAGAACTCCCCAGAGGTTTTCTATAATGACCCTAGATTTTTTATCATTTAAAATACAAACAATATTTTATAACTTGTTTCACACACTACATTGAAAATAAAAAACCAAAACATATTAAGTTAAAATTATTAACAAATATATAATAAATACTAATATGGTAGAATATTAAATATTCAGAAGGTAAATAGTTTGTAGGATTTAATATTGAAAATGGTTATTTTTAATAAACACCTTTCTATTTATATTATGTATTTTATTTTAAAATATAAATTTAAAAGTATTAAATTTTAAATTTTATAAAATAAAATTCTTTTTTAAAATACTCACCTTAAATTTTACCTAGTACTAATATTTGATTTTTTTTCTTCTGAAAATGGTCATTTCAGTCGAAAAAATATGGTTATTTTGGAGAAACTATACTTTTTATGATTTTATAATTTTGTAAAATTATCCTTCAAAATTAACAAATAATTGAAGTAATAATATATTTATTTAATTAAAAACATTATGAATTTTGTAATACTCTTTGAACATATAATTTAATGACTAATATTTTTTAAATCTAAATTAAAAATGATACATTAATGAAAACTATTTTTGGTGGTTTTCAATGATTATGTGTTTAGAAGTTCAAATTTGGTTGTGTAATTCCTTGAAATACTCTTATATATTTTTTATAAATAAAAATATTTAATTAAAATTGGTATCCAAGATAATTATATCTTATATATAAATTTAAATCCTAAATACGTTATGTTTCTAAAAATTGTTCTTACATGATCAAGTATGTTTACTTTAAGATTAACTTTTCCAAAAATTTCAAATTTTATAGGCTAATATTATTTTTAAATTTTAAATCATATGGTTTAAATTTGGTAAAAGTATCCTATCTTATTTGTTATCTTTAATTTTAAGTATTATGGTTAAAATTTAATTATGAAAGTAAAAATTAATTTTTGGGAAAATGTTTATAGAAAACGCCTTAAATCATTTTCAACTTGTCCAAAAATTGATGTATGAGATGATTTTATACATTAAATTGTCCAAATACCCCTATTTGCCAACTTTTGAGTCATTGAATCTTGAATTGTGTCATAAAATTATTGTAAAATGAAGAATATTACCAAAAGTTTCCCTTTTCTCTTATTATAAAAGGGTAACACTTATACCCTTGGAAGATAAACTTAACTATAGATTTAATCTATTAAAATATGAAATATTACTCTCCCAATAACCATATACCATAAACATAATCCCATGTTCAATTATTTTTAGCATAATCCCTTCAAATTCATGGGAACTTCCAAGGAAAGATCAAGTCTCTAAAGTAAGTATTATTTCAATCTTAAGTTTTTCTTCTTAATACTACTCCTATGATTATCATATAAGAATTATAATTTTCTGAATTTTAGGAATTTTGTATATTTATTATACTTATTTTTTATATACTTTTACAAATATTGTTTATTTATTTTCATCAATTTTGAATAACAAAATCACATCATTAGTGTTTTGCGCATACTACTACCTTTATGAAGCGCCATCTTTTGTTTTTTCATTACCACCATTCATTGATGGACTAAATGGTGGTAATAATGAAAAAATAAGATATTTAATATGTAATTATTATTCTTAAACTTTTTTTTTAATATCCACATTCAACCCTCTCAGTAATTCATAAACAGGGATGTTGAACATGCATATGTGAGGACTCCCGCCTCCATGATTAATGGTTTTCCATTTTCCTCTATATTATCATAAATTATCTAAAAATAACAAAATATGGTTCACCAAGAAAATATGTATATATAATATCATTATAAATATTTTAAAATTATGTTATGTTAACTGAAACTCCTCTTAAACCATACTAACCAATCGAGTCAAAGCATGTTCATGTTTCTATTGATTTAACCACCTACATAAAAAATGATTTCAAATATAACTATGTATGACTATGGAAGCATGAAAACTAATTTTATTATAATATATTAATCAAATAATAATTATTATATGGTTCTGTAAATATTATATTAAACATATAACTTATTATTATATTATCATTTTCATTAGATAAGATTACCAAAAATAAACTGACACCGATTTAATTTTGATGTAAACATAAGGATAAACTATATAATAAATAAATATTATATTATAATTAATTATCCACATTTAATTAAAAATATTAGGAAAATTTATCTAATAATGTATCTAACAAACATAATTTGGTTATTCATAAAGTTAAGTGCTTGGGCAGATTGAATCAAGAACAAGGTAACCGATTTTGTCTCAATTTCCCTTCATTGGGATATAGTTCATAATTATGTATCAATTATTATTCAAGATATATTTATACTTTATAATCGACATAAAATTTAATTAATTATATTTATTTATAGTATTTGAATTTTAATTTCATTATCTACATTTTATAGGGTTTTTTGTAAATATTTTACAAAGGATGTAAAGGTTTCATCTCAATTTTTCTTTCTTTGAGAAACCATTTATTTAGTTCACCTAATTCATTTCATGATGTTAATATAATTACTATTTGAGATATTATATAATGAATTAAATTTTCTTATTGATATAATAACTGTAATTTTATTCTTTCGCTCTTAATAGTATTTGATTTAAATGCTCCTCAATTTGTAAGATGTTTGTGTGACTCAAATCTATTACATGGGTTATAATCACTCTTTTTTGACTATTATATTCAAATACTGACCTATTATAACATTTTAGGATTTTATGGTGTATTTCCACCTTTTATATGGAAATAATTTTTCACACCAAAGTATTCTTCCTTGATGATTTTATGGTTTTTATAAAACACATTTTTGTTTAGAACAATTCCAATTCTTATTCATATATTTTTTATCAATATAAATGATTTTAATTTCCATAATTTTTCTCCTCTCCCCAGTGTAAACTCGGAATTTTTTATATCCAATTTATCTTTTTCATCCCTTTAATCATTTTAAAACAAATTTTTCATTATTATTTTAACAATGTGGGTTTTCAACAAAGTTATTTCAAAATGTATAAAATATTTTTTGATCCCTACCAAATAAAAAGTTATATCATCCACTACACGTTTTCTCTTGATAAATTTTATGTAATTTTCTACATTCCATTATTAAATATTATTTTCATAAATAAAATTTATCAAATTATTTTACTTTATTTTATTTAAAATTTTATTTTCAAGTTTCCATTATTGAAGTTTTTTTAAAAGTAAATTATTTCAAATTATTCTCACATCATTTTCTTGAAAACAATATATCCATCATAAGTATCCATTATTAAATATTCATATAATATTAAACTTTTTTTTGTATTTTCATCTACCTTTATTTGAATAATTTTTTTATTATCAATTATCTTTTAGTAATAACTCTTTATATTAATATGTTCAAAAGTATTTTCATTCCATTAAAAAACAATGTCTTCCAAAATTAATTTATACTTCAATGATTTAAAAGGTTTTTTTGAAAATTTTTGTATTTTCAATTATATTTAAAACACAAGGTTTATCTTTTATGAAGTAATGTTTTTATCACACTCTATATGTTATTATGATATGATTTATTTTGGAAAATAATAATTTTTTGTCCTATGATTTCTTTAGTTCATGTTATGTGAATATTTTGGGTGATTGAGTGTTTAGTTTAAAATTATTTAATTCATGATGTTATTTAATTACATTAGGATGTTTTATAAAACTCCTTTTATTTTAATGGGTTCTTTAGGAAAAGTGAATGATTTCCATTTGTATTGTTAAGAAACCCATTATTTATCTATGTATTTATTAAGATATGTTTATGATTTATTTTTTAATGGAACACATATGTATAGATGATGTCATGTTGGGTCTTATAACACCCTCAAATTCATTGGTTTAAGTATATGTCTCATGCGCTCGAAATGGTACATGTGAGGATTTATCATTAACTGAAAAGTATATGGTAGGATTTATCCTAATCCAAAAGGTATAGAAGAAGATTTATCCCAATACAATGAAGTAGACTGGATGATTTTTTCCAAGGAAAAGGGTGCACAAGAGGATTTATACCAATCCAAAAGGAACACATGAGTATTTATCTCAAAGCCAAAGGGGCACACAAGAGGTTTTATCTAAAGCCCATGGGTACACACGAAGATTTTAACATGCCCAAGATGGTACATGGATTTTTTTTGTTATAATTTTCCTAAACTTATGGGTGTGACACATTTACATATTTTTCATCAAATTATGTTAAATTTTTTAGATTCATTTCATTTCCATGAAATTCAATGTTTTTAGGATTATTCATTATTTTTAAATTATTTCTCACTTTTATGTAATGATCACATGTTATATGATTATTTATATGTTTTTAAGTGATATCATATCTTTTATTCTTCCTTAATTATGTTTTTATGATCATATTGTTGGCCAGTAAGGATTGTTGGCCACCTTTTCTAGTATTAATAGTTTTAATAATCATAAATCATGTCAATTCCTATTAATTATATCTAAACATTTAAATCATGATTATTTAAGTTTCAATATGTGAAATTATTTTTATCTATGATCTCATAAAATTTTAGTTCATTTTTTTAACATTTATGTTGTAAGATAGTCCAAGAAAAAATATTTTCTACGTTTAACAGACTAACACCAATAGAAGAGTTGAGATACCAAAAGTTTAACTGAGTCACCAATAGATGACTTATCGACACAGCTAACCTACCAATAGATAATCTACGAATGCAGCTTACCTATAGACAGATGACCTACCGACACAGATGACCTACCGATGCGTATGACCTACCATCTATTCAAATGACCTACCGATGCATGGTGATACCAATGCAAGGACTCACCAATAGTTAATACGACTCACTGAAACATGGAAATACTGATAGAATGACATTCCCATGGAATGAGTCACTGAAAAAAGGATATACCAACTGAGGAATCATCGATAGAATTTTTAAAATTTATTTCGTTTAAAATTACTTCTAACAGTAATATTTTGAGTATTTTAATATGCATGATTAATTTAATTCTTTTCTACAGACATCTTAAATGAGGCTTTCATAAATACGTGGTACTGTATCTACCCCAAACATACACATTATCAGGATTAAAGGAATATATATACAAATTAGAGAACATGAAATGGAGACATGAACACAAACACACATATACAAGGAGATATGAGCAGACCCCCACGAACAACACACAAATAGAATAACACCTCAGAAGTTGCCCATTCATGATTGTTGTGTATGAGAGAACTTTTGATCATCAAAGTTCCATAATTTGTAAATAATCCCACTAATCCCAAAGAGAATAACATATCACCCTCCTAGAAGAAAGAACGCAGTGCTTCATAACACTCTGTTTTTCACTGTTTGTTTCAAGAAGATAACTTGAGCTTAAACTCTGATACATTTGAGAGTCCAGAGATGAATTTCATAACACTGAGAGCATTTCTAATCCCTCCTATTATATTCTTCTATGCTATGTACTATTTCACTAAAAATTTGATCATTATTTATGTATATACTAAAAACACACAATGTCTCCTACACTAAACTATAGGATACTAGATATCCTCAAACAGCTATTTTCTTACACTTGTTTATCCCACGATGAACTATGGAAGTTTTCTTCTGTGACCTAATTGTATTTTTGTTCACACGTAGAACTGTAGTAGAGGTCTTGTGACCAGGAATGTCTGTGTACTATTCTGTTAACCCTGATGTAGGGTGTGGATCAAAATCATTATTTATATAGATTTCATGGTGGTAGGTGATCACAAAGTGGAGAGGACTAAGTCTCTTCTTGAGACTGAACCTCTTGTTTTATATCTACTATGTTTTTCAATTTAGTATTTCTCTATGTTAACTCATATTTGAGAAAACTAAATCTTACTTTTATAGTTAGTCTTGGATAGTAGTTGTAATTTTTTTTCCTTATTATATTAGTTTCAAAAGTTGTATCAATATCTCATATTGGTATAACTGATAAGTAATCCATCTTCTAAGAAACTATTTGAATAGTCAAGCTATTATAATTTTACTACCTCAATTAACTGGAAAGATTTAGTTTAAATTAAGGAAATATATTAAAAAAATGTTATTAAAAAAAATTATAGTAACACAATTTACCCCTCCCCCCCCCCCTCCCCTCTTGACTCTCCTACTCAGACTATCATTTGGTATCAATGGATTTTTTTAAAGTTATTGTTTAGAAAATTTTAAATCTATTTTAAAATTTTTTTCAAATGTGATTTTAGTTGTATTTTAAAGATATTTGAATTTCTATTATTTATAAAGTTATAGTTCATTAAAAACCCTTTTTTCTTTATAGATAATATATTGTAAGGTTATGATACAAATAGACCTCTATTATTTAGTGGAACAAATTATGCACAATGGAAAATTAAAATGAAAATGCACCTAAAAAGTATGGGTTTTGTGATTTGGTATTCAATTATAGATGAATATAAGATTATTACTACTAATATTAATACTTGTGATGACCCAACTATGGCTTCTTATAACAATAATTACAAAACCTTGAATTCCCTGACTATTATTTCGGTGATGAAGAGTTTAATAGAATTTCGTCAAGTAAAACTGCCCATAAAATTTGAGACATTTTATCTATTTCACATGAAGAAACATATAGTGTTAAGGAAATAATAATTAACACATATACTATTAAATATGATAACTTTAAAATGATTCTTGATGAGCCTATTTTTGACATCTATCTCAGGTTTAATGAAATTTTTAACACTATGATCACTCTGGGAAGGGATGTCACATCCAAATAGAAAATCATGAGAATACTGAGATGCTTACGAGATAGATGGATATGAACTTCTATATCAATTATATAGTCATGTAACATCAGAAAGTTTCTATTGAAGGATTTGATAGGAAGGTTGCTGGTGTACGAGGAATAACTAAAAGTCAACAACGAAGAAGAAGATGAACTAAAGAGAAATTCAGTGGCTTTCAAAACCACTACTTCCAAAACAATAGAAAATGAAAGGATAAAACCCCATTATGATAGTCAAAGTAATGATGATTCACCATCAAATAGTGATGAGGAGATGGCCCAATTATCTGAAATATTTAAGAAATTGTATATAAAGAAGAAATTCATTAGAAACCCCAACTTGAAAGGTAATTAAGATCACATGGGAAACTGGAAAAAGGATTGGAAAAAAGGTGATACATCCAGTGAAATAATCTGTTATGAATGTAAGATAAAGGGATATGTAAAGGCTGATTATCCCAAGATAATTTACAAAAATAAGTGTTATGATAAGTACATATAGTATAAAAATTCCATGAATGAATCTTTGAGTACTTATGAGGATAACTCAAGTGACTCAGAATCCACTCATGATGAAATGGATGACATAACCAATTTTTGTTTTATGAAAAACATATGTGAGGTAACATTAAACTCTCATGTATATAATTCTTGTTATTATGGAGATGAAAGTGATTCTTAAAATATAGAAAATGATGAAATGTTTTGATATTAGAAAATGATACAATACACTTCTAATGAATTAAAACATAAATAAAAAACATTAAAGAAACAACATGTTTTGACTACTACTGTTAATATAAACTTAATATAAAATCATGGAAAATTATCAACTTCTTAAGGAGAACAATGAACATAAATTGTCAAATGATCAATTGAAAAATGATCTAGAGAAATTTACAAATGTAAAAGAAATCTTAGTTCAAATTCTTGGTAAACAAGTATCTCCTCATTATACTATTGGAATAGGATACCAACCAGGAAAGAGGAATATGACAAAAAGTCATTTTGTATCAAAATATGAAAAATCTAGTTTTATGTCTAGTTCTAAAAAAAATTCAACAAATTCCAGCTATGAAACATCTTTTATTATTTCATGTTTTTCTGGACCAAATAATGTTTATTTTTCAAATACCATACGTACTACTTATAAGAAACCCATGAAGTATGGGTTCCCCAAACTCTTATTACTAATGTTACTGGACCCAAAAAAACTCGGTACCAAAATATTTCCTTTTCTAATCTGTTTTTTATGAAAACTATTTGAAAAGATCCTATAAAAGCATATGGTACTTGGATAGTGGATGTTCAAGACACCTGATATGAGATTACTCATGCTTCCAGAACATGATAAAGTTAGATGGTGGTCATGTCACCTTTGGTGACAATGCAAAAGGAAAAATTCATTGTCCATGGCCAGATTGGTAACTCTAATTCCGTTCTAATTTTCAAATTACTTTTATTTATGTATTAAAATACAATATTCTTAGTATCAATCAATTATGTGATGATACTTTTAATGTTAAATTTGTGAATACTACATGAAATTTTTTTAACTCTAAAAATAAGTTAGTATTGTTTTCACTTAGATATAAAAATGATTATGATATTAACATAGATTCATTAATTTGGAAAAAAATAATTCATGAATAATTTTCATGAATAATCTTGGTTTAGGCATAAGAGATTTGGAAAATAAAAAATACACTCACTTAGAAAGCTTACCAGAAAAGTATTAGTCAAGGATTTACCAAAACTTGAGTTTCTAAATGACAAATTCTGTAATCCTTGTCAAAAGGGTAAACAACTCAAAATCTCATTCAAACCAAAGAAAGAAGTTTCAACATCTAAACCTCTTGAGTTCGATCACATGTATTTTTTGGACCTTTTATAGTTTAAAGTTTATGTGGGGAGCATTATGTATATATTATTGTACATGACTACTCTAGATATACATGTACCTTCTTCTTGATCACAAAAGTGAATCTTTCTTTCATTTCACCAAGTTTGTTAGGACTATAGAAAATCATAGTGGTCTTATAATTAAAACCCTAAGAAGTGACCATGGCCATGATTTTGAAAACCATGAGTTTGAATCTTTTTTCTCACAAAATGGCTATAGTCATAACTTCTCTGAACCTAGGACACCACAGTAAAATGGTGTTGTAGAAAGAATAAATATAACCCTACAAGTAATTTCTATAACTATGAATATTGAGTATGAACTACCTATATTCTTTTGAGAAGAAAATTTCAATAAAACATGATACAAAATCAATAGAGTCTTGATTAGACCTATCTTTAAAAGAACTCCCTATGAGTTTTGGAAAAATAGAAAACCCAAGGTTAACTAATTCAATGTTTTTGGTTGCAATGTCTACATTCTTAACAATAAGGATAATCTAGACAAATTTTCCACCAAGAGTGATGAAGGAATGTTTCTAGGTTATTCAATATTTAGTAAATACAATTAACTCTTCAATAAGAAACACAAATGTGTGGAAGAATTTGTACATGTCAAGTTTGATGAGAAATATCCACATGATCCAAAAACCTCTCTAGATAATCTTGTGGATGATATATAAAATCTGGATATCAATACTAAATATTATGACCATCCTGTGATGAAATCTGTTAAAACATCTGGTTTTAGAAATTCTTCAGATTCTAGTCATAATGAACCTAAATCTGTTGAACAACCTGATGTGACTATCACTTTGTTTTAAAGACCTATTATAACTCTCAAGAACCATCATTTAGATTCTCTTGTTGGATATTTAAGAAAAGGAACTCAAACTATTTCTTTTGTAAGAAATTAGTTTGAACATCAAGATTTTCTATCACAACTTGAACCTAAGAACATCAATGATGCTATCAGGGATGAATTTTGGGTGATGGTAATTCTAGAAGTGTTAAATGAGTTTGAAAGGAAAAAGGTCCGGAAACTTATAGATAGACCCAAATACAATTTGACTATAGGAAGTAAATTGGTGTTTAGAAAAAAATTATATGAAACTAGCAACATGGTTAGAAACAAAGCTAGATTGCTTGCACAAGGTTATAGTCAAGAATAAGTAATTGACTATGAGGAAACCTTTGCACTAGTAGATAGACTTGATGCCATTAGAATCATTATTTCCATTGTATCACATCGAGATTTAGAACATTATCAAATGGATTTCAAGAGTAAATTATTAAATGGTTATATAGTGGATGATGTTTTTTTTTGAACAACCCCCTGGTTTTACTAATCCCCACTTTCCAAATCATGTCTTTAAATTATCAAAAGATATATATTGTTTAAATTATTCTCTAAGAGTTTGTTATTATAGACTCAACACTTTCCTTATTTCTAGAGGTTTTCCAAAAGTTATAGCTGATCATACTCTATTTATAAAAATAATTTCCAAAGATGTTTAAGTAGAACAAATTTATGTAGATGATATTATTTTTTGATCTTCTAAAAATTATTTATGTGTTGATTTTTCAAAAATTATGCAAGGTGAAGTTTAAATGAGTTTAATGGGTGAACTCAAATTCTATCTTGGATTTAAAATATTTCAAAATATAGAAGGTATTGTTTTGAATCAATGTAAATATACTATGTATATTTTAAAAATATTTTTATTGGGAAGCACTAAGTATAGTGACACTCCAATGAGTACCACTTGTAAGTTGGACCATGATTAAGATGGTAAATCTTTTGATCAAACCACTTATAGAGGAATGATTGGGAGTTTACTCTACTTAACTGCTAGTAGACCAGACCTTATATTTAGTGTATGAATGTGTGCACATTTTCAGTAAAACCCAAAATAATCTCATTTTTTGTAGTTAAAAGGATTTTTAAATACCACAATCACATTACCAACTTAGGAAATTTCAATTCTATAGGAAAACCTTTTGATTTAGTGAGTTATTCATATGTTGATTATGGTGGTTGTAAGTTAGATATAAAACAAACCTCTAGACATGTCACTTTTTGGTCAAGTCTCTAGTTTCACATTGTAGTAAGAAAAAAAATTATATGGCATTATCTACTACCGAATTTGAATGTATAGATTTTTGTAATTATTGTGAACAAGTTTTGTGGATGAAACACACATTACTAGAATATGGATATCAATTCATATATTCCCCAACACATTGAGATAACATAAGTGCTATAAATATTTCTAAGAATAATGTTTCATATTCTTGGACAAAACACATTGATGTAAGGAATCACTTTTTGAGAGACCATTATCAAAAAGCTGATATAAATTTAGAGTTCATTGGAACTGAACATTAGATTGCTCACATTTTCACTAAGCCATTAACATTGAATGAATAAACTAAATCAGACATGAGTTAGGAATGATAAATCTATAGGAACTTTTTTTCTATTCATTTAATAATTTTAAGTGATGTTTTCATTCTGATACTTGACAATTCAAATAGATAGTGTAATTATGACACTGACAGTATGAAGCTGACAATGTCATGCAGACACCGATAACATTGTCACACTGACATAATTGTCATGCTAACACTGACGATATGTCATTCTGATACAGTTGTCATTCTAATTCCAATACTTTGTTATGTTGATACCTTGACATGCTGACACCAAATCCTTATCAAGTCGACACTATTAGTGCTATGAAAAATATATCATCCTGACACCAATGCATCACTTTTTTTATCCATTTTATGTTTTTACCCAAAAAAAAAAAATCATTGATGTTTTTTAACCTGGTTCATGACTTCACAATTTTATGACCTAAAAATCCATAAATAATATAAATTTTAATTGATAAAATATAATCCCTTTCCCTTAAAATCAATCGGTCATTTCTCTCTCTATCCCCAACCTTTCATCTTCTGACCTTGAGACTGAACTATTTGAATGGCGTGTTTGAAGCGAGCTCTTGATGGTGGCGAGTCTCTTGAAACTAAGAAACAGAAAGGTGAATCGAGAAAATCTTCTGAACCTATAAATCCTTATCTGGAGAACAGTGTTGTAACTCTATAAAAATAAGTTCTTTCAGAATGGCTATTGGAAAGAAAGACATTGATTCTCAAGGTACTACTGGATCAGGGATGTCTTGAGTGTTTCTCATATAATGAAAGACACTTTTACATGAAGTTAGTTCATGAATTTTACATGAATATGGAGTTCCTATTGGAAGGAAGTGATGTTTCCTGGTTAGAGTCCATAATAAAAGGGAAGAAAATCTATTTCTCTTCAAGACAATGGGATGAATGTCTTAAATTTCTTCATGAAGGTGTATTTGATGATTATCAAGGTACCTTTCCACCTAAGAGTGATATTTTCTTCTTTGAGATGGCTATGAAGGAGCTTACTAATAATGATGAGCACAGTAGACCCATTTCTATAGAGTTAATTAGAGAATGTATAATTTTATTCAAGATTATTTAGCATCATATTTCTTCAAGGAAATGATACTTTTCCTCTATAAAGTATCAATATGTCTACTCGATTTATCTTCTAAGAAAAGGGATCAAGGTAAATCTATTCAGATACCTTGTATTTCACATGAGTGAAATGTTAAAACCTTCATACAAAACCAATTACCTATTTTATTCAAGGTTGATCTCAGCCATGTTGAAAGAGAAAGGTTGTGTTAATGAGGGAGAATAAATTATTTTTGGGGGTAGTGGGATCTTCCGAAGTAAATAGTTATGTAAGAGGATGAAGATCAACTAAAACCCATAGAAGATATGTTGGGTTAGAGATGAAGATAATATTTATGATAAGTTCAATAGAGTGGGTCATCCAACTAGTCCTAAGAATATGGATGATCCTGGTATGGGACCAAAAGAGGAAGTTGTTTACTCATCAGAAGAAGAAGAAGAAGAGCCTGACACTCCCATTAGAGATCAGTGGTCACCTATCGATGATAGGAGTGATCCTGACACCACTGAACCTCGCAAATATTTTTATTTGGGACCTCCTATTCCTCCACTTTATTTTCCATATGATGATACCACACCTGAAGATAATAGAGATGAGGATACCGAAGTCTCATGGGATATAAAATATGTTAGTAGATCTAGTGGCTCTGACGAAGAAGAAAAAGGCAGTGAAGATGTTGAAAATTATAGTGGTAGTGAAGAGGAAGATAGTGATGTAGATGATTATAGAAATGGAAATGAAGATCATGTCGTTGGACATGTTTATGATGAAATTGGTTAAATTTATGATGACTATCATAAAAATGATCCACATGGATATGTTTAAATGGTTGAATTTGTAGATCAGGCATGATTGGAAGAACCTCCAAAAGATGTTGTTGAAGTAAGAGAAATTATGAAGTGGAATATAAAGCAACTATTGTTCCTAAGTTAGTATTTGAAAGAATGATACCTCATGATAAAGATGATCAACCAGTGAGAAGAGCTCAAATTGAGTGGGAGCCTCAAGAATGGATAAATCAAGCTGGTGAAGGGCATTAACATGGAAGAGTGAGACTCGAAACTCTCACTCCTATGGATGATAATGTAATGGTTTAATGGGAAATAAATCATGGGTATGTAGCACTGCGATTAGATTATGAAGACTCATATGATGATTTATTTTTACATGTTGCAAGAGAATCAGTGGTTGAGACTCTTCCAAGCGACATTTTCACTAAAGAATATTTTAAAAGGTTTAAAGAATAATTTCGTTCAGCTAAAAGTATATCAGTTCAATCTTAGATGGTGCATGATATTCAAATAGCTAGAAGAGAAAGCACTGAGCTGAGTGATTAATTACACTCTCTTAGATATTTAATAGAATAAATAAGGTAGTGTGGGCATGCATTTTCTATTCCAGGTTAGATAGTGGGTATAATCGAGGCTCATGCAGCCAATGATTCAAAGAAAGCGATAGAAGAGATTTAACCCAACTTAATTGCAACTATTGAGACCATTATTTCAATCACTACAAAGTTAAGGAAAGAAATTATTGGTCTTGCTTCTATAATAAATAATTTTACCTCAGAGCACAAATTTTGTGTGGAGACTTTTCTTATAGCCTCGAAGTCTCATACCTCAGTTCTTACGAATATTCCTTCTACCTTTGGCCAGTCTTCTCAGACATTGGACATTGAGGTAGTCAAAACTGTTGTTAAGGGGGAGATTGAAGCTCTATTTGATGCTTCTGTTTTGGCCATCCTAGATAAGATTGAGAATAATATTGACTATGTTCATGGTATGGTCAGACTCTATTCTAAAAGTGTAGAGACTGAAAATACTCACATCATAGAAAAGGTGGACTAATATTTCAAAAATATCATTACCAAAAATCAGTTGACCAGCCTTTTTAAGTATTTGACAGAGAACCTATCTTTGCCTCCAGTGACCAATGATTTTAAAGATCAAGTACAAAAGTTGACAGAATTCACTCTTCTTGTGTACAAATTCAAGGAGAATAATGATGACTATGAGAAAGAAATGAAGTATAGTGGTGAGATTATTGAGGATTTCATTAAGTTGTTGAATTCATATCTTCTTGTACAAAGTGAAGCAATTGTAATG
Source organism: Viscum album (assembly GCA_963277665.1). Lineage (NCBI taxonomy): Eukaryota > Viridiplantae > Streptophyta > Magnoliopsida > Santalales > Viscaceae > Viscum > Viscum album. The sequence continues at coordinate 2,067,278,562 of OY728132.1, forward strand.
CCTACTGCTAAACCTCTTAAACCTCATGGATCAGTTCCTCTACCTCGAATATCAGTTGCTCAGGCCTTGTATCAAATTTTCCCAATGATAAAAGTATATATTCAATCTATTGTGTTTTCACTACACAAACCTGGACTTGTACCTAATCTTACAGAAGTCCGGATTCTACTTATTCTGAAAATTTGTTCAGACCCTCTAGTTACTTAGCCACCACCTACTGGACCCTCTATTGATCCCTCTGAGATAGGTAAGGAACCTCTTCATCCTGATATGTTGTGTGGACCTTCTATTCATCTATTTATCTTATATCTATTACTCTATTATACTTTTTATTTCATGCTTATACTCAAAATGGGGAGAATAGTTTTTATCTCCCCTTAAACTTTTTTATTATCCCAAAAGGGGAAGAATAGTCTAGAATTATCATTATTTACTTTAGCATTAATATCACTCTTATATATTTTATTTTTATCTGATACTATCACTATTTAATTTACATTTGAACATTTTCTATATATTCTAAACATTATCTATATATTCTGAATATTCATCGATATTAGGAGATGAAAAGTATAATGATTTCATTCTACATCAAATGATTGAACCAAAAAATGCCATGATTTGTGATCATCATAAATGGGGAGATTATTAGCCCATAGAAGACTATTGGCCACCCTCTCTATTATTAATAGTTTTAATAAACACAAATCATTTCAATTCCTATTAATAATTTATAAACATTTCAATCAGGATTATTTACATTTCAACATGTGAAATTATTTTTATCTATGATCTCATATAAATTTAGTATATTTTGATAATATTTATGTTGTAAGAGAGTCCAAGAAAAAATATTTTCTAAGTATAACAGACTAACACTAAAAGAAGAGATGAGATACAAATAGTTCAATTCAGTCACAAAAAGATGACCTACCAATATAGATGAACTACAAGCGTAGATAACCTACCAATGTAGATGACGTACCAACGTAGATGACGTACCATCAGTTCAAATGACATACTAATACATGGTGATATCGATGCAAGGAATTTCCAAATATTAAAATGTGTCACTGATGCATAGAAATACTGATAGAATGACACACTGGTGGACTAAGTCACCGACAAAAGGAGATACCGACCAAGGACTCATCAATAGACTGTTTAAAATTTCATTCATTTAAAATCAATTATAAATATTGTATTTTGAGTATTATAATGTGCCTAATTAATTTAATGGTTTTATTTAGACATCTTAAATGAGGCTATCAAAAATACGAGGTATTTTATCTACCTCAAACATGCACATTGTCGGGCTGAAAAGAGTATATATACAAACAAGAGCGCATGAAAGGGAGACACATGCATAGACAGCCATACACAAGAAGATATGATCAGACACCCATGAGAAACACACAAACATAAGAACACATGGGGAAGTTTTCATTCATGATTGTTGTGAACTAGAGAACTATTTATCATAAAAGTTCCATCATCTCTACATCATCCAAATAAACCAAAGGAGAAGAACATCTCACTCTCCTAGAAGAGAGAACACGGTGCTTTACAACACTTTATTTTCAGTTTCTATTTCTAGAAGGGGACTCTAGCTTCAACTATGATACATCAGAGATTCTAGAGAATGATTTCATAACACTCAAAGAATTTCAAATCCATTCCAATTATATTATTCTATGTTGTGTACTATTTTAGTAAACATTAAAGCAGTGTGTGTGTGTTTGTACTAAAAATACACACTATCTACTGCACTAAACTTGGGGTTACTATATATCCTCAAATAACTATAGTTTTACACTTATTTATCCCATGAAGAACTATGGAAGAGGTCATGTGTGGTCGAATTGTATTTTTGTTCCCACATAGAATTATGGTAGAGGTCTTGTGACCTGAACAATCTATGTACTATTATGTTAACCCCAATCCATGGTGTGGATCAAAATCATTATTTATATTTATTTCTTAGTGGTAGGAGATCACCAAGTGGAGAGTAATGAGTCTCTTCTTTAGACTAAACCTCTTGTTTTATATCCATTGTGCATTTCAATTTATTTTTTCTCTATTTTAACTCATATATCTAAAAACTAAATCTTACTTTGATAGTTAGTCTAGGATAGTAGATATAACTATTCTTCCTTATTAGTTTAGTTTCAAAAGTTTTATCAATATCTTATATTATTATAACTGAGAATTAATCAATCTTTTAAGAAACTATTTGAACAGTCAAGTTATTATAATTTTACTAACTTGGTTAATTGGCCAATTTTATTTTAAATTGGGAGAATATCTTAAGTATAATTTTTAAAAGATATTTTTATTGGAACTCAATTCACCCCCCTCTTCAGTGTCCTACTCATACCAATACTTATGTTACTATAAAATGTTTTATTATTATCATAAAAAGTATTTTGATCTTTTATTATTATATTTATGACTTCATCATGTTATCCTCTTTGTTTATGATCTATTACACTTTGAATTTTTTTTTCATTACATGGAATTTGAGATCACCTATTATTTATGTTTCCAGTCCCTAGGTTTTGAATAAGATCATTCCATGTGATATATCTATAAAAGGGTTTGGAGGAGCACTATTATTGAAAAATATTCCCAAGTGTAGTAAAATATTATGTTTATGTTGTTATTCTCAAGGATACTAAACCAATCAATCATTGAGTTGTGTGAAAAATTGTGACATGAATTACTTAAATCGTATTATTAATGTATTGAATATATGTTTATCTTGGGTCACTACAGTTGGTATCAATGGAAATTTTTAGTTATTTTTGGAGACTAGTTTACTTTTAGAAATTAGTTTAGAGAAAATTAAAACACACCCAATTAAAATGCCCAAGGAGTGAGTCATAGTATATGATGATATTCTGAAATATTGGTAAAGTATTGAGTAGCTGTTTTCCCTAGTCGTGAATCCCTATTTGGAATATAATATTTTTTTTAGATTTTGACACAACTATACATAGGTGTAATAACCTCAAAGAAGGCATGTTGCGTATTAACTTAATCATCACTTGGTGAATGAAAAAGAGGCATAACTACAAACCTAGTTTGAAACTCCTTGGGGATCTAATTTAATAAATCACATTTTCTTTACAATCTATTAAAAATGATTTATTGTGTTAAGGAATCAAGATACGAAGTAAGAAAAAACGCAACCTTAATAAACATATATTGAACCAAGAGAGATTTAAGTTGAAAAAAAGATAATGTGATGGTCTGAAAGTGTAAGATGTTTTGAGGTTTATTATTTAATAATTCCCTTAGGATGTAAACATTGATCACTGTTAATGAAATATTTTATTTTTATAAATATCTATATAATGGAGAAACGAAGTTGATAATGGTAGAGATGGACATTATAGTAATGAGTAACCATGTGGGATAGAAGCTGGCATTGAAAACCGTGTTGTTACTCTCACCCAACTATATCATGTTATTAATAATAACATGAGTCATTCCGAACAATAAAACTAACAAAATAATAGTATGATTGAGTTTTATAGAAGATTGGGTGTTGAATATGATGATGGAAAAAATATTGAATATCTAATATGTCAAAAAGATTGGAAGAATTACAAAATTTAATGTCTCAGAAGAATAATAAAGTGTTTCAATTGTGTGAGTATTACCTATAGAGCTCATGATTTTTGAGTTGGGATGAAGTATCTGACCAAAGAAAATGAGTTAAAAACATATCTAATGCCTCAAATATCTAGAGTATAGGTATTATGAAAAGTGATGCCCTAACCTAATAGCTAATGAGGATAAAAAACATAAGTGACCTCTTAATCTAGGGAAACAAAGAAAAAACATATGTTTTCCATACTACTAAAATTAGTTCAAGAAAAAGAAGGGTAAAAGTCACACTCATCATCCACTATAGATTTGTGGATATTTAATTTGTGCAGTGTTTTATCCACCCCATAAGGCCTAATATTTTTTTAGGAATACAAATTAAAACCCTAATTATTTTATATTACCATATATTATTATTGTATCTCGGTATGTTTTTTATGGGAATATTATAAATGTAAATATTATTAGTTCTTTTATTAGGGGAATTAAATGTGATTTTGGTCATTGAATAATTATCTTTACATATATTCCATGTAAATTATGAGAATAAATAACTCAAAATTCGTATTTCAAATTTACTTACGATCATATATCAATAAAAGGATGACTATGAACCAACATGTTAAATGGTATCCATTATAGGATTTATGATACCAAATCATGGAGTTTGTTTAGATAATATGTTTAGAAGTTAACTCAATATTTGGATAGGCTTATTAGGAAGGAATATATGAGTTTCATAATCTCACATGAATTAGTAAGGTTGATATCATATTTGAAATTAACTATCATGAAATATAAATATGATGGATATAGTTAAATATATTTGTTTGTAAGTGATAATTAAAATTTGGAGACCAAAATTTATTTAAGGTTGTGTAACAACCTGATATTTTGGATTCTTCAAAATTCATATTATTTTATATAAATTTTTTACACACTACACCCAATGTTAAAAACCACAACATATTAAGGTAAAATTATTAATAAATCTATAATAAATACTATGATGGTAGACCATTAAATATTCAAAAGGGGAATAATTAATAAGGTTTAATATTGAAAATGAATTTTTCAATAATTCCATTTTCTTTTAATTATGTATTTTCTTTTAAAATATAAATTTACAAATTTTAGAATTAAATTTTCATAAAATAATATTTATTTTTTAATCCCTCGCATAAAAAATTTATTACTATGATGTATTTTATTTTTTCTAAAGAGGCTGATTTTTAGTCAAAAATAAAGTTTTCTTCAAAAAATATACTTTTAATCATATTATCATTATTTAAGATTATCCTAGAAAATTAAAAAAACATCTAAGTAATAGAATCTATATTTTGGGAATAGAATTATGAATTCTAAAATATTCTTTGAACTTATAATTATTTTTCCAATATTTTTTAAAACTAAATTCATATGTTACTTTAATAAAAGCATTATTTTTTGTCTTTTCCTCTAATTGAGTGTTTAGATTGTAAAAAAAATTGGTTTGACTTTAAATCCTTATAAAATTTATTTTTTTATAATAAATCATTTTTCCCAATAAAATAATTATCCAAGATAATTATATATTATAAATAAATTTAAATTTAAAAACATTATTTTTCTAAAAAACACTTTGTATGTCATTATGTGTGTTTATTTTTAAATTTTTATTTATCAAATTTAGAAATTTTATATGCTAAAATTATTTCAAAATTTTAAATAATAGGGTTCAAATTTAGTAAAATTGTCCAATATTATTTTTTACAATAATTTTAATTACTATGGTTAAAAAACAATTACCAAGGTAAAAGTTAATTTGTGTAAATGGATAAAATTTAACAACATAAATCCTTAAATAAATATTAACATACATCAAAATGAATTTATTAGAGGTTTTGACCAAATATTATAACACATCCTCTATTTTTCTATATTTCATTCATTTCCCCCTAAATAAAATGATGGCATTATTGAAAATGATGAGTATTTCCAAAAGTGGCCCTTCTCTCCTATTATAAACTGTTACCACTTCAACCATTACAATATAAACTTAACCTCAAATTTACTAATTTAAACTTGTAAAGAACCAGAAATTCGGAGAAATGTTTTTTCTTAAATACATGGGAATTTTACGAGTCTGAAAAAATTGACGGTGCATGATTCTGAGGCCCAATGTGCCCCGAATCAATTTCTGAATTTTTTTTTGGGTACTTTTAGTAAACGTACGAGCGGGTTTTTATAACTTTTGAACTGGTGCTCGGAATTGAAATCTGAGAACACCGTTGAACTCGCAGTACAAGTATTCGCTTAAGAAGACTATCACCACAATGTTAGTGGGTTGATATTAAAAGATAGTTTTGGGTTTTTAGAGAATGAATTAAATAAAAATTAAGTGTGTGGATTAATTTTTATTTGTTGGTTAAAACCACCTCATGGAAGTTGGAGGTTGGACCACCAACCCTTAACCTCCCATGAGTGCTTATGGTGGTGGGGCCCACCCGAACCTAACCTCCCATGAGAGGTTATGAAGTGGGGACCACATGGGACTAAACCCCCTATTAATGGTGGGAGAAGAAAACCTCTCAACTCCCCTCATTAATGAGGGAGAGTCTCTCCACACCACCTCCCCTTTAATTATTGGATCCAGCTCCCCTAATTTAATGGTGTCAAATCCTCCACATTAATTAGTTGGAGAAAATTAAATTAATTCATTGAATTTGAATATTGTGCCAATGAATTAATAGGATATCACAATCTTATATTATTTTGGTTGGCATTGCTCATTTGGTGGAACTTGGGAGAAGAGAGAAAAGCTCTCAATGAAGAACAAAGAATGAATAACAAAAAACAACGGCGAGAAGAAACTTTGACTTAATTCTTAGGATCCTACTGGCGTAGATCTTCTTCCACAACTGACGTGTGATCTTGGGATTGGAAGTGTGTGGCGGACGCGACGAATGGTGACAACACCGTCTTCTTCCCTATGAATCTGTCAATGAATGACAAACAAAGGTAGGTGTGTGTTTGATTTAATCAATGTTTTCCTTATTTCTCATATATTGTTTTATTCACTTGAACTTCTTGCTATCAAACTAATGTGGTGGGACTAGGCCAAACTAATACGGCCCGATTTCTCCTCCATACTTCTTGTGGTGTGTTCTTCGCGTTCTTCTTGGGTGATGAACAATGGAATTTTGTGGGATCATTGTATGACAGAATGATCCCAAATTGAATACCAAACATCACGATAACCTAGAAGAGGTGCGACGATGATAGCAGGCGATGGATTAGACCGGAATGGGAAGACTGTTCTTTGACCATTCTTCGAGCGGGTGAATCATAACATGTTTTCGGAGTCGATTGGAGTCTTGAAAATGCCAGTAATGATTTCAAAACATCAGGGAAACCTAGAGTCTACAGTTTTGTGGTGATCGGATAGTCAGAATGAAGAACAGGAATCACGAGAGGCATGGTGTCCAGAATCATTGTTTCTAGAAAATTTCATAATACACGGCGTGTACTTTTGAAGAACACGCCATGTAGTATGGGAGTATTACGGTTAGGGTTATGGGCGTCAGACGCGCATCACACGTTATGTGACCCCTGTCACATGGAATGTACTATTCACACAACTTGTCAGAGGTAGTGACGCGAGACTCGGTGTGTATCCTGGGGATACACGGACACAGGGTGAAGTACACGGGAATATACTCCACCATACAGCCAGGCAAGGAGAGTGACATGGGCTACCCCATGTACTAGTTACATGGGTTGGCGAACACATCTTGAGGACGTGTATAGGCACATTTCCAGCGTACATGGAGTTGACCCCAGTTTCTTGGGTACGACATGTAAATATACCACACGTCATGTACTTACTTTTCTACATGACCAGCCTTTCGACACGGGCCATTTCACACGGGCAGTACCCGAGGTCTAACTACATGGTGTGTACCTTATTCCAACACGCTGTGAACTTTTTGGTAAATGGCTTGGTCAACCAATCCTCTATGTCATGGAAACAAATTGTTTGGTTTTTTCCTCTATGATGTGGCAGAACCTTTGAGATAACTCTGTGTGGGACTTCATGACAGTTGGAGTATCGACTTGTAGCTCGTGGAGCAGATCCTCTCGGAGACGAGAGAGCTTAGTGTAGAGACCTAGTAGCTGGCTGAGACCTGACGACTGCTGACCGATTCGACTTGGAGTGATTCGACTAACCCAGTGGGGATCTACATGGTGTCGTGGAAGACCCACAGTGGGGAGCGCCTTGGTGTCGTGGCAGACCCACGGTACTCGACAAGAGGATTACCTTAGTAGCCTGTGAGGGGGAGCACCTTGGTGACATGGAAGACCCATGGTGGGGAGTGCTTTGCTGATGTAACAGACCCACGGTACTCAACAGGAGGGGTACCTCAGTAGTCCAAGGTTAGTGGGAAGCGCTTTGGTGTCGCGGCAGGCTCACTATACTCGATAGAGGAGGAGTTCTCCAGTAGCCAAGGTTTCGACTGTGTGACTAGGGATGTTACATGATACTACCCCTAGAATAAAATTGTGGTTTGAGATGAGTCAGTAAATTTTATGTTTACCTCATGATTGAGATGGATTACTTGATAACTTTGGTTTATGTATGGGCATATACCTAAGTGGGGTTATCTGTTGATTTCATACTTTGGGGTTTATCCTTATTAGATTTGTGAGACCTTGAGGGTCTCAGGGTCCCTACTGAGTATCGTTATACTCAACCCTACACAGGCTCTGCCTGCACCTCATTGAGTTGGATGCAGACAACGGACAGTGCTGACTGAGGATGAGTGTACTAGGACTGAACGGTACCTGGAGGTGGACCACATGGTGTGATGGTACACAGAGGATATAGATGAACGTTGAGTGTTGTGAAGGCTATCTGTACCTACCCTTCAGGTAGTATTTCCTGGTGGATGATCCAGGAGTTGTTTCCCCTTTTTCTGATACTTGTACTTTCAGTTTCCTTGTACTTTACAATAGGCCTTGTATTTCCTGCCCCTTTTACTTTTTAGCCCTCATTTTGTACACAATTTTATTTAGTGTTTTGTTTCTATATCATAATCTATTGTGTGAATTTTCAAGTTATAAAGGAAATTCCTTTCCAGTTTAGGGATTTATGCCATTGGTGCTCATCACCATCCCTTGGCCTATGGAAGGCAGGTTTGGCGTAGTCACGGCATGGGCCTCGGGGGACGGGTCATGACAAATTGGTATCAGAGGAGTCAGTTCTACCACATAATATAGGACTCTGATCTTTCTTTTCTATAAGGAAATAGTGTTAAAGGTACTGAGTGTGGTTTTTAGTTTAGGGAGTCCAGTGTTGGTGCGGTGCCCGATGTATACATACACCAAGACCCTGACTACTGATTTCTGACCCAGTGCATGAAAACACTGATTGTGTGAGTGTTTGCAAAAGTTTTCTTTAAATTTAGATCAACCAGGTCATCTCACCAGGTATAATATTTTACCGTGTCATGTCTATTTCTATTAGGACGCCTCCCCATAGATGACAGGCTAGATCCTTGAGAGTTGTACGAACGGATAGCCCACTGAGCAATGAGGCCTCGGTGCCGGTCCCTTTTCCAATGGAGGCACCAGCGGTACCACTCCCCATTGGTCCACCGATGCTACCAGACCTAGCATCATACAATGCACGCCGCTTGAGCACGTTGCACGAGTAACAGCATCAGAGGCCACCCAGGTTCATGGGATAGATATACCCACAGGAGGCAGAGTATTGGTTGTAGGTTGTGGTGAGAGTTTTCCGACTGGTAGGGACACCATCCGACCTTATGGTGATTCTTGCTACCAGCCTTCTACAGGCAGAGGTGGGAAGATGGTGGAGCTTGATGCTATAGGTTCATAACGATGTGACACAACTCTGGGCAGACTTCGAGAGCCTGTTTCGGGTGGAGTTTGTCCCAGCCAATCTACAAGCAGTGCGGATACAGGAGTTACTTCATCTATAGCAGGGAGGCATGACTGTAGCTTAGTACTCAGCGAGGTTCACTGACCTCTAATTCTACTGCACAAATATGGTGTGGGACCCATTAATCAGTGCCTCGACCTCCAATCAGGGGCTCAGACAGAATATCAGAGCTCTGATGATCTCACTCACCATCCTGACGCAGGTTGGGGTGCTAGAGAGAGCCCTCCTAGTGGAGAGTTTCCTTGCTGAGCAGTCTCCAGCAGTGATATCTACCACCAGTCGACACATAACAGAGTCTTTTACAGCAATCAGAATACATATTTCACATAGGTCCAAGAGTACCATACCTACAGGTGGATGACCGCATGACTCAGGATCGGTTGTGCGGGGCACCCAGAGCAGAGACATACATGCCAGGAGCGGGCAATGTTTCACATGTGGCAGGCAGGGTCACATAGATTGTGACTGCCTGACCTGCCATTTGGATGATCAACAGACGGTTGAAGGACCACACAGGAAAAGAGAGAGATTCGATCGAGGAGATCCCCACGGTGCAGGTGGACGTGGCAGAGCAGCTAGTCGGGAAGCTGGCAGTGAGTGACATTTCAAGATGTTACCTCCACCACCACCAGGAGGTCCACCCCAACCACAGGGAGCTTGTGGATAGGTGATATTTCAGATTTAGATAGCTAAATCATATGACCATGGTACTCTGGAGATGATTTGAGGTCTGACTACACGGTGTGTACCTTATTCCAACACACTGTGTACTTTTTGGTAAATGGCTAGGTCAACCCATCCTCTGTGTCTTGGACACGAATTGTTTGTTTTTTCCCTATATGACGTGGTAGAACCTTTGAGATACCTCTAAGTGGGACTTCGTGATAGTTGGAGTATCGACCTGTATCTCGTGGAGAGGATCCTCTCGAAGGCGAGCGAGCTTAGTGTGGAGACCTAGTTGCTGGTTGAGACCAGACAACTGCTTACCGATTCAACTCGGAGTGATTTGACTAGCCCAGTGGGGAGTGCCTTGGGGTCGCGGCAGACCCACAGTGGGGAGTACCTTGATGTCATGGAAAACCCATGGTACTCGACAACAGGATTACCTTAGCATCCTATGAGGGGGAGTGCCTTGGTGACGCGGTAGACCCACGGTGGGGAGCGCTTTGGTGATGCAGCAAACCCACAGCACTCAACAGGTGGAGTACCTCAGTAGTCCAAGGTTAGTGGGAAGTGCCTTGGTGTCACGGAAGTCCCACTGTACTTGATAGAGGAGGAGTTCTCCAGTAGTCGAGTTTTCGACAGTGTGACTGGGGATGTTACTTGATACTACCCCTAGAATAAAATCATGGTTTGAGCTAAGTCAGTAAATTTTGTGTTAACCTCATTATTGAGATGAATTACTTGATAACTTAGGTATATGTATGGGCGTATACCTAAGTTAGTTTATCTTTTGATTTCATACCTTGTAGTTTATCCTTGTTGGATTTTTGAGACCTTGAGGGTCTTGGGGTGCCTACTGAGTATCGTTATACTCAGCACTGCACGAGCTATGCCTGCACCTCATTATGTTGGATGCAGACGACGGACAGCACTGACCGAGGCTGAGTGTACCAAGACTGGATGGTACCCGGAGGTGGACCACACGACGTGACAGTACATGGAGGAGACATAGGGATTAGGAGTGTTGTCGAGGATATCTATACCTACCCTTTAGGTAGGATTTCCTGGTGGAATATCCAAGAGTTGTTTCCCCTTTTTGCAGTACTTGTACTTTCAGTTTCCTTTTACTTTATAGTTGGGATTGTATTTCCATCCCCCTTTTACTTTTCAGCACTTATTTTGTATACTGTTATATTTAGTGTTTTGTTTCCAGCTCGTACTCTGTTTTGTGTGTTTTCATGTTATAAAGGCAATGCCTTCCCAGTTTAGGGATTTACGCCTTTGGTGCTAGTCGCCATCCCCTGGCCTATGGAAGGTGGGCTTGGGGTAGTCACAGCACAGGCCCCGGGGGACGGGTCGTGAAAAAACTCTTCAATTTTACACTATATAGAACCATCGCCAAAAAATCATAATCCCCTATTCACTCATAGTTATCATAATCCATTCAATTTCAAGGGAACTTCCATGGAAAGATCTTGTTTCTAACGTTATTCTTATTTCCTTCTTATGTTTTTATTGTTAATATTACTCATAGAAATATGTTTTATCCATAATAATACAACTAATTTTGTATCATTATTATAATTATTTTTTTATTAACTTAAAACCCTTATTTATTTATTTCCATCATCTTCTAAAAATTAAAAAAACCATTTTTAGTGCGTTGTGCAAACTACCACCTTCGCAAGGGGACATCGTTTATTGTTTTCATTAACTCCATTCATGGATTATTATAATGGGTGTACATATGAATAAATATGGTATATATCATGTAATTATTATCATGGTATTTCAATTTAATATGTCTTACTACCCCCACTCAAGCTTTGAGAATTATAAATGCTAAACAAGCATATGTGAGGACTCCCACCTCCATGATGAATCATTTTTTATTTTTCATCTAGAATTTTGTACATTATATAATCATCATCATCTATTATTAATCATGATAAATTCATAAAAATATTATCATTATACTTATTTTATAACAACATTAAGTCAAAAAATACCTCCTTACGAATACTCTCAAATCAAGTTAAAGTGTGTTTGAGTTTGGATTGATTTAACCACCTTTATGAACAATGCTTTAAAATATTATTATGGGAAACTATGGAAAATTGATAAATAATTTTTTTATAATATATTAATAAAATCGTTATTAATATATGGTTAAATAAATATTATATTATGTTTTTAAATTATTATTTAAAAAATCCTTCACAAATTTGACCCAAATAAACTGACACCGATTCAATTTTCATGCTGAAACAAAGAGGAACCATATCATAAAAAAATAGAATATGATAATAAATAGAATATATAAAATAAAATATAGAAGTATAACCCAACTAATAATTTATCTAATTAAATTAATTTTTTTTTATTTGGGATGTTAATCACAGGTGCAGAATGAATCCGGAACCAGGTAATGGATTTCATTTAAATTTCCCTTCATTGAGACATAGTTCATATTTATGAACCAATAATTGTTTAAGTGGAATTTATACTTAATAATTATTATAAAATTTCATTAATTATCTTCTATACATGGAATTTTATCTTTATTTCCCTTATCACCCATTAATGGGGTTTTTTATTAAAGTTTTACCCAGTTTGTAAGGGTTTCATCTAAAAATTTCCTTCTTGGAGACAGATTTTATTTTATGAACATAATTTAGTTTATATGTTGTATATAATTCCTATTTGACATATTATATATTTAATTTTCATTTATATATGATAGATTCTGTTTAATTATAATCTTTCTCTTTCAAAGTAGTTTATTTAAACTCTACCCAAGTTGTAAGTTGTTTTTGTAGCCCAAATATCTTCATTCGATCATAAAAACCATTCATTGAAAATTATATTTCAACATTTACCTATTATAACCTATGATAATGTTATTTTTTATTTTAATTTTATATTATAGGGAAATAATTATTCACACAAATTATTCTTCCTTTATGATTTCATAGTTACATGAAAATTCTTTTTTGTTAATAATGTGTCTCATTCCTTTTAATGTATTTTTTATTCTTATCCATGTTTTTACTTCCCACCAACAATTTACTTGACCTAGTGGAAACTAAATTTTTTTTATCTCTAATGACCCATTTTAATCCATTTAATAATCTTAAATCATAGTTTTCATTAACCTTTCAAGGATTTTTTTTTTACAATAATGTTATTTCAAAATGTTCAAAATATGTTTTCTATCATTTCCAAATAATGAGATTTATCTTAAACTACAAATTTTCTTCAGATTTATTTTATTTTATTTTCTATATTCTATTATTAAATACTATTTTGAAAAATAAATAATTTAAATTTATTTTCACATCTTTTATTGATAACATTATGTTTTTTTCATATTTCCATTATTAAATATTCTTTTTTAAATAAAAAGGTTTTCAAAGTATTTTCACTTCCTTTTCTAGAAAACATTACGTCTATTTCAAATCTCCATTATTAAATATTATTCTAAAATTAAAACATTACAATGTATTTTCACATATTTGTTTTTTCTAAACCATTACGTATTTTCAAGGATATTTTTATTGGAAATCATTATATTATTATTTTAAAAATACTTATCTTTCCATTTACAAAAAAAATCTTAATGTTATTTCAACCTCAATATTATAGATTTTTTAAAAAAAACTTTTTTATTTTCAATTATATTTACACTCCATGGTTTATATTTTATGAATTGGTTGTTTTATCACCCTATAAATATTTTTATTATATGATTTATTTTTGAAAATGAGAGTTTTGATATCCTATGATTTCTTCAGTCCATGTTATATGATTATTTTTTTTGTTCATGTTTTCAGTTTCAAATGATTAACTTCATGATGTTGTTTTATAAAATTTGGAAGTTTTATAAAACCCATTTTATTTTTGTGGGTTCTTTAAAAAATGTGAATGATTTATATTTTTATGTCAATGAAATTCATTATTTACACATGGATTCATTAAGATATGTTTATGGTTTATTTTTTATAGAGCATTTATGTGTGGATGATGATGGGTGGGGTCTTATATCACCCTCTAATGCATTGGTTTATGATTATGTATCATGGGATCAAAATGCTACAAGGGAGGATTTATTCAAATCTAAAAGGTACATTGGAAGATGTTTCCCAATCCCAATGGTACATGGGGTGATTTATCCCAATCCAATGAGGTACATGAGAGGTTTTATCCCAATCTTATGAGGTACATGGGGGGATTTATACCAAGACTAAGGGTGCATGTGAGGATTTATTTACAATCCAGATGGGTACATGGGAGGTTTTATCTCTATCCCAAGGAGACATAAGAGGATTTCTCCAAACATAAAAGGTTATATAGATTTTGTTTGAAGCGATTTTCCAATTATTATGGTTATTCCATATTTCTAATTTTTTTCAAAAAAATTTGATATATTTTAAAGATAAATTTTATTTTAATGAAATACCATGTTGTCATGATTATGACATATTTTTAATGTATTATTAACTTTTATGTCATACTCATTAGTTATATGATTTTTGAGATGTATTTGATCTATTTAATATATTTTATACTTTCTTAACAATGATTTTATGATCTTATGTTACTCTAAGATGTTTTATAATTATCATATAATGTCTTTTTATCTTTTATTATCACATTTATATCTTCCTCGAGTTCCCCCACATGTTTATGGTCTTTTACTATAAGATAGTTTTCCCCCATATTGAGTGCTTGATATCACCCCTTTTTTATGATTCTGATTCCCATGTTATGAAGATAATAATTTCATGTGAGATAACTAGAAATGGTTTCATAGGAAAAAAATTATCTGAAAATTTTCATATGTGTAGTAAAATAATATGTTTATGTATCTAACTCCAAAACAATAAGCTTATCATTACTTGAGTTTTTCTACTATTTGTGAGATGTACTAGTTCAATCATGGTCCCAATTTATTATTTATGTATATTTATCTTGGTTCATTATATTCTTGGGAGAAATGTTGGTTTTTAACATATCATATGTTAATATTGGGCCTATGGAAATCATATATTTTATCATATTCAATTGATAGTCTATAATGTAAATGATGATGAACCTCATGAATAAATAATGTTTTCTGAACAATATTAAAATTTTAATTACTTTGGAACTGAGATATATAAAAACCCTTTATTTTCATACATAGACATTATATCTCTTTTGAAAAATACATAACAGATTATAGAAATGGACCAAATATCATATTAGTTTAGTGCCTTCGGAAACTGGGAACACAAAGGTCTGGTTTGGTGGAAGATCTTCAATTTTTTTTTAAAAATATCATTCCCTTTAGTAATCCTAGTGAAAACATTTCCTTATAACCTTGGGAAAAGAAAAAAAGGAAAAGGGTGAGCTTAGATTATCAATAAGATTAAGGAAGGAAGATATATAAGTATAATAAGAACATAAGGGTATGAAAACATGATCATAACAATCTAATATTATACAATACATATAAAAAGATCATATGCATGAATCATGGTAAACATATTAGAAGTTAATAAGATATTAATCATATGAAAAAAAATAAAATAAGCCATGAAATAATAACATATGGATAATATATTTAATTTGTGGTTGACACATAATATTATAAAATTAAATGTTGAGGCTACCTACCAAGAGCTTCACAACATGTTTGGCTAGGTATAATAACCCATGATCCTACTTTGGGCTTGGGAATCCCTCCCATGTACCCTCTTGTTTCGGTCTTAGGATTTACACCTATGTACCCTCTTGTTTCTGGCTTGGGATACCCTCCTATTTACCCTATTGTTTCGGGGTTGATATGTCCACTCATGTACCATCTACTTTCAAGCTTGGCATTCTCTTTTTTGTATCCTATTTTTATTATAAAACATTTATCATTACCCAATAAATTTGACGGATATTTAGGTACCACACATCCCAAAATGAAATCATACATAGATGTGATACAAGAATAAAAATCATTTATCATATTATAACCCATGTGATGGAATTAATTGAGTTTAATAAACATCACGCAATCATTATAACCCATGGTAAATAAATTGGTTTCATAAATATCATTCCACTATAAACATAACCATTCATAGAAATAAAAATAATGGAAATATTGAAGCATATCCCGAGTAAAACATATGTTCCATCAAACAATGTTATCATAGATGGAAAATAATTTTGAGATAACTCTTGAAAATTATTCTTGTGGAAAATATCATTTCTTCTTTGAAATCATTTTCTTTTCTTGAAATGTTGTGAAATTTTAAAAGAAAAAAATTTCTTTGAAATAACCTTTTATTCTTTTAAAGTAATCTTCAAGGCATTAAGGTGTCATGAAAGAATAAAAAACCATTCATATTGTATAATTGAAAGAACATTCTTCTCATACTTTTTCCATAAAAAAAGTTCTGTGTTTGGAAAAAGAAAAAAATTAATTTCAACCCGTTTAATAAAAACTCATGAATTGGGAAATAAAGACTTTAAAAATTGTATAATAATAGTAAAAAAAATTAGAAATTTTTTTTAACAAACATGGACATGGATGATAAATATACCCTAGTAAATATATAACTATAAAAAATCTCATAAAGTAATGAGATTTTTAAATTAACCCTCTTTCCTTGAAAATAACATTGAAAACATATAAAGAGCTATTTTAAAAACACATTAAATAATAAAACATTTCTTTATAACAGATTTTCCTTGAAAACTATCTTAAGAGATATTTTAAAAACATTTTTTATGAGAATAATCTTGAATCATTTCAAAGTGTCCCATGTCACTTTGAAACATTTGAATCATAATCCCCCTAAAAAATAACATTAAAAGATTCTTAAAATATAATTAAAATAGGATATTACTAATATAACATGACATACGGTAGTATATACACCTTCTAAGAGAAAATAGGTTCATTACAAAACAAGTGTCTCAAAGATATAAAATTGAGACAAAACCACCTTACTCAATTTATAATTTTGGAACTATAAAATGACATAAAGTAAAGATAATAAAATGGATATGTAAATACCCATAATTAGATTATAATATTAATTTAGTAAATTAATGGGTAGTATTTACACTACAGAAAATAAATTAGTGGTGAATAAGGCTTGTATCTCATGGAAATAAAAAGTGAGATGAAATTCTCCTACCTTACGTTCGAATTCCTTGAAACATGTTCAAAACTCTTATAGAATAATTATAAGTTTATTATTAATGTATCTAATAACTATATTCATACATATAATACCATATATGATTTAATTAATCCATTATATTACCCATTTATTATTAACTCCATGTTTAATTTATGTTTTGGGTGATATTTTATTTGTTAATTGTATGTGTTTTTACTTGTTATTATTGATTCCAAATATATAATTATTTAAATAATATAAAAAATGATAAAAATATCTAATATATTCAATATAAAATTATTTATAATAATATTTAATGATACATTAAAAACATTTTTCATGGATACGGTAGGCCATACGTACGCATGAATGTTATTTTTATTTTCTTATCGTATTGAATGAACGAATGTAAATAAAATGTAATTAAATTTATATATATATATATATATATAATAATTATAGTTTAACTTATATTTTTTAATGACATATATATTTACTAAAATAATCATTAATACATTCCAGGTGAAGTGTGAACGAATCACATCATTTTGAGGAGGTGGTAGTCCGCATGTCCCCAAATGAAGTTGTCGTATATCCACAATTTTGAAAGAATAAAGTTATATTTAATATAAAATTTATAGAATATTAAATAGGTTATAATATTCATATTAAAATATTATTTAACTATAAAATAAGTTTTAATACCATCCATGAAGGAGGTAATGTAAAAATAACAAAAACATTATTCCTATAGGTGATTAATCGGCATAACTTGGACAATAATTTTGTTTCATTGAATGAGGAGATGATAAATGAAATAGATATGAGAAATTCCATTAAAAAAATAAAAACCTAGGCATATAAATTATTCTTTAGTTATCAATAATTTATGGATAAAGTTTTTGAGGATAAATTATAAAAAGAAAAGAAATTAAGAGAGGAACTTTGGGAAAATTACGTCTTAAATATCACCTCATTGAGAGACACTTATGGACCATAGATTTAGTATTTTGGTGAGACAAGAAGCACTAGGCTATATAGAGAGTGTGGAGTAGAGGATTTGGAAGATATTTTAGGAGATACAATGCTTTTTGGGTTGAAATGGAGTGGTGAGATGTGGTATTTATACTTATGGAGAGGAGGGTTTAATTGATTAAATAATAAATATTTTATATTTAAAGCCATCCATTTTGAGGTGGAATTAAATTAAATAAATTTTTATGGAAATTAATATTTTTTATTCTATCTAGGGTTGTGACACACCTCAAACAACCTTCAAATGTTGTAGTTTTTTAGTACTTAAATCTTTTACCCTTTTTACATTAACATGTTTCATTTTTTTACCTATACTCTGGTTAATTATTTTTTTACCCTAGTAAAAATTTTATATATATAAAAATTTAGTTTAAAACCTAATTTGTATCATTTTATTCCAAATATAGAATCCATTTTAAATAATTTAATTCACATACTTGAAAAAATATATTTAAATATAATCCCGTGGAAACAACAAAAATGAGGGTTTTTAAAGTGAAATGTTAAAAAGTTTAAAATGCTTGTATATCTAATTTAAATGTTAAATTGATTCAAAAAAACTAAATTGGTTTTATTTATATATAATAAAAGTAATTATACTTTGAACCCAATTTAAAATATAATTTAAAAATATAAATAAATTAAATGAATATGCAATTTTCAAATAAAATGCAGTATTTTTTCCAATTCATCAAAATTGAATCTTAGGAGAAAAATAACAAAAATTCAAAAAAAGAAAATTTTGATAAAATTATTTCTAATAATAATTATAATTTTCAAATAAAATATATAAAACCATGCAAAATATGATTTAAAATGGGTTCCCCATTAAAATGTGTTAAAAATTCCATTTTGAAAAATATTGGGTTTTATGCATATAATGGGGTTTGTTCTTATATTATGAATATAAAATCTATTGGATGAATATCAAAAATATTTTATAGTTTAAATAAAATGAATATTTCATTAATATCATTGGCTAATTAATTTATTAATTCAAGAATACTTTGGGAGAATAAAACTATTTTCTTTATAATAAAACGGTATATATTTTTATTTCAAATTAATTGGTAACCAATGAATTCATCTTATAAACATTATATTTTCATAAGATAGTTAATATTATTCATAACCTCTAATTTAAAATCTAGGTTATAACATACTATATATTAAATAGTAATATTTTTAACAATATATTATTTTTTGATAAAACTTATTCATGCGTTTAACGCAAGCTATTGAAGGAACTCAACATTGTGTGTAACACAAGCCAAAAATAGTGTTGCATATACTAAAAGCTAAGACAGTGTTCTATGTATAGAATTGTTATCTTGGTTTTCAATATAATACAATCCAAAAATATTGTTTTTTATATAAAAATCCATATTAAGTATAGTTATAAATTAAATATATCTAAAATTTAAATTAATTTGAAAACAAATATTTCACAAAATCATATGGTGTTAGAGGAGATGATCTGTTCACATTAATATATGATTAACTTAAATCATTATAGTAAATATTACCTCATACTTGTGATATTTATTCATTTATTGTGTTGATCATTCAAACCTGAATGGCATGTCATTGTTGTATTGTGAGGACACAAAAAAGAGAACCTCTAGTGGTGATCAACATGTGATCCTTTTATTTTTGAACAATGTTGATGAAACATTGGGTGATAGCATAAATAATTGATCATATTTCGTTGTTCTGGTTGATTGCATCACATTCCTTCAAACTTCATGGAATCTCTCTTCTTCTTCTCAATATATAGAGGAAGAAAGTATGAGGAATAAGTTGAGGGGAATGTTTTGTACAATGATTAACCTCTCACAATTATTACAAGTGTCATTTTATTGACCCAAAGTTTGTGTTTAACCTTACTTAATTGCACAAATTTTCTTAATAATATGTTAAACCTATAATGAACCCCATTTCGTGTAATATAATAATATTGTTGTTTTATTTCATGGTGTTCTCTCACCCATGAAATGATAAATATTATTTATAGTCCGGTAAATAAATATTTATCATTAGACCAACAACTGGGTTTTCTCGTCCTCACGGGCATTTACTGAATTCTAGGATAAATATTTAAATATCATAAATAAATATTATATTCATGATGTTTTGAATAAAAAATACTTATTCTCAAATTCATGTATTTATAAAAAATATTTTTTAATAAATAATTATTTATTACCTTGAAAATAACAAGAGATAAATATTATACATTCAATTAATAAATAAATATTATATTTAAAATTCAAAAAATTAAATATTTATTTTAATATTCATTTAATTAAATAAATTATTTATTAATTAATAAAAAAATATTTATTACCGTTCAAATAATAAGGGAAAAATAAAAATTATATTTATCCATGTAGTTAATAATTGCATTGTGGATAAATATTTATTTATTATTTATGATCAATAAGTACTGAATAAATATCACATCTGAGTTTGGAGAATGATATTTATTATAATTAATTATAAATAATATTTAATTGAGATCAATGGAAAAACAGTATGTGTGATCATCTATGATTCTTCCTCCATTGAATTATACAGGCATTCCTAAAGTCCATGATTATAGTATTGAAATGGGTAAACTTACCCATAAAGGAATATGATATATTTCAATGACAACCACTACATATGATAACTCGTAATGTAATTAATCCCTTTATTATAAAATATAATCAAGAAAGTTATACACCCATAGTGTTAACCTATCTGCTTGATTTATCTTTCTTTGACTATCTGAAATGAACTCATCATTACACCATTGTCATGGAATTTAATGTAACTATTCAATTTCCATGAAAGGGTTGAGATATAAACTTCCATCAATATGGAATTTAAAAAAACAATCCTAAAATTATTCTTTGATAATGTATCATTTGTGATGAATCCAGTAAACCCAACATTATCATGAAAATATGTTGTCACAGTTTATGGAAATACATCGAAGTTATATGAAATAATAATAATCTTAAAGTATAAGGATCATTGCACAAGCATTCAAATAGAAATATCCAATGACACACAAGCATGTAGAATTATTACTTTCTAGTTTTTTTATCATAATCTCCCATATTGAAGATCACTAAGTATGAACTTCATTAGATAAATTCACATATTTTTACGAGTACTCGCACCTAATAGTCCACATTCTATGTTTACTATTATATAATGTTATCCATCCATAAGACAATGTTTAAGAATATGATCATTTCATATCAATGTTCTCAAAATATTGTAAAATTACATATCGAATTTTCAATACAATATATATTCTAGGAAATTTTCACATTATTTTCACACAAATGAAAAATCAATATGTGATATGGTATTTATTAATATTCAAAAACATAAATATTAAGGAAATCTAAAGTAAAAAAAATTACATGGTTATACGAAACAAACACCCACATTCATTAAATGAAACAGCTAATGATCAATTAGTATTCCCATGTTAAGATTATTCTATTGTGTATGGCCATAACTGTTGGTCATACCACATTCTTGTGGATAGGGTTGGTATGGCCACATTACAATCTAGAAAATTTTCTTATTGTAACATCACTACATTGATAAAATTCTACATATAGTGATATGAGGGAGTATCTTCCTCTTTTTCCCCTATAAAAAACATGACATATTGATTAATACAATAGTCAAAATGTATTATAATATTGAAAAAACTCTTACATTTAGAATAACCCAAAATAGGAACAAGATATTGTTAAAACAATTCTTACGATGCATCAAAAGTCATAATATATTTTCATATTATAGATATGGAAACCACTAGTTGAAATTTATTTATATTTCATATTACCTTATCCTTAATATAATACTAGATCAAATTATACTTAATTAAGTCATGTGTTCAATTTTCATGATAACTAGTATTCCTACTTCTCTAGAAATTTAGAACTCATCTAATTTTACTTTTTTAAATACTATCAAATAGTTATAACTGTAAATCGATGAAGTTATGTTGGATCTGTTTAATACCCACATATTATTCATAATGAATTCTTAATATCAAACATCATTACATATCATGGTATATGTGATAACCTCCTAAAACTTATTCTTCAGAAATTATTTGATCTTAATAATTCGTTCCTATTCCTATGAATATTCCATTGTATATATTATATTACACTAAATATTAAGTCTTGAATTGTTTCAACCTTTATTTTTTAATAGTTTTTCAAAATATATATTATTACTAAATCTAGAAAACTAGTTGATTTGTTTAATAGATCTTGCAACATTAATCCATTCTTGTAGAAATTCATTACTCAGCCATATCAAACTAGTAATACACAAAATTTCTTTTATAAATATTATTAACATAGTTATCATGAAAACTATAGTGCTCCTACTAACCTGTTAGAGACACATGGAACTCCTCAATTTTTAAATGAATATTATATAATCACTAGGCATAATTTATCAATAAATTAATTTATTTAATATTTATATCTAACTGTAATTTTTTATATCACCAGACCATTATAGTTACTAAATATAGAAACCCAATATTTTACACATATTATCAAATTATTTTTTTAACATAAAAATCCATTAATTAATACCCAAATATTGTAATTCCTAGTTTATTTGGAATAATACGTTCAAAATACATCGAATGGAAACTAAAACATTACCTCCTCATTTTATTCTTAATAATGAGATCTAAAGTCTATTTCATCTTATAAAACTCATAGTATAACATATGGAATATATCAAATTAAGGGGTGAGATAAAAATACCTATAAGGGAAAAACATTATAAGGAAACATAACAGGTGTTCAAAGGTATAACATTATATCAGAGAAGAAAAGTCTTATGCATAATCACATTTAAGTAGAACATAAATATCATGGTAACATAAGATCATGGTAACATAATAAATGTAGTAGAAACATATAACATGGTACAAACATGATTCAAGGATAAGTATATAAGTAATATCTCATGGTGGAAAATGTCTCATAATGGATTTGATTTACTCCCTAATCATAAACAGGACGACTTATTAGACAAGATCTTTACCCAATTCATTAGACCACTATCTGGGAACACCCATCGTAACATGTTCATGATTTATGTGTTCCATATAAAGTAAATAAATCATAATGCATAAAATAATAATTACCGATGGAATGAAAATGGGTTTAATAATCTTTTTTCATACTATAATCTATGGAAATTTCATAATGAAGGCATTTGAGAAATAAGAATAATGGATTTTGTTTACTCTCTAATCTCAAACACGATGCCTTATTAGACTAGAGCTTTACCCAATTCATTAGACCACTGTCTGGGAACACCCATCATAACAAGTTCATGATTTATGTGTTCCACATAAAGGAAATCAATCATAATGTATAACATAATAATTACCCATGGAATGAAAATGGGTTTCATAATCTTGCTTCACACTATAGTCTATAGAAATTTCAAAATGAAGGTATTTGAGAAATAAGAATAATTAATGTATTAACCATAAAAAGAAAATAAAAATAACATAGTTATATATTTTATAGAAATACATAAGAATAATTCCATAACAATAATGATTGAGATCAATTGACTTAGAGAGATAAAGTTCATAACTTAAAGGAAAGGGTGGTTTAGAGTGATCTCGAACCTCGATCCCAATACATCATGTTTGTTATTTATCTTAATAAGTATCAAAAATATGTTAATTATTTAATTTCTTGATAAATTTTCTTAATTATATTATTCTTTAGTTTTATTTATTATCATGTCATATTAAATTATATAATTGTGTACGTTCATGATGGGCTTTTGGACAATGTTAATCTCATATATCCAAATTCACACTAGAAAGTTAACTTTGGTAAATGATATTATTATTTTAACATATATAGAGTAATAATAATGAAGAAAGTATCATTTTTATACAAAAAATATTCTTTTAAAATCAATCATTAAGGATGGTTATAAAAAACGAACTATGTTAAAATCAAGGAGATGGTCAGTTATACATACACATGAGTAACGTTTCCATTTTTTCATGATCATTATGGAAATAAGGTTAGTATTATTTAACATTAATGAATTATAATTATATCATATAAATTATATTATTTATTTAAATACACTTATATATACCATCCAAGTAATTTTATAATAAAAAACAAATCATATTGCTTCATGGAGGTGGTAATCCACATGTACGCATGAATGAAATTATCATTTATGAATGGGAGGTAAAAAATATGATATATTACTTTTAAATAAAGATATATTTTTAAAAAATATCATATATATATATATATATATTAAATCCATCATCATAAAATTTCATGGGATAAGATGATGGAAAATGAATTACATCGATTCATGAGGCGGTAGTCCGCCATAAACATGAACGATGGTTTTATTTTCCATTTTATGGAAGTAGAGATAGATTTAGGTTATACCATTAACATAATTACCTATCAGTTTATGGGATATACTTATTTTATTATATCATCATGATTTATTTTTATTTTAAGTATGTGTAAGAAGAAATAAAACAATAACGTTCGGTTAAGAATGATACCACTAATTCAGGCCATCCATTTAGGATTATAACTAATCCCTTCAAAGATAGGCTTTTTGATCAAAAAAGGATTCTATGGAATGTTTAGTGATCTAAGAAATTGTTGTTTTATAGTTATTTAGAAATCCAGAGGGCTTTTGAAGTGTGTAAAAGGGAGTAGAGGATGTTCCCATTTATAATTGAGAGGGAGTGCTATTTTTGTAAATACCCAAGACTATACAGGTGAAACTCAAGTACAAGGCCTCCAAAATTTATAAATAATGAATTGGAGGTTTTATCGGGTCAAGAAACAGAAAAAAAAATTATAAAATGAACATTATTTAAACATTTTACTCCATTAACCTCTTCATTTTAACCCCCGATAAACCGGATTTAACATTTATAGTGGTAACAAATTTTTTTACTATTTTCATTATTCATTATGAAAAAAAATAATGATGAACTTATTATATAATATTTATTAATATTATCTAAAATATAGAATAAAGTTTATCAAATTCAATAAACAGTAGTGTCCAAATTTAATTTAAAATTGAACTGGAAAAACGTATCGAAAACAATTTTTTCAATAAATGTATTCTCAAGCATAAGATGATCTTTTATTAACTATATGACTAGTAACCATAATTATATTAATTTAAATTCATATAAATATAAATTTAATCTATAAAATTAATCTAAATCTTTCATTACTAAATTTTATTCTAATTAATTAAAATTGATAGACTTTATGAACTTAAAATCAGTTTGTAGAAAACCATGTTTTCAGCATTAAAAATAATCTTTTACCTAAATCATGAATATTGATGATTTGAATGAAATTAATAATATTTTTATAAATAAAATTTTTGATATTTAGTTTTAGTAAAGAAAATCCAAAATATAATAGAAATTTTAAAATTACAGTATTTAATGAAAATAAATGATAATATTTGAAAAATTGGTAATTTTCACTATTAACTAAAAAATAAAACATTTTGAAAAAAAGTAAAAAAATCACCCTGAGTTATTTTTATATTATGTTTTCAAAAATTACTTAAATATAATAAAATAATATTTCTAAAATATTTATAAATTAATTATAATTTTTTCTCACATAAATAAATAAAATAAATTTTCAAAGGAAACATATTTTTTATAGAATAAAATATATTTATTAAAAGTTGATTTCTTATTTCATAAGAATTTATTAATAAATTTATAAAATTTAGTTCCTTTATATATATATATATATTTAATAGTATATTTAATACTATATAATCTCTAATTTAATGGTTATGTTATAATGTTCATAAATAATTTTGGTTCATTTTGGATCGGTGTTGTGTATGGAATACGCTATCAAGGATGGTTTTCCTTTTTAAAAACTCAATGTGTTATATTATTCTCTCTCTAAATAATTTTTCCCTCAAAATTTCATATTATATAATAAGGTGAAAAATTGTGTGGTTACATATGCTTCATAGATTCCTCTAGTTCACAGGTTGCCTCTTCGTATTTATGGATCCACCATAGAACATTGATCGGGTGATTTTTCAAGTTAAGTGGAACTTTATATCTATAATATTATATCTTCATTGAACGCTCCTTATAGGAGACATCATTTTCCAAATGTAACTCCTTTAAATTCATTACATGTGAGGGATATGGTATGTACACACAAATAAGAGGGATACATGAAATACTTCATTTACATGGAAAGGGTTGGTAGGAGTTCTAAACAATAAGTCATAGCTCTGATGTGATCAATAATATAAAAGGGGATGATGTTTCTGGTGCTTATAATTCTTTTATTCCCAAATATCATGACTCTTACATAGGGATTTGTGTAAAAACACATTATCCCCAACCTCAAAATTTATGTCTCAACAATGATTTTTATCATTACTCTTTTGTTGACAATGAGCAGTCCTGATGTGTTGTTGAATGGTCCTGAAATTTTCTACCATCTTCTAAATTATTTTAGGAATCGAAACCTTGAATTAACTGACTTCATCCTAACACGTATGTTTTAAAAATATATTACCATAAATTGATTAATGTGGATCCATTTGGATTCTTGAGTGGAAACTATTATTTTATGATAACTTGACCATATGATTATATTGATATCATTCTATTTTTAATTCCATTGAGGATGATCTCAAGATGTCTTGTAGTGCTTTAATAGTCTTCTTGTATAGATCATCATTTTGGTAGTGATAATTTGTACTGATGATTAACTCAGTATTTATAGCATGTTGAAAACTCTTCGAGAACAAGGAGGTAAATTTGAGATCTCAATCAGATACAATCTATAGTGGTCTTCCATGAAGTCTCACCACATCTCAAACATATATCCCTGAAATTTGATCAAGTGAGAAATTCTCTTGAATTTAAATGAAGTGAGAAGTATTTATAAGATGACCCACCAAAACCCATGTGGAATTTTTTCCACTTGATGTCTTTAGAAGATCAGTGAACAAGTATCTAGTGATGTTTCCCCATGTCCATATAGCTATGAATAATGGTTGATTAATACCCATATAATTTTTCATTTAATTCTTCACTTGTTAATAGACCATAAATTTTTTATGTATATTTAGTAATATCCTTCTTCATATTGTCCCACTAATAGTTCTCTTAAAGATCTCAATTCATCTTCATGATCCCTAAGTAGATGGATAAGGTAAAGCTATGTGCATCATTAAATATATTTATCTTTATATCTAGATTTTATGGTGCACAAATTAATGACCCAAATATTACAATACCGTGTTCATCAATTTTTAACTTTGAGGATTTATATTTTATTATATCTTCAACCTTCATTTTAATTTCCACACCATATCTCTAATTACCCTTTTTCTCTCTAGAAGGTATGGTTGAGTAATCATTTGAAAAAGAAATAATAATTTTCATTCTTTCATTGTTCTCATGTCCATCATTTTTAAGTCTAAGTTGATTAGATCCTTATCAATTCTCATTATTAATAAAGTTTTTGGGTCCTTTATACTTATAGTATCTTCCACTTAGTTTTCTTTCCTTGTATGGTAATGGATTGAATAGTGAAATTCTATGATCATATCTGACCACATTTTTTCATATATTAAGATCCTTATATGTGGATATATATTCAAGTCTCTTATGGTCTATATATAATTCACACATCTCACCATAGATATAATTTCAAAGGTTTTTTAATGAAAAGATCACTGTATCCAACTCCAGATCAAGTGTGGGATAATTCTTCAAATGAACATTAAAATAACTAGAGGAATAGGATATCACATTATCTTTCTATTTTAGTAAACAACCCAAGACCTTCTTTAAATCATTGTTTAATACTAAAAAAGGTTTCCTACTAGAGGCTAGTGTAAGAAATGGTTCATTTATAAGACTCATTTTTAACTCCTTAAAATTTTCTTCACATTATTTAAACTATAAAAACATTACTTCCTTTCATGTTAGCTTAGTTAGTGGGTTTGATAACCATGATAATTTTCTCACATCAATAATAAACAGCTAGTCAAATAAAACTATGGATATTGTTTAAAAATACTGGTCTAGGCCAGTCCTAAATTTCATTTCCCTTAGAAGTACCCATAAATATCCATTTTTTGGTGATAATGTTCCCCAAGAATGATACTTCCTTCATATTTAACTTACATTTACTATAATTTTCATATAGATTCTCCTTTCTCAAATCCTTTAACATGTTATTCAAATGCTTCTAATTCTCCACATTACTTTTGGAGTAAATGAGAATGTCATCTATAATGACTACCACAAATTTGTTGAGGTAATATCTAAAGACTCTATTCATCAAGTCCATAAATATTTATAATGAATTAGTGAGTCCTAAAGGAATCACTATGAACTCATACTATCCATAACTTATTTGAAATGAAGTTTTGGGAATATAATTTATCTTCACCATTAATTGATGATATCCCAATCTGAGGTTAAATTTAGAGAAATATTGGGCTCCATGTATTTTATAAAAAAATTCATCTATTTATAGTAGGGGATAATTTTTATTTATAATGATTTTTTGGATTTTTGATAATAAATGAAGAGGCACATTGACTTATCCTTCTTCTTGATGAAGAGGATCAGCTTGTCTTGTGGTGAAGCACACTGGCATATAAAACCCTTTTTGAGATTCTCTTATAAATGATTCATCATATATTCCAACTCAACATTGGCCATTTTTTAAGGAGAGTTTAGTATAAAGAGAGATCCAAGTATAAGTTCGATTCAGAACTCAATATCTCAAATTGGAAGAAAAACAGAAAACTTTTCATGGAATTAATTAGTATAATACCTCACAATGGAAATGTGTTCAAACATGTTTCTCTCCATTATCTTAGTAATTTGGGATAAATATTATTTCGTAAAAGTCAATAATATCCATTCTTTAACAGAATATTCTAGGGTTGATTAATTATCCTCCTTACTCTTGTATAGAATTGAAGGATGACTTGGGATATAGAGAGTGATATCCCTGTCCAAAAATTTGATGTTGTATTTACATAAGGATATCAAATCATTCCCAATAAAAAATAAAACTCTAATAATTGAATAAAGAAAACATTTTATGGATGATTTAGTCTCCAAACATTTACTGGATTGGAGTTATATACTTGTTATGTAACCATCGGTTCATTTTCAATTCTCATGATATCTCAACCACCATGTTTTATAATAGTTCTTGGGTAGTTATAATAAATTAAAAGAAATTAATGTATGTTTACAAATAGAATAAAATAGTTTTTCCATAATTCTTGAATGAATGACTAGTGTATCTATCATCACATAGTGTCAGGATCCATATGAGTAGTAGTGATAGCATATGTTTTTTCTATCTCTCTAGACCTGGGAGGTTTTTTCATTGATTATCTCCAAAAACCATTAGCTTAGTGAATTGTCTTACATAATTCCCATGTTAATTGTAATTGAAAAACTACTCCAAAGGCTGAGTGTTTATCTGAAACATCTTTTCTTCTTCCATATTAGTGGTTTTCTTTATTTTTCTACAACACTGATTAGCATGATTCCCCTATTTTATACATTTGATACATCTCTCATTTCCCATAAAATAGTTTCTAGGATTCTTTTTCCCACACTTTTGAGAAGTGATATGTTGGGTTCTCTTTACTCTTTGTGATTAATATATTAATACACATGAAAAAACTCTATTTTACATTTTTTTTAGTCCCATGCAAACACTAAGATTCACCACTCTATATATCTATTTTAAGGTTCCAATGGATAATCTCTCCATAGAATTCAATGTATCAAATCACTTATTCTTTCCATATACATGCCTTTAACCCACTACAGAAACTATATATGTTAATTTATATGTTAATGAAAAATCTGGGATCGTACCATGAAATCTTTGGAAGTTTTCCTAATACACACTAATAGACTCATCTTTTTTTTCTTCAGACTGAAGAACTCCCTCTCCATTTTAATATTGAGTTTTTGGGGAAAATATTTATTAAAAAATATTTTCTTAAATTTTCCCATTCTATAGAATAAATATCCTCTCTTGACTATGGGTTATTGATCACTTTTCTCCAGTGATCAAATTCTACCTTAATACAATAAATAGAGAATACAACATTCTATTTTTCTAGGATTTTGGAGGATAGAGAATATATTCTCAAGAGATTAAATCAATTGTTCCATTGTGAAGGGATCAAAAGATCCACTAAAGGTAAGAGGCCTTTATCTTATAAAATAATTCATTATAACATTGTCTTTATTAGGGGGAGGAATGAATTCCACATGATTAGAGTAATTATTCATATCAGGAGATAGTTGATCTATTACTTCCATGAATTTATCAGCTCCCACGATCATAAGAATAGTAATATCATTGGGTTAAATCATCATATTGCCTATCATATTGGTTGTTTTCCTAGTTTCTCATATATTTATCTATTAACTAAAAAAATATTATAATTTGTTAGCATTAAAAAGGGAAACATATAAACATAGAAGGAATAACTAGTAAATTTTTATTATATCCGGACTTATGAGCATCTAGGTTTTAATTTACATTATCCACGTTAATATTTCCTATTATATGTTCTAACATGAAATTTTTTTCCAGTCCTTTATAATGATTCGTCAAGAGTTTTTGAATTTCCAATGTATATCTCCCAATAATTTCAAACTTCATGTTCAATAAGGCTTATTTTCATGCACCATTTGACGATCTATTCCAACACAATACAACCTTTTAGAGTTATTATCCCTAGGTATAACTATTCTAGAGCCATATCCACTTGTAGTATTTGGACAGGGATGTAATTGCTTATAAATTACTCACTCTATCCTTCACCAATATTCTATGATATTTTTCTATACATAAAATTATCTTTGAGAAAACCCTAGAATTATCACTAAATTTTTCTCATCCTAATTTCTAAAGGTTAATGAAGCATTTGATCTAATACCAACTACAACAACCAAATTCTTTTATAAATATTATAACATTCTTTTTTAACAAAAACATCTATTAATTATAACCCAAATATCATGAGGCCTAATTTATTTATAATACTAGATTCATAATACCTCAAAAGGAAAATAAAACATGAAATAATTTTTATTTTCTCCATAATCATCTTCTAAGTCCATTTGAGCTTCTAAAATTACATCGGATAACCTGTAGGATACATCAAAGAAATGGTTGGGCTAAAATACCTAGTAAGTGAATAAACTAGATAAGGAGACAAAATGTGTGAGTCAAATTTACAAAATAGTATCATAAAATAGAAGGCTCGTGAGTAATAATAGGGAATAATAACATAAAGAACATGGTTTCATAAGATCATTGAAAAATAGAAAATGTGTCTGAAATATATAACATGACATAAAAATGTGTTATGGATAACTTCCTAGAAAATATCACACGGTATAAAATTTTGTGTAATAGATTAGGTTTACTCATTTATCTCATACGTGATGCCTCAAGAGATGAAATATTTACCCAATGCATTAGAGCGCTATCTGGGTAAAACCATCATAAATGGTTCATGATTTAAGTTTTCTACAAAAATTAAGTCAATCATAATTAATAACATAAGAAATACCCATGCAAAAAAAATTGGATTCATAATCATTCCTCATACCACAATCGAAGAAAGTTTCAAAATGATGTAATTTGAGAAATATGAATAAGGCATATATTACCACATCAAAATAAGGGATGATAAAATAGGTATATCTGTGATATAAATATATAAAAAATGTATAATTATTCCATAACATTAAATATATAGATAATGTGAGGTAATATATAATGGTCATAACCCAAAATAAATGGTGGGATAGAAAGTTCCATTACCTCAAGCCTGATTTTTCATGAGTTTTCTTTATCTTCTAGAATAATAAATATATATTAATTATTTAATTTAGTAAGAACCATTTTAATTTTATTATTTCATTTATTTTATTTATTATTTTGTTAAAATAAATTACTTAATCATTTAGGTTCAAGTAATGGGTTTTGACAATGTTTGAGACATATGTCCGAAATCACATTGGAAAGTCAACATAGGTCAAAGAGATTATTATATTATTATCTCAAAAATAATAATAATTAAATAATTATAATATTTATACACTGATTTTATTTTTAAATTCAATCATTATGTATAGTTATGAAAAATAAAATATGTTACAATCATGGAGACGGTAGGTCATATGTATGCATGAGTAATGTTTCCATTTTTCAAAAATCATGATAGGAAAAAACTAATTTTCATTTTATATTTACATATTTATAATTATATTAAAAATTAATATTATATAATTAAATAAACTTATATATACCATCTATATGACATGGTAATTAAGAATGAATCGCATCGCTTTATGGAGGTGATATTCCACCTGTACACACGAATGAAGTTATCATTTTGGAATGGAAAGGTAAGAAAATATATGATATACAACTTTTTGAAGATGATAAATATTTAACTAATATCCTATATATAAATTAAATCCATATTAATAAAAAAACATGAGATATGATGATGAAAAATTAGTTATATCAGTTCATGAGGCAGTGGTCTGTTGTACACACGAATGATGGTTTTATTTCCCATTTTATAGAAGTAGAGATGGATTTATGTTATTAGATTAACATAATAACATATTAATATAAATAATAAACATATTTTATCCTATAATCATTATTGGGTAATTTTTTTGGAGTTAAAATTATAAAAAAAAGATTAATGGTTAAGAATGATACATCTTCTTTGGGCCACCTCTATAATATTATACCTAAAGCCTTCATAGATTTTCATTATAATAAAACCAAGGATTATTGGATGTGGTTATGGATTTAGTTAATTTAATTGGGTAGGTATTTGATGAACCAAATTTCATTCAATGTATGTAAATATAAGGATATGAGGTTCCCTTTTATTAGTGAGAGTGAGTGGCATTTTTTTCAAATGCCCAAAACTATTTAATAATGGGAAGTAACTCTTAAAAAATGTTATTAAAAAATTAATGATTAATATATTAGAGCAGTGATATGGTCGATCTAAACTTATTTCATTCAGAAAGAAGTATTTTTTAAACATGTTACTCCCTTTACCTCTTTAGATTAACCCACAGTAAAACGGTTTTAAAAATAATTAATGTAACATATTTCTTACTATTTTACTATTCATTTGACCAAAAAATATGTTAATAATGTTATATAATATTAATTATTATTATTCAAAATATGGAATAAATTTTATCAAATTAAATTCATATAATTTTCAAATTTTAGTATAAAAGGAAACCTATAAAACTAGTTGAAAATGGGTTTTCAAAAAATGTATTTTTCAAGCATAAGATTATATTACATTAACTATATGATAACTAATAATAAATTGAATTAAAATTAAAATTAATATAAATACAATCTATAAATTTAATTTAAATATTTTTTAAACAAGTTTTATATAGATTAATTAAAATATGTAGACTTTAACCACTTTAAATAATTTTGTAGGAAACCGTGTTTTTAAGCATAAAAATATAATTTTACCAAAATCCTGGACAATTGTGATTAAAATAAAATTAATTATATTATTATGAATAATATGGATAATATGTAACTCTAATACCAAATTCATCATATAATGGAACTTTTTTAATTACTTTATCTAATAAAAAGGAATTCATGTATTTTAAAAATCCTTAATATTCACTATTCACTGAAAAATCAAACATTTTAGAAAAATACAAAACTTTTGCTCTAATTAAATTTTGAAATGGTGATTTAAAGCATTATTTTTATTTTATATACTAATTTTTCTAGAAAAATCCATAATCTAATTATAATATTTTCTCAAAAAAATAAATAATAATCATTTTTGAAGGAAACATATTTTTTGTAGAAAAAAATATCATTAATAAAAGTTGAGTTATTATTTGTTAATAATTTATCAACACATTTATATAAATTAGGATATTTATATATATTTCATAAATTATTTAATACTATTCATACATACCAATTTAACATTTAGTTTATAATAACAATAAATAATCATTGTTACATTAAATATGGTGTTTCATGTTGCATACACTATCAAGAATAGTTTTCCTTTAAAAAAACTCATGGTGTTATAGGAAATATAGATGTATAATAAATGGAATCCTTCTAGTCATCTTATATAGAAAAATTAGTTATTACTTCCTCTAAATGTGTTGGACTTGACAATTAATATCCCAATATGATGATCATAAAAGTAGTTTTTGACAAGTAGAATTCAGAATGATTTCAACCAAGAGGTTTGTATATAAGTTTTTTCATAGAATAAAACTTTCAATAATCAATAATTA
This sequence comes from Viscum album, assembly GCA_963277665.1. Classification (NCBI taxonomy): domain Eukaryota; kingdom Viridiplantae; phylum Streptophyta; class Magnoliopsida; order Santalales; family Viscaceae; genus Viscum; species Viscum album. Next base: position 2,067,313,423 of record OY728132.1, read on the forward strand.
CTTTTATTTAATGGTTTTTTTCATCCATTTAAAATTTCTATTTAATAGGCACAAGTACTATCAATTCTTAGAAACAATAAAAATTAAAAGTGATTGAATATTTGTATGTGAAATTCCGTATTAAATTCATACATACTTTTCCATCTTAGAAAGTTTTCATTTACTAATTATTTATAGAAATAATTATTTGGAAGAAATTACTTATATAACACCCACCATGGTGAATATAAATCACTACATTGGTTATGAATTACTTTGGGACATGTGTGTCTAGATCTTCTTTTCCCACTAAGATTAATGGTGTCCAGAATTCTTATGCCAACTCATGTGAATAAAAATACCTAACCCATATAATTTAATTCTATGATCATTGTCATCAAATTGATAGTTTTAAATTATATAAATATAGTTTGTCTTGTATATATTTCAATACCCTCAGTGGATAAAAGATTATTAACCGATATGCATTATGTGTTTGATGTTCATTTGTAGTTAAAAAAATCTTTTAACTAATGGTTTTCTAAAAAAAACTGGATGATGTTACCTAATATTTTCTTATTATAACATTTTATTATGATATCCATCATCTAATATAAATAGAATATGATTATTTCTTTCACTTCTATTTTTAAAACATTTCATGGAAAAATTATTTAATAATTACAATATATAAGATTCTCGTTGATCTTCCTTTTGATACCATCACTATATTGATGTATATAAGTGTGAGTTTAGAAATTCCTTTACTCCACATGTATAAAGTTAATTATTACATGGATATGATGTTTTATAAAAAGAGTTATCTAAGGGTCTTAAATCATTAATAAGTGCACTCATTTACTTTTACGTGAATTTATAAAATTTATTAAGTAATATCATAATGTATATTAATTTACCTTTATCTTTAGAATAGTTCATGTGACTATTATGAACTTGTAAAGACACTAACTCTAGAATCTTGGATTTGGTGCATTACTTTATTACATTGGATTGATTATACGGAATCAAATTCCGAAGGACCAAATAGTTTTGTAGTATTTTTAAACTAGATACAAACATGAAACCCATTTTACATTGGGAATAAAGAATAAAACATAATACATAACAAAATATAATAAAAATGTATCCTTGAAAACACATTCAAAGATCTCTTCTTCATAACCAGTGGAAAGGAAAAAAAATAAGGGTGAGATAAAATGCTTAGTAAAGGTGTTTATATATTTGAATATATTATATATATTAATATCCAATTATATATATCTATGTAACTAAAAAGATATTCCATTTATTCAATATATTGATAATAAAAATAAATAATATAGTATGAAATATTTATGATAAAATAATATCGTATATAATAATCACATGATCTCAAATCATATCCATCGATACTATAAAAAAACAAAATAATCATATAGAAACAAATATCTAGTTTTATAATTATTGAATTCATAATTATAGATATCTGAAACTTATTATTGAGGCCTCAACCAAGATATTTGAAAATAAATAGGTATGTCCTTGGTCAAAACCCAAACTAGTTTGTCTCATGAGACCTACCGATGCGTCTAGGGGATATATAAGGCCCCAAATGTCACTTATAAAGTCCAATTAATTACTTAAATGAGTAAATAATACAACTTAACAACTTAATAAATGTCCATATTAGTATAAAAATTCATACATAATGAATGTAAATTGGGTTTAGAATTCCCTTTCCACTTTGTAATCGTAGGCCCCATAAAATTAATAATTATGAAATTAAATATTTAATACCATGAATATAAAGAGATTCATTATATGATATATCAAGGTTTATTATATCACCGCACATATGAAATGAGTGTTTATTAAGTCATATATCTCACAGAACTAAAAGTGAGATGAGAAAACCATTACCTCATGATTCTCTTTACTGTAGAATTAATTAACCTCATTTATAATGGTTTAAATATTGTTATTAATTCATTACATAACTATATTAATATTTTTAATACATTATATTTTCATATTAGAACATATTCAGACCCAATAATTAATAATATTTAATTGTTTTTATTGTTTCTACTGTGTTCGTTCCATGGTTTCATGGTGGGTTCATTTGCGTATAATTATGTATTTTCTTGTCAAATAGAAATAAAACTATAGAATTGATATGAAATTATATTAATAAACTTTAATAATTTTAAATCTTCACATTTATCATTTTTCTTTTATACATGAGGATGAATCATTTGATAAAATATTAATGATAAATGTTTAGTTTATTTCAGGCGATTTTTATGAACATCAAAAACAAATTTGGTTTTGTTTAATATTATGTAAATATATTAGTTCTAGAACATTAAATAATTCGTAACAAACATTTTAAAATATTATTTATCCATAATAATAGTTTTATTACTATCCATGAAGTTGGTAATGAAAAATGAACAAAATCATTTTTCACAAAGACAGTTAATCGTCATAATTCATACAATGGATTCGTTTCTTTGGATAAGAGGAGGTAATAAAAGGGATGAATATAATATATTAAATTATAAACAAAAAATCTATTATTTTCATTTTTCAATAATTTTTATTCCTTGATGGATGAAGTAGGTGATGAGAAATTAGAATAATAAAATATATTAAGAGAGGTGCTTTGAGAAAATTACCCCTCAAATATTACCTCCAAAAAGGTTTATTAAAGACCTTGGAATTGGTATTTGGGTGAGATCAAAAAAATGGATGTGGGGAGAGTTTTGGGTTATATTTTTTAATATTTTTTAGTATATTAAAATATTTTGAGAATAAATTGTGTGGTTATAGGTGGTATTTATACATGAGGAGGGGTGGTTTTAAGTGATTAAATAATTATTATTTTATAATTAAATCCAACCACATTTAGGTGGAATTAATTTCCACAAATTTGGATGATAATTAATATTTTAAATTATGTTTACTGTTTACAAACACATCAAATATCCATTAAAATTTTTCGTTTTTAGGAATTTTAAGACTTTATCATTTAACATTAACCTATCTCATTATTTAACATATACCGAAGTAAATATTTCTTTTTACCATGGTAAATTTTTTATGCCTAAAAGTTAAAATTATATTACTACCTAATTTTTAAATTAAAATTCCAAATATTGAATCTATTTTACAAAATTATTTTCACATAATTGGTAATGTTTTATTTTAAAAAATTATCTCATATAAATAACAAAAAAGTTGGTTTTTAACGTTAGAAGTTCAAATTTTTGAAATGTTTTTATATCCAATTTCAATATTAATTTGATTATAATGACCTAAATTTGTTTTATTGATGTATAATTAAACTAATTATAATTTAAAATAAATTAAAAATATAAATTATCCTTATAAATAAATTAGACGAAAATAATGTTTTTAATTAAAATTATGTATTTTTCATTCTTCATCAAAAAATAAAACTTCTCCAAAATATAGAAAAAAATTACATAAGACAATTTTGATACTATTTTTTAAAAATATAAGGTTATTTTATCAAATAAAATTTATTAAAGAGTCAAAAAAAAAATTTAAAACAGTTTCATTGTTCAAAGGTGGCAAAATTACCTTTTATAAAAATATAGATTTTTATGTATACAATTGGATTTATTATTATCTTAATATGATTAAAATTATTAGATGAATTTTCAAAAAAAAATTAATTGATATAAAAAAATTTATTTTATTAATATATTTAATTAAAACTGATTAATTTAATTTATTATGATAAAATTCCATTATAGTAATAAAATAGATTTTTTTAAAAACACACCCTTTATATTAAATTTATTTATTTTTTAAATTAATTTGTAACCAATGAATTTATTTTATAAACATGGGTAAAATATAGTTTATTTAATATGATTCATTCTTTCCATTTAAAAAAAATAATATTTAAACATTTGTTTAATATCATTGTTCTTTGTAACATAAGAAATCAAAGAGATTAAATTTAAAAGAAGACATACAATAAAATATTGGGGTGTTAAATTCTCTCCTCCATAAATAATTTTCATCCACACAATTTAAAATCTCACATTGAAAATTAATGTTCGATAATTGAAAATTCCTTTATGGGAGACCCACATCATAAATATGGTTAATAAAACATCCCCTTAATAATAAGGAAATGGAAATGTGAAGGTTGTACCAAAATTAGGCTTCCTAGTAGGATAAATTCTAAGTGAATTGAAAACATGGACATAGAAGAGAAATCTAGTCATAAATTCCTGATTGAGAATGATAAATAACATGGTCATTAAGAGGATAATGACCACTAAACCATGGATGAAATGGGTCTAAAAATGGTCATTGATATCATCAAAAAACATGGTAATATGATAAAATTTTATTTCAATATAATTTGAGAATATATTCTTCCTTTATTTCATATCATTAGTATATTATCACTCATTTTTATGCTTCAATATACCTCCACCTTATTTGTTAAAGAAAGATATGGTTATTCAGGATGAATTTTTATACCTGAAACACATTTATCAGAAGATCCATAAGCCATTCCTTTGGCCTATAAAAATTTACCAAAAGATAAATGGGTAACACATGTTATCAAATATGATAAATCATACTATTACCTCAAAAAAATATCAAAAGATCAACTTAATCCATTCTATAAGTAGTTAATATTAGGACTCCTCCAAAATATGTCTATCCAAATTCAAAGACCATAAATTTAGAAGTAAGATAACTATATTTAAAAAAAACATCATATTTCCCTAAAAAACAATATAGATCTTATTTTCTCATACAATATATATTAATACCTTGATCACCTTTAAACATTAATGTTAATAGGAATTATTCTAAAAATAAGATCTTAGGTTATTGAATATATCAAACATGTAGTAAACCCAGTTAAAACCATAAAATCACTTACCAATATCATGGTCACTGAAACTATCCTGTAAAATTATATTTATCATTATTATATCAATATAAAACAAACACTTGTATTATCTTTCCCAAATCATGTGTTTTCTAAAATATCTTCTTGCAATAGAATAAGTTCTCTTGGTTACTGGTATTATTCATCACATGCTTCCATGTTCTTAGGAAGAAGTATTACAATGAAATATTTATATATCTATTTATGCTTAAAACTATAATATCTTTGATAAATTTACAACATAATTCTTTAATCTTATTTATTCTACCTTGTTCATAAACCATTAACTATGCTTCAAAATCTTATTCCTTATTCCATTTATATGTCATTTGTAGTATCATAATCATTAGTAGTATAACTATTAATCATATAACCTTACTAATTTAATTCATGAGTTTCTCCTGAAGGTAACAGATTTTCATAATTCTCATATTACCACATTTAAAACATTCAATCATTAATAACACCTTAAAGAGATTATTATTTCAAAATTTTTATTTTTCCTCAAAAATTAATTGATTTATAGCCTTTTTTCCACTCCCTAAACATCTTTTTTTCCTATAAGAAATTCGCATTGGTGTTTACACTCACATTACCAAAATATATTAAACTGAATCTTCTTTTCTCCATGATATCCACCACTTGATCTCTTAATGAACTTTTGTCTGTCTCTTCTTTGGTGACTCTGAGAGCTGGTGATGGTATGTATTTTTCTTCATATATTATAATCATAATATTATTCTTTTAAGTAATTAACCTATTTGGTTTCTCATAAAATAAATTTCCATCACATTATTTATTAACTCAGTTACTTCAGGTTTCAAAAATTGATTAAATTAAAATAATAGTGTGAGCAATACCAACCAGAGTGATATAGTCATGAAGAATATTTTATAGGATGTATAAATCAGGACTGTATTCCCACTATATAAATCCTTAGGTTTAACCTAGGTAATCCATTATCATTAAAATTTATGTAATGTAATATCCTATAATTATACATATTTTAGAAGTTAGTGATATGGTTATATTCTCTAATCTTTGTTTTTCAAAATTTTGTTCCCCAATTTTTAACTAATCTTCCACTAACACTATCTATAAAGACTCTGACTCCAAAAACCCCGAGCAGGTGGCTTAATTTATTACATTGAAATAATTACAAGGAATAAAATACCAAAGGAATTAATAGTTTAGTAGTCTTTGTAAAATAGATACATAAATTATACCCATCTTATATTGGGAATAAAAAATAAAATATAATACATAATAAATGCTAATAAACTGTATCCTTGAAAACTCATTCAAATATATATTATTTATAATCTATGGAAAGTAAAAAAAATAAGGGTGATATCAAATTTATATTAATGTAAATATATAGAGGAAACTATAATAAATAAGTATAAACAATTATGGAAATGTAAATAAATAAAAACCCATCCCATTTATTCAATATCTTGTGCATGAAAAGAAATAATACGGAATGAGAAAATTATGATAAAAATTCAATATAGAAAAAGACAATGATATTAGATCATATCCATGGATACTATAAATAGTTAAAATAATAACTTGGAAACCAAAAACTCATTTCATAATGATGTAATGCATAATGTCAGACATTTGAAACTTCCCATAGAGGCCTAGGCCAAGACATCTGAAAATAAATGGGTAAGGCCTTGGCCAAAACCAAAAGAGGTTTTTCTCATGAAACCTATCGATGAATCAAGGGGATATAGATAGACCCACCCATGAATTATTAATTCTAATTCATTATCACATGAAAAAATAATAAAACTAAACATATTAATAATTTTTTGTATTATGAGAACTATTCATACAGAATGAATGGAAATTGGGTTAAGATTTCACTAACCACTTTTTAATCAGTCGAATCATATGCCCCATAAAATAAATAACAATAAAAAGAAACTTTTAATTACATGAAGATATTTATATACACGATATGATATAATAAATTTCATTATATTCACCACATAAAAGAAATAACTAGTGCTTAATGCATATATCTCACAATAGTAAAAGTGAGATGAGAAAACCCTCACCATACTCTTCCCTTTAGTGTAGCATTCTTTAAACTCATGTGTGATGGTTTAGATAATGTTATCAATTCATTAAAAAACTATATTAATATTTATAATACCTTAAAAGTTTCTTTTTAACATCTTAAAACCCACTAATTAATAATATTTCATTATATTCATTGTTTTGGGGGAGTTCGTTTCATGGTTTCATAGTCCGTTGATTTTCATATAATAATGATTTTTCTTATCAAATGAAAATAAAAATTCATAAGTGGAATTAAATGGTATTAATGGAATTAAATAAGTTTAAATTTTCCCATTTATAATTTTTCTTTCATACATTAAGATGATTCATTGGATAAAATGTTAATGATAAATGTATAGTATATTTTTGGTGGGTTTTCCAAAAATCACAAACTAGTTTCACTTTATTTTATATTTTGTCTATATATTAGTTACCGAACATGAAATGGGTTATAATATATTTATTAAATTCTTATTTTTCAACAATAACATTTTTATGACCACCTATAAAGGTTGTAATGTAAAACAAACAAAATCATTATTCACAGAGACGGTTAATCTCCATAATTTGGATAATTGTTTTGTTTCCATGAATAAGATGAGGTAATTAAAGGGTTGGATATAAGATATTACATTATAAAAATAAAACTAAAATATTTAAGTGATTTTGGAATTATTTTTCCTTCATGGATGAATGATTTTAGGAGAATGTATAAGAATAAAATAAATTAAGAGAGGTGCTTTGAGAAAATTACCTCTTGAATATCACCTCCTTGAAGGATCCCTTAAAGGGCTTGGAATTATTATTTGGGGGATATCAGCATCCATTTTATGCATATAAAGTGTTTATGAGATATTTTGGTAGATATTTGAGCATATTAAATGATTTTTAGGAGAAATTTGGAGGTTATGGGTGTAATTTATAGTTGAGGAGATATGGTTTTAAGTTATTAAAATTGATAATTTTATAATTAAATACAACCACATTGAGGTGGAATTAATTTCCAAGAATTTGGTTGATAAATAATGGTGTAAAGGTTGATTAGGGTCTATAAACACTTCATCCAATCATTAAATATTTTATCTATAGTTATCTTAAAGCATTACCTTTTAACTTTAACCCGCCACATTATTTTACCAATATCGTGGTAAATATTTCTTTTTACCATGGTAAATTTTTTATGCCTAAAAATTAAAATGACTTTCATACATAATTTTTACCTTATGATTAAAAATATTAAACCATTTTACCAAATTCAATTCATATAATTGTAAAAATTATATTTAAAAATAATTCCACAAACACAACTAAAATGTGGGTTTTTAATGTGAAAAGTTCAAAAGTCTGAAATGTTTTTACATCCAATTTCCAAGAGAAATGGATTAAAATGACATAAATTGGTTTAATTTTTGTATAATTGAACTAATAATACTATAAAAAATTAAATATAACTTTTTTGTATTATTACATTAGATGAAAAAGAAGTCTTTAATTAAAATTAATTATATTTCACTATTCATCAAAAAATGAAACTTCTTCGAAAAATATATTAAATTCACCCTTAGATAATTTTTATATTGAATTTTAGAAATTTATGTTTATATTATCAAATAAAATTTATAAAATTGTCAAAATTTAGTTTTAATATAGGGGCATCGTTAAATGGAAGTAAAATTTCCCTTTAATACAATATAGCTTTTTATGCTTAAAATTGGATTTATTATTATCTTAATCCTATAAAGCTTATTAAATGATTTTTAAAACATTTGATTGGATATAAAAAATATAAATTTTATTAATATATTTCATTAAATGTTATTAATTTAATTTATTAAGATAAAATTTCATTATAGATATAAAAATAGTTTTTTATAAAAATGCACCCTTTATATTCAATTTTTTTTTATTTTTGTATATAATTAACTGTAAACAATGAATTAGTTTAACTAAAATTTGTAAAATATATTTTATTTAATATCATTCATTCCATTCATTCGAATGGCTAGGTGAAAACTATCACAAATAAATAATAATATTTAATCCTTTATTTAATCTTGGTGTTCTCTCTAATGTAATCAATCGAATAAATTAAATTTAAAAAGAGACATAGTATAAAATATTGGGGTGTTATAGAACTAAATATAAAAAATTAGTGGTTTACCTTTATTTCTGAAGGATTATTTGACTAAAATATGCCATTTTTTTAGTATACCTAGAATCTCAACTCAATAGAGACTAAAACACCATTTATGAATCTAACAAGGACAACTAAAATAATTTTTTCCTAAAAAATAATTATCTTTAAACCATCTAGAAATTAAGTCTTATATATATATATATTCATCATTTATTAATATGTGTATATTTTTTATTCTATAATTACAAAATAATTAGCCAATCATATAATACCATAATAACATATATTTCAAATATAAAAACATATATCATTGTGTATAAAATAAACACCTAGAATTTTTTTAATACTCAATAAATGAATAATACTCAATAAAAATAAATAATCAATAAAAAACAATAGTTTAACTTAAATAATTAGATAATGAATCCTGAAGTATTGTGTTTCTCTTCATTGGTCATGGAGTCACCCTTATTCATCTCCTTTGTGAATGCTCTTTACTTCTTATAATATTTAAATACATACATGGTTTCTATATTTTAAATACATATATATGAAAAACATATAAGTAATAATTAAATCATAAAAATTGAATTTAAGGGAGGAAATGTTTTAATTAGAGTCATATGATTGATTCTTTTCTAATCCATCATAATTATTTTCCCAAAGACCTTTCATTCCGCAAGAGAAGAAAATATCCTCATGTTCATTTATTTTTTATTTAATAATTTGTATCTTATAAGAACATAAAAAAAAGAACATATGGATCTAAATTGGTCATGGGATTTTTAATCTTTTCCATTATTTTATAATTAATTATAAAATAGGTTCCATAAAATCCGTATCTATCTAGTATATAAGATACAAAATATTCATAAGAAATTTATCCATATTATTCATCCAGTATTGGACGATTAAGGATAACCTTGGTTGTGAGGAATATAATATGATATAAATTAATAATTTCTTGTCCAAATGGAATCCTAATCTTGATAAGTTATTAATATACTCGTGCATTTTGATGAAATGGTTAGTATATAGTTGGCCTTCTTCTAGTTTACACTGATGAAGTTTAGTGAAAATATATTTTATCTAAATTCTATATTTTTTAAATTTTTAGATCAAAGAGATGAGACTTCATGGTGTAATAATTCATGTTTGTATATGTCATTATTATCTCTCTAGACATAACTACCAGTATGGTTCAACATTCATAATAAGAACCCTCCCTGAATCTCATATAGACTACCTTATCACCATTGCACACTTACTATAGTATAATATAAGAAATGGTTATTCCAACACAGAGTAAAAAATTTATGATATTAATGTAGTGTAAAACATCTTTTCCATTCTTGGAAATTTCCACCTATGAGAACATTCCCCAAGTTTAAGGAATGATCACAATGTTTATTTATGGTTTTTCTTTACATTTATTTTATAATAATTATAATAGATATAATAGTACATTAATTAACTACCAAAATTAGTGAGATGAAATAATTCAATTATTTTGTTAAGTTTCCAACTATTTTATCAAGCCTTAACAAATTTCACCATTGAACTTGAGATATCCCATCACCTAGAAATTCTAGGGGAAAGGATCCATATTTTCCTCCTTATAATTCATACTATGGACATGAAAACCATAAAAAAGTGTTTAGGGAAGAGATTTTTTTTCTACAAGATTTATGTTCATTTTTTAGTGGACTCCCAAATCATGAAATCTTGAATTAAATTTCCCAAACACATACCTCCAAATACTTATTTAATGTTGTTTTTCTATTATTGTTAACACAAGTTTGATTAATCTGACCTGTAAACACTATAAGAACTCCATGATTAAATTAAGTTTCTAGAATATTATAAAGACCCTTGCTTTTCATACATTGACATTACATTGCTTTTGAGGATTTATTAATACATTATTGTTGAAGCTCTGTTCTATCACAGATTCCAAAGATTGACTAAGGGGAATACCTCGAGAAAAGAAGAGGGAAGATTCATCAAACATTGAAAAGGAATTAAGGCGAACAAGTATACCTACATGACAACCTTGGGCGCGCAGGTCACTTGCGCACCAGATATGAGGTGTGCTAGTCACTTTCACACCCTAAGTGAAATTTCTCCCAAACCTTAGGTGGCCTATAAATACCCCCCATGGGCCCCTTATTTGGGGGACGAAAAATCCAAAACTCAGATTCAAGCTCTGGTCACCCATGTATCAGTCTGAAGTCCTCCGAACACTTATAAGGTAATTCTTTAGCTATAATGGAAGCTCTAAAGAGGAAGAATAAGGCCTAAGTATTAGAATGCATCTATACTTGCGCGCCTAAGTGTCTAGCCCTTAAGGTAAGTGAAGACACTTGATCGCCTCCTTGTCCTCTCATGGAAACTTGCGTGCAGCTATTCTGGAAGCACCTAGGGATAATACTAAGAGCTTGAGCCAAGTCTCTCCCAAGTATTACCCTAAAGGTTTTCCTTCATTCAACCTCATCCTTTAAGATGAAAAGATCTTTAATCTGGGAATCCTCCTTAGGAGTAAGCCCCAAGTTCCTTAATTTGGGTATCCTCCTTAAGAGTAAGCTCCAAGTTCTTTAATCTGGGAATCCTCCTTACGAGTAAGCACCACATTCCTTAATCTGGGAATCCTCCTTCTCAGGATTAAGTCCCAATCATAATTTATTTTTATTTGGGCTTCATTTTCAAGAATGAAACCCAATCAAAATTTCCTCTTAATTTGGGCCTCCTTCTCAGGAGTAAGTCCCGAGTTAAAATTCCAAACCTCCATAAAGTACAAATACCTTTATGGAGCCTTCTCTTGGGCTTCTTTCCTGAACTAAGTCATGATCTTCATTTACTCGGGTCGTCATACATACGTAATCCCCACATTATTTCTTATGACTGAACCTTTCATGGCATAATCGTCAGATTTATTGATACCTCTTTTCTCTCACACAGAGAATGACTCACATGGGCTTAGAGTGTAAAAGTAATTATGACATCTCTCTTTGAGCCATTAATCATGCATAAACCTCATACTTCTTCACCCGAACTACGTGGACTTTGATCTATTCCTTAAAAGTAGAGTACGTAGGAAGCCTTTCTAAGGTTCAATCCCATCTTTCATTAATTCCTTTCTATCCCATATGATGTTAAACTATATCCTTCATATCGAACTATGTGGGTTCTGATTCCTTCTTTAACAAGGATATGTAGGTAACCCATTTTTGGGTATGATCCCAATTCTGAAATAATCCCTGTCTTTCTGAATGATAATAAAATTCAAGTTCTCCACTAAGGGGCTTTAAAACCAGTACAGTTATCATAATGACCAACAAATTTCTATATAATGTGTTAAAGGATACCATTGACTAAGAATATCTAATAAATACAGATTATTCTCTATCGATGAAGAACCTCAAATACATATAAAAGATTCTCTAAATCCCATACCTATCAATCATTGATTTCTAAATTTAAAGGAAAAACTCATTTTCATGCTTGGTAAATTAATAAGGATTCAGGAACATAACTTAAATCTATAAGAGAGTCATGGAGTAGACAATAATTCCCCCAAAAATGGTGTGATGAGTCTGAGCTACCATCCTATCAACCAATGAAAATTCTTAAGCCTCATCGGTCCACAACTAATGAGCACCTACCTTTGGAAAGTATGTCCAAATAGATATAGAATAATTGGATGTTTCTGGTTCTACGAATAAACCCGTTAGAAACCGATTGTAAAGTTTGAACCTTGAACAAACAAGGTCATCACCATTTCCAAGAGAAACAAAAAATGGTGAACCTGACGTGAATCCTTAACCAAGTTAAATGATGGTTTACTTATTTGTTAGACCCCTATTTAACTTAATGTGAGGACCATCAAAGAAATAAATAACATATGTGCTCATCCAAAATATGTAGTATGGACAAACGTATCTTGATTATGTCTGTTATATCAAATAGGAACTCTTTTCCAAGATCTCTCTGCATTACAGAAATGGATTCTTTAAAGTTCACACCTGTGAATGCCTCGGCCACTACTCCTGCTGGATCATCGTCTACTCTGAGGACAACATCACCTACTTAGCGTCTTCAACGTTGGGTCTCAGATGCATTGGTTAAGGAATACCATCCACACCGTACCATTCGGGCTCTGGAGGACACTCGACAAGCCCTCCAAGTTAACAACTCACCCTGGTTGTCTGGACTGCGAAGACCAGTGGTCAACAAGCAGGTGGTGGAAACCACCGTCTCCAACTGTTTTGGGTCGTTATCCCCAGAACGCAATCACCAGTCCCTCCCATATTATGAGGAGGTGAATGAGAAGGTCAATCAAGTCCTTAATTCAATATGACATGAGTCCTTCCTGAGGGCTCCCTTAAACAATCATCGCCAGACTCGTTCGGTAGTGTACCCTCAACATGATGAGGGTGTTGCCTTTAGGGGTTCGGCTCAGGTTCCTGAGACCGGAGCATGCAAGATGAACCGTCAGAGGCAAAATCTGTTCATCAGGGAGTAGGTTCTTACTTATACCCCCTCCGGAGAAGTCCATCAAGCCAACATGATGGAAAAAACGAGTGGGAATATACACCTGTCTGTCCTGATATTACTGCCCAGCAGACTCGTCTGGCAGTAACACGTCAATCCCACTAGGAAATTCCGGTGGAGTATTATAGGCAGGCATATACACCTGTTTATAATTCATCATCTAGTCAGTAGGCTCGTCTGACTACAACCAAAGATACTCTCCAATCAAATGCGGTGGGGAAAAATCAGGAGGCACATACACCTACAATTCATCAGGCTAACCAACAGTCTCGATTGGTAGCACCCAGAGATGTCAATTGGAAATCTCTAATGACAAGCAGGAGGTAGACACAATTTTCTTCCCCCACACATGAGTACTGTCAGAATTCACTAACAGGAAAAGGAGGAAATCAACAGGAATACACAACTACTCCAAGCATGGAATGGATGTATATTCCTGTTCTGGCAGCTGAAGTCACCATGAACATTCTGACAATGGTGAAAGAGAAGAAGAAAATCCCTTCCCATATTCTGGATGCCTATCATAATATTATAACAAATTCAGCAGCATCACAGTTAAGGAATCATAAATATATCTCTATCAGTGGAGTGACTCATCAACATATCACTCCATAACACATACACACCTTTTTTCCAGTCCAGGAGGGTTGTGGGGCATACTCCCCCATGTCATACGGACAATCAAGTCAGGCATATACACCCAAATTGAATAGAGATAATCAGCCTAACCTGACCATTTCTCCTGAGCAGGCACATACACCTGCCCATAATAACCACTTTCATCAACAATTGGTTTCCAAAGTGATTAATAAGGAGTATAAGAAAAATACTCTTCTAGCACAGTCGAGAAATCAAGAACCAATCTATAATAAGGAATTTCTCAGTGCTAAAGTTCTTGAATCCCTTAGACAATTATCTGTTGCAACTCAAGATTCTACTCTTTCATTTTCAAATTCCGGAAATAACAACAATAATTATGAAAGTCTTCATCAGACACATCCTCATGAAGGCTTGCTTCATGACAGTTCGGTCGATCTCGAAGTATCATCTTCATATGAGATCCACGATAACCATCTGCATGGCCAGAAGATCAAGGAGAAAAAGGTTTCATCTTTTGTAGTAACCCACCATGGTGGTCCTCCCCATGATAATGAATTTAGCTACAAAAGTCCTCTCCACAGTAGTAATTCAAATTGCCTAGAAAATTATTCAAAGGAAAATGCAGTAACAAGAAATCCCTCTTATCTTGAGGCACATTCAAATGTGAAGTCAGTCAGGTCTGATGCTTTACCACTAGCAGGTGAAATACTTTCTCAATAAGAAGATAGCCCGAGGTGTAGGTCATTCTCCGAACCACCCCTCGGTCATGCATCTCCTAATTTGATAAATGAATTCTCTACCAATCTTGTTGAATCTGGTTAAGCAACAAAGAAGCACCAGATTTGGTCTAATCTGGTATAATAATCTTCATTGAATGATAAGGAGGAAGTTCTGAATATGAGAAAACAAATAGCGAAAGGTGAAGTATCAGTCATGTTTTGGCCTTTGGATGACTCTTTGTATGATATTCTAGAAATGTTGATGTAAGATTGTATTCATGATATTCATCTCAACATGTGGAAAACTCTTTTTCACTAAAAAGATAGAATATTATCTTATGGTGAATATGAAAATCATGTTAAGATAATAGAAGGGTTACAACGCCAAATTTATTTGACATCTCTCTCAGTTTCCCGATTTCCAAAGTTTGAAAAGCAGCAGAGATCCCTTCAGTGTTCATGCTTTGGTGCACTGAAAAGGTTGCACCGGTTAATTACCAATTCCCCATCTGGTATTCATATCAGGGGATGGGGTGTTCATGGAGCACTGCATTACACTGTACACTCCAGTCATCAAAGCCCACTAAAAGTGGTCTCATGAAATGTTATTGCCCATGGTCGGTCACAACCAATTGGTTTTGTGTGTAATCAAAGGCTTGCATAGGAATAGGCCTCAACTAGTTCTTTCCAAAGTCAGGCATACAGAGAACAAGTTGTCGAATTACTCTTGAATCAAGCAAATGATAATATTGAACAAGCTTCTCGTTTAGAGCATGTGCATCATCAGGTGATAGAAGTGTCAAAAATCATCCAATGGTAATTTGACCCAGGTGATTTGAGTTGATGTCGGATGATGCATACGACCAATTTTTAGGCTAAGATCCGTAAAATCAGGAGAGCTTTTAAGAAATTCTCAGATGTAGTAGCTCAAGAACCACCTTAGCTTGCCAGGTTGGGGACTCTTTTATCCCTAACCTTGGGATCAAAATATGGTATTCAAGGAGTTGAGCAGGAAAACAAGAACAGCCCCAGTCCACTGGATTGGGGACTTTTTCAAATCCTCAATCTCTTCATCGGTGAAAGTCAGTTTTCTCTCAGTTAGGGAAGAAGACACAAGAAGAACGTAGAGCCGAATTATCAGAAGATTCCCTCCAAATTACGGTTCATCAAGAAGTTCTGGAGGGATCAACTCAACAAAAAGAAATGTCTCATAAAGGACATTGAAAAAGACAGTATCGATGAAATTCTGATAGAAGGGATACAATGTGTTATGCATCGATAAATGTCATCAATGTCGTTTTCATTGATCCCCCAGAACATGAGGTTGACTCAGAGGAATCAAATGAGGAAGTTCCGATTCAAGAAGATATACACAGAGAAATAAATGAAGAAGGTGTGCGTACCATGGGCCAGAGGGCTTCCCAGAGGCAAGATATTCCTTTTGGCAATGCCCTTCCATACTCAAGAAAATCACATGCCGAGGAAAAGGGTAAAAGTCAGGTTATGTCAAACCCTACCTCTGGAGAAGGCCAATCACTCTCATTAGAGGAAAGGTTCACACAACAAGGGGAAGAAATGAAGGAGTTAAGGTGGTTGAATCCAGAACCACTTCAAGGTAGTCTTCCTCCTAAGCATGCTGGAGTCATTCAATCAAAGGAATTCATTGCAGTTACTGGGATGGATCAATAATATCCTCATTTACAAGTACACCCTCACAGGTCCAATCCTATGGGTCATGCGCAACAACAACTAGTAGTGCTACCATCAGTTACAATACAAGTCACCACACCTATCCAAACTCCAGTTATTGAACTTAATCAGGTCCAAGCTCAACTAGATGTTTCTCAAAAGTTAATAACTATCATTGAGTCATTAACAGATCGGTTGGAAGATATGGAGGGAAAACGTGCACCAGTTCAACTGGAAAAGAAACCCTACCCTGAATGAGTTGATGCAATTCCTCCCCCATCAAATTTTGAGAATACCACATTTCAAATTTGTAATGGTTCAGAAGACCCAGAACAACACTTAACACGTTTTTTTTCTCATTGTGATCCTATGATGGGAAATCCTCAACAACAAAGAAGTAGTTAAGCTCAGATGTTTTGTGAAGTCATTAAAAGGGAATGCTTTTGTCTGGTATACAAGTTTGTAGTCTCGGTCAATTACCGGGTGGGAACATCTCTGTCAATGATTCCTTCTTCAATTTAGCTCAACATTACCAAAGAAAATAGTTTTTTATCTTATAAATTATAAGTAAGGGGAAAGTGAAAGAGTTTCAAGTTTCATTTCTCGCTAAAAGGGATTAACATATTACTTAATCTTAGCACTCCATCAAGAAGAGTTTTTGTCAATATGTGTGGAAACTTTTCGTGATGAATTACGCGCCCTGTTGATTCCTGTGAAATACACTAGAGGGTTTCAAGACCTTACTTCAATTGCTCAACAGATTGAATATTCTCTTATAGAGACTAAGGATAAAACTCGTGTAATTCCATCAGCTCCAAGAAAGAGAATGGGAATAGCATAGACTACTACAGTTATACATAAACAAGCACCTGTACCTGCTTCCACTTCAAAACCTTCATCTTATCGAAGGGCTCCACCTTCTGAGAATCAACAAAATAGGTCATATCGTCATGACGATCAAAGAGCTCAAATACGAAAACAATTTCAGTAATTAAAGAACAAATATTATTCTTTCCGAAATGAAAATGTTCATGGTTACTTCATTTAGGCTCTGGAAAATAATTTGGTTCAGTTTCCAAGGCCTAAAATTCTGAACAAGGAAGGAGATGAAGACCTTCCCAACTATTTCCCATTTCATTAGATGTTGGGGAATCCCATTCAGGAGTGTTTTGTCTTCAAAGACCTTCTGAAAAAGATATTGGACTCGAAACAAGTAAATTGAAAGGTTCTTCAGCCCATGTAGCATGTGTTACTACTACAGATCTAGAGGAAGAAAGCGAGTGGCATGAAGTCAAAAGTAAAAATGTGTAGAAATATGATGATTGGATGGTCAGGAAAATGATCAACCGAACTCATGCCATTTTACGAACACAATTGAATCAACCAATTGTGTCTTCAGCTATGAATTTCACCGAAAAAACCCCTTCATTAGAAAGAAAATCCTCAAATAGGCGGCATAATTAGAAGAAAGAAGAGCAGTTAGAAGAAGATGATCTTGTGTTAAAGCCTAAGTTTCCTTTGACTTTGGCATATTTTATGCCATATACTTCAAAAGCACGGGCACCACCCCACCAAATGGTACAGCTTGAAATGGTTCATCAGGAAAATTATTCATTGGAAAAGAAGAGTTAATCCCTTTGTATGATTACGTTATAGAGTTAATGGTGGAATTTCCTTCAGAACCAACATTTTCTTATGTCTCGTGATCACAAAATTCTCAAGCTGATTCACTGGCTAATGTAGCCACAGTTCTGGAAGATCCAAATCGGGATGAAACAATCATCAGTATTGGCCACCGTCGTACTTTTTCACCTTATGTTCAAATCAGAATAGAAGAAATCAGTGAAATTAGTCCTATTTCTAAACCATATGGTCATTCTATAGGATGTATGACAACTATTATGGAATACCTTAAAATGGAACACTCCCACCTGATAGAGATGGGAAAGAACGAGTCTGGCAACGTGTGGTCAATTTTACTCTTTATTATAGCCCATATCACCTAGAAAAAATTATCTACAAGTGAGGTTTTGATGGAATTATCTTCAGATGTATTGATGGTGAAGAGACAATGGCTGTCATGAAAGAAGTACATGCAAGAGTCTGTGATGCCCACCAGTCTGGACATAGACTGTCTGATAAAATTCGAAGACTTGGATACTTCTGGCCTTCAATGATACAAGATTGTGTGGATTTCACTAAGAAGTGTCATTATTGCCAATTATATGCCAATTTCATTCATCAACCCCCAGAATTTCTCTGTACAGCTAAATACTCATG
The DNA here is from genome assembly GCA_963277665.1 of Viscum album. Lineage (NCBI taxonomy): Eukaryota > Viridiplantae > Streptophyta > Magnoliopsida > Santalales > Viscaceae > Viscum > Viscum album. The sequence continues at coordinate 2,067,332,393 of OY728132.1, forward strand.
GTCATTTTCCACATGGGGAATGGATGTAGTAGGGCCTTACCCTTCGGATAAATCTAAGCAGTTTAAGTATGTTATTACTACTACTGACTTCTTTTCTAAATGGGAAGAGGAAATATCTCTCAAAGAAGTTAGTTCTAAAATCATTGCTAGCTTCATCAAGTCTAACATAATTAACAGATTCAGTTTCCCTCATACCATAATGATGGAAAATGGCACCAACTTATATTCATCTGAGGTAAGGAAGTTGTATCAAGAATAAAACATCAAATCCAAACATTCATCTCGGTATCATGCAGCGGCCAATGGCCAAATAGAAGCCTTCAATAAGACTCTTTCAAACATACTGCAAAAGATGGTGGATAAAGATAAGAAATCACGGCCTGATAAACTTTTTCATGCTTTATGGGCTTATCAGACCACCACCCGCACTGCAATGCGGTCAACTCCATATTCATTGGTATATGGAACAGAAGCAACCATACCCATTGAGGTTCAATTACCTTCTCTCAGATTATCCATTTATGATCAGTCATCTACAGATGAACAATCTCAAAAGCGATTGGATGAATTGGAATGATTAGATGAAAAAAGATTGTTCACCCTGCACCACTTGGAAGTTTATCATAATCAAATAGCACAGGCTTTCAACAAAAATTTTTGTCTCTGTTCATTCATTCAAGGATAATTGGTATTGGTCCTAAGAACTCCAATGATACCAGGAAAGAAACCACCAAAGCTTGAGTCAATATGGTAAGGACCTTACTCAATACATAAGTTCTACTCCAATGGAGCTTATTCTTTAATCTCAATGGATGGAGAACTCATCATGACTCCAACCAATGACATATTTCTGAAGAAGTATTTTGTGTAACACAAATACACCTTTTAGTCCTTACTACAAGACTTTAAACTACATAGTCCCTTTAGTCCTTAATACAAGACTTTAAACTGCATGGTACCTTTATTCCTCACTGCATGGTCCCTTATAGTCCTTATTGCAAGACTTTAAACTGAATAGTCCCTTTAGTCCTTACTGCAAGACTTTAAACTACATAGTCCCTTTAGTATTTACTGCATGACTTTAAACTGCATGGTCCCTTATAGTCCTTACTGTAAGACTTTAAACTGCATAGTCACTTTAGTCCTTACTAAAAGAATTTAAACTTAATGGTCCCTTTAGTCCTTACTACAAGACTTTAAGCTGCATAGTCTCTTTAGTCCTTACTGCAAGACTTTAAACTACATAGTCCTTTTAGTCCTTACTGCAATACTTTAAAATTCATAGTCCCTTTAGTCCTTACTGCAAGACTTTAAACTACATAGTCCCTTTAGTCCTTACTGCATGACTTTAAACTGTATAGTCCCTTTATTCCTTACTACAAGACTTTAAAATACATAGTCCCTTTATCCCTTACTGCAAGACTTTAAACTACATAGTCCCTTATATGTCCTACATGACGTTAAATTGTGCATCGTTAGGGTTGTTTCTACCTCTTGTTTCTCACACCGAGTATGAATCACGTGAGTTTAGAGTAAACATCAATCATAACACCTTCTCTGGGCCGCTAACCACGCGTAAGTCCCAACACCATATTTAGGTAGTTGTCCTCAAGTACAAGTTAATCACCAATTCATTCTCAATCAAACTACGCAGACTTTGATCCTTGCCTTCTAGGCTAGGTACGTAGGCAACCTCCTGAGGTTCAAGCCCAAAACCAATATCTTCACATTGGTTCACCATCGTCTTAGAAATATGAAGTTAAAATATACATTCCCCAATTTTCCTCACTACAAGACATTAAATTTTATAGCAACAAGTCTTACCTACATGATGCTAAACTATACAGCACCGGTCCATGCATATGACCCTAAACTATTCGTACTTTTGTCCCGTATGACAATAAACTACCATAGTCTTTGACACCCTCACCTGATAGGGAATCATTATTGACATTGATCTTCAACCATGTCATATTCCAAGGACTACGTGCATACATGGAAATGCCTGAACCTTTAATCTTGGGTCAAAACATCATTGCACTAAAGTCCCCTTCCACCCTTCACTTGTACGAACCAAATCTATACATAAGGTATTTAAAGAACTACGTATGGATTGATTCCCATCCTTATGGGATACGTAGGAACGTTTGAGTATCCCTCGAATCCAGTCCCAAGTCTTTGGGCCTAACCCCAAATTCCACTTTCAGTCCCTTAGCTGAAAATTCCCCCTGTGAAAACATGAATGTGGTATGAAAACCCTGGTCTTCATTCACATCAGCTTTATAAAACACACAATGTGTATTCCTCATTATGGTTTGAGCTCTGTGACCCTAAACTAATATCTCCTACAATCTCGTCCCACGTAACGTTAAATTTTATTTCAAGAACTATGTATGGCTTGATTCTCATCCTTATGGGATACGTAGTGTAGTCCAGCATCTCAATTAAGGACCCAGCCACAACATAATTATGGTTATCATTGGTCTATGTATCTCCTTTCTGAATTGGACAATGCCCATTTTGATGTGTCATACTCCTAACCTTAAATACTTCTAGATCTCTATAACCCTTTTCTTGACTTATGGTCACAAAATTTCTAATACCCGAGAATTCTTTTGCCTGACTATGAATCATGTTCCCCTAGGTGGCCTTGCATAAGTAGTCTATATAACGGACCTGTCATCCAAAAGATACTATTATTTGACTATACATCCAATAACCCTAAGTGGAACTGCATAATTCAACCCCCTAATGGGTTTTTCTAATAGTGGAAACTTCATTCTTGAAAGAAAACCCTATTTTGTCTTTATTTGTCTTAATGAAAATATGTAGGGATCCGCAAAAATAGACATCCTTAACATATTTGTCCCATACTCTTTTTCATGATCTAAAAGTATTTAAGTCTATGGTTTATATTTCCCTTCCCTACGTTTGGTTCAGACCTTCGAAGGAGTAACATTCATCCAATTCTTTGACAATTTTGATTGGAAATATCCTCTCCATATTCAAGTACCTCTCTCCATACAGCAGACTCTATGCATTAGAAAATTTGAATCTCCATAAACTTTTACTGGCTTTTAGGAATAGAAAAGTAATATTTCTGAGAGTTCTTTTGCCTAACTATGCAGCATGTGCCCCTAGGTGTCCTTGCATATGTAGTCTACATAACGGACCTGTCAGCCAAAAGATGCTATTATTTGACTATGCAGCTAATGACTTTAAGTGGACCTGCATATTCAACCCCCTAACGGGTTTGTTAAATAGTGGTAACTTCACGCTTAGGAAATACTTACTCTAATTCCTTTTATCCCTTTTTTCATATCATTCCCCAGATTCAAAATTTCATAACTCATGGTTTACATGTTTTCCCCCATACTTGAATGTGGTGATATGTTTTCAGATAAATTATCAAAGAATTGAGTCAATTTTAATCCATTTGGTCAAGTCTATTCGACCTTAAACATTAGCCTTTTTATGTCTGACATTAATGACTTTAAACTGCCAAAAAGAGACAAGGTACTCATTAAATTGGGAACCTGTAAAAGGAACTCTGAACAATAGTCGAGTCCTAGCTCTCTAAACATTAATTTTGTATGATTTATTAAATATTGAGAAAAAAAAGATTCAAATATTGTAGGGTTATTTTTATAATCCTATCAATAATCAAACTATGATTACTAATCCCATTGGCTTAGGTAAAATTAATTAAAGAAAGTATAAAGATAATGCAGGAACAAATGATTGAAGATGAAAGTGTTTTTCATTTATGCACAAGAGTTAGAAGGACATCCACAGACTGGAGTCTCTTCTCTTTTTCAAGAATTACAAGAGGAATTCAACATAACTCTTCATTTGATTTATGGCATCACCAGATTCATCAGCAGCCACTTGGAATTCATTCCTTCAACTGGATACAATAAGAGATGCAGTGATACCATCTCTTCTTGGAACAATTGTAAAAGAATGTTCTTGAGTGTGGTTTGAGAAGATTTTTTGCTGATCAAACAGTGACTTTGTTTCTGTCCAAGAGACGTGGAAGACGCATACATGGATTTGAGAATGGAGAATTGGAAGTAAAGAGACATTTGGAGAGAATACTCTATTCAGATATTATTCTAATGTCATGATAGTCTTTTCTCCACCAACCGGCAGCAGAAAAAATATAATCCCATGGGTTTGACATTTTCATATCTGCAAGGAAATGGAATGGAGGAAAAATTTGAAATTTCACACCATTTTTGTTTCTCTTAATGCACGGCATAACCAAGATAGAGGGGTAGTAGTGTGACTGCATCTCAAGCATATAGTTCTTTGCATCTGGAACATTGACTCCTTGTAGATGACCATGGACAAATAAATGAAGGTAAATACTTTTTGGGAAATTGACATTCTATTTATTCAAGAACATGGAAAAATCTAGAAAAGTGTTGTCATAGATATTATTGTAATAATGGCCAATGATGTTCATCATATCATCAATCCACTTGCTGGACAATTCATCAGCCGATCCAATTCTTCTGGGAGCCATTGAATCTGCACAAGGATCAAATAGTTAACTTTTAAGTATGTTCTATTTTTTTATGAAATACTTGTCAAGATACACAAAAAAATTTCTAAGGCATTAAGGCATGCAAGTGTGGTCGTGCAAGTGTGACCACCCAAGTATTGTCGTGCAAGTATTGCCACACAAGTCAAAATACCTCTGTAGAAGCACGACACAATTTAGAAGAAGAAATCAACCGTGGACAGCAGCACCTGAGTGAAGAGAGCTCACTTGCACGACAAAATCTAGAAGCTTTGGAATTTGGGTGCTTTGCGTGAGAGTGGCATCCATATTTATAGGCGAAGTAGTACCCCTGCGGGCCGTAACCTATGTGCCTCTCACCTGCGCTTCGATACCTGTACGCTCAAAACCTACGCACCCAAAATCCTTGGTTTTCTTCTTTACCTCAGAGTCAAATCCTCTTTCCATTTTTGGATCCAAATATGAGGGGGGACTTTCTTTGAAGCTTCGTTCCATCACAGAGTCCAAAGATTGACTAAGGGGAATACCTCGAGCAAAGAAGAGGGAAGATTCATCAAATATTGCAAAGGAATTAAGGCACGCAAGTACACATGTGCGCCAACCTTGGGAGCGCAAGTCACTTTGGTGTCAAATATGAGGCACGCAAGTCACTTGCGCGCCCTATGTGAAATTTCTCCCAAACCTTAGGTGGCCTATAAATACCCCCTGTGGGCCCCCCATTTTGGGGACGAAAAATGAAAAACTCAGATTCAAGCACTGGTCACCCAAATCTTTGTCTGAAGTCTTCTGAACACTTTTAAGGTAATTATTTACCAAGAATGGAAGATCTAAAGAGGAAGAATAAGGCCTAAGTATTATAACTCATCAATACTTGCACTGCTAAGTGTCCATCCCTAAAGGGAAGTGAAGACACTTATGTGCCACCTTGTCCTCTCATGGAAACTTATGTGTCGCCCTTCTAGAAGCATCTAGGGATAATACGAAGGGCTTGATCCAAGTATCTCCCAAGTATTACCCTATAGGTTTTCAGTCGCCTAAGTGAACTCATGTCGTGCAAGTATACTTGCGCGACCAGGACTTGCGCGCCAGAACAGTACTTTCACGCCTCCTTCCAATTCACTTCCTTTCCTCAAATCCACCTATCCTCTTTAAGATTTAGCCTTAAAAACCTTCTTTAATTCCATTTACAGCATGGTTCCTTTATTGGCTTCTTTATCTGAAAGTAATTCTATGGAAAATATCTCAAAACCTCGTGATTTACATAATTTTATGTCATTAAGGTTAGAGATTTCCTTCATTCAACCTCATCCTTTAAGATGAAAAGATCTTTAATCTGGGCATCCTTCTTAGGAGTAAGCCCCAAGTTCCTTAATCTGGGTATCCTCCTTATGATTAAGCCCCAAGTTCCTTAATCTGGGCATCCTCTTCTAAGGATTAAGTATCAATAATAATTTATTTTTATTTGGGCTTCCTTTTCAGGAATGAAACCCAATCATAAGTTCCTCTTAATTTGGGCCTCCTTCTCAGGAGTAAGTCCTGAGTTAAAATTCCAAATCTCCTTAAAGTAAAAATACCTTTATGAGCCCTTCTCTAGGGCTTATTTCCTGATCTAAGTCCTGATCTTCATTTACTCGGGTCGTCATACATACATAAGCCCCACATTATTTATTATGACTGCATCATTCATGGAACAATCGTCAGATTTACAAATTCCTCTTGTTTCTCACACTGAGCATGACTCACGTGGGCTAAGAGTTTAAAATTAATTATGAAATCTCTCTTTGAGCCATTAATCATGCATAAACCTCATACTTTTTCACCCGAACTACGTGGACTTTGATCTCTGCATTAAAAGTAGAGTACGTAGGAAGCCTTTATAAGGTTAATACCAACTTTTATTAATTATTTTCTATCCCATATTACATTAAACTATATCCTTTCTATCAAACTACATGGGTTCTGATTCCTTCTTTAACGAGGATATGTAGGTAACCCATCTGCAGTCAAGATCCCAATTCTGAAATAATTTGTGTCTTCATGAATGACAATAAACTTCAAATTCCCCACTGGGTGGATTTAAAACTAGTATGGTTATCATAATGACCAAGATATTTCTATATAATGTGTTGAAGTATACCATTGACTAAGAATATCTAATAAATATGGATGATTATCTATCGAGGAAGAACCTCAAATACATATAAAAGATTCTCTAAATCCCATACCTATCAATCATTGATTTCTAAATCTAAAGGGAAAACTCATTTTCATGCTTGGTAAATTAATAAGGATTCATGAACATAACTTAAATCTATAAGAGAGTCTCATAGTAAAAAACAATTCCCCATAAAAAGGTGTGATGAGTCTGACCACCCATCCTCTCGACCAATGCAAACTCTTAAGCCACATCAGTCCACAACTAATGAGTGCCTACCTTTGGAAAGTAGGTCCAAATGGATGTAGAATCATTGGATGTTTCTGGTTTTATGAATAAACCCTTTAGAATCAGATTGTAAAATTTGAACCTTAAACAAACAAGTTCATCCCCATTTGAAGAAGAAAAAATTACACAAACAAATTCCTAATGACCATATTAATCTAGTTCCTTTGGAGACATGAAAACATAAACACTAGTACATAAGTGAAATTAATTATCTTTAACTAGGTTATTCATGACTAGAACCCTTATTATACATGTCAAACTTAATAAATAAATTCATAAGCTGGGAAAGGAAACACAAAAGGGGTGAGGTCAGATGCTCGGTAAGGGTTAACAAGGGAGACATGTAAAAATAATCATGAGCATAAAGGTATGAGAAAAATTCCATGAAAATAGAAGATCATACCATGCATATCAATAATAATAAACACAAATCATGTCATAAAGATTAGAATTTCATAATACATTAATCAAATAAATGATATAATCCATGAAACCATAACATAGGAATAAGAGATGGAATTTTGGAATACACAAAACCATATAAAATTATTTCCATAGTAGTTAAGGAATCACTCTCAAGGCCATCTTAATAGTATGGTTTCACTCCCCATACTATCTTAGAAGTCATTGTACACTCCTATGGAGACCTTAGTAGTATGAGTTCACTCCCCATAACATCTTGGTAGTCATGGTTTTTTCCCATTGACATATTAGTAGTCTTGATTCACTCCCAAGATCATCTTAGTCTATCTCATTAGATATAAATCTTTACCCAATTCATTGGAGGGAGATATAGGTCCCACCCATCTCATAATGAAATAATGCATATATTTGACACAAGATCATAAACAATCATATCATACATCAAGAAATGAAATGGATATTGAAAAAATTTAATCATATCATAACCTATGGAAAAAGGTACAAGTTTCATAATCATTCCATCAAAAACATAACTCATGAAAAGATGCGTGTTTCAAAAGAATATAACCCATGAAAGTGGAATGGGTTTGATAAACATAATTCCATGAAAACATAAACCATTCAGAGAAAGAATATGAATTGAAAAAATTTAATCATTTCCCAAGAAAGGAAAGATTAACACCAACGGATTTTATATTTGATGTTAAATAATTTTGAAAGATATTTTAAAAACATTTCTGAAGGAAAATATCCTTTCTACATTGAAAACTATTTTCAAAATAGAATAAATATTTTAATGTATTTTTTATTTGAAAACCACTTTTAAGACTTATGATGTAAGCTTTGAAAACCATAAAAAATTAAAATCTTTTTCCCATGAAAATTATCTTCAAATATAATTTGAAAATAGTTTTGAAAACATTTTGGAAAACATGGTTTTGGAAATAAAATAGATTTATGACCAAAGAGAGAAATACGATCAGATTTTTCTTCAAAACATTCTCTTAATTATATTAAGTACCAAATATTGGGAAAGTTCAAATATTACATGGAGATATCTTGAATAAATATATTATAAGAAAACTCCAGAATTTTCTTGAAATATGGATCATAATATTTCATCTATGGAAGCATAATCATAAATAATCTTGATAAATGATGAGATTGTTTCAAAAAACTCTTACCACAAGGTAACTCAGTATCCTAATTTCCATGTAAGAAAATTAAATTACATGAATATTAAAATATAATTAAAGGAAGTATATTCATGGTATAACATTTCAAATAGAAGTATATACACCTTGAAAAAATAATTTAGGTTTATAACAAAATATGTGTCTCAAAGAATGAAAATTGATACTAAACTATCTTACCAATTTGGAAACATTTGAAACATAAACCCCGGTAAATAAATATCAAGTAATAGATATGTAAATATACATAAATTAAAAAAAATTATTCATATAATTCATTCATTGGTAGTATATACACCATAAAAAATAAAAGAGTGGTTAACATGGCATGTATGTCACAGATATAAAAAGTCAGAGGAAATTCCCTTACCAAATGTCTTGAATCACGTCATACTCATACAAGCCTCCTGTATAATAAATATATGTTTATTATAAATATTTTAAAGAACCATGTTATTATATCTAATACCATATATTATTTTATTATGACTTTATATTTCATGGATATTAACAATTATATTTTATGGTTTCACTTCGGGTAATATCTATTTTTTTTCTTCATACATGTTTTGACATATTATTTTTTATTAGCCTACCTAGATCATGATTTACATAATCTATAAAATATATAAATATGAAATGGAATACACCATTCATAGAGATTGTAGGTTGTACATACGTATGAATGTTGTTTATGTTTTACTGTTGTGTTGAATGAAAGTAAGTAAATTACATATATATATATAATATAATTAGATTAGAATTATTATGTTATATATATCATATATTTTCGTTAAAACCATCCTTAACGCATTCCATTTAATTTGTGAACAAATCACATATCTTTGAAGAGGCGGTATTCCACATGTCCACAAACGATGATATTGTATTTACACAAGATGGAAAGTATAAAGTTATGTGTTATAAAATAATTTCAGAAGAATTAATACATAATAAATATAATATATATCATATATAAACATAGTGTACATCATAATTCTTGACCATTAAAGGTTTTAATGAAAAAACAAACAATCATTGTTTTGGGAGGCGGTAGTTCACTATACACATAAACAGTATATCTGTTACCTATTATATGGAAGTGTGTGTGAGTGTAGGTTGAAACCTTATTATAAAAAAATCTAAGTATTCATAATATACTGGTATTTTTTTATATTCATGGATTAATTATAGTTTAGTGGTGTATAATGGAAATAAAACTAAAGATCTTGTGGAAAGATGTTGCCTCTTTTTTGGGTAACTCATTTTAGCTTGCACCAAAGGGATTTCATGGATAGATTTATACATAATTTGAGGATTCTATGATTATGGGAGGAATTTTTATGATCTATTAGGTAATATATTGGTTGATCCAATGTGTCTTGAAATGTGTGAGGAAGTGGGAGGATAGGATGCCTTTTAAAGTGGAGGAGTGGGACTCTTCTAAATTTTGGAAAAGATAATTTCACCCATTCTTTTACCATTTAAAGTGGCTCCACTAATGGATCGAATTTATGATAAGGTAGTATATGATATAAATATTTATATAAAATGTATTTTTGACATGTTTATAGGTCTATTTGGGCCTTACTTTTATGTTTTAGTTCTTTGTTAAGCTAGTTTTTCTCTTAATCGCTATAATTAATTTTAATCACTTTCACGAATATTTGTTTTCCAAAAATAAGTTTAAATTATTATAAATTATAAATTATGATGATTCCAAATATTTAATACATTTTTAAAAATTAAAATAATATTTTTTGCTGAAATTAATTTAAAATTAATCTCCCAAATGGGATGACACTGTGTGTTTTTAAAGTAAAACTGTTCAAAAGTTTACTAGGTTTTTATATTCAATTTCAATGTAAAATTGATTCAAATGACCTAAATTGGATTAATTTATAAATAATTTATATAATTTTACTTTTTTAAAAAATAAAATATAATTTAAAACTGTTAAAAAATTAGAATAAAAAATGGGTTTGAATTAAATTTCAATATTTTTTACTATTCATCCAAAAATGATATTGCTCAGAAAAAACCAAAAATTTACCCTAAGATAATTTTGAAATTATAAATTTAAAAATTAATTTTATTTTATCAAATTAAATTTCTAAATTTTTATAAAATTAATTTTATTATTCTTCATAGAAGGACATGAAAAGCAGTTCATTGAAAAAAATAGTATTTTTAAACATATAAAGACTTTACAATAAATTATATTTATTTATTATCAAAATTTTATATTTATATTAAAACAATATAAACAATATTATATAATTTTTTATTTCTAGTAATATTTATATATGTAATGGTTGGGTTATAAATATCTTGTTTAGATAATTATAACAATAAAATGATGTTTTGTAGAAACTTGGTATTGTGTGTAACGCATGCCAAGTTAGTGTTTCATGTAGCTCTAGACCGGTCAGTGTCAGGTGAAAGGAATGATTGACATAGTGTAAAGAAAGAAATTGTTGAAAATTAATTCATTTGAGAAAGACAAAAATGTATATTAAAACTTGGGGTGTTACATTCTACCCCCCCTTAAAATAAATTTCACCCACCAAATTCATTATTCGGGTAAAAACAAAAGAGGCTAATTATACTTTATCATGTCCTCAAGCTCCCACATATCTCACTCTAACTGTGTTTTATCTACTAAACATTGACCAGGAGAGTGGTCTTATTTCATTGAACTTTCTCTCTAGGATCTAGAATTTCAATTGGTTGTTCCTTATAAGAAATATCCTACTTCAGAGGTAAGACCTTTGAGTTCAGTACATATGAAGGTCCTGGTATGTAATTCCTCATGAGAGATACATGGAACAAATCATGGAATTGATAGATATTTTGAGGAAGTTTCAAGTGATAGGCTATCAATATGATAGGATGTAAAGACCCGTAAATTTAAAGGAAAATTTTTTCTTAATTTCTTTGGGATTTTACGAGTATGCAGTTTCTCACAGCACCTGATTCCGGGGCCCGGTGATCCCGAAATCAATTTCCGAAGTTTAGCTCGGGTACGTTCAATGAACGAACGATCGGGATTTCCTAACTTTTGAACCGGTGCTCGGAATCAAAATTCGAGGGCACTAATGAAACCGCAGCGCCGGAATTTTTTTAGGAAGATCTTTTCTGTAGTTGTGTTTTCTCGGGGATAGTTGTTAAAAAAATGCATTAAGTTTAAACTGAAATAAAAAACATGTTACAATTTCTATTCCAGTTTCATAAGTGGTTTAACCCATGTGAGGGAGTTGGGGTGGGACCCACTGATGTTCTAACTCCCATTGTGAGGATTTAAGATTAGGTGGGGCCCACACGAGCCCCCACATTTTCATTTATTTTTTCCCTAACTCCTTTTAAAACGTCTCTTGTCATTATTGTTGCCAACTTATCACTCCATTTAATTTTGACAAGTTAAGTCAAATTAAATGATGAGAATTCATTTTGAATGTTTGAATTTTAAAAATGTTGGCAAAGGTAATAAAATAAGGAAAAGGCCTTATTTTATTTTTGGTTGCTTCATTGCGTTGAGAGGGGGGAGCATTCTTCACATTGGAAGAACTTCATCTTTCCGGTGAAGAACTTTTCTACCTCGACGAAGAGTGTCATCACACCATTTTTCGAAGAACGACGACGCGCCATCCTTCATTCTTCTTCCCGTGTCAAAGGAAGGGATACGCCGCTCCTCTTCGGATGTTCTCTGTCAACATATACAGAGCGCCACCGCGAAGCCGTATTCCGTGACACGAACTTCCTCAAACTTCATTGAGGTAGGGGTTTAATTTTTTTTGTTCGTGAATATTTGGGCGTTCAATGTTAACGATTTAGCTGCCTATTATCAAGATAACGGGAGGAGGTCGGGCCGCACGAACACGGCCGAACCTCCTCCCCTATTATGTTGTTGATCATTATGTGGTTTGGAAAGAAGACAGTGCGGTGCCGTCGCACCACACGGGAACGCGACGAAGGAGTACGGCGCAGTCACGCCACGCCGTTGAGGTCAGAAGAAACCGCAGCCGGAGTCGGGCCGTGACGGAGGAGCACAGCGTCGTCGCGCCGCACCGGAGCACCACAAAGGGCCACGTCCGGGGCGGGCCGCGGCGGAGGGGCGTGGTGCCGTCACGCCGCACCGGTCGGACCAAGGCTGCGGCCTTTGGTTGCGGCGGAGTAGGGGAGGGTGGCCGGAGCCGCCGGCCACCGGTGCTCATGAGGTGGGACAGGCTGGTCCCGCGTGACACGCTGGCCGGCTGTTATGGCCGGCCAGATCCCGAAAATCGGGGGCATGACCCCGGTCAACCCAGCAGGGCGGACCCCCCCACGGGTCTTTCGTTTCATCGAAAGGGGTGGCGGTCCCCCCCCTTCGCGCTCCTGCGGCGCGCGGCGCCCGTGCCGGCTTGGACCGGCCACGCCGGGCCGGACCGGCCGCACTGGGCCACGCCGCGCCGTGCCCTGATGGGCCGTACTGAGACCCGGGTCGGGTCGACCCGGTTCGGGCCGACCCAGGGGGTCTTGGTCCGGGTCGGTTCGGGCCCAAAACCCCCTAAAACCGGACAGGTTCGTTTAAATGCCCGTAACATGGGCTACGGACCTCTGATCGATGCACCTTCATTTGAGATGCGATCCTTGGATTGAGACGGTTGTTTTGGTATATTATACTCAAGGTTTCAGAGAACTTTGGGTATGGCCAGGTTGGTTCGAACACGAAACCAACCGGGCCCTCGGAGTAGAAAGGTTTATAACTTGAGATTCGGACGTCTGATTGGCATGCCGTCGACTTTTTTGGATTCCTCTTAGTGAGACGGACCTTTTGATTTACTCCTCTCGAGGTTTGGATGCAGTTGGAGTGCGGTCGGGTTGGTTTTAACTTAAAAACCAACCGATCCCCTCAAGTGAAAAGGCCAATAACTCTCAGACCGGGCGTCCGATGGACGCGCCGTCTGTCACGTTGAGTTCCCTTTGTCGAGACGGAACTTTGGGATACATCAACTCTGTACTATGTGTCAGTTGAAGTATCGACCCCTTGGCTCATGGAGCGGACCCTCCAGGAAACGAGCATGTTGTGTGCAGGAACCCTAGAGCTGGCTGCGACTGCGACGACGATGACGACTGCACTGAAATCCTCTATGGGTTCGGCAACGATGAAGACCGTACTGAAATCCTTCATGGGTTCGATGGCAATGACTACTGTTCTTGTATCCTACGTGGGTTCGGCAGTACTACTTTTCTTGTATCCAACGTGGGTCCGACAGCTTAGCTGGTCTAGTATCCTACGTGGGTCCCAGCTTAGATAAATATGTGGCTATATCAGATCATCTCTATCACCTTACGAAGAAGTATACCTGTGTCAGCTGAGTCTTGACATTCAATCATTATCTTCAATATGATTGACTTGCTTTCCTATGTGGATTGGGTTGTGATTTCCTGTGTAGATTGGGTTGTACTATCCTGTGTGGACGTGATCGAACTCGGGCTCGGATGTTGGAGCCAAACTGGAATTGATGACATAGGTATATGTATGGTCATATACCTAATTAGTGTTTTATGTTACGTCGTGATTGTATCTTTCCTTTGTGGATTATCCTTTGTGGATTCTGGGAGACCTTCGGAGGTCTCGAGGTCCCTATTGAGTAGCGTATAATCACCCCTGCACGGGCTATGCCCGCACTACGTTGTGTTGGATGCAGACGACGGACAGCGCTGATCGTGGTTGAGGCTTGTAGAGCAAGTCGGTACCTGGAGGTGGGCCACTAGGCGGGACGTACATGGAGTGGACGGCTGGACCTGAGGAGCTGAGGAGGCTATCTGTACCCACACTTCAGGTGGGATTTCCAGTGGACGGCTCGGCGTTGCTGCTTTACTTTCAGTTGTTGTACTTTCTTTCCAGTTGTACTTTACTTTCAGTTTGGGTTTTTATTCTGGCCCATTTACTTTCCGCACTTACTTTGTACTCCATTTACTTAGTGTTTACTTCTGTTGGCTTACTCTGTGGTGTTTGTTTACTTTATAAAGGCAATGCCTTCCCCTTTTGTCGGGATTCACGCCTTGGTGTTAGTCGCCAGCCCCTAGCCTATGGAAGGCGGGCTTGGGGTAGTCATGACCCAAGTCCCGAGGACTGGTCGTGACATACGATCAAGAATTTCAAATGGATCGATATGTAACACCTCAATCTTCCATGGTATGTTTCCCTTTGAATAATCCAATAGCTTGCATTGTACGCAACTTCGAGATTCTAATACACCGCGACCAATCAAACTAGTCGTTATGAATAGTAATACCCACTTTTTGAAATTATATAAATTTTATCTTTCAAAATGGATTTCATTTTTGGATTGAGGATATCAAAATTAGCCTAGGGTGAATTTTTTGTATTTTTCTGAAAACTTTCAATTTTTGATGAATAGTGAAAACACTAAGTTATAGTTTAAAACCAAATTTTTATTTAGATAATTATTTATTTTATTTAAATTTATTTTAGGTCAAAATAGATACATAATACATATATAAGTTAAATGTAATTCATTGGATTCAATTTATAATAATTTTAGATATATTAAAATTTTATTGAACTTTTCACCGTCTTTTACCCACCTCCTAGGAGAATTTGAAATTTCAAATAAAACTTAACTTTACTGCTTCTGTGAGTGTAATTTTAAAAATCTGAGAGACACATTTGATATCAGTAAGTAAAATGCGGTTCAATAAGATGAAAATAATTTTTTCTGAATAGTAACTTTTTTACTTTTATTTACCACGGTTAAAAGTAAATAGGGTAATTAAGGGTAAAAATTATATTATTATTACCCTAACACATGTCCTAATTCTATTGGATAAGAATAATTTGACCAAAAACAACCTTATAAATAATATATGATCCTCTTTGGTCCACTTGGATTAGATTAGGACACTTATTATTATTTTATTTAAAAAATAGTTAAAAGAGTTAAAATCAATGTTTAATAATGAAAACTTTTTTAATATAAGGTTATACATAAGATAAATTCGACTATAAATATTAATTGTAAATATAAAAAGATTTATTAAATAATGGTATTTTATTTATAATTTTTAGAAATTAAATAATTAAATTTATTTATGACACAATGATGATAGAGTAATTACCTAATTAATAAAATATTAAAATAATTGATATTATAAATATCCAAATAAATGTAATTTGAGACTTTTTATGAATTAAACTAATTTTACAGGTTAATATGACATGTTGGGGTTGTTTAGATGAATTTTTTTTTGAAGTAATAATGCTGTTATGAATTTATAAAAAACCAAATACCAAATACTCTCAAAATTGACATAAAAGATTTTTTAAAACAAATATTATATTATTAAATGATATTGTCTTCCTAAAAATCAAATGTTCGGCCGAAAGACTTATATGATGATAGGTGTTTCATTAATGAACCACTTGGGGTTCTATTAGAAGTATATATTATGTTTATTAACCATATAATATAAAATACAAAGAGACGTGGTAAATGTCAAACTATTTAACTAAGAGTTAAATTTAAAAGATAAGGGTAATATAGTGACCCAAACCTGTATAAAACCTATTGGTTGAGTGGTTTTCAATACATCCACACCTTATCCTTTAAATAATATATTTTGGATCCACTAGAAACTGAAAATGATTTTATTATAAAATAATATTTCTAGGTTTTCCTATGGTGCCCCTCACCCCTCTTATAAAAGGGAACTCGCCCTTATCTATAATTTAAATCTTAAAAGCCATTTGGATCGGCCAAACCCTACCAAAATACCCTCTCAACTGTTTTCCCTTCATCCTAGAGGCCTTAATTTAGTCAGAAAGCCAACCTAAGGAGCCCTTTTGATCAAATCAAAAGGAAGAACCCGAAAAAGAGGTAAATATCTCACCACCTCTTCCAAGTTCCTTTCTTCTTCCACTTCTTTTTTCTTTGTTTTTTCCATTATAAAATAATGACCCCAGTATATTCTATATAATGTGATGTTATTATAAATATGGTACAACCAAATTCATTATTATGTCCATCCTTTGAATGACATGTCACCATACGTGAGTACGTACGGCTTACCGTCTCTACATTGTGGTGTAATTGTTATTCAATACAATATTATTTGGATGGGTATAATAATGATGTGTAATTAATGTAAATAATAAATATAACATGATAATGATTCTTTATATATGATATACCATCCAATTATATATTATTTTAATAAAAAAAGAATGATATTTTCGCTCGTGCGTACGTACGGATTACCATCTCCACGAACGCGATGAGATTCATTCCCCATCGTATCCATTCAAGAAAAAATTTCATTAGATGATTAAAAATAATGATTAAAGACTTAATATCATTATTAATATGAATAAGTTACATCCTATCCATAACAAACATTACTTATGTAACAAAACATATAAAGGGAAACGAATCAGTTAACACCCGAAACGATGATAATACTAAGATATTATTAAGAAAGAAATATTAAATGATCAAATATGATATCATATTAATATATATGATTCTTGTATAATTTAATAGAAATTATTTCACCATTATATAAGAGTTTAAACTACCCTAGAACATGGAAAAGTACAAGGTAAGGGTTTCTTTCACAATCTCTTTATTATTTGAGGTTGTTTATACATAATTATCTACTGGGACCTCTTTATCATCCACACCCATGTTTCTTAAAAACGTATTTCAAAAACATTCTTACTATTTTTTAATATATGGGTTAAAGTCATTTATACCCTTTATTAACCTTTGTAATATGTTTATAAAGTAATTTTTCTGTCATTTTCCAAACAAGGTACTTTATGACCTTTTTGACAAAATTAAGGTAAGAATTTTTTTTAACTTATACGGCGTGTGAGGCTATATTACGTCATTATAACATCGTCGAAGCTTCCCTTACAGGCTTATAAGAATATTTTAAAAATAAATTTTTTCTTTATAATTATGTGACTCTAAAATGATTTCAAAATAGAAAGAGATATTTCTCTAAAAAAGGTTTTGATTTCATCTATGTCAACATCCTTTGATGGATTTTAATTTTATTGAAGTTGATTTATTATGATACAAAACTTCCATATTGTATTGAAGGTTTTGTGATATGTTTGACTATTGATGTGCTATTTGTATACCATTCATGGTTTATGGATAAAGTTTTAACATTTCCTATGCTATTTTTAATATGAATTTTTATGTTATATTTCAACCTTTTCATATGAGGAATGTATTGGACTTAGTAAGTGATGGGTGGATCCCATTATAGCTCCTCAATGCATCGGTAGGTCTCATGAGACAACTAGATGTGGAATTGGCTGAGGCCTTTCCCAATGTAATATATGGTTTTGGCTGAGGCCTTAATTATTTTTATATATCTTGGACGAGGCCTTGAAAAAATGTTTCAAAATATCTGTCATTATACATTCCCTCATTATGAAAATAATATTGATTGTTCATGTGGTCATCCGAATAGTAGAATACCCATGATTATGTTTATTTATGGCATTATTTACTCAGATCATATTCCTTCCATAAAAGTATTTATGTTTATTATTGGTAAAGTCATGTGGTTTCAATTATTCATCATGCTTAATATTTATGTTATCTTCTGTTGTATTGCTTACCCTTACTGAACGTTTGAGCTCACCCCTTTCTTATGTTTCATTTTCCTAGGATATGAAGAAGTTAGATATGAGTGACTTGTAAGTAGAATCTTGGAGTCTTGGATGTTTCTAATGGAATATATTTGTGTTGTATTTCTTTTCAAGCTGTAAAGTTGAACTTATATATGAATCTTGTTTACAATAATACTAAACTGATCGGTCTTTTGAGACATGATTTCCTTGTGATCATGACAATGTTATGTAATAATGCACCGACTCTGTGTAACTAGGGTCGGGGCATTATAGTTGGTATCAGAGAAAGTTTAGTACAAACTTTAGAAACTAGATTTAGATAAACTCTGATTAGATCACATAACCCTATGATAGACTTTGAGGATTAGTATAGAAAAACTTTCTAGAATTTTGGTATTGTAGATATTTTGTGAGTTTTCTAAGAAATATATCCCTTTATGGATACGATCAGGTAGAGGCGGCTTTAGCATAGATGTACCTAGGGGTAAAACTTGAAAACACCTCTTTGAGCTATACTCGAACGGGAATTGGTGCACGACAATGGGCCTTGCTGCACTCTTGGTTATGACACTCCTGGGGGATATGCTTAGGATAATTCTCATTTTCATTACAAACAATTATGAAGGGTTTATGAGTATATACTTCCTCAAAGAAAACATTTTTATTATTATGGATTATATCCATAAACTGTTCAATTTATGTTAAGTGTTTTACAAGTTTGGATTTATGTATTGTGATTCACAAACTAATCTAGTATATGCCATTTTTTAGAAATGGCACCTAGTGGAAGGAATGGAAACTGTATCAATGAATTCACTCCATGTAGGGATTTCCCTTTTGGTCAAGATAATTATAGTGGATTTGGTGATACAACTAGTGTTGATCATCTTATCACCATATTGGGACAACTCACACAGGTTATGAGTAATAACCTTACCCGTATGGATCGCCCTGATCCACATCACGGAAGATCAATGTTAGACCACTTCATGAGGCAACAACCACCAACATTCAATGGGGGTACAAATCCATTAGTATCTGAGCAATGGATAAATTCCTTAGAGAAAATATTCCACGCCTTGGGGAGTAGCAAAAGGGAAAAAGTTGTCATGGATGTTTACCGCCTCACTGGAGATGCGGATCAATGACGGTCATTGATTCAAAACACAAAGGAATATGATGAAGTATCAAATATGGAATAGTGGGAGTTTAAAGAAATTTTCTTAGAAAAATACTTTCTTCATGACCATCGACCAGATATGGAAAAACAATTTCTAAGTCTGATGCAAAAGGAGGATGATAATGTCACAAAGTATGAAGCTAACTTTACAAGGTTAGCGAGGCATGCAGCAGATTATATATGTTACCCAAGAAGTTAGATTGACCATTTATTTGATGGGTTAAAACCATTTCTCCATCAAGAATTAGTATCACAGTCCTTCTCATTATATGAAGATATTGTATCGTGTGCTATCAAGATAGAAAAGGAATTATCTAAGTCTTGTGACTTTAAAAGAAAGAGAAGAAGAGATCTCCTGAACACTCTGGGAAAGGAAATAAGGATACAAAGAAGAAGGGAAGAATCCACCCTATGATAATTGCGAAAGGAAGCACCCTGGTTCTTGTCTAAAAGGAAAAGGTGTATGCTATAGATGTGTATAGAAAGGCCATATTGCTGGTGATTGTAAGGTAAAGAAAGACGCTACCAATTTTCAGTGCAACAATTGCATAGATATTTGACATTATGCAACTGAATGTCCTAAGTGTCAGATAAAATTACCTTAGAAAATGCCAAGGGATCTAGTCCAAGATTATGTGATCACTACTGTATAGATTGAAGCCCCGAAATATGTAGTGGTAGGTAATTTAATGGTTTCCTCAAGTTTAGACAATGCTTTATTTGATTCTGGATTAACACATTGTTTCATATCTTCCCAGTTTTCTATGAAAATTAGACATTTCCAATTTGATTTAACAAATGAGTTCTTAGTCAAAAATCGTAAGGGAAGTATCATTGGAACAAATAGAGGATTTACCTACTATGAAATAATATGTTGATTTGTTTCCAGAAGATTTACCTGGAAATCCTCCAGAACGAGAAATTGAGATTTCCATTGATTTAATTCCTGGTTCAAGGCCCATAACGAAGACCCCTTATTGAATGGACACTGTGGAATTAGTAGAACTAAATAAAAAACTAGCGGAATTTAGTAAAAAGGGATTTATTCGCCCGAGTGTTTCTCCGTGGGGAGCCCTTGTTCTTTTTGTTAAGAAGAAAGATGGATCTATGAGGTTGTGCATTGACTACAGGGAGATCAATGCGATAACAATAAAGAACAAATATCCCATACCTCGCATTGATGATTTATTCAATCAATTTCATGAAGCTCAATACTTTTCAAAGATTGACCTTCAATCTGGATATCATCAGTTGTGTGTGAAGAAGGAAGACATTCTGAAAACAGTGTTTCGAACCAGGTACGGGCATTACGAGTTTACAGTAATGCCTTTTGGATTGACTAACACACCCTATGTCTTCATGGATCTAATGAATAGAGTTTTCAAATAATATATTGATGACTTTGTAGTGGTATTTATTGATTTTATCTTGGTATACTCCAAAATCTATGAATATCATGAAAATCACTTGCGCATTATCCTGAAGACTCTTAGAAGACATGAATTATATGGGAAGTATAGAAATTGTGAATTCTAGCTTCAAGAGATTTCTTTTCTTGGACATATTGTCTCTAAGGATGGAATACCCATTGATCCTTATAAGATAAGAGAAATCCAAGAATTGCTAGCATCGACGATTATAACTAAGGTACATGGTTTTATTGGTTTAGCAGGTTATTATCGATGTTTCATCTAAAATTTTTCCCAATTGGCTAACCTATTAACAAAGATCACACAAAAAGGGGTTAAATTTGTTTTAACAAAAGAGTGTGAAGAATATTTTGATGAATTGAAATGAAGATTAGTTAATTCTCTTATCTTGAATCTACCATCGGGGAATGATGGGTTTTTTATTTATAGTGATGCATCGAAGAAAGGACTTGGTTGTATCCTTATGCAGAATGATAGAGTTATTTCCTATGCATCACGACAGCCAAAAATTCATGAGAAAAACTATCCTACTCATGAATCTGAGTTATCAGATGTAATATTTGATTTGAAAATTTAGAGACACTATCTCTATGGTGAGAAATGTGAGATTTATACTGATCACAAGAGTTTGAAGTATATTTTCTCACAGAAAGAACTCAACATGAGGAAAAAGAGATGGCTTGAACTACTCAAGGATTATGATTTCACGATACACTACCACTCGGGGAAGGTAAATAAGGTGGTAGATTCTTTGAGCAGAAATGATAATGGAGTTTTGAACAAGATGAGAGTTGAAAAGGATCCTATATACATGGATCTAGTAATGATGGATATGGGAATCACCATGGAAGGTGAAACATCAATACGTTTTCAAATGGTTGCCAAACCATATTTACTATAAAGGATAATGAGTTCTCAAACCAATGATGAAGAGTTTCAAATGAAGATTAAAGCTGTGAATGATGGGAGATTGAGTGACTTTGTGTATGAAGATGGAATTTTGAAATTTGGGAAGAGACTTTGTGTTCCCGATATACCTGGTCTAAAAACGGAATTGTTGTATGATGCTCATAGTTCTAATTTCTCTATACACCCTGGTAGCACCAAAATGTATAGAGATTTGAAGGAAACTTTTTGGTGGGGAAATATGAAGAGGGAGATTGCTGATTTTGTGTCAATATGTATGGTTTGTCAACAAGTGAAAGCTAGAAGGCAACAGCCTGGAAGAGTCTTGAAATCTCTTCCCATACCTGAGTGGAAATGGGATAATATTACAATGGACTTTGTCATGGGACTACCAAAGACTCCTAGAAGGAACGATGCAATATGGTTCATTGTTGATCATCTTACCAAGTCAGTACATTTTCTTGCTATAAGAGAAGATTTATAACTTGAACGATTAGAAAGACTATATATTAATGAAGTTTTAAGACTTCATGGAGTACCACTATCGATTGTTTCTGATCGCGATCCCCATTTTACATCAAGATTCAGGAAAATTATTCAGAAATCCCTGGATACTGAGCTTCTTTTGAGAGCTGCCTACCACCCCAAACTGATGGACAATCAAAACGAACTATTCAAACCTTAGAAGACATGTTGAGATCCCGCTCACTTGACTTTAAAGGTATGTGGGATCAATATTTACCTCTAGTATAATTCTCCTATAACAATAGCTTCTATTCAGGTATTCAGATGGCACCATATGAATCATTATACAGAAAGAGATGTCGCACACCAACCTGTTGGGATGATGTTGGTGAAAGAAAACTCGTAGGCCCAGAACTTGTGGAGGAAATGATGGAAAAGGGGAATGTAATCCAAAACCACATCAAAGCATCTCAAAGTAGGCAGAAGAGCTATGCTGATAACCGAAGGAAGGATTTGGAATTTCAGGTAGTAGATCAGGTTTTCTTGAAGGTATCTACATGGAAGGGTGTTATACATTTCGGTTAGAAGGGAAAATTAAGTCTTAGGTAAATCGGACCTTTCTAAATTCTAGAACGAATTGGGGTTGTAGCTTACCATTTGGAAATGCCTCCAAGTCTCTCCAAAGTTCACGATGTGTTCCATGTATCACTGTTAAGAAAATGCATGCCTCACCCAATGCATGTACTCACCTATGAGGAATTAGAACTGGAACCCGATCTGTCTTATTGCAAAGAGTCTGTCAAAATTCTTGATACAAGAGAACAAGTGCTGAGAAACCGGATGACTCATCTGGTAAAAGTTCTGTGGAGAAACCATATGATGGAAGAGGCAATGTGGAAACCCGAGGAACTTATAATGAAGAACCACCCTATTATTTTTAAGTATAAATACTCTAAAAATTTTGAGGATGAAATTATTTGAAGGAGGGGATAATGTAACACCCCAAGCTTCCACGGTATGTTTCCCTTTGAATAATGCAATAGCTTGCATTATATGCAACTTCGAGATTCTAACATACTGCGACCAATCAAACTAGCCATTATAAATAGTAATACCCACTTTTTAAAACTTTATAAATATTATCTTTCAAAATGGAATTCATTTTGGGATTCGGAATATCAAAATTAGCATGGGGTGAATTTTTGGTATTTTTCTGAAAACATTCAATTTTTGAAGAATAGTCAAAAACACTGAGTTATAGTTTAAAATCGAATTTTTTTAAATAATTATTTATTTTATGTAAATTTATTTTAGGTAAAAATAGATGCATAATACCTATATAATTTCAATGCAATTCATTGGAGTCAATTTATAATAATTTTAGATATATGAAAATCTTATTGAACTTTTTACCGTCTTTTACCCACCTCCTAGGAGAATTTGAAAATTCACATAAAACTTAATTTTAACGCTTATGTAAGTGAAATTTAAAAACTCTAAGAGAAACGGTTGATATCAGTAAGTAAAATGTGGTTCCATAATATGAAAATAATTTTTGTTGAATTGTAACTTTTTACTTTTATTTACCATGGTTAAAAGTAAATAGAGTAATTAAGGGTAAAAATGATATTATTATTACCCTAAAACATGTCTTAATTCTATTTTATATGTATAATTAGACCAAAAAACCTTAGGAATAAAATAATAACATCTTTGGTCCACTTGGATTAGATTAGGACACTTATTATTTTTTTATTTAAAGAAGAGTCAAAAGAGTTAAAATTAAAGATTAATTACTAAAACATTTTTAATATAGAGTTATACATAAGATAAATTAGTCTATAAATATTAATTATAAATATAAAACAATTTCCTACATAATGGTATTTTATTTATAATTTTTAGACATTAAATAATTTAATTTATTTATGACACAATAATGATGGAGTAATTAACTAATTAATGAAATATTAAAATAATTGATATTATAAATATCCAAATAAATGTAATTTGATACTTTTTATGAATTAAAATAATTTTCTTGGTTAATATGACATATTAGGGTTGTTTAGATGAATTGTTTTCGAAGTAATAATGCTGTTATGAATTTAGAAAAAACAAAATACCAAATAGCGTCAAAATTGACATAAAAGAGTTTTTAAAAAAATATTATATTATTAATTGATATTCTTTTCCTAAAAATCTAAGGTTCTTCCAAAAGACTTATATTATTATATGTGTATCATTAATTAACCACTTTGGGTTCTCTTAGAAGTATATAGTAAGTTTATTAACCATATAATATTTAATACAAAGAGGCATGGTAAATGTCAAACTATTTAACTAAGAGTTAAATTTAAAAGATAAGGTTAAGATAGTGACCCAAACCTATCTAAAACCTTTTTGTTGAGTGTTTTTCGACCCATATTTACCTTATACTTTAGATAATCCATTTTGGAGCCATTAGAAACCGAAATTTATTTTATTATAAAATAATATTTCTAGGTTTTCCTAAGGTGCCCCTCACCCCTCTTATAAAAGGGAACTCCCCATTTCTCTCTAATTAACACCTTCAAAGCCATTTGGATCGGCCAACACCTGCCCAAATACCCTCTAAACTGTTCTCCCTTCATTCTAGAGGACTTAATTTAGTCATAAATCCAACCTAAGGAGCTCTTTTGATCAAATCAAAAGGAAGAACCTGAAGAAGAGGTAAATATCTCACCACCTCTTTCAAGTTCCTTTCTTCTTCCACTTCCTTTTTCTTTGTTGTTTCCATTCTAAAATAATAACCACAATATCTTCTATATACTATGATTTTATTATAAATATGGTACAACAAAACTCATTATTCTATCCATCCTTTGAATGAAATGTCACCATACGTGCATATGTACGGCTAACCGTCTTCACGTCGTGGCGTAATTGTTATTCAATACATTATTATTTGTATGGGTATAATAATGATGTGTAATTGATGTAAATAATAAATATAACATTATAATGATTCTGTATATATGATATAACATTCAATTATATATTATTTTAATATCAAAATAATGATATTTTCACTCGTGCATACATACGGATTTCCGTCTCCACGAACACGATGAGATTCATTCCCCATCATATCCATTCAAGAATAATTTTCATTATATGACTAAAAATAATTTTTAAAGACTTAATATAATTCTGAATATTAATAATTTACATCCTATCCATAAAAAAATTACTTACGTAACAAATCATATAAAGGGAAATGAATCAGTTAACACCTGAAACGACGATAATACTAAGATATTATTAACAAAGTAATATTAAAAGATCATATATGATATCATATTAATATATATGATTATTGTATAATTTAATAAAAATTATTTCACCATTATACAATAGGTTAACTTACCCTCTACCATGAAAAAGTACAAGGTAAGGGTTAATTTCACAATCTCTTTATTATCTGATGTTGTTTATACGTAATTATCTACTGGAACCTCTTTATCAACCACACCCATGTTTCTTAAAAATGTATTTCAAAAAAATTCTTAATATTTTATAGTCTGTGAGTTAAAGTAATTTATACCCTTGTTTCACTTTTATAATATGTTTATAAAGGAATATTTCTGTCATTTTCCAAACAAGGTACTTTATTACCTTTTTGAAAAAATTAAGGTGAGAATATTGTTTTAACTTATACAGCATGTGAGGCTATATTACATCGTTATAACTTCATCGAAGCTTCCCTTAAAATATTATAAGAATATTTTCAAAATAAATTTTTTCTTTATAATTGTGTGAATCTTAAATTATTTCAAAATAGAAAGATATATTTCTCTAAAAAAGGTTTTTATTTCATCTATGTCAATATCCTTTGATGGATTTCAAGTTTATTTGAAGTTGATTTATTATGATACAAAACTTCCATATTGTATTGAAGGTCTTGTGATATGTTTGACTATGGATGTGCTATTTGTATACCATTCATGGTTTATGGTTAAATTTTTGACATTTCCTATGCTAGTTTTAATATTAATGTTTATGTTATATTTTAACCATTTCATATGAGGAATGTATTAGACTTAGTAAGTGATGGGGGGAGCCCGCTATAGCTCCTCGATGCATCAGTAGGTCTAATGAGGCAACTAGATTTGGAATTGGCCGAGGCCTTTCCCAATTTGAAATATGGTTTTGGTTGAGGTCTTAATCATTTTTAGATTTCTTGGCCGAGGCCTTGACAAAATGTTTTTCAGAATGTCCAGAATTAAACATTCCCTCATTATGAAAATAATATTGATGGTTCATGTGGTCATTCGACTAGTATAATACCCATGATTATGTTTATTTATGGCATTATTTACTCAACTCACATTCCTACCATAAAAGTATTCATGTTTATTGTTGGTAATGTCATGTGGTTTCAATTATTCACCATGCTTTATATTTATGTTATCTTCCATTGTATTGCTTACTTTTACTAAGCATTTGAACTCACCCCTTTCTTATGTTTCATTTTCCCAGGATATGAAAAAGTTAGTTATGAGTGACTTTAAAGAATAATCTAGGAGTCTTGGATGTTTCTAATAAAACATATTTGTGTTGTATTTATTTTCAAGCTGTAAAGTTGAACTTATGTATGAATCTTGTTTCCAATAATACTAAATTGATCGGTCTTTCAAGACATGATTTCCTTGTGATCATGCCAATGTTATTTAATAATGCACTGACTCTGGGTAACTAGGGTTGGGGCATTACATGATATATCTAGGGATTAGTTTTTATTTATTTTTGAACCTCATAACCTTCATTCATGGATAGATTCATAGAAATATCATCTTACTAGCCTCAATTTTTAGATCACATTATTGGTTATTAGCATATATTTTATATCGACATTGAGATACCATGATATGAAACTGAATTGTTCTAACCTTCTCTTCCATTTCTTTTGTGATCTCATGTCCCAATAGTTTTCTCTCTCCAAATTAATCATAGTACGTTGGAGGTCTATATTTCTTCCCATAGAGGGATTGATAAGATTCCATATAAATTATTCAGTAAAATCTATTCTTGTAATGAAACTCAACTAAAAGATGGTGTTGGTCACAAAAATCCTTTGAAATCTAACAATCCATATCTCAACATATCCTCTAGGGTTTAAATTATTCTTTCAGACTAACCATCCACCTGAGGAAGATACAAAGTGTTGAAACTCAATTTTGTATCATGTGATTACTAAATAATTCACCAAAACATAGATGTAAACCTTGGATCTAGGTATGATATAATAGAATGTGGTACTCCATGAAATATTACCAATACCTTAATGTATATCCTGGAAAGATAATCTAGAGAGAATTATTCTTTGATATTGATTAATTGTGATAACTTTATAAGGTGATCAACTACCACCCATATATAATTAAATCCTTTAGAGATTTTGTGGAGTCCAATGACAATATCTATAGTGATGTTCTCCCATTTCCATTCTAGTATGCGTAATGGATGCAAAATCCCTTTATACTTTTTTCTTTAAACTGTAAATTACTAGAATACCAAGCACCGAGACAAAAAATCTACGATATCTCTCTTAATTCCATCCGATCAGAATTATACTTTCAAATCCATATACATCTTTTTACTTCTAGGATGAATAGAGAATGAAGAATTATGATCTTCCCCTAATATCTCCTTTTTCAAATTGGGTATGGAAGGAACACATACATGGTTCTTAAACCTTATCATTCCATCATAATAAATGTTAAACTCAGAAACATTTCTAAATTTATTTATCATCTCTACATATTCCTTTTTCACCTCCTTAATCTCCACATGGATCAATGGTTAAACATTTATTTGATCAAGATAATATATTTCACATTCCTTTAGGATTTCTAGATCCACCCTTTAAAAATCTAGAAATATTGGATCTTTTTTTATCCTCTTCATGGATAAGTTATCATGACACTTTCAACTCAAAGTATCGGCCACCTTATTCGCTTTCCTAAGGTAGTAATGTATTAATCAGTAATAATATTTTATCAAATATAACCATATTCTATAGATCATGTTTAGATACTTCTATTTGAATATATATTTCATAATTTTATGATCATTTTATATATCACACTTTTCTCCATAAAGATAATTCATAACTATCTTTAATGAAAAAATTACCACTACTAAATTCAAACCAGGAGCTAGGAAATTATTCTCATGAATATTTAATTACCACATGACATAAGCGATAACCATGTTATTATTCATAATAACTCATCCCAATCCATTATTGAATTCATCACTATAGATTACAAACCCTTCTCCACAACATGGTAATGTAAGAACAGGTGTGTTGACTAACCTTCTCTTCATTTCCTTAAAATTTTAATCTCATTCATATATCTAGGGAAACTTGACACCCTTCCAAGTTAACATGTTCATAGGATTATACAAATGTGGAAAATTCTCCACAAACCGTCAATAATATTCAACTAAACCAAGAAAACATTATATCTTTATCACCATGGTTGGTTTAAGACAATATTTAATAGACTCTATGTTTGATGGATCTACTAATATACCATATCTTGAGATTTTATGACTGAAAAATGAAACCTTTTTCAGCCAAAATTGACACATTGTAAATTTTTTATACAGTTTCTCCATCCTTAAGGTCTTTAGTACAATTCTCAAGAGATCTCCATGCTCTTCCTTTTTCTTTGAACAGATAATAATATCATCTCTAAATACTACCAAAAATTGATTAAGGTAATATTTAAATACTCTATTCACTAAATCCATAAATATTGTAGGGGAATTAATAAGACTAAAAGGCATTAATATATATTCATAGTTTCCATACCTTATATGGAGTATTTTTTTGACTATATCCTCTTTCTTGACCCTTAATTGATGATTTCTAGAATGAAGGTGGATCTTGTAAAAATATAGATCTCTATATAGTTGATCAAAAATGTTATCAATATGAGGAAGAGAATACTTATTCTTGATCCTGATATTTTTCAATTCCCAATAATCAATATATATTCACATTGACCCATATTTATTTTCAAAAAAAATATGTTTAAGCCAAGGGGACACAATTATCTGAATGAATACCTTATCAAGGTTTTCTTGAAGTTTCTTCTTCAATTCCAACAACACAATTAGGTTTATTTTATAGAGAGTCCTTGAAATTGGTGTGGAACTAGGTATGATTTCTGTTGATAACTCAACTTCACGTTTTGGTGGAAGGTTAGGAAACTCTTCTACAAAGACATCGAAAATTCTCAAATAATAGGAATATCATCGATATCAATTTTCTCCCCAACCATTTGAGATAAAAATCCATTATTAATGGGAATTAGGACCCATCCACTCAATGTAATCTCTACATGATGTTTATACTTATCATCACATTGATGGATGATCATAGGAGGGTTTAAAATATAAAACAGAACTTCTAGTCCTCAATAGTTGGCATGGGATTTATGAATTGAAATCCAATCCATGCATAATATGACATAAAATTCAACAAAAGGAAGAATGAAAATATTTGTAGGAAGAACATTCCCAAAAACCTCAACTAGAGAGGAATTGTTGACTAGGGATGCAATCATCATACCATTAGGGTTTTATACTACTAATTTCACATATAATCATTTTTGTGGAATTTGAACACCATTATAAAATTATTTAGATATGAAAGAGTGGGTAGATCCAGAATCAAATAAGACATTATAAGTTCTATAGTGGATGGAATGTGTACTTTCTACCACATCACTATATCACCCATCATCAAAAATAGATATTTCAGTGATTTTCCTTTTATACATGGCTTAAGAGGTTGTTGACATAGATAATCATCACCAGCACTTAGGATTTTTCATTTGATTTCATAATGACCATTATCCTTACACTTGTAGCACTGAAGCATGGGAGGTGAATTTTGTGCCTCTTTTTCTCCATTCACACTATTAGATAACTTCTTCCCATCAAATCTCCAATAAAACACCTGATGACATTCCCTGTCACACTTAAAACATTTATTAGACCCCTTATGTCAATTTCATTCATGTTTCTTCCCATACTTATAGTATAATGGAAAGATAATATTCTTCTCTTCGGGATTTTTAGGTTTTCCTTTATACTCCATCTTTTTTTCTTTTGAAAATAATGGGATTGATATTTGACTCCAACCTCTATTAAAACCTTGATTACATAATGCACAATCTCTTTGTAACTACTAATGTCTCTTACGGAAAATGCCCTTATGAAACTTGGCTTTAAAACACTAAAGAATCTATCAATGTTACTTTTAGGTTGGATGATAATTCTATAAGAGTACCTTGTAGGTCTTGTGGTATTATCCTCATAGGTACCAATTGATTCATCATCCCTTGGAATTAACCCAAGGAACTCTTTCTCCATATTCATATGAAGAATCTGAGGAAAGTAATTTTTGAAAAATATGTTCTTGAACTCATACCAATCAATGGATTTAATCTCATCTTTTTTCCTTGTGTTATTGATTATCATCCATCCTTGTTCTGATTCCCTTTCTAATCAGTAAATATCGAAAATGAATTTCTCATGCTCTGGGCTCTGTTGAATAGAGAGTATATTTTCATTATTACTAATTCCTTTATCAACATCAAGTACATCAGGAGACCCACTGAATGAATAGTGATGTTGCCTCTTGAAGTAATCAACATAATGTTATTCCCTATTTTGGTCACTTGGAATTCCACAATGATTTATAGCTTGAGGATGTTGTGTGATCATAGCAAGAAGATTTTTCATTCCATATCCCATAGTATTCAGTTTCTTAAGAGGAAAATCATTTCATTTTTCATCTCAATCACCATTAAGGTGGTTCTGTTGGGTTCCATCGATTGACTAAAACCAATAGTCATTTAATGAGAAACATTTATCATAGTGAGAAACCATATAATCCTAAAAATTAACTTATAGGGTGTCTATGTTATGAAATATTCCTTAATCTATGACAAATTAGGTTTATCCTATGTGTTTATAGAAAAAGTTTACTAAAATATTTCACGATGGTTTGTGAAGAGATTGTGAATTCCCAGAGCATATCCCCAAATAGTATTAAACCATGTGTGCAGCAAGGCCCATTGTTGTGAACTAGTTTAAACCGATTCAATCCCGACACACCTTCTCAGAGTAGTTAACCCTAAGTATATATATGTTAGATCCACGTTAACTTTTATTATCCATTTAGGGATTTATTTATAATAAACCACTCACTCTATCCTCCACCATGATTATTGGACATTTTCCTATACTTATCCATATCCTTAGACATGTCCTTATGGTTCTCAATATGGTTTTATCATCCTAGTTTCAAAAGGTTAACTAAAATTTTTATATAATTACAACTATAGAGGAAATAATTTTTTATACATTAATATTACATTAATTTTTTAGGATACTTAATACATTAAAAAAACAAAAACCCAAATACCTTATTAGTCTAGTACCTTTGGAAACATGGAAACACAAAAATCGGAACATAAGAGAACTACATTATCTCTAACTAGGTTCATCATGAATACAAACGTTCTTAGACATGTCATACTTAATACATATCTTCATAACTATGTAAATGATACATAAAAAATAGGTGATATCATATGCTCAATAAGGTTAAACAAGGGATATATATAAACATAATCATGACCATAAGGGTATGATAATATGATCATGATAATATAAAATCTTACCATGCATATCAAATATCATAAAAATTAATCATGGAATAAATATTGGAATTTCATAAGATATTAATCATAAGGAGAAGAAAACTCATGAGTTTTCTGGAGAGATAGATCATAATATTTCATCAATGGAAGCATAATCATAATCAATCCTGATAAATGATGAGATTTTTTAAATAAAATATTACCACATGGTAACTTGGGATCATACATTCCAAGTAAGAAAATGATATTAAAATAACCTTAAAATATCATGAAAACGAATATATTAATGATATAAAATCTCAAATGGAAGTGTATGCACCTCAAAAAAATAATTTAGGTGTATAATAAAACATGTGTCTCAAATAAGGAAAATTGAGACAAAACTATCTTAGCAATTTGGTAACTTTTGAAACATAAACCCCATGAAAGAAAGATAATATAATGGATATGTAAATACCCATAAATTTAAGAATAATGATTAGAAAATTAATTCATCTCCATTATATATAGAACACAAAATAAAAGAGTGGTTAACATGGCATGTATCTCACGGATATAAAAAAGTGAGATGAAATTCCCTTACCGTATGTCTTGACACTCGTCATACTCATACAAGCCTCTTGTATAATAAGTATAATTTTATTATAAATATTTTTTGGAACCATATTCTTATATCTAATACCATATACTATTTTTTTATGAATTTATATTACCTTCTTTTTAATAATTTTATGTTAGGGTTTCACATTGAGTAATATCTGCATTGTAGTTCATACATGTTTTGACTTATTATTCTTGATCATCTTACTTAGATCATGATTTACTTAATTATAGAATGTAAAACATTATATAAGTATCATATATATTTATTATATATGTATTTATAATAATATATAAAATATAGGATGATGAAATGGAATATCCTATTCATGGAGATGGTAGACCATACATACGCATGAACGCTATTTCAGTTTTATTATCATATTGAAAGAAAGTATGTAAATGAAATATATGTATATATGTATATAATATCATTAAAGTAGAATTATTATGTTATATATATCATATATTTTCACTAAAACCATACTTAACACATTTTATGTAATTTGTGAACAAATAACATCGCTTTGAGAAGGTGGCAGTCCACACGTCCACAAACAATGTTGTTGTATTTACACAATATAGAAAGTATAAGTTTTTGTGTTATAAAACAATTACATAAGCATAAATACATAATAATTATAATATATATCATATATATATACTATTTCCATCATAATTCTCAACCATGAAATGTGGTATAGGGAAAACATACAATCATCATTTCGTGAGGCGGTAGTTCACCGTACACAAATATAGTATATTTGTTACCCATTAGATGTAATTGTGTGTATTTTTAGGTTGAAACATTAGAATAAAAGTATAAAATTATATTTGGGATAATAATTATTCTTTATAATCATGGAATAAGGAGTGTTTTGGGGAGGGTGGGGGTATAATGGAAATAAAACTAAAGAGCTTAAGGAATGATGTTACCTCTTCTTTGGGTAATTTATTTTGGTTATCACCAAAGGGCTTCCTTGGATGGATTTCTACCAAAGGGGAGGCTTATATAATTATGGGAGGTATTTTTATGATTTATTTTAATATATCTTGTTCTATCCAATGTATATTGATATGTGTGAGGAAGTGGGAGGAGAGGAGGCCTTTTTATAGTGGAGGAGGGGTGGCACACTTGTAAATTTTGGAAAAGGGGATTCCACCCACCTTTTCTCCATTTCCAGTGGCCCTAATAATAGAAAAAAATTTATAAAATAGAGTATAGGGTCTAAATATTTCCATAAAATGTATTTTTTACAATTTTACAGGTTGTTTTGGTCCTTATGTTTATGTTTTAGTTCTTTGTTAGGCTAATTTTTCCCTTAATTTCTATAATTAATTTTCATCACCTTCACTATTATTTTTGTTCAAAAACTAAATTGGAATTAATAGAAATAATATATTATTATTATTAAAAATACGGAATCCATTTTCCCAAATTCCAGTCATATAATTGTAATAAATTAATTTAAAATTAATCTTGTATATGAGATGACGTTGTGGGTTTTTTAAGTAAAAAATGTTAAAAAGTCTGTTATGTTTTTATATTCAATTTCAATGTGAAATTTTTTCAAATCACCTAAATTGGATTAATTGAAATATTATTGATATAATTTGACTTTAATACCAAATTAACATATAATTTATCACTATAATTAAATTATTTGAAAAGGCATTTTTGAATTAAAATTCAGTATTTTTCATTATTCATCAAAAATTGAAGTTTCCCAGAAAAATCCAAAACAATTTTGCCTAAGATAATTTTAAAATTTTAAATTCAAAAATGATGTTTGTTTTATCAAATTAAATTTCTAAATTTTCCTAAAATTAATTTTATTATTTTTTAAAAAAGGACATGAAAAGCAGCTCATTTGAGAAAATAATATTTTTAAACATATAAAGACTTTACCAAAAATTATATTATTTTATTATCAACATTTTTTATTTATATAAAATCATTATAAAAAATATTTTAAAATTGGTTAATTATATTCATATTACTAAGTTTAATAGTTAGTTTAAAACTATCTTGTTTAAATAATTCTAATAATAAAATGATTTTTTATAGAAACTCAGTGTTGTGTGTAACGTATGCCAAGTCAGTGTTGCATATAGCTTAAGACAAGTCAGTTCCAAGTTAAATGAATGTTTTACTTTGTCGAATGAAATACATCAATGAAAATTAATTTATTTGAGAAAAGAAAAAAAGTTACATAAAAAATACGGGTGTTAGAACTATGGTCATGTAAATACTTAGTTCCATGGTTTCATTTGTAATCAATTAATGGAAGGATTATCCTAACTTAATATATGTTTGAAGGATTTT
The DNA here is from genome assembly GCA_963277665.1 of Viscum album. Lineage (NCBI taxonomy): Eukaryota > Viridiplantae > Streptophyta > Magnoliopsida > Santalales > Viscaceae > Viscum > Viscum album. The sequence continues at coordinate 2,067,367,261 of OY728132.1, forward strand.
TGTTTGTTATGTATAAATTTCTTATTTTACCCTTTTACATGTATTTTTAATACTATATGGAATTTAATTAAGTGATTAACCATTTTTTGATAAAATATTTACATATAATCATTTTATTTTAATGCCATCTTTTCAAGTTAGTCAATTTGTTTTTGTGATCATGGTCAGGAATCCATAAAATAAATCATTTAAAAGAAATAAATAAAACAAATAAAATGTGGCATGGTAATGATAATTAACTAGTTGTTTTTTATTGAACATAAAATAAACAAACTATTGACCCTAGTTGATAGAAAAATTCTTTGAGATAGTATGGTCTTAAGTTACATCATTCAACCATTATCCTGTGTAACTTCTAGGTTTGGTTTCACCTCAGTTGCATCTTGAACCAACTCCATGTGTTTGGTAGATCTATCATTAAAAATTTTTTACATAACTTATAGGTGAAGATAACCAAAATGATAATTTACATAAAAGAATCCATGGGAACATAGGCCCCAAAAATAATAAAGAGAGAGAGAGATGACTCATAAACCAACATTTTAATTTAACAATAATAATTAAAAAAACCCAAGAAATAAATGAATTTTAATAAACCAAACACATACGATGGTCGTTCTAAGATCAGGATCATCCACCTGTGCACTAAATATGTTTTCAGAATAACTATATTGAATTTTTTTATCAATATTTAATTAATATAAAAGGTGTATGAATTAGTCTGATTAGTTATATGATTAATCAGTAAATTAAATTTATATTAATGTCCATACATTATGTCTCATACAAACCCATACACTGCGATTTGGAATAAATTCTAAATAATATCAATTTAATTAAAATTTAATAAAATAAGTGTACAACTTGTACTTGGTGGAAAATCGATGAGTACCTCTTTGAACAATTTGGCATGTATTGAGATTGTATATAGTCTACTCATGCAGTGTATAGCATAATTGTTTTCATGTAATTACATATTTTGTATAAGTAAATAAGTAACACATAAGCACAAGTTAATTAACTTATCATGTACTAATTTTAATTCACTTGGATTAATCAAATTATTGTGATTATACATAGTATAAAGTTCAGAATTCTATATAGAAGTTAATTAAAAATTTAATATCATATGAAACATATCATATGGAATTTACAAGTCCATAAAGAACACAAAAAAACATAATGATGAGTTGTATAGATTAATAAATTAACTTTTTATTTTCCTTCTAATCATTATGGGTATACAATATGTACATATAGCTATACACCATGTATCTTAATCATTATTTGTCTGTAATACATGCCTAGGGATTGGTCGTGTATTTTTTGTACCATCATGAAATGCATTTTGTACTCTTATATTATCCTCTTAGAATCTTTGTCACCTTTGGATGGGTTCATTTGATATTATTCATTAAATTTTTACTAGTGATCGATTATATGAGAAAGAGATAAAGAGAAGAAGAATATATATCAGTTAACAGATTATAATAATTAGTTTCCTAAAACGAAAACTAAATTTTAAATATGTAAATAAATAATAAATAAATAAATAAATATAAATTGAATATAATCTCTCCGATACTATTTATTGGCTCTAAACATAGATAATGTTCTGGTTAGGCCTATGTCCAACTCTTATTTTTTCAGATTATATGGATAATATGCAATGTAGATGATGATGAACATCTTGGCCAATGAAATTTTTATTAAAATTATTAACAAAACATTTTCACAAAAACCAAATGTTGGTCTATTCATTTTTATTTATAATTAATTTAATTTAAAAAAAAGAAATTTTACCTTGGTCTTGATATCTTTCTTCATGGATAGTGTTAATCATTTAAACTTGATTGGCATCTCGTCTTTATGCCATGAGGACCCAAGTAAAGCACCTCTAGAAGTGATTCACATGTGCTCCTTTGATCTTTGAACAATGTTGATAAAACACTTGGTGAAATCATGACAGATTAAACATCTTGAATTATTCACCCTAATCAATTCACAATATTTTAGGATTGAAGGAATCTCTCTTATTCTTCTTGATCTTCAGTGAAAAAGCGGGGGAGGATGGAGTTGAGAGGAATATTATTCTAAATGATTAACCTCCCACAATTTTCATAATTTTTTATTTATAGACCCTGGGTTAGGGTTTCACATTAATTAATTGCACAAAGTCCCTTAAAATTATATTCAATTAATAATGAACCTCATTTCATGTTAAATAATAATAATATTCTTTAATTTCAAGGAATTACCTAAACCATGCAATTATAAATATTATTTATCTTCTGGTAAATAATTATTTAACATTGATCTAATAATTGGGTCTACTTGAAATCCATAAAATTTATTGAATTCTTAAATAAATATTTAAATATAATAAATAAATATAATATTCAAGGGTTGAGGAATAAAAATTATGTATTTTACAATTCATATAATTAATGAAATTATTTTTTAATTAATAATTATTTATACCTTGTGAATAATAAGAGATGAATATTATACATTCAATAAATAAATAAAAAATCTATTCAAAATATGGTGAATAAATTATTTATTTTAATATTTGAGTATTTAATTAAATTATTTATTAATCTATAAATAATTATTTATTACCTTACAAATAAAAAGAGATAAATAAATATAATATTTTTCAATGTAAGAAAAAAATTACCTTTTGAATAAATATTTATTTATTATTTTTTATCAATAAATATTGAATAAATATCCCTTCGTGATCTATAAAATAATATTTACTCCAAACAATAAAAATAAATAATATTTAACTAAGATCAATCGAAAAACTTTACATGGGGCCCTTTGGGATTCATTCCCAATGACATTAGGTTGTCATTCCTAAATTCCAAGATTACAATCTACCAATGGGTCAAGGAACCCACATAGGAATAATATATATCACAATGATGACTACCAGATACAAATTCTTATAGTTTAATATAATCCCTTTTTCTTGATATATTCATGAGAAAGTTTGCACGCCTATATCATCAACCTTTATGATTCATACATCTTTCTTTTACTATCTGAAAAAAACCAATCTATAATATCTCTGGTTTTTTTACTATGATCATTTGAATATATATATATATATATATATATATATATGAAATGATTCCTCGAATTTGGAATTGTGGTTGGGTGTCTCAGGACCTTAGAATTTATATATATATAAATATAAATATTTTTTAATTTACGCACATTTATCTTTTCTGAATAAATGGATTTCCTATTGATTAGGACCTCATATGTGAAATATCAGTCCATGGTTGTTTTCATAATTCATGGTTTGCCCTAGGTGAAACATAAATTTTGTTAGTGTTGAATTTTTTATAGTGGGGAACCGTGGGATGGTTATTCAAATAAATTAAATGAATAATTTATTCAATTTATTTAACTTGTGATAATGTTTTTTATATTTTCTGATTTTTCATGATTTAAATTATTCGTATGATCCCATTCAATTTTATATTCTTCAAAATCAAATTTTTTATCCTTGTTACCCATTTGATTCACCCACTGTTTCTTCAATTCATGGTCATGGTTGGGATCGCATTGGTCAATGTGAATCTTAATTCATTCTTGTCATTTTTCCTATTATTTTTCTTGTACTTCACCATTGTCACATAGGGTTATAGTTTGACAATGTCGGGTCAGATTTAACCATGATCAAATATGTGGATTCGTGGAGGATTCATAAATGTGATAGGTATTTTTGTTTTATTGTTGGATCATGATGTGGTGTGTGATAAGGGTGTTGGAAACATGAAACATAGTTCGAATCGTGGGTATTTATCCACTAGTGTGTTGAAACGGTGGCATAGAGTGATGGGTTAACCCACATAGTGTTTTAGTAGATACAATCTATTCATCGACGATGGGTCTTGAACTGTAAGCCCAAGATATGAGTTCTTCTACATGATTCATAGTGGAAATTGTACTGGAGTATGTGCATGAGATATTCATTAAATGAAAATTAATTTCTATAAAATTTCAACATACACAACATGTACTATACAGAACACACATTATGTATCCCCTTAGTATGGCGTCTAGGGTTTTGATAAGAATTAAATATCACTCACTATGTATGAAAAATACACTCTCTCTACCCTTGTGATGGTGGATTGGAATGTTCCCTACAAGTACATAAGAGTAGACATGGATAGGTACATGAGAACAACTAGAGTACATGGGCACGACCATGTACTCGAACATGGCCAGTGCACCAAAACACAACCAGTGCACATAGGTACAACCAAGGTGCTTGGGTATGAGCCAAAGTTCACAGGAATGGGTCAAAACACATAGGTAAACCCAGGACATCCATGAAATAGCATGTATACCTTATATACTCCATGTAATTTATCCCAAGGGATTCCACCTTCTGTATATCTTTCTTCAGAATTCATATTTTGGAATGTGATTTGTCTATCCTATTTAGATTTCTAATTTGGACTTCATGGTCACCTTTATTTTGGAATAAAATATATGACATGAGGTTTTATGAGTGTGATGCTTTCTTTGGTATTGAATGATTCATGGAGATGATTAGGTTTGGTCACTAAAGAGATAATGAGGTCAGTACTCCCCGATCATAATAGGGAGCGAGTCCCCCATCATATTTATATTGGTAGAGTTGGTACTCGCCCATAATATAGAATAGTGTGGTTTCTCTGTCTATGGATTGGTACACCCCCGTATTTGAGCTCCAACAATGGGTGTTCTCTCTATTAGAGTTAGTTCTCCCTCAGTTGTGTAGATAAGTATCGAGGAGTGGGCTCATCAACCCAAATTCTGATGAACTTTCATGTGATGCTAGGAATTCGAGATAGAACATAGGGAGATGCAGACCGAATCATCATTTTTAGATAGGTTTTGGAGATATAGATTAGATTTATCTCAAGATTGGATTTCATTATAATCATATCATTTAGGTTTATATTTACACTCTTAATTAGGGGTTGATCTAACTATTTTATTATTCTATTTCTCCATTCTTGGTTTTTAGGGTGTCCTACATGGTATATATATACTTACCCTTTCACGGTATTTTCCTACACATGTTGTGTTCTATAAAAATTACATAAATATCGGTGGAGATATTAGTGTACCAGGTTTCAGAGGAGCATAGTTAGACCTAGAAGAGCTGATCATGTTCAGTTTTTGGCCTTGGATATTATGAGTTAGGAATTATTAATTCTTTCCCCTTTTCTAGTTTGTGTTATGTTGGGACCTCATTTATTATGTGTCATAAATTTTCCCCCTTTATAATTTTTATACTACACTTCTTACTTTTATGTTTTGCAAGAGTTTGTTACATACAGTTTTATACTCTAGTTGTTTAGTATTTTATTATATCTTTTCAGTGCTTCATAGAGACTGTTGTGTGTGTGAATTCAGTTACATAGGCTAAGGCCTTTAATTTTAGTGATATTCCTTCTTGACACTAGTTTCAATCCCCTAGCCTATTGTAGGTGTTATTGGGGTGTCACAGTCAACTTAATTCCATCCAGGTGGTCATCAGTGGGTTGTTTCATGACATAGTGGTATCAAAGGTGGTCTTTCACTTGGGTTAGGGATTAGAGGTTAATCATATTATAGCTTTTGGTTTATGAAAAAGTGGAAATGAATTTAACATATCTCATTTTTTCTCTTAGACTAGGGAACCCAGTGTTGGTGTGGTGACTGACATATCAATTTACCATGACTCTAACTACATTCTTCTCAACTCAAATTGTTGAGGCATCGATTGTAAGGAACCAAGGGTGTTTTAAACATATACTATTGGGTATTATGTATTTTATGTACTTCATAATACGTCTCCCAATATATTCTCATCTAAATATGGTATGTTTATTAACATTCACGATGCCTCTATGATGATATCCAGCTATAATACTAATATAGGATTTTGATGATGATTAGTTGATTGATGAGGCTTTATTTTAGGGTCTTTGTCACAATATTTTTCCTCTTGTAAATCATAGTGTAGTGGTATTACCTATTGAGAATTTTATGGATCCTCCTCTAGTGGTTCAAGTAGATGATCGCATGTGTCTTGGATATTCGATATCTTTGGATGTTTGGGATGACGATGCTTATAGTATTATCACATTATGCTAGTAATAGTGATAGATACCATTAATTTTTAATTGATATAGAGACCCTCATGTGGTATAATATTGGATTGAGGTAGTGGTATATGTTTTTAAGCTTGTTCTGGTGCTAGTTGATCATATGTTTGTGCTTGCAGCTAGTCCTCTATATAGAATAGTAGGGAGATGGTGGATTCAGATCACCCAGACTCATGATAAGACAATTAACTTATTTTAAGGCTTCCAGTATATATTACACGAAATGTATTACCCTTTTCTTTATGTAGAATCAGGAGCTTCTCTAGTTTCATTAGGGTGATATGTCAGTTGATGGGTATGTTTTGAGGATTACTAACCTCGTATTACTCTCTCAATATGGTGTGGGATGGATACTTCTGGACATGGAAGTTTTAGGAGGACCTTCATTGTGATGATCATGTTATCATGGTAATATTTTACATTCTAACTTATGTTGGGGTGTTGGGGTGGGATTTAGTTATAAATAAGTTCTTAATAGAGGGATTTCAGGCAGCTACAATCCATAGTGTACATCATGGGGATGATTCATCTGTAAAAGTTAGTAGTCATAAATCTTAAGGATCTGGGAACATGAGGCATACTCATTCCTAGACTCAAAAATATGGATCTATGATATAGAATTTTCACAAGGGGTCCAATAATCTTATGGAGTAAAGGTTCTATACCTGTGATAGGTGAGGCCACATGGCTCATGATTTCCCAACAAAATGTGTTGGGTAAGGTAGATAGATAGTGGGTGGACCTCTATAGTAGATGCAACATCATGATTAGGGATCTCTCAAGCATGGTTAGGATGGCCTTGAGGTAGGTGATTCTAATTGAGTATTAGGTGTATCTCTAGGTAGAGTAGTTTTTGGTGGAGGATGATGTTATGAGCTACCCCACCATCACCACCATGTGGCCCCTACCTAGTTCATAGTGATGGCGGTTGAGGGAACATGAAATTACAAGTTATGGATGGATATGACTAGGATTCTCATTAGATGATTAACGTTATGATCTATATATATTCTACTCTATCTCTAGTACTTGTACACATAGGTAGGAGTAATTATTTTTTATCCATATCTCTTGTGTGAAATCTTAAGCTTCTGGTGGAGTCTTTATCCTAGTATTTATGGTTATAAATTCCTACATGGAGTGATTATTCTATATCACACATATGATGTCATTGTGTATTAGCATTTGGTGAAAAGATTTTCTCATGGTCCCTATTAGTCATCACGATGAAACATTATGATGTCATATTGGGTATAGACTGGTTATCCATGGTGCATGGATAGATAAAATGTCATCATAGGGGAGTTATATGCCTCTATATAGATATAATAAT